>CM056809.1:83443443-84643443 GCA_029852735.1 Persea americana | reverse complement strand
GCGGCAGCTCTGCCTAAGCCTAAGCCAAAGCAGAGGCCGGTGAAGGTGGCAACTAAGGCATCGCCGGGGAAGAAGATGAAGATGTTGAAGGCAAAGAAGCCGAAGAGCATAAAGTCTCCGGTGAAGAAGGCTGTGGCTGTGAAGAAGGTGAAGAAGGCGGCGAAGTGAGGTAGGGTTAGGGTTTTTTTTTTTCGGTGAATGAGGGTAGAATTTGTAAATTCCTTGACTGGTGATTAGGGCAAATACTTCTGGAATTTATGTACACAGCAAGACTCTTTTTTTTTTTTTTTTTCTAGCAATTTAGTATGATGTTTGAATGGTTGATTAATGGAACAGATAGATGATGGTGATTTGTGCATTGTATGGCTTTTGATTTGCAGTGTAGTGCATGTTGATTTGCAATGACTGAGGGGGGAGTAATTTGCTAATATGTGCTTGTTGTGATAGATTTTGGTCTTGCAGAGACAAAAATTAGGGAAGCTATGAATGGAGTGATGTGGTTGGCAAGATTTGGGTGGGATTTGAATTGGATGGATAGAATTTGTGCTCCTTACCTTTCCAAAAAAAAAAAAAAGAATTGTTGGATTTTGGAATCTGTTGTTTGACTGCTAAATTTGCAATCTGTTGTTGAAATTTTCTTTTCTTAAGGATGCATAGTCCTTTATTCCAAGGGACCCTTACTAAAAGAGAGCACTGGAAGTTGTTGATGAAACAGATTTTAGTATAAAAGAAGTTCCCATTCTGGAAAGACAAATTCCAAATTCAAAAGTAGATTTCATTCTTTGGTGTATATCTTGTAATGATCTTCTGAGAGCTGGTTATACAATTACACATCTCAATAGGCTGTTGTTGACATGCTCTGGAAAATTCTCAAAAATCTATTTTACATCAAGAAACCACTAGGAGCAATTTTAACTATAGAAATTTATGTCTCCACACCTATTTATTGTGTTCTCATACATTGAAAGATCCATTGCTTGGAATGGGATACTTGTATCTATCTAGAACCCATACCTTTTCCTCTCACCGAGTTTCAAACTCAAGTCTTCTTCTGTTGGCAGTCTACCATCACCTTTCAAGGTTGCACACCACCAGGCCATGAGCTCATCCTATAAAACATTGATGAGCTGATATATCAATATTATGCACATTCACATCAATGTTTTAGTACTAGGCAATAAAATCAAACAAAGTTGCTGTGTCTCTGGAGTGCTGTGTTGTCATCATCATTAGCAGGCTTATAATGTAACAAATCAAAATGGTTGGTAATTGCCAAAGACTAACTGGGATTTAAAGGGTAGTTGGTTGGTTGAATTATTTGAGCTATCATCTGTCAAATACTCAAATTCAATTAAAATTCATCATCAATGGTGCCATAAGTTCATTTGAGGAAAATCCATCTCATATTGTATTCCTAATTTCTCTTTAATTTATGAAACTTATGATGATTGTCTAAATTAATGGGAGTCTCTTGACTTTTTTTTATGATGAGATGCATATAAATTATTGGCTAATGATTTTCATTATAGCAGGGAGATTAAGGTGTCCACTGTTAGATGAATGACTAGCTAAAAAGAGGAAAACCTGAACTAATCGTTTCCTTGCAGCATAATATTTTTGTGAATAGCTCCTACTTTAGATTCACATCTAAACACTAAAGGGATCCTGGAAAATGTAGCAAAATCAAATGTGAATTAAGGTTTTTAAAGGTCTCATCATCAACGAGAGATAAAAAATCACCTTTCATGTTAATAAGATTATGATATCAAAGATAGTTTCACAGAAAGGCATGCTAATGTCTAGAATGTTTGCTCAGTTGTTTTTAGGCATGAGGGGATGGAAAGGGCAAATGCAAGTTACTTGTTCAGTCAGAGTTAGTTGTCAATTGGCGATAATCTTACATGCTAGAACTGTCACCTGAATCTTAACAGTCAGGTTTAAATTCAACAAGATACAGCTTGTCAATGAGGGACCATACACATGCATTCATTGTGGCAGAATACACATCAGTTTACTAAATATCCTAGACTGTAATGTTGGGTGGAACCAAATAAAAAAAGAAATCTATAAGGATACAAGTAGTGCAAGTTCCAGACATCAAGGAAATGAAATGCAAGGCTATAAATTGGGGAAACAAAAGGTCGGAGTTCTACTTTACCTCTATGAAATCATGGTTGGAGACATAACGACAGTCAACCAAGCATTTTAAACCCCCCATGTCCACAGGAATTGGAAGTTTGCAAGTCATACAGGGTCTTCCTTGGAATGCTCCTGTAAAATTAAAGAGCATAAGATATCCAGGAACAGAAAAAAACTGGATTGTACTGTTAGGATATGTTAGAATATGTTACATCTAAATATGATCGCCATGTAGAGTAATTGTAGATATGTATGAATCTTAATAAATGACTGTACATCCTTAAATAGGTACTATGATAAATACGAAGATAAAAGACAACTTGTCCCAGATTAAACAAGCAGCTAATGATAGGATCCTCATCACAATCTAATTAAGAAATACCTGTCGTGCCATGTATGAATCAATTTTGAACCTTAAGTATTCATATTGTGACCTTTCCCTTATACTTAATAATTTCACAACTCAAATTACTAGCCAACTATTAAATTATTCAACTTGAGTTAATTGTGAATTTCATGTGATAAGACGTTATAATGTATAGCATATATCAGATAATGGAAGTTTTACCACTAATGCGAGCCATGTGGTAACCTGTACCACCCAGTCCTTCTTCCCATTTCCCCAGTCGCAATCTTAAGAAAAAACCTTCTAAAGAAGATTTGGAAATTGGGGGCTTAGACCATCTGCAAGAAACGTGTAAGACAAACATAAATGAGCTACCTTCCAAATCCTCATTTTTAGTAGTAATAGTTTTGTAATAACCAAGTACAATGGTATGACAGATCATTGTGTGTTGACAATCGCTACATGAAATTTGTGAATACAAGCACTATAGCAATGAAAATGGGACAAATAGAAACAGCAAAAAGAAATGAAAACTTAATACACAAATTAAAGAAACAATGAAAAATGATGAAAGAATTGTCAATTCCCTAGTGAGGCAAAAAGAAAGTGTTTTGGATTTAAGGTTTCTTTAGTCATTAAAAGAAAAGAAATGATGAAAGAATTGACAAGGTGGCACAACTGGTGCTTTGCACAGTAGGAGAGAAGATTTCAGTGGTTCTGGGTTTCTATGCATGATTTTGGAAGATTATGACCACATTTTTTTTGAAATATTTTAGCATTCAAAGATTGAAGGTGCTATTAATTCGATTTAGTAAGAAGCAAAAGAGGCCACTAATAACTACTTAAATCCATTCTTAATGGTTAAAACACATCTTAAAACTTTAGATTCATAAGACATTTTCCATTTTTAAAGAGTTTTCATTATTCATTTAAAAAAAAAGGATCTTGGGCTCTAGGGTGTGACTCGGTCTGACTCAGCCAAGTCCCTACAAACTCGACTGAGTCAACTCGACTCAAAGGGGACATCCTCCACAAGTGCAACATTGAGAATGCAGCCCTCATGCAATATCTCTGATTTGGATTCTACATAAGTGAACACATTTAAGTGTTAATAGTGGAAGGCACTGAGAGGAGAGGTTGGGCAGCCAAGACATTAATTAGGGGAAGTGGTGAGGTAAAACATTGTATTATGTGGAGCAACTGAAAGAATGGATTTGAACATGGATATCTTCATTACATGTGGACATGGATAATAATTCCTGTGCATCATGTCCCATGCTGGTTGGGTATTGTTAAGGCATCACAATTGCCACTGCAGTACAAGGAAATCGCTATGCATTTCATATTTTGATACTTATTATTCTTAAGATATTAAGATACTTCTATGAATATGAAATTGTCGATCTTTTTAAATATTTAATATAAAATATTTAGGTATTTTTGAGCCATATCCAGCTTAACAAATCCAAAGGGGAGCATTTCTTTCTATTTTTCAGCATCATTTCAGACAAAATTTCTAAAAATTGTGTCCTTATCCATCAGGTGTATGCTTAAACATACTCTAGATATCTTCTGAGCTCCTCTCTGTGAAGGAACAAGAAACAGGGAAAACCCTATAAATCTAGAACTGAGTCACCCAACCAGGCTGGGAACGCTTCTGACCAGTCCTTATCATAGCTAAAGGGATTGGAAAATTTGGCAACCCGATGAGCCGCCTTGTTAAAACTGCGAGGAATATAAGAAAAGGATATTTTGTCAACAGCTCCTGTCAATCTAGAAATGTCCATAACAATTGGGCCCAAAGCCCAGTTTCAGCTCCATTGGTCACCTGACTCACCTCCTTCATAGATCTCTCAAAATTTGAACTCTTTTCACACCCTTTTCTTCTAAGCTGCAGTCTCTACTCCTGTGTTGTATAAGTATTACTATTAGGACCAGTATTTGCACAGCATTGCTAGCTGTCACATGGGTTTAATAAACTGCAATTGTTGACGTTTCCATGCATCTTTAGACTTCCAAACTCTCAGCATGATTGTGTATCATTGTTCTCAACTGTTTTTGTTAATTTTGTGGCTATGAAGATGTTGGTAATGCAACAATGTTCATTGGACTAGTAATGTTTATTTATTCCACACAAAGAATTTGGCTTCCATAGATACCAATGTGATTATAAAAATTCAAAGGGGAAAGAATAAGTGAACTAATCAGTCTCAAGCGTTAATTTTATAACACACTACTGTCTACTGATATGAATGGATCAGAGAAGTTCGTTATCAACTCAACACATTAATTCTTTAAGGATGGCATTTATAACAATCTTGATACTTTAGCAGAAGAGATAGTTACATGTCCCACAAAGCATTGAAGGCTGAAGCAACTGGAAGCCACACTAGATGTATACTACATTCTGCCTTCTCCACCCGAATGATTATTGTTTTAGTATCCAATATTCAAATTTTGAGGTAAACAAAATTTTCCTAATGTAGTTACCTAATTCCTTGCCAACCAAATTTGTTGTGGAACATATAATTGTCCATTCCACTGCAAGATTCAAACAAATCCAAACACACACTCCCAATCTGCCTGCTCACATCATCAAACGCCAAACATAATCATGTAGATGATCTTGTCATTGCATGTCAAAGTCACTAGAACTGATGTGCATATCCTCAAGTAGCTAAATGTTAAAGGCTTTTCTTAAAAAAGAAACCAATAAGAAAGTCCTGTAGCATGTCATGATGTGAGTGAGAAAAGATCTTACTTAAGGATATCTGTGCGAGACAAACGGAGCTTCCTTATTGCTTGAAAAGTGCCTTGTGGTATGTCTGGAATCTGCCTATTAACATGGTCATGGAAAGGAGTAATTTGCTTTTCCTTTGATCCACTCTCAAAGCCTGAAGTAGTACTCTTTCCCATCATTAGAAGTTCTTTAGAAGTTCCCTTCCCTGGCAGTCCTTTATGACAATCATCTCTTGGAAGATTTTTCTTCAGAGACTTTGAATCTAAAACCCATCCATTCAGTACCATGGCGCTGCTAAGCTTTGAGCCAACATTCGTTTGTACCATTAATTCAGTTTTCGCTTTTGAAGTTTCCCCATGAGAAGCAGTATATGCACCGACAAGTTGGTGTTTTCCATCCATAATTTCGGACTGCAGCATATTTCTTCTGTCATGGTTACCAAGAGGAGTTTGATTTTGTGGTACTCTATCACAGGTCCTGTTACCCGCCGAAGAAGTGTTTCCATGAGTATTGTTTTGTTTTTTTAAGGATGCATTAGGACATGCAATGGCCCAATGACTAAGCTCAAAACACTTGATGCATAAGCATGATGTTTTGTCTGCCCCATCATACAAATTTAAGTTTTTCAGGAGATCCTTGAGCTCAGAATCAATTATCCATGAGCAGTCTTTTAAGGTATGCCCACGGATGCCACAAAAGTAACATAAAGTGTCTGCATGGACTGCACTATCTACAACTTTCAAGGGTGAGATATGTCTGACCGCATCCAATCTCCTTGCGAAACAAGAAAATGTTGCATCTGAATTTTTGAACCCTTGATAAGGTAGGACGGTGCTTAATTTGGATTTCAACTTCTGATTGCTGCGTATGTTCATTCTTTTAAAACTACGTGGGATAGAGGACCCGATTGAATGATGCTTTATGTTTCTACTTTGAGCATTCATATGATCTTCAGCGGAAGCCTCATGACTGACCTCTAAATTGTTTGGTTCCTCAATGGAGAAGCCGGCATTCTGGGACTGAGGTAACAAACTATTACAGTTGGTAAAGTGCGCAATAGCAGCACTAGTTTCTTGGTTGAACTTCATAGTGTTTGATACAGGTCCAGAAACATTTGGAGAAAACCTTGTAATACATAAGCTCCCAAGTGGTTTGCTTTTGTTGGTCACCAAATCTGAAGATGTGTTTGGATCAACAGAAACAATTTGCCTAATTCCTTTGCCTTCGGGTAGAGAGCCAGAATCATCACGCAAAGAGGACCCTGAAGAGTGTATTACACCTGTTTCAAGGCCACAGGCAATGCTGCATGACCTTTTATTCTCTCCAAAGTTTCTCTCGCGTTTTTCTGAAAGTACTGTATCACTGGCAGAAGCAATGGTTGGTCTAATTGAAGGACAGGTGACTTGAGGCCTCTCATTCAATATAGGGATGAAATTAGCAAATTTAACAGTCTTCTGGTCGGGCTCTCCAGGGGGACTAACATCAAATGGAATCTTGTTTGCAACCTCAACTTTTGAGCCTTTGGGACCTTCTTGATCATTGAGATCCACATTTTTCTTGTTTTCTAACTGTATCCTTGGGCAATGCAAGGTCTGAAGGACATTTTGAAAACTCGATCTGCCAAAGTGAGGATCTTCTTGGTTTTTTTCCAATGAAGTGGAGGGAGAATCATGGCTTCCGTTTCTCTGATAAGGTCTTGCAGCAATGGCCCAAGAGGGTTGCCCCTCCATATAGAACTTAGGAAACCTCTTCACCATGTTTGATATCCAGTTCATGAAGGAGCTATCTTGTCCAAGGGAGGACGGTGGATGGTGAGTTTCATTGTGTTGTTTCTTTATCCTTTTACCTCCAGTAACCAGTAGTCGCTCAAAGCTCCATGCTCTCTTTCCCTTGGAAAACAACTCTCTGCTATTACAGCTTTCAACGCTTTCATGGCTATCATCCTTTCCCTTTGAATTGATCCTATCAACTTCTGTATCAGAAAGAGCCCTCTCTTTGCCTTCTCTTTTACTGTTATTGGGAGAAGCTTCAATGGGAGCTGCCTTATAGTCCATTGGACTCACCCCAGGATTCTCAGCAGGACTTTTGTAACCTTCACCTTCCACATGATACGCTACAATGACGCCTGCCTCAGAGCAAGCACTTCCACCCACTGCTTCTGATTTATCAGGAGAATACTGGGAGCAGAACATACCCTCCATCTTCGAAGGTTCTACATCATTTTCGGCAGTTGATTCTAGTTTATCAACACAAGGAATTCCGATAGGCTCAGGATTCTTCCCTGTTTTATTTCTGTTGTTTTCTTCAAAAACTAAATCTGGTTCTGCATGCTTCCTATCCAGAGATCTTGAAATTGACATTGAACTTCCCGAGTGATAATGTTGTTTCACTGCAGAAGCCTCAGAAACCAATGTATCTGCAAGGGATGCTCTCTGAACATTCCCACTGTTAATCTCCCCGCTTTTCTCAAATGGAGCAAAGCTTTTTTCTTTAGCAGAATCTCCACACTGAGGTTCTATTTGTAGTAGATCAACTTTCACATCTTCATGTTTAACTGATAAAACACCAGCATAATTCCTATTTTCTAGAACTGCAAGAGTACCCTGTATTTTGTAAGACATTGATAGATTTGAGATTTGAGAATATACTAGGATTGTGATCATGTACATGCCTGGAAGAGAAGCCTTCTCTGTCAAAGCTGCAGCAGCAACCATCCTATCCTCGCGAAAATCAACATACATTTGAGTGTCTATGGGAGAGCACATACCCATCTCTTTCTCAGGTGACCGATCATCTTCGTCGCGATTAACATCCACAGCTGACACATTCATTGTTGTCAATGGTTCCAGGTCTCCAAGTAACCCTGCCAATGGGAAAAAGTTAGTTACATATAGCAGTTGCATCACTCTTTAGTGCTGTTTGGTATTTTGCACAAACTCCTTAACGGAAAAGCGGAAAAGTCCACATGCTGGATTCTTACCAACACTGCAAATTCAGGCACAAAGTTTTAGGCCTTCATCATTTGGACTTATCTAAATGCAAGATCACATCTATCTTGAACTTTCAAGTTCTGTTAGGAAAAGATTCACTAGAATTCATACGACCATTTCAAGAATTTATGAACCCACTAATGCTTTTACAATGGGAGCCATACAATCCAGCATACATATATAAATACTAATCTAATGATATTCATCAATACATAAACTACTGATTACTGAATCCTTAGCTTTTGAGGAACACCATATCAGACAAATTATACTAGCATCAGTTTCTGGACTCAGACCTGCACTAGTTCAACTTGCTGAGTCTTTAGTTGAATATCATTACTTACCAATCTTTGCTTGGCTGGGTGGCATCTTGTCCTCGGTGCTTTCATGAGATCTGACTAATGTTTCTTGATTAGAATTTTGATCATCCAGATTTGGTGCCAAGTGTGTTGATCTTGGATCTCCTACAGCAAGACTTACATTGTTAAAACTTTCCCAGGCCTTAATGTTTGTTGGTGATGAAATTATCATGTTGCCTGATTCGGAACTCCAAAAGAGAGGGGACTTTTTCTCGCTTAAGCTGCAATCAGTGCATTTAAGGCTTAACCCATTACGTGGAGACCACACCAATTCTGAGAGGGGATTGTTGGTGGCAAATTCAATTTCTGCCCTTGATCCCGCATTTGCACCTGCATCTGGATCTATATTTAATCCTCTCTGGGTGCACTGCTCAACAGAATGCAATGTTTGCTCTATTGCGGCAATTGGTTTCTCATTGTCATTGTCTGCATTCTCATTTTGTGGGATAAATTGCTCTATGGGATATGTTGACATGAAAATTGAGTCCAGAGCTGTTCCATCCATTCTGGTGCACTTCATATATGCCTAGCCTGAAAACAACATAACTCAGTTAAAGTAAAAATGATTATAAATATAAAAAGAAGAAAACAGGGCTCGAAAAAGGCACATGAGTTTTGATGATGCTGAAAAAAAAAGGAGTTTCTCCTCAAAAAGAACAAGCTCTATATTACATGACTGGAAAATATGATCTGATGACTAAGCATTGTGCAATTTTTTTTTTTAGGATTACCGATAATTGTCCTTGATCTGGGCTCATTCAGATGGTGATTTTGGTAATAGAAAGGATGCAGAATTGTTGAGAAATGATCACAATAATAGGTTGCATATCCACTGAATGTTTAAAAAAGATTCCTTGGCAACCAAAAGTCAGCTTTCATCCTCTTCAGAGAATCTTCTTGAAATGTGGAAGTGGGTGGATGGTTTTTAACCCTTAAGATACTACTGCGTGTATGTGACAATTTGTCATTAATGTACTTGGAGGTTCTATACATGGTTTTGAATTTTTGCAGTATCGTTTCCTCACACTTTTCGAGGGAGGCAGTCTGTTTACTGCTCATAGATCTTTTGGTTCATAAAATTAACTTTTGCAATTTAAAAAGCATACATGTGGTTTCAGCAATACAATTTGGGTCTAGACAAAATCCAAGACTAAAATCATTGTTTTGGGGGTTGTATGTGTTGGGAAGCGAAGCCTTCCTGTCTATGTTTGAATTAAATAGGCAAGTAAACCCACAAGTAGGTATCCACAAAAATCAAGGAAATATCAAAGAAAACATCGAGAAACACCAAGATATGAAGCAACAAGGAAAGATTTAAATGGTAAACCTTCAATGAGAAGAAAGAAACACGATGGAGAAAACCCAAGAAAAATCTGCTATAAGAAATAAGAGAAAATGCAATGCTTTTCTTCTTCTCATGTTTATGCTCACAACTTGGAGGTTTTACACTAAATAGAGAGGATACAATGTCACCCTTTTGATGTCTTCCCAAAACCCAGTTTCTTACCACAAACCTCTTTCAAGCATGCTAGAAAAAAATCAGATACCGTAGAGACATTGGCTTTAACAACCATCGCAACCATGGTGAAAGAATAAAGGACGCTTCGATCTTGATTTAAAAGCGAAACCATCTATTCTCCTCTTTTTAAAATTTTTACCTGACTATATTGGCTGGGTTTCTCTCATATTGTTAATTAACTTAGGGGGAAACAAATACTCATCTTTGAAGTTAATATACAACAGTTCGAGGCCATTGATATCTGAATTTCTGTTCCAATTGGTTACTGGGCTGTATGGTAATATTAGAATGAGCAACCTAGGGACTTTGATACATGCATACATCAGAAACCATTCCCTTTGCTCCAGGATAGTTCCAGACATCCCGCCTCTGAAGTTCAACATTTTAAATACTTCAATTCATAGAACCCAAGTTTCACCCCAGCAAAACCTTGAAATAGATTTATTTCTCATGTGCAGGGAACATTACTGTTTTCAAGAGAAAAGTTGATCCTTGATCCTTTAACCCCAAAAAGGGGGAAGAAGAAAAAAAAGAGCAGTTGATTCCTGGTCTCAAATTTATTTTCATCCTTATCTCCATCCCATCAAAAATTGTTTCAGCAGTGCACTCAAGATTAAATAATAGACAACTCCATAATACATCAGCATCCAATTTTCAGTTGAGGTTGCACATCTGATCATTTGAATATATATATATTACAACTCTTGTATTTCATGGGTAATTTTGATGTTGCAAGTCTCCATAATACATCAGCATCCAACTTTCAGTTGAGGTTATATTACAACTCTTGTATTTCATGGGTAATTTTGATGTTGCAAGTCTCCATATGCTAATCTAGCTTCAATATACTCCCTATCACATGCTTTATTCCACAACAATCTTTGAGAAAAAACAGAAAAAAACCATCTTTTTAGCTCCAGAATCCCTACCAGATCAAGGGAAAAGCCAAAAGAACTTATAATGTGATGAATTACAGAGCGCTGGGCCTCAGTAATTGTACAATTTGCATAAAACATTGATGAATATCAAGATTAGGCAAGCTTACTATCGGTGGGTAGCAAATAATGGTCAAGAAGATTATGCAATTATGAGCCAGGTAAAAAAAAAAACAGACAATGGAGGAAGCATTAGAAAACTCACATCTTGATAGATTTCTGTTCGTCCCCATCAAGATGTGTGGCCCATCAGACCAAAGATGATCAGGCTGCAGGCATCACATGCATGGACTTGTATGCCTACTAACAGAAAGTCAGAAATATTAGTAGAGCAATTATAGGGACCAAGCCTATTTCACAATATAACGACACAGAAGGATAATTTCAGAAGAATTCATCATTCTGCTAGGAGGCGCAGATTACTTTAAAACATAATTACTTAAAAGCAACAAAAGAAAATCACATTCAACACAAACTGCTGCAAATCTGAAAGCAATACAAGAAAGCAACAGAAAACCCACATATCTATTTCCTATTTGGGGTGTTCATTTTCGTGCTTCTCTCACAGAACAAATGCAACACACATGTAAAACTTAATAGATCCAAGAGAAGATGCCAACAGAGAACAAAACCAGACCCATCAGTCCAATCCCAGGACAAAACGGGAGCTGCTGTTTTCAGATAAAAGAGGAAACCAAAATGCATAAAGGGTAGACACCACATGCATGGAAAGGAGAAAAAAAATGAGCGAAAAACTCAACAAAACAGAGCAGACCCATGATAGAGAACCAGAAGTTGGATTATATTAGAGTTCAGCATACCTCAAACTGATTGAATTTATGCAGGACTGTTAGAACCTGGAGCAGTTTTTCTTCTTCTGGCAGAGAAGTAGATAAATGTATGAACCAAACAGAAGTTTCAAGACAGCAACAAATAACTGATGATAATAAATATGTGACTGATGGGAAACACAGTAATGAAGTCATTAGTAACTGTCTCCAGACCAGCTTTCTGATAATAAATATGTGATTGAGAAAGACAGCAGTGGAGTCAAGAGTAAGTGCCTCGTGTGAAAGCTTTCTATTTTTGAAAGGGTAATTTGACCTCCTTGTGAAAATCTATACACTTGGGAGCACCATTTGTACACTAGGAAATGTCAGACGGTTGGGATTGCATGTCGTATCAAAATCTATAAAAGGTCACATTTGCAGCCAAATCCTTGGATTCCTCGCTGGTTTTGGATTTGGAAAAGCCACATTTAGCGTTTGTAAGTACTCCAAGATTTGGCCAATGAAAATCCTCAACAAATCTACGGTACTCACTATGATTTATTAATAGATCACTAATCTTCTGATTGAATCAATGACACACTTAATGGCTTGATTTGTATCAAATTAATGCCAATGGATGGTGTTAATAATTGCATCCGTCATAACATGGCAATATTATAAATCCATCAGCAGGGCCCCTTGGTGTAAAATTAGAAATAGTGCCAATTCATAGGGGTTGCTAAATGTGAAAGTCAATGGATGCCTCAATGGGCCCACTTCTGTAAATCAAATGTATTAATTAAGACATTTGAGCATATTTTACGAAAACTAAATGTATTCAAACATTTGAGCATGTAGAAAAATAACAACATTGTATGCCTGAGACCCACTTGTATTAAGACATTTGAGCACATACAGCAAGAACAACAAGATATATGAACACCTTTTACAAAAAGAAAAAAAAAGAAAGAAATGATATTCAGGAGACCGACCCACTTCAAGATACAGATATTAGGGCATATCCCACAAAGGATCTCCAGCAATAGTTTAGGAAGGTTGACCGTGAGACATATTGTACAAATCCATATCCAACAAGCCATATCTAGCAATATCCTTCTTAGCTTCTTTTGGAGGTGTAACTGTGAGGCCCTATTTGGAGATGAGACCAGATGAGATGGAAAGATTCATGTGGGACCATTCCAAGTATCAATTTTGGCCCCAATCTCATGCTCTAACCCCTTCATATATAATCCACAAGTTTAATGGCTTCATATTAAAAAAAAAAAAAAGACTCAACTCTCCATCCAACAGTCCAATTCATTCGGATGGGTGCCAAACCTCGGGATTCAGCGACTATAATGGATCCCTATTTGTGCACGATTTGGATGGGTTGTTAGGTGGGCCTGCCAATAGTTCTCAGGGAAGCATGGTGGAACTAATTCTTTCCATCCGGTAAACTTCCATGATCATCATGCTCTCCAATGTGATAATTTACATGTATACATCATAATTTAGTAGGTCTCAGTAATTTTACGGGTGTCCCTGTCTTTTAGACGGTCAGATTTGGAGGGCTACATGAAAAGGGTCCCGCAAGAGAGAATTTTACAAATGGGAGATCATCTAAACAATTTTTTGCCTCACTCAATTCTTTCTCCAAAGTCTTGCTAAAAAAGGGGGAAATCCCCGTAAAATGAGGGGTATCCTATTGGAGTGGGGCATGTGCCCATGTGGGATATGGGCCGACCTCATAGTCCAACAATCACACCACCAAGCCTATGCAAACTTAATGTAAATTGTAATTAGAGCATTCACCAATCTTACCCAATTCCTGCTGATGGAGGGGCCACTTGGTCCATAGACAACTTGTCCAGTGGTACGATACCAAACAATAATAGCAAGGTGCCCCACAAACATCCATCAATCCCTTCAGTGTTCAGACTCTGCTTATATTCACAAATGTCCATTTCATGGTATGTAGGTGTTGATGAAGAGCATGTCGATGACTGCCAGAGGATATCCATTTCTAGTATTGATTTTTGTAGTGGGACAATATACTGCTGTGATCCAGAGGATCAAGTGGTGGGCCACGATGTCAGTAGAGAATAGCTCATAAGATCTTCCTGTGGGGCCCTTGTGTGTTGTTAATAAGGACTCAAACCAAATAATTAATCTCATTTCTCACAAATTGATTAATGAACGGAATGAAATTTGGGGCCATAATCTATTCACTGGGTGTTCAATGTTCATGGGCTGATTAGGCTGGGAAAAAGCTAGTACAGGCCCAGAACATTTAGTTATTGGGCCAAGTACATGTGCCATAGTTCATTACATTGGCCTGAAATTTAGGCTCGGACAGTCCATCTGCAAGATATATGTCCCCCTTAATCCTAAATATGTTGGGGGTGGCCCAAGCTTATTACCTGGGTTTTAAGCAACATAAATCTAGGCCCAAAGCACTCAATTATTGGGCAAGAAAATCAGGCCTGGGCTTAATCACATGCATCTAATTAAAAAGTGAAGATTCAACCCAAATCCATCCTACATATACCAGTCTACATTCAATGGAATATTAGTTACAAGAAGGCTATGCATGCATGAAGGATCTTCCACATTCAATACATGATTCATACTACATAATATAATCTCAATACATGTAACTTTTTTTTTATCTTATTTACATCTCCGAGATACTGTTTATTATCATTTATCAGTACTCTCTCTCTCTCTCTCTCTCTCTCTAACTCACTCACTATGATAACCAAATCGTTCATGGACCTGGACCCAAATGCACTGACTTCATTGAGTTGCGCATGAGTCTTAGGACAGAGACCCAACTTGGACCAAGATCCAGACCCAGACCCAGACCCGGAACCAATAGTGACAAGGAACTTATCTGTGTGTTCCATTTTGGGATAGACATTCTCTGCAGATGCTCTGAACAAACCTTGAACATAAGCCACTACAGATAAGAGTGGAGAATCTTATTCTCATTCAATTATTTGATTCTTATCCGTAAATGGTGGACCATATGACCTTTTTTTCTCCCCTTCTTTTAATCTTCAACCTGCAGATCATGTATCAGATAGTTAGGATCTAAGTAAAATTAAACTGGTCAAAATAAATTTTCCTATATTTGTATAGATCTTTGCCAAATTTTACTTAAATAGTGCAGAAGTCTTGTTAGATTGATCACTAGAAAACACTTAAAAAGCACAAGGATTATAAATTAACTCCATCAAATTGATCTAAGTTAAAACTCCTAAAAACCACTGGTCTTATATAAGCTATATATGAGACAGAATGACAGATGGTTGTAGCAATAAGTAGGTCAAGGCTCAATGCATTTGTTTCTGTAAAAACGAAATTTTAGATGGCTTTTCATTGGCTCACTCCTTGCTTTGAGTCGCTTTTCTCATACATACTCGAGCATTCCTTTTCCAACTTTTGACTGGAATATTCAGGGGCGGATCTGGGTGGGCCATATGGGACCCAGTACCATCATCCCTTGCTCCAGATATATCAAAACTGTACAGCTGGTGGTCTTATCATGAGATGCTCTAATATCAGTCCCCGCGGTTATGCAGAAGCATGAATTCATTGTCATCATTATCAAAGTCTTGTTCGAGCTATATTGGGTCAGCTATGTAGAAGCATGAATTCATCGCAACAAAATTAGATTTTAGAGTACGCCTGTGTGGAGCGTTTTTGAAAAAAAAGAAGAAGATAATGATAATGATAATAATGGAAGAATGATCTTTCAGCTGTTCCATTTTCTTGCGGTTTTTATTTCCAAAGGTGAAAGTGTTCATCACAATTACTGAGAAACAGATGATTTTGACCCACAAGATAGAGAACCATTTTCTAAAAATTTATACATGAGGCCGAAACAGAGTCTAGCTACTGCATTAAAATTTAAAAGTAGTAATGAATATTATAAACAATAGAAGCAGCTGGTTGAGCTTGGACTAAGCTTGGTCAGGTGGGAATCCTACCCACTGGCACCCATTGCTTAACCCTAAACTGTTGCTTGAAAAAGTTAGCACAGCATGGATGTGATGTAACCATACAAAGTTAGCACAGCATGGATGTGATGTAACCATACAAAGATTGATGGCCCATCCGTTTCCTTTTTCCTTTCTTTCTTTTCCTCTTTCTCTTTCTCTTTCTCTTTCTCCATGTCCCCAAGTCTAATCATGCTCAACAGGAAAGTACGTGGCTTCTCTTTTACAACCTAACATTCAACGTCTGATTCTCAATTAGGTTGTTTAAACTTTAAAGGGAAAGCACCTCATTCATATCTTGATCAATCTGGGCCGTCCGTGCTTGCATCATGATAGAGGAACAAAGCTGAGATGGTTAGGATCATCCAATCAGTATATTTTTGTAATTTTACCCATCTAGCTAATGCTTCTTATGTAGTTTCACACACAATAGTATGAGAAATAATTGAAAATGACCTAATTTAACATTAAGTGGAGGATGGATCACCACCATTGTCTGAAAATTTCAAATGTCAATTAATTTTATCATAAAGCTTATTTAAAATTGTTTTAGTGATTAATATTGACTTGACTCTCCAAGTTGACTTCTTTCTCAACTTTTTTACCTGCCAAGTCAAATTTGAGCACGACTCATCAGACCCAGTATGGCCTATTTGTTTCAAATAATTAAATGCCTAAGATTGTATTTCCATAAGTAGTTAAAAATAAAGAATCAAACATAAATATCCAGAATTAACCATTAAATAACCTCTTATTTAGTAGAAATTAAATTAAGGGAAGATGGAGAATGAATAGCCAGCAGTTACCCTAGTAATTTATTACATAAAAAGGTCAAGATCCCATCTATTTCTCAACTTTGTATCCTTCACCCCACCCTGAATTCCCGGTATTTAATTCTTATGTATTTTATGTAAACAAACATATCCCTACTCATAACATTTGCCGCCCTACTCATAACATTTGCACCTATATGTCGGAATAAACAACACGTTTTTTGCTAAAATATGTTATGCTGATCACCATCCTTCACTTTCTATTTTCTACATTATTTTGCAATGTTAGATCTAAAATTTATTTTCTACACATACAATCATTAAAGGGCAAAAAGTAAACTGGAGAATGATAATATCATCATTTAGCATTCATTATTCCGCATTTATACATTTATTGCTGAAACCACCAAAGTTCCAAATTTAACAATGATTACAATAGACGACAGTTGGTGATTAAAGTGTTAGCATTTGCAGATAGTCCATACCTAAACCATCTTTTAAGTAAGAAAGATGTGACCCACGTAAGAAAAATAAAGCATGTGGGTTAGGACCATATTTCTAAGAGTTGATGGTGTGATGATGGCAGTGTTTCAAGGAAAGAGAGAGGTAATTTCCGTTGGTCTCTCTTAAGGGGTACTCTTCAAAGAATCCTCCTTACTTTATGTGAGAAAATAAAGCGAAAGCACCACCTTCAGTAACACATTATACCTTGTCACTCCTCGCAAGTAATCTAAATTCTCATGTAAATCTTCCACAAATGCTCCAGTAAATCCTCACTGTCCAACCAGTGGTCATCACATGGAGTTAAACCCTTTTTTTGTTATAGAAAAAAGGAAAAATAGAAGAAGTAAGCCCTTGATATGATTTGACTTAGGTGGATTGGTTAAACAATGATTAGGGGCTCCAAATTCCATGAAAATTCATAGGCTTATACCTACTCTAACAATGGGGGTACATGGATAACAAGGGACTGCTCAATTTGTTGCCAACAAGAGAAAGATCTTTGGGTATGCCAATTTTTGTTGTGTGGGCTTTTCTTCCCACAACTGTAGGATCTCCTTTCCACTGTGTGGGCTTCCCTCTTTCCACCATGCGGGTTCTCTTGGGTTCCAGACCCCTATGCTGGGGTACCAAAAAATGGGGGCACATGACTGCGATAATGCAATTGAAAGTGCATAAATGCCACATGCAATGTGGATGAGTTGCTACAAGATCCTGATATATGAAAGATTAGCATATTCTATCCCCACCACCACCACCACCGCCACCATCTTAGTCTCGTTTCAACCATGTTCCGTTAGCTACATAAATTCTGTTTGGTCATTCGAGTCATGAACGAAAAAAAAAAAAGTAATTATATTTGACTGACATATTGCATAAACCAAACTAGAAAGTAATTAAAAAAAAAAAAGATACGATCCTTGTTTGTAATTAAGTCTCATGATCACACTGGCCATAGTTTCTTTGTCAACTGATTTGGTGGAAAACAAACAAAAAAGACAGACAGCCCCTCAACTTGTCTCATAATCCCGGCGTCGGATTCACGGAGGTTCTGGCACAACTTGACGGAATTGGAGCAATGAGAGTCTTCCTCGTGTGTTTCAGTAATCTCTACTCATGTATTTTTTTGGTTTGAAAGAAAATCATGAAACAATGAGAGTTTGAACTTTGAACTTACCCGTGGAGAGGAAAAGGAAGTGGACCTTGACACGAACCTGTTCTCGCACTTACAAGGCATTCGATCAACTCGAAATCTATGAGTTGGGGGGAATGAAGCCTGGTCCGAAATCATTCACACGAATGGTTTCGAACCAGACAACATTCCCCTCAACTTGTCCATGAGAGAGAGAGAGGGGGGGAGAGAGAGAGTGTGTTGAGCTATCCGTCCATGCATTGTTTTTCTTGGGTTCTTATACGTAAATATGGGTAGATTCCTGTACATGGGTTAGATTTGCACTTTTTAGTGGTCATGATTGTTGGAACTAAGATGTTGCTCCCTGTTTCCACATCTAGGCGATCCTGATCCTGACCGTTGCCTTAGCAGACCCATTCATGTATGAGTGATGCCTCGAATATCGACTATGTACCCTACATGAATTTTGATTGTCCAATTCATGACATTAGATCAGCATCATCTGATAGACCTAACTTTGTATGGACGGTAGATCTCTAAAAGAACTACAGTCAGGAATCTTAGGCACAACAAATTTGCAAAAGGTGGTCACATGAACGGGTTTTTACGCAGCCACCAGCAGTGAATGGCAGCATGTGAAAGCCTACAGCGAGTAACAGCAACCCACATCTATGAACGATTTTACTGGTTGAATTTAATCCTTCATCATGTTCATTTAACAAGAAACCAGAATGGTAATGATAATAATTAGTTAGTGTCCGTTTCAAGAGATGGTCCATTGGACCCATGAATGATAAGTCCTACAATTGGAAAGGTATCTATAGAAATGCACGAGTAGCGTTCAGGTGCACTCGAACATGGGCCGCGCCCTTGAACACACAAGATCATATCTTTTACTAGCACCCAAATGGTTAGACACACATGCCTGAGCTGCTTAAATCTAGACCAAACAAACTTAATTCATTCTTAATATTAAAGTGATTACAATTTCTAGGCCCATGTCCTATTCTTTGGGGTAAGTCCATTGGGTATTCGGGTGCGGAGACCACTTTAATCTTTTGTTTCACTTTTTTTTTTTTTTTTAATTCTTCATATTCTTTATTATTAATTTTTCTTATATTTATTTTTTTTATATGGGGCCTGGGACCTACGAGAGTAACCACACATGCGATGAGTGAGAACCCATGCACATGGGGATTGAGCACTTGCAGATGCGGGGAGAGAGAACCTGCAAGCAGGGAGTGAGAACTTACACATGCAAAGACTTGGAGAGAGTGGGGGAGACCAGGGATGGTGAGGGGTGGGCTTCCCAACCAACTGGGCAACCCCTCGTTTATCCTTTGACGTTCTTGATAATGCTCGACGTCCCCACAATGCATTGTAACCCATCCATTGGATTTTGATTTGTGAAAAAACCTACACTGCAACACGAGATAACAAAGCTGCAATATTTTGATAAGAGAATCTTGTCTTTGATGGGATAAGGCAAAGATGATGGTGATGATAATGCATTCTAGTCATTACATTAGTGGGAACATTGAGTTCAGAGATGCTTTAATCTCTTGTTCTACTTGGAAAAGATCTAGTGGCATATTTTGCTACTGGCACCCAAGTATGCAACTGGCCTCCAGATCAGATATTATTATGGAAGTTCATTCCATTTCAGCTATCAAAACTACCCAGAGCCAACTACTGGGACTGGAGTTGGAAACGTCCACACTACTATTTGCAACCTGAAATACCTGGAGGATATTACACATTGTGCAATAGACAAAAAGAGAAACAAAAAGAAAATGGTTTAGATAGTTCATGCATATAGATAAAGGGGTCTATAGGGTCGACTGGGAACAGTTGCCCTCAAGCACAATTTACTGAGATTCCACTAATACTGACCTGGATGAGTGCTCGAAATTGGCATGTGGTGCTCTCTTACATGATTCAGATTTATTTTCTTTTTTAAAATTTTGTTCTTGGTAACAAATAAACAACATAGGGCAGTACCATTGTCTCGCTAATAATTTCAGTTTCCTAAATACTTCTGTTCCATTGCAAATGCAGAAGAATCAATTTTAGTGCTAAAATTTTAAATTTGTAACAATTAGGCATTTTTTAGGCTCTATATACCATTGTTGCATCTGAAGCTCACCTGGATGGTTCCAATGGTTTCCAGCGTCAACCTCGAGTGTAAATTTGAGTTTCACAACAAAATTTTGGGGCGGTTTTGTCTGTCATTTGCCAACTCTTCTAGTCTGTGAACAACTTTGTTTGCTAGGTCATTATATGCTTTGGAGACTCCACAATCAGGCAATGATACAACAATTGGATTGCCTTCATCTGAAGTTCTTCTGATATCCACCTCCAAAGGTATCTAAAGAAAAGCAACGAATAAATGTACTTATAATTGAGCCATATCCTTACAGTTCCTACAACAGATTAATTACAATGTGTATTAACTAGAACTTCCTTTTATATACACAAAAGGCATGTTTGAAATATTTACGAATGAACATTGAATTCATCACAAAAGCATGCATAGATCTGACAACCTAAATACCAAATCACTGATTTTGTTAGAGCATGGAGATTTATTTTTAAGAAAATGAATTTAAGAACAGTGTGAATTGATAACTTCATATTGTGAATTTATCTTCTTCGGTGGGATAACCTACTTAGAAAAAAAATAACAATACAGAAAACAGAAAAGAAGGGGATGAGGGTGTGTGCAGTAAAAAGGTCACACGATAAAAGCATTTCTATTTTGAATGAAGCCCTCCACATTTCCATGCCTTACACACTTCAGGAGATGGTACATTCTTGTACCTATAGGGTCTGATTTAGTTAAGACTTAAGAGTGATGCTTCCACCAATGGAACTGCAATAAGATTTTCTTACTAGGAAATTATGAATTACGAAATTTTCATTCTTTTAGAATTTTATTGTTTTTTTTAAAAAAAAGGGAAGAAATGTAAGTAGTTCCTCACTGGGAAACTAGATCAAGCCATTCAAAATAATAATAATAATAATCCAATCAATAAAAAATCTTCAGAATTTCTTTTGATGTGTAATTTTGTGCACAGCTTTTTTGATATAAAGTTCCAATTCCCAGATCATTGTCAAGGTTTTGCTAGGGTTTCGATTCTCGGATCAATTCCACTGTCCTACTCCATTAGGAAAGGGAAAGGGTTGTATAGATTAATTACAGGTGGGACCCATAGTATAGGAAAGGAAAAAAATGAGTTTATGTAATTTAGCCATAGAAAGATCTATTTCTCAAGAATTTCTTAATGGCTACTAAACTAAATAAAATTTAGACATGTGGCATATGCATTCTGGACCATAATGTGTATATCAGTATGGAGTCAGAAGTTTGAGCTCTTTCCACCTTTCTACTTCAATATTTTGGGGGTATCCAATCTTGTGTTAGACTCATATGTGAAGCTTGACATTTTGGAGAGATGGAATTTAAACAATGATAAATGTTTGTTTGTTTGTCTATCTAGTCTTGATCGACTGTTCTCATTATAAAGGGGCTGAATCCCTGATTACAAGCTACTATCCTTATCTAAATGGGCTGAATGCCCTGATTACATGCTAGTATCCTTATCTAGATCCTAAAAATATGGTTTACAATAAGATATGAAGACTGGGCCCAAAATGGGCTTGGGCTTGGATTGACACCCCCCCTCAAATTGATGATGGGGAGTCATAAAGCAGCAATTTGGAAACAAGAAATTGATGTCGAGGCCGAGGGAGTCCCTTTGTGAAGATATCTGCCAACTGAAACTCGGTAGAGACATAAGGTAGACTAATGACATCCCGCTTATATTCATCTCGAATAAAGTGACAGTCAACTTCGATATGTTTTGTACGTTCATGGAAGACGGGATTTTCAGTAATTCGGATAGCTCCAGTATTGTCAGCATGCAATGGAGTAGGAGAGGTTTGAGTGAACCCAAGGTCCGAAAGAAGGCCTCGTAGCCATAAGATTTCAGAACAAGCAGAAGTCATTGCCCGATATTCAACTTCCGTGGAGGATCTGGACACACGTTCTTGTTTCTTGCATTTCCAAGAAATGAGCGAATTCCCAAGGTACATGCACCAACCAGTGGTAGAACGACGTGTGTCTTGACAGTCAGCCCAGTCAGCATCCGCATAAGCAGTCAGATGCAGTGGATTATCCTTGGGATAATATAAACCACGAGGGACAGTTCTTAGCAGATAGCGGATAATGCGTTTGACGGCTGTCAAATGAAGGTGTTGAGGAGCAGTCATGAACTGACTCACAAGATTGACAGCATAGGATATGTCAGGTCTAGTGATGGTGAGATAGACAAGACTTCCTACCAGGCGCCGGTATGTATGAGGAGCAGGAAGAAGATCGCCGTCATCTTTACTCAGCTTGAGATTGACCTTGACAGGTATATCGACAGGCGAAGAATCATAGAGGTCAGCCAACTCGATAAGGTCTGATGTGTATTTGTGTTGATTAACAAAGAGACCTTTGGGAAATTGATGCACCTCTAAGCCCAAGAAATAATGCAATGGGCCCAAATCCTTCATACGGAAGGAATCCCTGAGAGAAACTTGGAGAGAGTTGATCATACTATCATCCGTGCCAGTGATAATAATATCGTCAACATATACGAGAAGCACAGTAACACCAGTAGATGTGTGGCATAAAAAGAGAGATGGATCATAAGGACTCTGGGTAAAGCCACTCTCGCATAATCGACCCTTGAAGGTTTTGAACCATGCCCGAGGAGCTTGCTTTAGACCACAAAGCGATTTGCGCAGGCGACAGACAGTCCTCTTTGAGGGAGAGGGGACGCCTTGTGGTATCCGCATATAGACTTCTTCTTGCAGATCCCCATGGAGAAAGGCATTTTTTACATCCATTTGGTATAAAGGCCAGGATTTAGAGGCAGCAATGGCGAGAAGTAACCGAACAGATGTCATTTTTGCCATAGGTGCGAACGTTTTCTCATAGTCAATGCCATACTCCTGTCTGTTTCCAAGTGCCACAAGTCGAGCTTTGTGTCTATCCAATGACCCATCAGATTTAAGCTTGATCGAGTAGATCCATTTGCAACCGTTGGGTTTAACTGCTGAAGGACACTCCACAATATCCCAGGTGTGATTCTGATTCAATGCATCCAATTCCTCCTTCATGGCCTGGTTCTAGCAATCGTGTTGGACAGCCTGCAAATAAGAACTAGGGATAGAGATAAAAGATAGAGTGGTCATCAAGGAAGTATGGGTAAATCCATACCGATCAGGCGGCCTAGAAGTTCTGGAGGAGCGACGTAAGGTAGGAGTAGCTGTGGAACCATTTGTCGGTGGAGGATCAGGGGGAGGGCCATCTGCAGTGGGAGGTTTCCCGACGGTGGTAGACAAAATCAGGATTAAACCTAGTAACAGAGGTTGGATCCGAAAAACCTGGTAAGAGAGCTGGTGAAGAGGGATGAGGACAGTCCATGTGAGTGTGGAAGAAATATTGATTTTAAAAGAAAATAACATTTCGAGAAACTCTGATACGACGACCAATGGGATCATAACAAACAAAACCTTTTTTATTAGTGGTATAACCCAAAAAAGCACACCTGCGAGATTATGCTGTTAGTTTCGTTCTTTTTGTGGGAGGGAGATGAACAAAGCAAACACAGCCAAAGGTATGTAGGTGATCAAACACAGGATGATGACCAAACAATTTAAAATGAGGTGTTAAATGATGTCCCGAGGAGGTTGTCTAGTTGTAGCAACATAGGCAAATGGAGCCTCAGCAGATTTCTGTTGTTCCAGAGTAGTTTTAGTAGCCAGACGTTGTTCTTCCCGCAGAAGTTCCTGAAGACAGACATCCAAGCTGGGAAGAGGAGCCCTGCTCATCAAGTTCGATCTGACGGTTTCAAACTCCAGACGAAGTTTTTCATGAGAAGCTGATCCTGATGACTACTTTGCTGTAAGGGAAGTAATTCCGGAAGAAGTGCTGCAGATACCGAGGAAAACTTAATCTCATCATATTCGGACCACAGTCTGCGGAAGCCATTGTAATACTCCTGAATAGACTGGGTGCCTTGAGTGAATTGAGAGATTTCAAGTTCCAATTGAAACTGGTGATCAGCATTGCCCTGTTGATAAATTTTCTTAAGATAGTCCCAAATTTCACGGGCATTTTTGCAGGGTTTGAGGTTGAGAATAAAATGTGGCTTAACAGAGCCCAGCAACCAAGTCTTGATTTTAGCATCCTTTGTCTTCCAAGCTAAAATTTTCTTATCATCCTCCACAAGTTGAGGTTCAGATCCATCAATGTGAGTCCATAGTTCTTTTCCTTCCAAGTAAATTTGAAATTGGAAGGCCCACGAGGGATAATTTGTTCCATCAAAGCGAATCAGGGCTAACTCATGTTTTTCCATGACGAAGGACTAGTAAGAAGCAAGCAGCAGAGAGCAACAGCAACAGTAACCCGGTGATAACCAGAAAATCAAAAATCACAGGTAGTGACCCAGCAGCAAACAACAGCAAAGAGAATGAAAATAACAGCGAACAGCCTACAGCAGATATGAATCAGAGGTGGACAGGAAATAAAAACAACCCAGGCGACCCCTGGTTTGTGTCTGGATGGAACATGAGGGGCCCACAGAGGGATTGGAATGCAGATCAGGTGGAAGATCGGATTGCCAGTTGGAATTGTCTGCCTTGAGATGAAATCTGGTGTCAATATTCCAAGGATGCAAACCGTTGGACGGTGGAGATGAAAGCTTCGGCCAAAAATGGGAAGATCAAGAGATTGAGCAAATGGCCTACCTCTGATTAGTGAAAAATTGTGAAAAAATCACCAAAAATCCCTCCTGCAGTGGGCGACCAATTCTATGGAGATTTCTAGTTGTGACTGGATGATCACAAGTGGGCCACTGTTGAACGGCTATGATCAGCAAGTGGATAATTACTCTGGGAGAGGGTGATTCATCTCAGATCACTTAGAAGATTGCAAATACTAGTATTGACAGCAGCACAGTAAATAGCAGAAAGCAGAATGTAGAAACACAGCAGCACAGCAGTAATTTGGGAATGAACACAGCAACACGTCCTTGGACGTTAGTGGAAAGATGTCCACGTGAGCCCCAGTGGATGATCAAAGATCTGATCAGAGGTTGGGGATGAGAAAACAGGGATTTTTCGCAACTATTGGAAGAAGTTCCACTAGAAACGGATCAAAATCCACAATCTTTGACGGCTGTGATGAAAACTTCTTGATAAAACTGAAATATCACAAAATAAGCAAGATGGCCTACCTCTGATGAGACAAAATTGCTGGAAAAATAGTGATAAAGAAGAGGAATAACAGGCGAGCTTGGTGACTGATTCCGTCAGTTTCTGATATGATGATCTCCAGTGGGCCACGTCTGATCGGAGATGATCAGGGAGGATCGGAGATGATCAGGCTGAAGAGAATGATCCCAGATGATCATAGACTGGCTTCCAATGGTTGGAAGATGATTTAGGAGAAGATCACAGATGATCGACCCTGCTCTGATACCATGACATTTTGGAGAGATGGAATTTAAACAATGATAAATGTTTGTTTGTTTGTCTATCTAGTCTTGATCGACTGTTCTCATTATAAAGGGGCTGAATCCTTGATTACAAGCTACTATCCTTATCTAAATGGGCTGAATGCCCTGATTACATGCTAGTATCCTTATCTAGATCCTAAAAATATGGTTTACAATAAGATATGAAGACTGGGCCCAAAATGGGCCTGGGCTTGGATTGACAAAGCTGATTATCAATCACCTTATACCATACAGGTGGCGGACATATGTAAGATTTGGCATGTTCATTTGCTGAACCGTACAGGATTCCATAATCTCAAAAGCAGACCAGTTGAGGTAAATTTGTTACTTAAAGCAATGTCTGTTTAGTGAAAAACAGTGGAGCCAAAGATTGAAATCAATAGGAGACGTGATTTTTGGGATACGATCTGCCAGAATAATGTTCTGTAGATGAATGGCCTAGATCAGAGTAGACAATGCTTGACAAGTAACTTTGATCGAATTGGTAAACAATTCCCCTGCTTTGGAAATGGATGAAGGAAATTCAAGAGTATAAGATGATTAGAACCACTGGCTAATACATATAAACATTGACAATGAACTTTTTCCATCCAGAAGCAATCAATATGGTGAATAAACAAAGGAAATATACAATGAATACTGAATCTTAACTTGTTTTGCAAACTGTAAAATATTGCAATTATGATGAAAGATCAGAATGTGTAGTTTACCTCACCAAGAAATTCCATATCCAACTCGTCAGCTGTCCTACGAGCTCCTCCACTTCCAAAAATGTGTGATTGCTCACCACAGTGTGGACATTTAAAGGAGCTCATGTTCTCTATCAGTCCCAGAATCTGCCAAAACACCCTGAATTTGAATTATAATGAGTACGGTAGGCTATGACAGCATGTCTCATCTCTTAGAATCAGAATAATATGCACTGTTATCTTCTCACAATTGCAGATAACCTAGAAAATATGCTATTGTGTGAGACTATCAACATTTTTAAATTTTGAATAAATACTATTAACATTTCATGACTAAATACTATTAACATTTCATGACCAGCAAAGCAAACAGTTTCGAAACCAGAGTGTAAGCGGGATCTCAAAAGACAACCCATATCAGTTTTGCTAGTTTCATAGTATATGGGAATTGTTTACAAAAATGTCGAGTACATTCTCACAGAATGCTATATAGAAATTTCTAACGGATGCTAGCAAATTCCACATGCATGTGGAAGTGCCCAGATTCAGTCACTGCAGCACATGCATGCAAAATCCATCCATCAATCAAGTAAGCCCACCGCGAAGATGGATTGACAATGCCAGCCCGCACCCACCACATTAGCTTCAGTCAAGCAATACATAATGTGGGACTGCTGCTTATCATAGGAAACTGAAGGATATCAACCATCCCCAATGATCAAGCTTAATAGTGTCAATCAATCCCATCCTGCGCCCCATCCTGCGCAGGATGGGATTGATTGACAAATAGTATCGTTCAACCTAATCGTTCAAAAAAAAAAAAAGAAGTATGGTTTAACCCAATGTTTTACGTGGGTGATGTTAAGAATCACGACCTCATGAACAAGGTTGATATCCGTCACTTTGAATCGGACACCATCACTAGTGGGCCGTATTGTACAAATATTCGAGTCTAGTCTACCACTTCTCTAAATTCAGTCAATGAAAATATTTAAACAGAAGAAAACCCATACAGGAACTTCAACTTTACGAAACATATTAGCTCCTCTCCGAGCATCTATGAGTGCAACATCTTGAGGAGTTGAAACAATCAGAGCACCTGTTGCAAGAACAAACAGAGAAGTTAAAAGCCAGTCATGATAATTAATTAATTAGAACTTGTAAACAAGAAAAGAGTACATTACTGATGATAACCTTTTCTTGGTATGTTTTTCTTTTCTTTTTAAATAATTTGGGGCCGCTATTAGTGAAGGAAATACTAAAACCTAAAAATATTACCTCCCAGAAGTAGCATGTAGAATCTTCCTGCATTTTTAAGTTAATCCAAAATAGTAACAGATATGGTCCACCAAGAATCATGTCGGCAAACATACATTACAAAGAAAAAAAAATTATACATTTATTATCAGGGTGCTCTAAAGAATCACCACTGAATGGAACTGACTAATATTAAAAGATATGGCCCAAGAGTGATAGAGATCACAGACACTTAAAAAAGAGTCCCTCCACAAGAAATGTGAAGTGCTAAAATGATTTTTTTGAAATTTGTTCGCTTGATAAACCAGGACTGATCGGCTGAGAGGTCAGCGTATATGTTATTGGTCCCCACAAGATTGGTGCCCAAAAAATCACTTTAATTGAAGTGCACATTGTGCATCCATGGTACACACCATGTTATATTCAGGTAAATTCATTGGATATGGTTTTAATATATGGTGTCAGACGCTATATTGACCCTTCCCAAAATGTTCATGGGCTGATATTTTGGTCTCTCGATGGTTAAGAATTTAAATAAAAAATCAAATGTGAAAATTTTGTATGCATCCATTCTTAGTTGTTTCTGGGCATGGAAAATGTAAATAAAACTATAAAATATGGTCCCTAAGTGCATAACATGGTGGTAAAGACATTGGCTCCCATAGGGAGCATGAGGGTTTGAGCCATAACGTGTTGATTGGGTGTCCATCATGGCAGCCTACCAAAAGATGAAAAACACTTGATTTCAGATTTACAACAGATTGAGGATATAGGTCTGTTTTGGCTGAGTTTTAAAACCATGCAGATGATACATTCTTCTTTGTAACAATTCCTAATCGACATAAATTCCCATCCCCCCTCCTCCCCTTGGTTGGCGGTGGTCCCAACTGGACCCAACAAAGTGTATCTCATAGTTATATGAGGGACATCCTTCAGGCACAAATTTGTTACCTCTTATATATGTGTATATTAACAATCCATCCATGGGTGAAGATTTTCCTTTATGTATGTGTAGGGAAAAGAAAGAACGCATATGCGAGTACAAGGAAAAGACTCATGAAATTTTCAGAAAAAAAAAATCCAAAAAAAGGATATGGACAACGATTCATCTAGCGTAAATAATGGAATAAATTTTCAGAATGACTAAATGATATAATACATAAATTAAATAAAACTCAAAAGATTAAAAAAAAAAAACTGAAAATAGGAAAGATACTTTCCAATGGAAGTGACATCTTCGGTAGTAATTTTCAGAATTACTAAATGATATAATATAAAATTAAATAAAAAACATAAAGATTAAAATAAAAAAAAAAAACTGAAAATGGGAAAGATACTTTCCAATGGGAGTGATATATTTGGTAGTTTTGGAATGCAAGTTTATTATGATACAAATCCCATCAATCTGGGATCAGATAGGTAATACAATATTAGTGGTAGTGCTGTTCTGTACAGTCGCAGACTCTCAAGATTAATAATGTAACTTGGTGATGTGACTGTCAAGATTAATAATGTAACTTGGTGAAAAACTATGCTCTCTGAGAACATCTACTAATATCCCTCTTTCCAGCTGATGTATGCTGGTAGGAGTGTCTGAGAGGCATGATATGGACATGTATATGGTTTTGAGTTTTGACATCATAAATACTTACACACTTTTTTGATGAGATATTTGATACTTGCTAGATTTCTTACCTTTTCTTTCCATCACATTTTTTCAACAAACAAAATTTGTAGGCCCCAACAAAAGATGGAGATCCTAAGCATGTTTTCGAGTATCCAAACCCATTTTCCTATCATTCAGCCTGTATTCTGTTATTTCGCATTTCTGCCTTTAGTCCTCTGAGCCTTTGCCTCTTAAACCAGCGAAAATATTATGTTCGATCATTGAAACAAATCCTGTAGACATTCTATGAGATGCCAATGTTGTGACCATGTACCAGACCAACAAAAATGAGGAAAAAGGCAGGCAGGGGTTCGATTCAATCAGAACCATTTCTCTCCAATCAATGATGCATCAAATGCATTCTTTACAAACTTAATGCTTCTGCAAAAGCATATTTCTGCTCCTCAATCCACATCAATTTCACTTTTTTGTATCAAAGATTACACAAGAATACCTGATAATTGCAGACCCTGTGAAATAGACAATTGAGCATCCCCTGTTCCAGGAGGCATATCCACAACAAGTATATCAAGCTTTCCCCAAGAAACTCCCCTTGTCAACTTTTGAAGTGCACTCATTACCTGAAAAGACAGAATACAAATCAATCCATGTGAGAAGTATATTGAATTGTATAAACTAAGAAGTGCGTCATGCGAAGGAAAGAAACAATACACAGATATTTGGATTGATTTTTAAACAATGGGGACATCTAACAAGAAATTGAAAGAACTTAAATAATAATAATAATAATAATAAAAGCATCCTAATCTCAGTTACAGTTTACCAAAGACGAATATGCTGAAGTCTCTTGGCATAACTTTCAGAGGAGAAAAAAAAACCTATAAGCCTAGAATCTGATCTCAGGAGGTTAGATGAAGTAAATCATGTGTGTCGCGTGTCCCTTTTTTTTTTCCTTTGAATGGTATAAGTCAAACAATGTTATCAAACTCTAAATCCTAACTAACTGGCAACTTCATTTTTCTTTCTTTTGTGATGGTTACAGGATGGAAACATGCATGACACCTGAAAGATTGATACAAAGAGAAGTAGTCGCTAACAGTGAATATGATAAGGACCTGAATGAACCTTACAACTTCCTATTTAGACCAAGTAAAGCTTTAGCTTCCATGTTGTTAGTACGATAAAAGAATGCAAATAAGTCTAGTGCACCTTACTCCTAAATATAAAAAGATAGCCAAGTCTTTCATTTGGAAGTAAGATCATAGTCCATTCGCAAAATACACAGATGCCTACTTTAGAATTAAAAAAACTTTAGTTCAGTTTAATTACAAAAAAGGTGGCTAATTACAAAAAAAGGTTGCTCAATCCTATTTAGATGGAACCTGGGTGAACTATTATCCTGTGTCCTCGGCCCAAGGCACAAGGGAGAAATGAAAATGGGTCCATTAACCAACCCAGTTTTAACTAACATAACCAAGTGTATGCATGAGCGTTGTATGGGCTTCACTACAAAATGCCCAGGTGCTTTTTGTTATATATAAAAAAAAATCCTAAAAGTGTGGTGTGGCCCAATTCCCAACTGGATGCATGACAATCAAGGGAGGCTAGGGATAGAAAGGTTTGGATGTAGATAACGGGAATGTGAAGAGGCCGATCAAATGATCCTAACCCTTCGTTTTTTAGGTCCTTGAAGTTTAATGTCTATATTTTGCAAATATTTTTCTGATACAATTCAATGGTGAATAATATTTGGAACTGAGTAAAATTTGGGTTTCAGCCAATTATGAGGGGGGATGGGGGTTGCTGTAGTGTGTGACAGGATTGGATCGAATGAAGGCTAGCTCCACGCCCTAAAAAAGGGGAGTTCCAACTTTGGGGGCGTTTTGTATCCTTTTTCCACCCCTCTTTTTTTTTTAATCATGGGGCCCACCTTGAGTCAATCTAATCTTTTCACAAACACTACCCCACCTCCCAGAAAAAAAATTGACACTCGTCCAACTTTTCCTCACCATTGGATTGAAATCACAAAAAAATGATGCCTCTAAAACCATTAAGTTTTAGGGCCATGGATCAAAGGGTTAGGATGAACTTATGGAGTCAAAATTTTACACATGCGTAGGTCTTATATAGATCTTCCATCTAATGGACTTCCATGATCACATGCATCCCAGTGGGCCTAACTAGAAAGGGCATTTTTCTTATAGAAAACCCCCAAGCACTGTCTAGCATTGCCGCTCACCTGCAGATGTCTCTCATGTACCCTTTGTTCCGAATCCCTTGTGGGGCCCACCTGGGGCCACGCCAATCATGGGGGAGGTTAAGGATTGAAAGATCTGGATGGGACCTACATGTGTGCAAAATTTCAATTCCATTAGATCATCCTAACCTCTTGATCAATGGCCCTCAAATTTAGTGTTTTTAGGAGGCATCAATTTTTTACGATTTTAATCCTATGATGACTAGCAGTTGAATGAGGAGTAGTGAGGGTCCAATGTGCTTAAAAAAAAAGGGGTCCTCAGGTGAGCCTGGCCATATATATAATAACGAGAGAGAGAGAGAGAAAGAGAGAGAGCTAAGAATATAATATAGTTCTGAATCCAAATTCTTATACCAATATACTAATTTTCATTGAAATAAATGTCATGATGTCACAAAAGGAAAGCATTAGCTAAGAGAGACATTTGCACGACCAAAACAGGGTAAGATAAAGGGGAACATGACAAACACAAACCATAGGGCCCCTCCATACGATTGGAGCATCCTTGTCTACAAGGAATCCAATTGACATACACTGGACTCCATGGTTTTCGATAGGAATCATCTTCATATCTGCAGAAGGTAAGAGGCAATTACAACCTGCATTATGCCATGATATGTCTAAAGTGAAAATAAAAAACCATAATAGTCTCATAAAGTTAATCACGTCGGTACAGTAACTATACAAAGCCCAAATATATTTCCCACTTACATGTCATGGAAAAGCAGTTTATTAACACTTACATGTCATGGAAAAGCAGTTTATTCAAGTAAAAGTTTTTTAGTCGGTAACAATAAGCTTCATTAAAGAGAGAAGAGAACATTTCTTTGAGTAACTTATACATGCCAAAGTTTTAAAATGTTGAACCGTGAGGAGAGGTGTTCTAACGGCCCAAAGCATGGGCTGCAAGCTCCAAAGCATGGAGAATAAGCCTCATCCGTCTCTTTCAATAAAGAAATTATTATTATAAGAAAGAATTATATTAATAAAAATATAGAAAAAGTAGCAGTTTGGTTGAGGCTCAAAATGAGTTAAGTAGGGTTGACTTAGGTTAAAATGTTAAATCAAGTTACGACAATCACAATCCTTAACAAACAAAAAAAAGTTTTTAAGTCCTTACAATTACAAATTGTCCCTCTTTTTCTTAAAAACGAGATGAGTTAACAGGGCATATACCCTCCAATATGGAATGTGACTGAAATGCACGCTTCATTTAGGTGTATGCCTCAAATAAGCCTCATATGGTAAAACATACTCTAAATGGAAGCCATGCCCCAGAATGTTTCAGGCATTTTTGGAACTAGTCACAAGAAGAACCTTGCAGAGTATGCTCCAAACGCTTACCGATACATGCTTGTACAGAAACTTAAACAAAATGGGAAGAAGAGACTAAGTAGTAATTGGATACTAATATTCAATAACTAAAACTGACATGATCGGGCGTGAATTATCTGCACAAAAATATAGTCTGAAGGCCTTTACAATGGAAAGTGAATTCTGCCTCTGATGTCCAATGCCCAACATGATACATGTATCCTTTTCAAAAGGGTCTTGTAGTGGAAGTTTTCACCAAAGGTAGTGGAAACTTTATGCTCCCAACTATTACTGTAACATATGACCACAACTTTTTTTTTCATCAAGAGGCTGCAAAATGGATGGCTGGATCAAATATGGTAGAATCGATCATGTCCAATTTCTGGCTCTTGATGATGACTAGGATTATTAAATCAACGTAAAAGTGGGGACAGGGGGCATCCCTGATGAGGACTCCCTATCCACTATCCAGTATTATCCAAATTCAAAGCAAAGGCCCTGCACCACAATATGGAGCTTAGGTTTGGCATTGGATAATTTGGTCAGGATCCTAAATCAATGGTAAATGGTTACCTAAATTCAATAAAATCCTCAAAAAACCATTGCACCACAATATCGAGCTTAGGTTTGACATTGGATAATTCAGAAAAGATCCGAAATCAATGGTAAATGGTTACCTAAATTCAAGAAAATACTCAAAAAACCAGTACACATAAAAATCAAGGACCACTGGCATGATTCATCGTTCAATTTTCATTAATCAGACAATTCATTGCTTTGCTTTGATTATTGGCATTGGAAGGGGGAAAAAACACAGTCCAGATCATTTTAATTTCAATTTCCAGAATGCTTGCTTTAGGCACTGTTAGGAGATTGATTTTTATCTCTACTGGGTCAGTTTCTACATTGTTAGAGACAGATTTGGACTCTTTTTGAGAGAGGGAGAGAGAGGAATTTCATTTGACAAGCATACAGGTAATGCCAAAGAAAGGGTGTAACTCAAGTCATGTGGACTCAAAATTTAATTCAACAAAAAACTATACCAATAACAACATAATATGTTTCCAATCCACACTAATGAGTAATGACTAAATATACTATGACCTGGTATGAAAATAATAGAGGCTCATAGTTCATATACAACAGAACATAGTAAATCATCTGTTTTGAATTAGTGATTCTTGCCTACATAGGACCTTGAATACAGAACACAATTGTATAAGGTGAGACTTATCATATGGAAAATAATAAAAATAATAATAACAGCAGTAAAGCAGCACCTTCACTCACTTCCGGCTTTCCATGAAGTTTCATCATGGTAGGTATAGATGGCCCAAACACATCAGCATCAAGCAAACCCACCTTCAGTTGGCATGTCTTTGCCAATGCAACAGCCAAATTAACTGCAATACGAAAAGTATCATTCAAACATAACAGCTAGACCCCTATGACATAGATGTGGTGCCCTAGACATAAATGCATGCATATTTATCTGTGCTTGTGCCGATAACTTCAACTATAAACCACCATGAATACTCATTAATGTGTACCGGACCACCATTTAATCAATTAATTCTAATGTTGGGCCATACTGAATGCATTGCCCTTGAACCCAGTTAATGAAAAAATATCTATTAATAGATCAAGACATGCCAATTTCATTTATTTTATTGTCTTTACATAGTGCATACCGGTGCTGAAATGTGAACTCTAGATGTCCTTTAGCACCTAAGGAGCATCCATTCAGTATGGCCACATTTGGTTCCAATGGCTCCTTGCCATTTGGGAGTAGCAAGGAAGAAAATGCAGCCAATAATAATAATCATGCTGCTCAAAAAATAAAATAAAATAAACAAAGATCACTGCACAAACATTATGGGCCTAAGTCCGAAGTGCATTCATTAACTCCCACCGTATGGGAATGGATGCCTAGAAGGGAACCAAAACATATAATCCTATATGGGATTCAAATATGACCTTTAGAAGTACGAGAGTCCAGCCTATTATTTTGGATGCTAAAATACATCAAGGAAAATGTAATCTTCAGAAGTGGAGGAGGGTACATGCATAACAGAGGGTTCAAAAAAGTGATGGGATCACAGGACTCAAAAAACATAGGTAGGCTAAATCCAAATTGCTTCTACAACATACAAGATCTCCTCTGACGATGTCATTTCTCTGATTCCAATAGACATAAAGGTGAATCCACAAAGCTCTTTTGACTTATTTGCAAACTGAGGGATGGAATCCACAGTGTCACTTTCCATTGGGGCCGATATGTTGGTCTTGAAAAGTTTAGTATCCTCCCCTGATGCTAAAATATCCACCCAGTTGCAACTATCCTCTTTTGTTTCCTCAGTGCAGCCAAAACTTGGTTTAATCATCAATTAAGAGATTGAGGCATTTCATATTCTCAACCTACCATTCTGTTGCATGACAAAGTGTAAGCAAGCTTTTGCACACAACTTGTTCCATGTGTGCATGAAGCATATCAAAGTTGTTTATTACTTTGCTGTAAAAGGGTCATTATGGAGATTTTTTTAATTTATTGATGTTATTCTGCACTGTTTAATCTCCTTCATGTGAATAGGCAGCTGATATCTTCACCAAGGCAATGAGTAAAGAAAGATATTAGCACTAAATTAACAAGTTTCTGATGGTCACAGGACCATCACAGCTTGCATGGAGGTGTAGGAGCATTTTTTACTCATAATATTCTCTAGTAATTGCACAAGTGTTAGAAAAAGTTTCCACCTATGTATTTATCCTTGATTTTTTTTTTTTTTTTTTTTTTGGTGAAAGGTAACTATTTATCCTTGAAAATATTCTGGGCACTGTGAATAGGAATCCTTTGGCAGCTCTATCGCTTCTTCCCTAAGATTCTCTTGCTTCTCTGTTTCTTTGTTTTGTTGAATTGATTGGTATATTGCACTGAATTCTCAATATGGATTGTTTATGAGAGTACCAAACATCTCCAATTCAATGGTTTTCCGATACTCCACAGCAAAAATGAGTCAATCAAATTAAATTAAATTAAAAAAAAAAATTCAAATTTGGCTTAGAGATAAGGCTCATCTAATCCATACCTGTGAATGCTTACTCGAAATCACAACATCAAAAACCGTGATTTAGCAAACCCAATCACCCAAAAACAAAGTTTGGGACTTTGGATCAAGTGCTCAAAACCCACCAGTCCAAACAACCCAGAAGCCAAAACCATACAAAACTAAAGAAAAAGATGAAAATAAATGAAACCCAATTCACCTGCAGTGGTAGACTTGCCAACTCCACCTTTGCCAGAAGCAACTGCAATGATATCTTTAATCCCATCAATAGAAGAAGCTCCTTTAGCTGCAGCTCTCTTCTCGTGTGGGGCTGCCACATACCCTCTAACAATCCCAAACCTCTACAATCCACAAAACCCAACAAAAAGTGAAAATCAAAACAGAAATCAAAGCCGTTACTGCAATGTGGGAGCTTCAATTCCTCAAAGGAGTGTTGAAAAAAAAAAACAGAAATTTGAAAATGGGGATAAGGGGCAGTTTAAGATTGTGCCTTTGCAGTGGAAGAAGGATTTGAAGAGGAAGGTGACCTCAGAAACCATTGTAGAGGAATGAATCTGCTAAAAGCCATTGATCAGAGTAGAAGATCGAAGGTTTTTGTTGCTGGGGTTTTTTGGGGTATGTTTTGTGCTTCTTCAGGCCTACACAAAACAATTGGGACACACTGGCAATGTCTGTGATGATCGCTTGTGGGCCACACCTTGGCAAGAAAATCAGGTGGCATGCATGAGATTGAATCTGAGCCATTGGTGATCTCTTCTGGGTTCCAATATTTTTGGGGTCTGTTTAGTTATCGGGCCTGGTATATGAATGGGTTTGGCCCACGGGCTCTGATGACCATAGACTAATACATGATCTCTTCCTTTTTCAAAGCACGAGTTCTCACTCCCCACATCTTTAAGTTGTCACTCCCCATCCACGAGAGTCTTTCTCCATGTGTGTGAAGGTTAAAATCAAGAGAGAATAAAATAGAAGGGGATTATGATGGTCTTTTATCTTGTCATTTAGGGCACAGTTTTTTATGCTCCCGTGGAAAACCCACATTTACTAATGCAATGAAAACTGCATCACACAATCCCAGTATTAACATTCCTATGCATTTCCCCTGTCAGATCCTCCACTGTCTAAAAGACAGAATTAGCAAATGGGGAAAAAGGCGCTCTACAGTGCACATTGTGATAATATAGGGTTTACCACTTTTGTTTTTTCAAAATCTGACCTTTCTTAGCCCCACAATTAAGATCTGAATCAGTAATCTTGTTCAAAAATCCCAAAACTGCTGAGGCGTCAAATATCAACCTTTGATTGTTTACGGATTTTGAGATATTTATAAAAACGTCCGGACCGTTGGATGGCAATTTCTGAAATTCTTTGGAGCCCATTTGTGAAATCCAAACCATCCAATCTCTTCAGAATGCCTAAAACATCTTTGGGTCCAAATTTGGCAGCCTGATTCATCATGGATCATGAGCGATTGGCCAAAAACTTCTGACCGTTGATTTCATATAGTGCAAAGAATGGGATGAAAAATAGTGTTGTTTTTTTCAATTTTTTGGTTCATGTGGGGCCCAGAATTATGATCTAAACCATGAGCTATCTTTGAAAGGTCAAAAACGGCTTGAAGATCAAATTTTAGCTGTTGATCCTTACTAGATATTGAGATATTTGTAAAAAAGTCTTTTTCTATGGGCCCCCTCCCTTTGCATGATCCAAACTGTTTAAATACTCTAGATGGCTCAAAATGACTTTAAGTAAAAGTTGAGGTCTTAGATTCTTGATGGATCTTGAGTTATTTTAAAAAAACTTACAACTATTGGATCATAAATTCTACTAATGGTGAGAATTCTCTTTCAATGCCAAACCTAGAACTCTCTTTACAAATCCTATTTGAGGTTATCTTAATTCTTGGAGATGAAGGGAATCCTCTAAACAAAGGATATCCCTCCGTTTGCCAAACGTTCCTAGTGGATTGAAAATATTGCTTTTTAATTTTTTTCTTCTTTGAAAAAGAAAGGAAATTTTGAATTTATATACTTTTAATATGACTCCTAATCTTTTGATAAGGCAACATCTTAAAGATTCGTTTCTTCTTTTATAAGTTCGCTTTTCTTTGAGATTTATTTTCTTTTTGCTAATACTCATCATCCAAATCTTAATATAATTTTATTTTTTGGCCTTGGCTTTGCATAGGCTTTTGTTGCTTAGTTTTATATTAAAAGGAAAAATGAAAGGTTTGCTTCTAAAGGAGATGCCTTATATAGGCATATTGCCACTTTTCCTCCACTCTTAGAGGAAGAAAACTTGCAAATAGGTTTACCACATCTCGAATGTAGGGAATTTAACATTTATAGCTTTTCCTCCACTCTAAGAGGAGGAAAACTTGCAAGAGGCATTTACATGGTATGGTATTTGCAACTTTTCCTCCTCTTTGAGAGGAGGAAAACTTGCAAGCGTAGTTAACATATGTATGTATATAGGTAATGTAGCATTTGCAACTTTTCTTCCACTTGAGAGGAGGAAAACTTGTAAGTAACGTTACACCATCTGCCATATAGGTAATGTAGTCATATTGCATTAATTTATATGTATATATATATATATATATAATTGGAGTGAAGGGTCACTTTAAAAGAAAAAAAAAGGAATCATATCAAAAAATACAAAATTTCAAAAATCACCTCCTCTATGGTTATACCATCATCATCATGCCCACATCAATGTCCAATCGGAAACACATGGAATGTAAAATTTATCAAATAAGGAGTTTTACCAGTTAATTAAATCATTGGAGGTCTCTTATACATCATATCAGAACACACGGAATGTAAAATAAAATTATTTAAATATTGAACTGATTTTGAATAAAATGAAAAAAAATGAGAAAAACTGAAAAAAAAAAGAAAAAAAAGAGAAAGAAACTAGAACTAATTAAATAATTGGAGGTCTCTTATACCTCCTACTTCTGGGGAATTGGATCCATATGAGAATGGAAAGATCCACTACGTAGGTTCAATTTTGCTTAAAATCTCCATGTAATGACCAAATAAAAGTGCATTTTATTATAGAAAATGTACAATGAAAATGAGAGTTTCAAACATTTCAAAGAACTTGGATGTTTTCCCGCTAATATTAGAATATTTTGTTAGAATAATTTGCTGACTTTTTGTCTGATTTTTAGAGGTAAATGATCCATAGTTTTGATTTCCTATATGATGTCCTGTGAAGGCTATCTAGCATTTCCTGTAGAAATACACTACTGAATCACAACTTATGCCTATCATAGTATTCAAAAAATGAAAAAAAAAAAAAAAAAAAACTCATGCCTATCATAATTTGAATGCAAAAGGAGAAGAATTATGAAACCCACCAAGCCCTGGACTTAAAAAGCCCAAAGGCTGGTAAGTTGCCTGAAAGGCAGGAGCTGATGTGAGCTGCATACTGCACCAAATGGTTGGGTGGCCAGGCCCATGCTTACATGTCAGCCCATCTGTCAATCCACTTGGTTCTGATTTTAATATATATAATATTTTCACAAGACTCGGTTGAGCTGAATGCAGCCCCAAAGTAGTCTGAAAGGCAGTAGCTGGAATTGATCTTGCCGTTTAGCCCTGTGGGAAGAGCCCTAATTTAAGGCCCAAAGAATTGGTCTTAGGCCATCATAGCCATTTGACATTAACAGGCCATTATGGCCCAAGAAAGGTAAGAGGATGAACACATGTTTGTCAACCCCCACTAGTTGTTATAGGAAGATGAACAGTTGAAAGTGGAAGAGAAAGTGGGCACCACACCACAATGGATGATTGTGGTGGTGGGCATTTGGTCGGTTTGCTTGTCTGGCTTGATGTCATTCCACCAAGGATCAATGCCAACTTTCAGCGCCCAAAATGCCAAATTTCCAACAGATACAGCCTTGGAAATTCCACTCCTACCATCCTTGTAAAAAGAGAGATACAAAGAATGTGATTTGGGAACTGTGATACCCAACAAGACAATTTTGAGGACCTACCAACCAGCCATAGGGTGTCAGGATTAATTGTCCCACAACTTTTTATGTAGTGTGTCAATGGGCCAGGCTGGTTAGTTAGGACCCAATTTAAATAGTACATGCTTAGTTTATTAGTTTAGAAATGCATTCCCGACCTACCTAAAAGTTAGAAGGGTCAACTCAATTTCAAATCTAAAATTGAATTCACGACTAAAAACTAACCAGTTCAATTTGCTACAAAGTTATAAATGTTAACTCAAGCTTGACTTGAAACTAAAATGGGTCAGCCAAAACCATGAATTACTGGTAGGTGAGTTAAGTTTAATGGGCCTTAAAGTGCAGCCAAGTTGCCTAACCCATACATGTGGTCCCCATGTGATCGCAAAGATAGGCCCCCACATAGGTTTGGGCGCCTCATCTATTTTGTCTTTCTTATGGATGGATATTGTTTTTCAAGATGATGACAGATGACCAATCCAACGGTATATAACAACCCAACTAGAGATCAAAGTGGGCCAGTGGACATCCAAGGGGCTACAGTATTTTGATCAAGAAGAGGTGGGCCCCACATAGGTCAGAATCAGGTTTTTGATTTTCAAGGAACTTTCACTATCCAATGGATTCAAAGTAGAAAACTACTCCCTACTTTTTCTTTCTCCTTTCGGTTATTCGTCTGCTTTTGCAACACCGACCGACTTTTCATTCGTCGGCGCCTCCTTTCTGAAACTAAAGGGTAGATCTACCTAAAAATTCGATCACTGGGTTGGCTTGTATTTCTTCTTTACTCTCCGCTATGCATATTTTTCCTATCAATCAGAAAGAGGGAAAAAAGTAGCTTTGATGGTCTCCTTTTTGCTGGGAATTGAAGGTTAGTTGGATTTATCAGATGACCAGGTCATGGTTTTTGGCAATATTGGTTTTGTCGAATTGAATATTTGTTGCCTGATTTGACCAAGTGGGGTGTTTTTTATAATCTGATTTGCTTCTTCTATGAATGTTTTTTTGTGTGATTTTAAGTTTCTGCTTTCTGGGTGATGGGCTTCCTTGTTTCTTCCTAGCTTTCATGAAGGTTTGGTTTAGCAAAAGAAAAGATTCACTTTTTTTTTATCTGTGTTTGTGAATTTGGAGTGTTTTCTAGAGTTTTGGCCGTTTAGGAGAACTGGGTTTCTTTGTTCCTACAGAATTTTATTGAAAGTCAGGTGTGTCCTAAGTGCTTAGTTTAAATATCTTGTTTTCCCCAGTATCTTTCTGTGATTTTTTTCCCATCTGATTCATGTTTAGAACTGGGACTTTTTTGGGTGGTTAAGGCAAGAGGGTGGTTGTTGTTCCCTCAGTGACAGTATGCTGTTTGTGATCTTGTTGAACATCGGGTTTTTTCTTACTGAGCTTAGTTCTAGAATTGCTTAATCCATTTCTGGTTTTGTTTAGATGTTTATGTTTTAGGTTTGTTGCTATTAACGATGTAACTGATCCTGTCATTACTCTGAAATTTTGTCGACCATCAGGCTTATTAGTGGTAGAGCTGCTAGAGCATATATTTACTATTGCTCTCTTGTTATTGTTTTTTTATAATTTTGATCTATTTATTGGTTTTCATAGCTATATCAGTCTTAATTGGCTAATTTGTGATCTGCTCAAGGCCTTCTGATTCTTTCTATGAAATGAGCTTTTTGATTCTTCAGGATTTTGATGAGCTGAGAAGGAAAAAGGACATTTTTTATAATATGTTTCTCCAATTTCATTTGCGGTTATTTTACTCTTTTTAAAAACATTAGTCGTTGCTTTGAAACATATTGGAGATGAGGTTTATCACGCAGAAACGTACTTCTACTGTTGATTTAGTGTTATTGTTTTCCTTAATTGTTGGTTGTTGATGGCCACATTATTGAATTTTGCCTCAGGTACCAAGTTCACTAATTTGGGAGGATTGGATCTGGTTCTATCTGTGAGATTGACCTGGGCTTTGATTCCTTGTTTCACGAGTTTGCTCAATTGCTGAAGTAATTGTACTGCCATGGCTGCAAGGACCTCTGTTAGACTATGGAGGGGTTCCCATGGGTTAACATCTGCTTTGGTTTATGCTGTTCTGGAATGGTTGTTGATATTTCTTTTGTTCCTAGATGCTCTGTTCTCTTACTTGGTGACGAAATTTGCTAATTTTTGTGAATTGCAAACCCCGTGCCTGTTGTGCTCAAGGATTGACCATATCATTGGATGCGAAAAGCCAGGTTTTTATAGGAATCTAATCTGCCATGCTCATAAATTAGAGATCTCATCTTTAGCTTATTGCCATATTCACGAAAAACTTGCTGATGTCCATGATATGTGCGAAGGATGCCTCTTTTCATTTGCCACGGAGAAGAAATCAAATGCCGAGACATACAGGTCATTGGTGGCAAAATTAGGACTGGGTCATATGTGTTGTGATGGCACCAACCCTGATATTCATCCAAAATTGAATCTTGAAGGTGATAGTTCACCAATTGGGCTTCATGGAGATAAGCTGCTAGAAGATCCGTTACTCAAGGATGCTGCACTTGAATCCCCAGGAACAAAGCACTGCTCATGTTGTGATGGGTCATTTAGGACTATACAACAATTTCATCATAGATTGTTCCAGTTCAAATCAATTGCCTCTGGGACCACTGAACTTGATGATGCTCCTTCATCAATTTTGATGGAAGAAGATAGCTTCTCTCACTGGAGGCATGGCTTGAAGAAGAAAAACAGAAAGTCATATGGGTTGGCTGCAGTATCCAATTTAGGAAGTCGCGGCTTTGATTCCTTGTCACATGTTGGATATAGTGAGCTAAATATTACATCTGGTTCGGAGTCAGAAGTCCCAATCTCTGACGATGACGGCGATGATAATAATGGAAATGCAATAACTTCTGAAGCAGGTACATTGGTGGATGAAATCTTGGATCGATGTATCCACCCCAAGTCTGGCAGGAGTGATCAGATTGTACTACCCAGAACTCTCTCTGCTGATGGAAATGCTGTAGTTGGTGATGCGGGTGCATTGGAGAGTGAAATCTTAGATCAATGTGTCCAACCTGTGTCTGGTAGCATTGACCAGAATGTGTTACCCGGGACTCTCTCTGCTGATTTGTCTGAAGAGAAGCTTATCCATCAAACTCCAATGTTGGAGCCTTCAATTCCAGTTCCATATGAGCAGCTTAATGCAGTTGAACCTCTTGACATTTCGCCTTTACCATCTGCTGTTGCTGTTGGACATGGTCTGGAGGAGCTTAACCGGAACCAAATTGGAGAAAGTGGTACTCTTCCCGTAAGATCTGAAATCATTTCTTCTCATGCTGCTTCTTCATCGGCCAATATGATGGAAGCTCCAATTGAAGATTTTGGGAAATGTGGGTAATTTTTCTCTGTGATTTTTGTTTTTCTTTAGGCCCTGCTGGTTATGTTTTAGCAGAAAAGGGCCAGCTCTCATGTTATGCCAAAATGGTTGGTTCTGTTAGGTTCTGTGGCTGCAGAACCTGCCTTTCCGCACCTTATTTTGGTGTAATGTGATCAGGCATCATCCCTCTTCACCCACTTTCCTTTGACAGGTTTGCCATAGCTGGTGCACTTCATCTACTTAAGCGTGTACCTGAAGTGAGCATTTGAATATTGTTTACTTCTTAATTGGCGGAACAGATGAATAGTCATTCTGCTATTCAGGGAAATTGGAACCATATTAAGTTTGATACTAGAATACTATCTCCCTGCCTATTCTATCCCAAATTGTTGTTGGCATTTAACGTCAAACCCACCTTGTGGGAATTCCCTTTCCGCAACGCCTCAAATATGCAATAGTATGGATAACCATCCATTTAAAGCAATATTCAAATAGCTCATGACATTGGATATATCCTAGCAGACTCATAACACCACATACTGATATCCATTCCTCTTGACCCTTTCTATTATATGGTATCATTTCTTGCAGTCAATCTTGAAATTGATACAGCATGCGTTTCTAGTTCTGAGAGCAAGGCGGTCAAAGAGAGGGAAAGTGGGCCTGCTTCAGCTAAAACTGCTTTTAATCAGACTATTGTAAATGAACAAGGTCCATCAATTTCCAGTTGTATGGATCTAAATGAAGCTTACCAGCTGGCCGTTGGTAATAACGGATGCCAGCTATCTGACTCAGAACTACCTACTCGTAAAGATTCTACCCAAATTCAAGAAGATTTGAAAGTGCTATTGTCACAACTATCCGCTGCTCGGGGATTTGAATTCTCATGGAGCGATATGAGTCCTAGAGTTAATGTACATGCTGATGATTTAAAGATCAGTGGTGGTTATAGCTTTATTGGACAGCAGATGCTTAACAAGAGGATCTCAATTGAGAGAAATGAGTCTGGCTTCGAGTCTTTGGATGGAAGCATTGTCAGCGAAATTGAAGGAGAAAGCGAGGTTGATCGGCTCAAGCGCCAAATTGAGTTGGACCGGAAGTCAATGAGTGCCTTATATAAAGAACTGGAGGAAGAAAGAAGTGCTTCTACCATTGCTGCAAATCAAGCGATGGCCATGATTACTAGATTGCAGGAGGAGAAAGCAACAATGCAGATGGAAGCGTTACAATACCAGAGAATGATGGAAGAGCAAGCAGAATATGACCAAGAAGCACTGCAGAAATTGAGCGAGCTTCTTTCACATAGGGAGAAAGAAATTCAATCTCTTGAAGAGGAGCTTGTCACCTACAGAAGGTTTCAAAATGAGTCCACGGTGGAGAAAGTATTGGGGCCCGTGACTGATATGAAAGAAGACTGCTCTCATTTGCCTTGCAGTGGCTATGAAAATAACACAACTTTTATTAAGTTCAAGGACATCGATAGTTCTGATCAAACCCGAATTGTGAATGGGGACTATGAGGGTAATAAAGTGGGTAGTCTGAAGGACTCATTGATAGATTTTGAAGATGAAAAGTTGCATATTACGAAATGTTTCAAGAGGTTGGAGAAGATGCTTCATCGATATTCTAATAATGGGGTTTATGTTGACATATCTGAACTTGATGATAGAGATGACCACCTTGTTATGGGATTTGACAAAGGATGCCCAATTACATTAAAAGACAATGCAGATAGGAATGGTGGGTTTTCTGAAGCAGAAGTGCCAGAGGGTATGGTGCATCTCCCCTGCAATGGCATGACTCAAGAAATTAATCAGATGGAATTGGAAGAGGACTTTTCTTTGCAAAAACATCCCACTCCTTGTAAAGAGGATCCACATGAAAAACCAAGTTGCAATTCTCAGTTCATCGTTAATAATAATCACAATGGAAATTGTGAGGGACCACACTTCTCCTTGGCCTGTAGAGATAATGATTTTGTTGCTTTGGGAATGGAAGTTTCACGCCTGAATGAGAGGTTGGAGACCCTTGAGGCAGACCGGAATTTTCTCGAGCATGCTATTAATTCACTCAGAAATGGAAATGAAGGAGTTCAAGTCATTCAGGAGATAGCCAATCACTTACAAGAATTACGAAGGATTGGGGTCACAAGAAAACAGCAACATACTGCTTGAGCCCATGTTTGGTTTGGGCTTGAAGGTAATTTACTCCATTGAACAGTCCATACTCCATTGTCGTTTATATATTTATATAGTTCAACTGTTTTTTGAAAAGCAATATTTATATAGTTTATCTTGGAAAACATCCATTCCTAGTCAAGTGTGTAACTTGAATGCTTCAAGTTTTTATCAGCGCATGTTTTCATATGAATGCAATGCTGGAAGCATTTTCTTTAAAGTTTGGTGCGGTAGTGCAATTGTATTTTATTTTATTTTATTTTTCATCAAGCATGTTGTTTTCTAATTAACTTTTGAGGTAATGGTCTTTACTTTGCTAAGACCAATTTATACTTCTGAATGACATGCTCTAATGGTTTAGCAATCACTGTAGATAATTTTTCTAGAGGTAATAGTTCTTTACTTTGCTAAGTACAATTTATACTCCTGAACGACATACTCTAATGGTTTAATAATTATTATAGATAATAGTTATTTATTTATTTATGAGAAACTTTGCATTCTTATTCAGGTGTTTAATTTTGAAACTAGCACAATAACCCGTGCTAAGCACGGGCATGACCCACTTGGCTATGGTCCATGCTCCATTTAATGAGTTTTAACAGTTTTTGATAAAGAAATACACATAAGTATTGAGTATTGTAGTGGTCGGGTTAGTTATTTAAAAGGGCAAGAGGTCATGAGTTCAAATCTCACGACCTATACATTTTGAGCTTTTTACAAATGCTCAATAAAAAAGTCAAAATTGAAAGGCATCTGGTCAAAATTGAATCCAAAACCCTGTCTTTAGTATATTATAATGCTGCAAAGCTACCTTTGGTTTATCTTATAATCATGCCAGGTCAGAATTGCATTTTTATTTTTTGTCATCTGCTATCTAACTTTTCATAGTCCTTTACTTTGCTTAGAATAATTTATAATTCTGAAGCACATGCTCTGATTATTTTTGTCCTTGGATATTCTTGTTCTCAGTGGTTCTATATGTTGGAAGGAAAATTCCAATAATGGCTAGAAAGATAAACCGAAAATAGGGACAGAAATGATTAAGTGTAAAAACCGAGGCATGTACTCAAAACAGTCTTAAAGACAGATTGTCTGCACTCTGATGACCTCTGGATGCACTGAGTCATGGCTTTTCTATCCCCAGGATACAGTTTCTCCCCTTATCACGATCAAAAGTCCGTATCTGATGCACACATGATCCAAACCTTACTGGTACACTGTTGTTCTTTATGGTTTGCCCACAGTTGCAGATAAAAAAATTAGGACGATGAAGAAACTCTTTGGAAGATAATAGAGGAAGAACTCTTTAAAGAAGGCTACAAAGCTCCCTGAAGAAGCTAGAGGGTCATTGCTGTGTGGCAGTTTCTGGTTCACTGTTGCAGCCACAACAAATGGCACAACCCACAAGCAAAAAACCTAATTTTTTTCTTAATTTTAAGTCCTCCGAAGACAACACTATATTCTCAAGCAATGTGAATGCCTATCCATATTTTATAAACTCTGTTTCCATTTCTTGAACAGTCCCAATCACCAACTAGTGGAATTTTTGCATTTTAGAGTGAAGTGTTTGCTCTTTTTCTTCTTTCAGACCATCCCTTTATAGTCAGTGATCAAATATCTAAGATTGTTTGGCTGGGTTCTCTTTGCTGCATCAGCTATCTATCTACATGTGTCACCAGATGATATGAAAATTTGAATCACTGAAAGATTGGCAAACCTCAGAAGAAATGGTGCTTCTTTCAGCCCAAGAATTTTTATATTTATCACCTCAAGAAGTATTAGAATAAAAAAAGTCAAAGTTCAACCAATTAGAAGCCCCTAAATGTCAGACTGGTCCTTTTTAACTCTCCTCGGCACTCATGACATGTTCTGTTCCCTTAAATGAAGCCTGCCTGTATATGTTTGCTAGTGACAACTAAAAACCATCCTCAGTGAATCAGTTTATAGTACCTATTTCAACTACGTAGGGTGCCATTTGCTACATATGTTCGTTTTTTTAGACTCATGATTTGTGACACTGATTCTAGATATGTTGTGTACACCAACTGCTTGACTTTCAACTAGAGGCCACTTTGTCTGTCTTGTGTGTGATGTGGGACTGCGTGCTTGTCAGGGGCTTAGCGGATTTCATTAGACATAAGGAAAAAGGGAAGTAGAATAGGTAATCTGGTAGTAGAAATGGTTCGGGGAAGATCCTAGTTAGATCTTAAGATTAGTTAAGGTAAATTAAAAATGAGGTCCAGTCTAAAATCTGGAAGTGAGCCTTATGGTTAATTACTTCAAGGACTATTTATGAGCGAACTAATTGTAGAAGTAATTAGCAGTTTTCTCTATCTAGTGTGTAAAGTTTTTAAGATATTAGTGCTGCCTTTTTTACTGTTTGGCCTTATCTCATAAGATCCAGGAGTGTGCACTGACTTTGTTTAAATTACTGTTTCAGGGGGATTGTTTGCAGGATTGGATGAACAATTAGATTCTTGATAATAAATCTGCCCACTGAATCCTTGAAGTTGCGGACGGAGTGTGGATCAATTTTAGTATTACACACTTCAGAATTTACAGCTATAGTTTAAAGTTCCATGCAAGGATCTTCTGTACATTACCATCAACTTGATTCCTCCAAGTAATACGGTACACTAAAGATTTATATTATCTTGGCTCAAAGGTGTCCTCTTGGGTTTGTGTTTGAACTTTAATCTGCATTCTTCCATATTTTTCTCCTCAGATTGGTTGTAGAGTTGTGGGATTGTTGATTGTGGTATTTTTTTTCTCTTGCGGAGTGATGAAATTGTACAATGGGTGATTTTTGAGTGTCACAGTTGTAATTGTTTCCCTTTTGTAAAGAATGGCAACCAGCAGCTATAATTTGTGATCTTGTAAATTAATACAAATTTGGGTTTTATGATTATAGATGATGCTTTTATATTTGATCTTAGCCAAAAGACTGAGAAAGGTGTATGATACTTTTATATTTATTTGTATCAGTGTTATCAGATGTGAGTTGCAATTAACCTTCTTTTGTGATTTTCCCCATTAGGCAACTAAATTTCATTTAGAAGAACACAAAGAAGTACAAAAAAACCTTGAAAATCCATCATGGCATTGGATTTTGGGGAGCCATTAAGAGATACAGAGTCTTGAACTGTTGAGTCAGTTTCTCGAGAACGATGTAGTTGGTAATGTGGACATACTCAAAGCTCTAGCATTAGCCAAAGCATCTGCCCCAATGCCTCACCTTTTCTTGATCAAAATTCATTCATATCACATGGATCTCCCAATATATGAACTGGATCTTACCTGGCTAAGTTGGAAGGTGTTCATTATCACAATTACAAGGTTGGCTCATGTTACAGATGAAAAGAATGGAGTTGTTGTACTTGTATGCTCTAAAACATGATTATATATATTTTTTCATGATCAATCTAAGAGTAAAATTTAGGCTGTGCCTCCGCATAGGGGAGGCATGTAACATGAGCGGGTTGGAATGTGAGCCCGTCATGATAAATTAGGTGTTAGCTACCCTTGAAACCATTCTGACAATACACCAAATATACCATGGATATCACTTACAACCTCTTTTTATTTAAATGTTATTCATAATCATTTTGAGGGTGTCTAGGATGCAGATACAACCTTAAAATGTGTTTTAATGGTAGAAAAACGAAGTGTTAGTTTCTAAAGTTAACCATAAGTTTAAAACACAGTATCAGCTATTGCCAAAACTAAGCATCTGGCAATATATCAGTTCTTGATCGAAATTTCAGATTGTTACTAAAAGAATTAATTTACCACAAAATTTAGTAAATTGAGAAATTGTAAATCTTTGTTTTAAATTGCTTTTAAGGTGTTTTACATGCAAATAAAAAAATTATGATAAATTTCCAAATACGAGCTCGATATATATTTTTTGAGTGTGAAATTTGAGCTTGTTGCAATGCAAGGAGGCAGCGCATGTAAGGGGCAAAAAGCTGATTATAAGGTGGGCCAAGTGGCACCAAAAATTGGAGTCTTGATCCCCGGAGTGATCTCCCACACGAAAGGAGTGGAACTTAATGAAAATTTTTGCTGCTCAAAGTGATCATCCTCAAATTTTATTCTAAAATGAATTGGTTTCACCGCAACATTAAGCATATTAGTAGGAATGTGATTAATGAACACGATTAATAATGCGTGATATTATATTAATTCTATGTTATCAATGATATGCTCAATCTTGCACTGGGCAGCTAACTTGTTTAGCGTCTAATTTGAGGACATCTCCTAAATAGGGAGGACGATCATTTTGAGAGGGTTGGGTTTTTATTGGGTGAGCTCCATTGTGGGTTCCACACTTGCACTCCTTAGTCTCACGGGTAGTGTGTGGGAGATCATTGAGGCTGTTGCGCTCTAAAAATGGGCCCGGTAGAGAGAGAGAGAGAGCTCCACCACATGCTATGCGATCCATCAATTGATGATGATCATCAATTTCAAAGAGTGCTAGATCCACATGCTTTGCACGTCATCAACCGATCCATACATCTAAATCATGCTTTAATCTCAACCGTGCATGTAGCATGTAGCATGGACCATTGATCTATGCCATTGAAAAATTTCTTTCCAACTATCCATTTGATCATCACTGCTCACTGCCAATCCCATCAACTCAAACTTGAGTCCAGAAAACCCATCTCCAGTGAGTCCCACAACCCTAATGCTTCTGTTAACCCTTATCCTCAATGTGGTGTACTTCCACAACCAAAAGATAAACAAATGAGAGCATTCGGCAACCATCCTATATTAGGATAGCATTTGAAGTGGTAAACCCACATGGGTGCCTCCTTCATCTAGATTCAAATTTCAAACATAATCTATAACGGCTATCTAGTCAACACGCAGAACACCTGTTGCAAGCCATCCGACACCTGGTTCTACAATTCTATAAATACCCATGCCACCCTTTCCATGACCATATCAAGATCACAAGGCAAAAGAGAAGAGAAGATGACATCTGAATGCATTGGTAAGGGTCCGTAACTGTTTAGTTTCAATGAAAAACACCATGCATATGTATATTATAGACAACCATGTTATTGATAATCATCTACATATGAAATGCATACTACTTGGAGAATTCAAGCTAATGTGTGTGTTAATGGCTTGTTTTAAGGCAAAAGCCAGTGGCCGGAACTGTTGAGGGTGGACGGAGCGGCCGCGAAGACCACAATTGAGGAAGAGAATCCATTGATAACAGCCCACATTGTAAAGAATGGATCATCGGTCATCACGGATTTTCGCTGCGATCGGGTGTGGGTTTGGGTTGATGAGAATGGGATTGTAACAAAGGTTCCTCACATTGGTTAGATGTTTGCATGGAAATCAGATCACTTGAGATGACTGGTATTAGTTATGTTGTAATATTAATTGCAATGTGGTTGTACAATTATGTCGTAAAACAGGATCAGTCCTTGTATCTAATGTACTTGTGTTTTAAATTAAAAAAAAACTAGAATTTAGTACTTATTTCATCTCATGAAATATTTTTACAATTGGTCTTGAGACATTAGATGTTGTAACCCTTTCTTCCCTTTCTGATTTTTGTTTCGATGGCATAGCTGTTGCTAGCTTGGTCCTCCCTCTCTCTCTCTCATCACTGTCAAAAGTGATGTTATTTTGATCATTAGAGCTTAGAGGCAGTTTTGTGTAAACCTTTTTTCCTTTTGTTGATGAGAAAAAAGAAAAATGGTCTCTTTTTTTTTTTTTTTGACTTGCTTTTTCATTGTTTGATGGCGATAAATTTATGCGCAAATGTTTAATCTTAATTTTCTATGAATCTGACGAAAAGCCTTTCCGACGGTGACTATAAAAAAATAAATAAATGAAGAGTTTACCTTATAGCCTTTTATTTATACTCATCTATGCTATACAAATGGTCCCTTTGTCATTATAATCAAAGATTTCAGTAGGTCAGCTGAAAAAGGGCGTTTTTTGTTCTGTCAAAAAAGCGACCATGCCCACTTAATTATGGTGATCGATGCTCGTTTATTCCATCAGCACCAAAAGTTGATTATTGAGAGGATTATCTTTTACTTTGAACAAGGCAATGTTTAAAGAAAAGGAAGCTTAGTTGGTCGAGAGTTTAATAAAAAACAATCGTCAGTAAAGACTCGAATTAATAAATGCTTACCCAAGACCTTAAAACTTGATGGGTCTGGGTCTAGAAATTTGCTGGAAGACTACTCGCCTAAGGAATCCTCCGGATTTTTCTCTGCAATGTAAGCTGGTGTCATTGATAGAATTATCACTCATAACATTCATGAATAAAACATTGTGAAAAATTTTAAATATCCTATAATGATCAATCAGATATTGGGCCCTATCTTTTAAAAGTAAAATTTGACGAACCCATATAAGAAGATGAGGACATTTACATTGAATAGTTTAGATTTTCCTCAGTAAAACCCAGAGTCACAGATTTCTCGGGACTTAATAGGATCCAGAACATAGCTTAAATTTAAAGTCCTGACACTATTATTTTCTCTTCGTTCAATTTTGAGGGCTGGGTCACAAATGCTTGGAAAATTATCTTTTTGGGAAAATGTTGGGGCACTTTTAAACAAATCTATAAAATATTAAAAGTTGAAATTAAAATAAATAAAAATCCCCATTAAGACCTGTACTTTGTATGATCTTTAACAATTAATGGCTATAATATCATAATTTTCTCATATTTTTTGACATTTTTTAAATATATATATAAAAATATTTTTTTCTTCTGATAACTTGGCTTTGATATTGCAATATTTTCAAAAAGTTTGTGAGAAAATTAAGAACCCACAATTAAGAACCCACAGATAGCTTTACCTGATGATGGTATCATTGTTTATTAGACCAGGGTACAACCCAAACCAGACCCAGCTAGTTACCATTCCCAATTTTGAGCCCTGCCAAGCTCTTTCCATGATCATATCCACTTGAACAATATTCTAATTTACCCAAAACAAAAAAATAGATAGAAGACTTTCTTGTGCACATAGGTACCAGTAGGCAGTAAACAAGATTTTTCGTTCTACATTAATTTATTTGGCCACCGATTATCGGAGTTGCTCAGACTTCTACAAAATAAATGGCCATTCAATGGCGCATTCAAACGTAGTGGCTGATAGTCAAACATCAAGAAGTTCAAAAAGCCCCCACCACTGTTCTATAAATAGTAGACTCCTCTCCATGAGAGCACCCACACAATCCAAAGAACTACATACACCCAACAAAAAAAAAAGGGTGAAAGAATATGGCATCAGAATGTCAAGGTATGCATCAATATATGTCATCCATGCGCCAACAATTCATATCCACTTTCTTTCTTTTTTGGCAGCTACAGTAGTGTTATTATTCTTATAAGCAGGTAAAAGGTCATGGAGAGAGCTTCTTGGGGGTGAAGGGGCAGATTGCAGCCACGACGATCGAGAGAGAGAATCCTCTTGTTCATGCCCATGTCGTCCTAGGACTTCAGGTGTGACCGGGTTTGGGTCTGGGTCGACAGCAATGGAATCGTGATAAAACGTACGTTATAACCACATTTTCACTCTATGTTTGGTCGTTTCATGTTATGTAATAAAACAAATGTCTGCGTCCAGTCTGTGTGCTCGGCTGGTTAAAGACGTGTGGTGCGTGCGTGTGTGAGATCAAATACTTGTAAGGGCTAAATAAATAAATAAATAAATAAATAAACATATTTTATTGGACTTGCCAGATCAAGGCAGTTTTGTATAACCCTTTTCCTTTTTGTTGATGAGAAAAAGGGAAAGTGGTCCCCTTCTTTTTTCAGGACTTGCTTTTTCATTGTTTGGTGGCGACAAATTTATGCAATAGAGAGCACATTTTTAATCTTAATTTTCTATGAATGTGACGAAAAGCCTTTCCGATGGGGACTATAAAAAAAATAAGAGTTTGCCTTAGATGTAAATACATTCATAAACTAAAATATATGGTCGCAGTATCAGGCGTTCGGGTCCTCGACCATCAAAGCCCTGAAAAGTTTTATTTGGGTCTGTGAGCACTTGACCCAAACCTGAAACTAATTAAGAAAGGGTCCAGATAATATTGGGCCCATGCTCCATTTTTAACTCTCTTGAGTCCTTTGTGTAGTGTTGGTATTACCGGAACCCTTTTTATCCCAAAGGTGCCTTTTCTCTTTTTTGGCCTTTTCATATTCAACCATATTCAGGGCTTTGTACCTCAGCATTCGGCCCAATAGCTACTCATTGGAACACCACCTTTAGGCCCATGGACTGGATCTAGCTAGTTGTGATATTGGGGAACCAGCTTAATGGGACGGTTATGAAAAGGATGGGATTTGAAAAAAAAAATAAAAAAACTAGTGCAAGGATGGGAGACGAAAATTCTGAAAAGGTACGTGCCCGAAAACCGCACTGATTGATGATGCAAAAGTTAGTAGCTAGCCTTTTATTTTTGCTAGGTTATGCTATACAAATTAATCATAGTGTAGTGGCCCGAAAACCGCACTGATTGATGATGCAAAAGTTAGTAGCTAGCCTTTTATTTTTGCTAGGTTATGCTATACAAATTAATCATAGTGTAGTGCCCTTCTTCAGTGTAAGGTGGGGCCCACTTTTTGAAAATCCAAACTGGTCATCAACCGCAACATCCTATGTAGTGATCATCTTGTAAGTTATTATTATTCAGATCTGTTAGATATCCATTACTGGATTTGACTTGATCTGAAACATGTGATGGAACTTGCTTTACTACTCTTTCGTTGGAATTAAAATGGAAGGAGGCCCTGCGTGTGATCAATCTAACGGGCGACCCACTGAATTTATTTTTGAGAATTTAGATGCAACAAATATAATGGACATTAGACCTAATGAGAAGCTTGGACTTGAAAAAGGTGGGCCCAACCATGCATTGAAGAAGGGCGCTGCACCATAGTATTATGCAACTCCGCTGCATTGCAGCTTTGCCCTTATGTTCAAAGATTTCAATAGGTCAGCCGAATTTTTCTCTGCAATGTGAGCTGGTATTATTATAGAATTATCACCCACAACATTCATGAATAAAATATTCTGAAAATTTTCAAAAATCCTATAATGATCAATCAGATGTTGGGCCTTATCTTTTAAAAGTAAATTTTGACGAACCCATATAAGAAGATGAGGACATTGACATTGACATTGAATAGTTTAGATTTTTATCAGTAAAACGCACTTAAAAGAGTCACAGATTTCTCGGTACTTATTAGGATCCAGACCATAGCTTAAATTTAAAGTCCTAACACTATTATTTTATCGTCGTTCAATTTTGAGGGCCGGGTCACAAATGCTTGGAAAATTATCTTTTTGGGAAAAATGTTGGGGCACTTTTAAACAAATCTATAAAATATTAAAAGTTGAAATTAAAATAAATAAGAATCCCCATTAAAACCTGTACTTTGCATGATCTTTAACAATTAAGGGCTATAATAGCATAATTTTCTCATCTATAATAGCATAATTTTCTCATACTTTTTTACAATTCTCAACTATATATATATATATATCTAAATATATATTTTTATGATAACTTGGCTTTGATATTGCAATATTTTCAAAAAGTCTGTGAGAAAATTAAGAACCCACAAATAGCTTTACCTGATGATGGTATCACTGTTTATTAGACCGGGCCGGGTACAGCCCAAACCAGACCCAGCTAGTTACCATTCCCAATTTTGAGCCCTGCCAAGCTCTTTCCATGATCATATCCACTTGAACAATATTCTAATTTACCCAAAAAGAAAAAAAAAACAGAGAGAGAGAGAGAGAAAATTAAACTTTCTTGTGCACATCGGTACCAGTGGCCGCAGTAAACGAGATTTTTCATCTACATTAATTTATTTGGCCGCCGATCAACAGAGTTGCTCATTCTTCTGCAAAATAAATGGCCATTCAATGGCGCATGCAAACGTACGCTGTTCTGTGGTAAGCTGACCACAACTGATCATGGCCTACTTTGGAAGCAGTCCCAGCAGAGATGCACGTGGCCTGAGTGTGATGTTTTGAATAAGTCCTCTTATTGTGTTTGGCTTCATTGCTGTTCGTTGGGAAAGTGACTATCTCTCAGGAGTTAGTTTTGGCCATCTTTAGGAGTTTGTTTCGAACGTTTCTTTTGTTTCCTCTTTCTGTTGTATTCTCTATATAAGAGATGTAACAACATGTAAGAAAGAACACTGAATCTTAATTTATCGCTTTTGAGAACTTGGAGGTTGGTTTTCCCTCTAAGCAAAACCCTTTTTATTTTTCTTTTCAATCACAAGCTGCACTGTTCCAAGCCCACTGCATTCCACTTCCTTAAAAATAGCTGGAAGAAGAAGAGGAAAGGGCCGTGGAACTCACACTGCGGTAGACACACATAACATATTGGTATCAGAGCCGGTTATGGTTGATCAACGGCTTGATCAACTGGAAGCTAAGGTTGGCTCTTTATCCTCTGGGCAAGAGCGGATTCTGAAAGAGATGCATGAAATGTTCTCTGCCATAAACACTTGTTTTGACCAACTCGTGGCTAGCCACGGCCATGAAAAAGGTGAAGGCTCCGTTAACAAAAATGGACAAGGTGGTGGAAAGGACTCTCAAGGTCTATCACATTCATTCACACCTAAAATCGCCAAGCTGGATTTTCCTCGTTTCAACGGAAATGACGATACAACAAGTTGGATTTGCTGTGCGAAGCAATTCTTTGAGTTCCAGCGTACTCCAACAGAGGGATAAGTACCACTGGCAGCATACCATCTGGAAGGAGATGCCCAATTTTGGTACCAGCTCTTAAAGGGTAGTGAACAGCAAGTCTCTTGGGAGATGCTTAAGGAGGGCCTGCATGCTAGATATGGCCCCACCCAATTTGAGGATTTCTTAATTTGGAGACCTCAGAAAGCTGAAGCAAACCGGAACAGTTATGGAGTACCAAACTCAATTTGAGAAACTACTCTCTCGTGCAGGAAGATTGGAACCAGCACAACAGGTGGGCTGCTGCATCAACGGCCTCCGAGAAAGCTTGTGAGCCGACGTCCAGGCTACAAGACTAGCCATCCTCTCTGCTGCTGTGGGCTCGACTCGGCTTTATGAAGCTAGAAATCAAGCACAACGTCGGGTTACCCTCCCAGATGCAAAAAGAGTCACTCCAGTGATGGCTTCTTCACCAGTCCGCACTATTACTCTGGGCATTAAGAGACTCACCCCGGATGAAATTCAGGACAGGTGTGACAAGGGTTTATGCTTTAACTGTGATGAAAAATTCTAGCCAGGACACCGATGCAAGAAGCTTTTCTATCTTGAAGAATACTGGCCCGAAGAAGGTGAAGAAGGTAATACCAATAATGATGAAGTAGGGGAATTCAATGAGGAGATGGATGGAGAAACAACTGAAATATCTATACACACCATTTTCGGAGCTCATGTTCCACAAACTATGTGTGTTAGAGGGAATATGGGCAGGTAAACTCTTACAGTTTTGGTGGACTCCGGTAGCACCCATAATTTCTTGAACCACTTAGCTAAAAAAATTGGTTTGGTTCCAAGTAGTGAAGGGCATCTAGAAGTAGCTAGCAGTGGCCAATGGTGACAAAATGGCAAGTCCAGGGCGATGCAAAGGGGTGAGCATGTCACTACAGGGAGTTCCCATCATGGTGGATCTCTATCTCTTACCATTAGAAGGGTGTGATGCTATTCTTGGGGCTCAGTGGCTGAGAACCCTTGGACCAATAATATGGGATTTCTCTAAACTCCTATTGAAGTTTTTACATTAGAGATGTAGGTGGTAAAAACGGCACCTACTTATATAGAGATGAGATCGGGGTTAAACTTCTTAGGACGGGGGATGCTGAACTCCAAGAACCTGAAAAGGAAGGATAAAGACTAGGGTCAGAGGCCCTGGCTGCCGTGAGCCGAAGGCACTCCGATGCCTGAGTTAGCTCTGAGAAAACTAAACAGGAGGAGGAGGAGAGGAATGAGAGCGTGTGTAGTATTGAGGGCTGTCTGTTGCGTACCTCTTATGGGACTGATCCCATGCATATATAGGCGAGTGTTCCTCGTTCATTCTCTCTGTGAGTGGGGGTAGGTGAGGTGAGGTCCCATCGATCCTTACCCTGACTGGCAGCAGTAGGTGAAATGGACAACACCCCTCCCTCTCTTTCCACGCCTTCAGCCAGTTGGCGTACAGGGGTGATAAAGCACGCCTCTTATCGTCATAAATGAGCGATCCTATCGCCATAAATGACTGCTCATATCTGTCAGGGCGCGCCGTATTTCCAGCAGGAAGGTGGCGTCCCATTCTGACTAGTACTGTGGCCTGGGACCAAGGATGGCCTGGCCGCGGCGCGCCTTTGTACCGAGCTGGCATTATGCCGAGCTGCCGAACTGTGGTGCTGAGCTACGAAGCTATTGACCGAGCTGCCGAGGTGCCAAGGTATTGACTGAGCTGCCGAGCTGACGATCTTCTACCACAGAGGCTGAGGAGTTCGGCGAGTTTAGCCGTGATCTTTGTTCGAGTTTGTCATTACGGTGTTTTACCCACACAAGAGATAAGGAAGTAGTTATGCAAGGAATTCTTACAATAGAAATGAAACTTCTTAGTGATGAAGAAGTCAGCAAGGAAGTAAAGAGGACGAAACAAGGAGTTTTGTTGGAACTTTATTATCTTTCAATGGAGGGCCCACGTATCCACACCATCCACACCAACCCCCAACTGCAGTCAATTTTAGCATCGTATAAGGATATCTTCAAGGAACCCAAAGCCCTGCTCCCACCCAGGTCACATGACCATAGAATTCCATTGATTCCAGAAGGTGGGCCTGTATGTGTCCGTCCATATAGATATCCATATTTTCAAAAAAGTGAGATCGAGCGGATAGTTTCTGATTTGATGTCAGCTGGCACAATCCGCCCAAGTAACAGCCCATACTCATCACGGGTCCTCCTCGTCAAAAAGCATGATGGATTATGGACGCTATGCGTTGATTACAGGTCATTAAATCAAATAACCATCAAGGATAAATTCCCTATTCTAGTGACTGATGAATTACATGGGGCTCACTTCTTCTTTAAGCTTGATCTACGGTCCAGATACCATCAAATGCCCATGAATCCAAGTGACATCTCCAAGACAGCATTTCAGACCTACCATGGACACTATGAATTTTTGATAATGCCTTTTGGCCTTACCGACGCTCCATCAACCTTCCAGTCCCTAATGAATGAAATTTTGAAGGAATACCTACGTAAGTTTATTTTGGTATTCTTTCATGATATTTTAATTTACGGTTAGAATTGGGAGGATCATTTATTCCATGTCCAGGTGGCCTTATCCATCTTGAGGGCCCACAAGTTATTTGTGAAGATGGAGAAGTGTCAATTTGGCCAGGCACAAGTCAATTACCTTGGGCATGTTATTTCCAAATATGGTGTTGCTGTCGATCCTAACAAGAAATCGGCCATGATTGAATGGCCCAAGCCCACTTCCCCTAAGGCCTTACGTGGGTTCCTTGGGCTGACCGGGTATTATCGGAAATTTATTTCGGGGCATGGGAAGTTGGTGGCTGCTTAAAAAAGATTCCTTCTCTTGGAATTTAGAAACAGAAAAGGCATTTGAAAAATTGAAGTATGCCATGACCCAATCTACTGTCTTGGCACTCCCTGATTTTTCGAAGGATTTCATTGTTGAATGCGATGCTTCTGGGCTAGGTATTGGGGCGGTATTGATTCAAGACCACAGCCCAATTGCTTTTTTTAGACAAGTTTTGCATGGAAAAAAATTGGCTTTGTCTACTTATGAAAAAGAAATATTGGCTTTGGTCTTAGCAGTCCAAAAATGGTGGCCATATCTTCTGGGCCGACGGCTTATTATATGGATTGATCAACATAGCTTAAAATATTTATTGGATCTTACCAAGGTAGCCCAACAACGTTGGCTCACCAAGTTAATGGGCTATGATTTTACCATCGAATATAAACCAGGTCGGGAGAACACAGTCGCAGATGCATTATCCAGATGAGAGGAAAATGGGGAGTTCCTAGGTATTTCACAACCAGCACCCAGTTGGTTGGAGCCTATCAAGGAGGATGTACAAACACATCCTCAACTTAAACGTCTAGTTCAATTGTGCCAAGAGTGGGAAAATATGGGGCCATGGGCCTACAAAGAGGCAGTTCTTTTATTCAAGGGTCGGATCTAAGGGAAGACTCTCCTCTCATTCACCCAATTATCCGAGAAATCCATGACAGCACTCATGAGGGTTACCATAAGACACTACATCGGGTCCGCTCAGTTTTTTATTGGAAAGGAATGAGGTCTCACATCAAAGATCTTATTAGGCAATGTGACACCTGCCAACGTGACAAATCTGGAAAATACAACTCCGGCGGGGCTACTTCAGCCATTACCAGTGCCCATGCAAATCTGGCCTCTAAAGGGAAGTCCACAATTTATGTTGTGGTTGACAGGTCGTTTAAATATGCACACTTTATTCCAATTTCTCATCCATGCACAGCAGTAACTGTGGCTCAAATATTTTTTGATCAAGTTTTCAAGTTACATGGAATGCCCCAATCCATTGTTTGTGACCGTCATCCCACATTCACCAGCGCCTTTTGGAAGGAAATTTTCAAGTTGAATAGTACGAACTTCAACTTCAGTTCTTCGTATCATCCACAAATTGATGGTCAAACTGAGGTGACCAATCGAACGGTTGAGATGTACTTGCGATGTTTCACAAGTTCTAAACCCAAGGAATGGGTATGATGGATTTCATGGGCCGAATACTGCTATTACACTAGCTTACATTCATCTATAGGCAAAACCCCATTTGAGGTGGTTTATGGCCGATCGCCACCAACATTGCTCTCTTATGTGCCAGGCACCACCCCGTTAGACGCTGTGGATAAGGAATTAAAAGAAAGGGACCAAATCCTAGCAGAATTACGGGTCCAATTGAAAGAGTCACAATCAAGGATGAAAAAAGTGTTTGATTCACATCATGAAAGTTTAGGATTCGAGATCTCTAGATTGATCTATTCAATAAGTTAGCCAAAAAATGTGCAAAAATAATAACTATGCAGGGGAAATAAAAACACAAGCACACACCACAAGGACACCAGATTTAATGTGGAAAACCCTAACCGAACAGATTTGAGCTAGATCAATAATCAAGCACTATGAATCTCGCAATTACAAGAAATTCAGATTCTCTCTCCAGATATCCCCTACCTAAGGATTGAAGTTACCTTGTGTCACTTCACGCTTCAACAACTTCACACTGTTGATTGCAACAAATTCAATCCAGCACTTGACTCTTCAAATCTTCTCGTAAGAAGATAGTCTTTTACAAAGGATGTAGAAGAAACTGGTTCTAGAGAACTTCTCAGCATAACTTCTTAATAAATCTGCAGAGAAGAATTCTCTTAATAAAATCTCTAACTCAGAACTTTGAGAGGTGAGATGTAGCTTTAGGATAGCCCTTGAGTCCTTTAAATAGCCCTTGGGATGTATTTAAGGTTGTCTAACTTGATTATGATTAAAACGAGTAGTATGAGCACAATTAGAAAGAAGTTTATAATTTTCTTAGGACTCTGCTACATGTCCGCTCAAGCGGACCTTTCATGCGCTCGAGCGCATGGAGTTCTGTTTCAGCGCAAAAAACAATTCTGTCAGGCGATTTGGCTATTTTGACGGTGTTTGCTTCAGTGAAGCTTTGGGCGCTCGAGCGGACTCCATTATGGATGATTTGGAAATTCAGTACTCTTTTCTTCCAATTTTCTTTTTCTAATTCTTTCAGACTTTCTTCTTGGAGTCATTCTACCCTTCTATCTTCGGAGTCATTTTCTAAAAAGAATAACAACTCAATGGACCACAGAGTTTTGTCTAAACCATGAATTAGCAGCCAATACACAAAATCCTTACACACCAAATGGATAGGGAGTTCAATGTCCGTGACTGGGTCTATTTATGACTCCAACCCTATCGACAAACTTCCCTCTCTCTGCGCAAGAATCTTAAACTTTCAACCAGGTTTTATGGGCCTTTCATGGTACTCCCAAAGGATTGGGCCCGTAGCCTACAAACTGGAACTTCCTACTGGATCCCGCATCCACCCTTTTCTTCACATTTGAAGAAAATTGGTACAGATACCTCTGCTCAACAGTCACTTCCGGCTGTTCGTGAAGATGATGCCTCCTTTCTTCCTACTCCACGGGCAATTTTAGACCATAGAGTGCCGAAGGGTCATCAAGAAGTGTTAATTCATTGGCAAGGATTATCTCCAGCTGATGCAACTTGGGAAAATCTTCAGAATATGAAACGGCAATTTACTGGACTGGCCCTTGAGGAGGACAAGGGCCAAATTAGAGGGGTAGAGCTGTTACGTGCGTAAGCTGACCACAACTGATCATGGCGCACTTTGGAAGCAGTCCCAGCAGAGATGCACGTGGCCTGAGTGTGATGTTTCGATTAAGTCTTCTTATTCTGTTTGGCTTCATTGCTGTTTGTTAGGAAAGTGGCCATCTTTAGGAGTTTGTTTCCAACGTTTCTTTTGTTTCTTCTTTCTGTTGTATTCTCTATATAAGAGATGTAACAACATGTAATAAAGAAGACTGAATCTTAATTTATCTCTCTTGAGAACTTGGAGGTTGGTTTTACCTAGAAGCAAAACCCTTTTTATTTTCTTTTTCAAGCACAAGCTGCACTGTTCCAAGCCCACTGCATTCCACTTCCTTAAAAATAGCTGGAAGAAGAAGAGGAAGGGGTCGTGGAACCCACACTGCAGTAGACACACATAACATACGCAGTGGCTGATAGTCAAACATCAAGAAGTTCAAAAAGCCCACCGTTCTATAAAGAGCAGACTCCTCTCCATGAGAGCAACCACACACACAAAAAAAAAAGGTGAAAGAATATGGCGTCAGAATGTTTTGGTTGCAACAATATATCATCTATGCTCTCCAACAATTCATATCCAGTTTCTTTCTTTTTTGGTAACTACAGTGTTATTATTATTATAAGCAGGTAAAAGGTCATGGAGAGAGCTTGTTGGGGTGAAGGGGCAGATTGCAGCGACGACGATCGAGAGAGAGAATCCTCTTGTTCATGCCCATGTTGTCCTAGAAGGAACTGTAGTCACCCACGACTTCCGGTGCGACCGGGTTTGGGTCTGGGTCGACAGCAATGGAATCGTGACTCGGGAGCTCCGAATCGGATAAAACGTACGTTATAACCACATTTTCACTCTCTGTTTGGTCGTTTCATGTTCTGTAATAAAACCAATGTCTGCGTCCAAGTCTGTTTGCTCAGCTGGCCAAAGGCGTGTGGTGTGTGCGTGTGTGAGATCAAATACTTGTGAGGGCCAAATAAATAAATAAATAAACATCTTTTTAAGGTAACATTACACCTGGTTATGGGATTGGATCGATCATCTTCTATATGTTTAATACTTGAAGATGTATGTCTATTTTGATGGCTGCAAATAATTACACACGTTGATGGCCTGCCAAGGAAAATGGATCGGCTGAAGGCTAAATATGACCAAGGAAAATGGATCGGCTGAAGGCTAAATATGAAGAAGTACAACTCATTCAAGGATCGGCTAGAGTATGAATTAGAATAGAGAAACATAATTCATGTAGCCGACCCAATATAAGTTAAGACAAGGCCATGAGAATGATGAGGCCTTACTTAAAAACTTAAATTATATTATAATATACCATTAATTAGGTTATTTTGATGTTAATAAATTTTATGCCATGGATTTAAAACATGGTTTTTCGGCATTGTATTAAAAAAGCAGTGAGAATGAAATTCCAATACACTTCAAGTTTTGCACTAAACTTGTGAAAACTGGTCTGAGCGATAGCTACATAATAGGTGAATACAACTCAATTCCACCAAAACATTATGACACTCGTTTCCCATACCTCAAGGGCCCTTTTCTTTATCAGAATTTTAAAAATTCATGTCTAGGAGAATTTCAAAATCTCCAAAAGTTGTTCCCTTAGGTGGAATTCCAAATCCCTCTTTTTTTACGGAGGATTTGAATTTCCAACAAATGGTATAAAGAGTGGAATTCCAAGAATTCCGAAAGATCTTTTGGGGGGTTAGAATTTGAAACTTTAATGAAAGAAACGTAGCATTTCAAATACCAGGGAACAAGATGCCACATCATATCCAAATAACCCCAACCTCCTAAATTCTAGTCATAAATTCCAGTAAAGAAACATGCCCTAAATGTGTACTTTTGGAGGAAAAAAGGCCAAATCTCTCTTCTCTTACGTACATCATTGGTGAGAGTTATTATTCACCATTCAACTTATATTTTTGGGACCCTCTTACCTAACCCTACACATTTTACCTTTATGTAAATAGGATCCCCTAAGCGACACACTTAGCCAACCCATCCTTTGTCGCCACATACATGGGACTGATCAAATGCAACCCATCTACCTTTCTACAGAACCCAATGTCTATATGTTTCACTAATGGGTCTCTTTGGTGGACAGATTAGTTGAACAAGCTATTGGGTATCATTAGGGTCCATTATCATTTAAGAGAGCCAACTATCATTACATTATTTATGTGATCCTACAATGACTAATATTCAGATGGTCCCACATTAAGATTTGATTTGATTTTTGGTCAAATACATTTTGGTAATTCAAGAGTCATTTTCTCATATAATTAAGTAGAATAAAGTGGATATTTAAGTAAAATGTATTTTAAAAAGTTTAAATTTATATAATATTCAACTAAATCTACTAGTAGCTTAGGCTAAAAGAATCACAAATGAATTTACTAATATTTACTCACATATTTTTGAAGCATATGAATCTTTTTAATTCATTATGTCACTAAATAAAGAGACTTTTAGCAGCGGAAAAAATCACCTTCAGCGGCAGTTTCTTCTTCTGTTGCTAAAAGTGCCGTGCTAGTCTCCCTATATACCAGCTGGACTCAAACAACACTTTTAGCGGCTGAAAAAACCCGTTGATTAAGATAAATTTTTCAGCTGCTAAAAGTATCTTTTTTGTAGTTTTTATATGAATTTATATTTGAATGATTAACGCCATCAATTTAAACTTCACCAATTCAGTCTCACGCTTGGATAAAAGAGGAGGGATGTGTTAGGTAGATTGCCGTTGAGCGTAAACCCTTGTAGACAACCCAAACATGAAATTAAAAGAATAAAAAAAAAAAACAATGCTTGATCATGTTGAGGCATTTAAATTTGATGAAGGCCGATCTATCTCAGGATTTGACTTAGTATTAACTAGAATGAGAAAAATAAATAAATGGTGTAGCATACCCTACATGGGTTGGATGAGGCTTTTGATGATAATGATGATGATTACACAAGTGGATTTATCATTCATTCAAATTATTTGTTTTTACTAATTAATACTTAAATTTGATATTAATTTTAATTCATATTCAATTTTTATGAGATTTAAACCTATCGGCTTGACCTTTGAGGCCTTTTTGTACATAGATGAAAACCCAAATTAGTAAATATGAGACCCATATACCTAGACCCGGAGCCAAATCAGGTCCATTAGCCTTATCCGCATTTAAATTTATGACCCTAACCTGGCCCTGGACCAAAGAGAATACATTTTTTATTTATTTTTGGGTACAAGTAATACAATACACATAAATGTAATTACATTCATATACTAAAATATATGGTCACAGTATCTGGCGTTTGGGTCCCCGACCATCAAAGCCATGAAAAGTTTTATTTGGGTCTGTGAACAGTTGACCCAAACCTGAAACTAATTAAGAAAGGGTCCAGATAATATTGGGCCCATGCTCCATTTTTAACTCTCTTGAGTAGTCCTTTGTGTACTGGTGGTATTACCGGAACCCTTTTTATCCCAAGGGTGCCTTTTCTCTTTTCTGGCCTTTCATATTCAACCATATTCGGGGCTTTGTACCTCAGCATTCGGCCCAATAGCTACTCATTGGAACACCACCTGTAGGCCCATGGACTTGGATCTAGCTAGTTGTGATATTGGGGAACCAGCTTCATGGGACGGTTATGGATTACTTAGTCAGGATGGGATTTGAAAATCAACTAGTGTAAGGATGGGAGATGAAAATTATGAAAAGGTATGTGCCTCTAAACAGCACTGATTGGTGATGCGAAAGTTAGTAGCCTTTTATTTTTGCTAGGTTATGCTATACAAATGAATCGTACTGTAGCACGGCTCTGCCATGTAAGGTGGGGCCCACTTTTTAAAAATCCAAGCCAGTCATCAGTCCTAACATCCTATGTAGCGATCGTTTTGTAAATTATTATTATTCAGATATGTGAGATACCCAACATTGGATTTGACTTGATCTGAAACATGTGATGAAACTTGCTTTGCTTCTCTTTTGTTGGAATTAAAATGTACCCACACTTAAAATGTACCCACTTAAAGCATTCTTGTGGCTAGGAAGTCTAGTTTTAACCTGAAAGTCCTGCCTTCAAATTCCTTTAAGGTGTGGTCGGCGGGTTCCCAAGTTAACAAAAAATTATATAAATAAATGGAGAGAGTTCCTGCGTGTGATCAATCTAATGGGCGACCCACTGAATTTATTTTTGAGAATTTAGATGCAACAAGTATAATGTGTAATAAAGCTGATGAAAGGCTTGGACTTGGAAAAGGTGGACCCCACCATGCATTGAAGAAGGGGCCTGCACCATAATATGATGCAATGCTGCTGCATTGCAGCTCTGCCCTTATGTTCCAAGATTTCAGTAGAGCAGCTGAAGAGGTCCTTTTTTGTTCGATCAAAGAAGCAAACCATGCCCACCATTTATGGGGATCATGCTCGTTTATTCCATCAGCCCCAAAACTTCGATTATTGAGAGGTTACCTTTGACTTTGAGTAAGGCCATTAATAAAAAAAAAAAAAAAAGGAAGCTTAATTGGCCAGGTCTAATAAAAAAAATCTCAATAAAGACTCGAATTAATAAATGCTTACCCAATTAATAAAGACCTTAACTTGATGGGTCTGGTCTAGAAATTTGTTGGAAGACTACCCCCGCCAGAGGCATCCACCGAATTTTTTACTGCAATGTAAGCTGGTATTATTGATAGAATTATCACTCATAACATTCATGAATAAAACATTGTGAAAATCTCCAAATATCCTATAATGATCAATCAAATATTGGGCCCTAACTTTTACTACAGTAAAATTTGGTGAACCCATATAAGAAGATTTTGACATTTACATCGAATAGTTTAGATCTTTGTCAGCAAAACCCACTTAAAGGACTCACAGATTTCTCGGAACTTAAAGAGGATCCAGAGTCCAGACCATAGCTTAAATCTATAGTACTTGACACTACTAGTGTCTCCTGTTCTTTTTTTAGGGCGGGGTCACAAATGTTGGAAGATTATCTTTTTTGGGAAAATGTTGGGGCACTTTTAAACTTGAGGTTCTCCTTGGGATATTATGGGGAAAATGACATAATCAATAAAATATTAAAAGTCGCGAGTAAATATGAATTCCCATTAAAACATGTACTTTGTATGATCTTTACCAATTTATGGCTATAATATTTTAATTTTTTCATTTTTTGACAACTTTCAAATTTACACATCTAAGAGGATTTAATCGGAAAAAACACTTAATATGCACGTGTGACCCGATCAAATACTTCATATGGTGGTGCACCAGTTAGAGCAATTGGGCTGGGTTTTTTCATTTTTTGACAACTTTATATATATTTGTCTATGAGAAAATTAAGAACCCGAAATGACTTCACCTGATGAAGGTATCATTGTTTATTAGATCGGGTTGTACCCAGACCCAACTAATTACCATTCCCAAATTTTAACCCTTACAAGTCCATCCATGATCTATCCACTTGTACAATGTTTTAATTGACCCCAGAAAAAAGAAAGGAGACTTTCTTGAGCACATGGTACCGGTCGGCACTAGGCAGTAAACAAGATTTATTTGGCCACCGATCATCAGAGTTGCTCAAACTTGTACAAAAGTTCAAAAAGCCCACACCACCCTTCTATAAATAGCAGACTCCTCTCCATGAAAACACCCACACAATCCAAAGAAATACATACACCCAACAAATATAAAGGTGAAAGAATATGGCAGAAGGTATGCATCAATATATCATCTATGCTCCAACAATTCATATCCACTTTCTTTCTTTCTTTCTATCTTACTTTCTTTTTTGGCAACTGCAGTGTTATTATTATTATTATTTTTCAATTACTATTTAGTGTTTTTATCTTTTGGGGGATTGCCTTATAAGCAGAAGCAGCAGGTAAAAGGTCATGGAGAGAGCTTGTTGGGGTGAAGGGGCAGGTTGCAGCGACGACAATTGAGAGAGAGAATCCTCTTGTTCATGCCCATGTCATCCTAGAAGGAACTCCTTCCACCAAGGACTTAAGGTTCGAATGGGTTCAGGTCTGGGTCGACAGCAATGGAATCGGGATTCCGGAGCCCCGAATCGGATAAATCGTTATAACCACGTGATTTTCACTCTCTGTGCGGTCGTATCAAGTTTACTTTCATGTTCTTTAATAAACCAATGTCTGTGTTTTGGGCTAGTTGCTCAGCTGATTAAAGACATGCATGATGTGTGCGTGTGAGCTCAAATCCTTGTAAGAGCCAAACAAATAAATAAATGTCTTGTTTTTTGCCTTAAATTGATCGATTGCATCAACATTATACATGGTATGGGATTAGATTGATCTTCTATATGTTTAATACTTGAAGATGTACGTTTATTTTGATGGTTCCAAACAATTACACATGTTGATGGCCTGTCAAGGAAAAGGGATTAGATTGATCTTCTATATGTTTAATACTTGAAGATGTACGTTTATTTTGATGGTTCCAAACAATTACACATGTTGATGGCCTGTCAAGGAAAAGGGATAGACTAAAGGTTAAATTTGAAGAAGTACAACCCCCTTGGCACATGATAGATTAACATAGAAAAACATAATTCATGTAGCCAACCCAAATTAGTTAAGACAATAACTTGAGCATGATTATTCATTATTTAAGACAATCTTGGATTATCTTATAAACACCATATATTAATTGGGTTATTTTGATGTTAATCAGTTTTATGCCATGGATTTAAAGCATGGTTTTGGACATTGTATTGGCCAAAGGGGGAGACATTTATCCATTACCCGATAATTGAACCAATAGTGATATTGTGAATCGAGGAAGATGCTCAACCATGGGATGCGGTTGCTTATCAGTGCCCTTCATCACAGGCCTATCCGTGTAATTCAGGAAAGGGTCTCGCTTTATGGAGGGTCAGGATGAGAGTTCCCGCATCCTTTTCCATGTGGGAAGAATAATTTCCCATGATGCACTCTGGCCCTTTTTACCGGTAAAGATAATTTTGAGAAACATTCAAAAGTAAAAGTGTAGAACTTGATTTATAATGCTTTAGGTTGCCCTAGATTTGAATAAGACGAGATGAACTATAAAGGCAGTGATAATGGAATTTCAAGTTTTGCACTAAACATAACATGTGAAAAGTGGTATGAGTGATAGCTACATATTAGCCGAATACAACCCAATTCTATCAAAATAAAATTAGGGGTTTTGACATATTAGAGCCCCTTAAACTCAGATGTTCGAATTTCATAACCAAAATTAAAATAATGTCATCAAAGTCTCATTTGACTCTGGTCAACATGTTTTTTTATACTTTTTTGCTCCGGATCTCATGATATCATGGGAACAGTGACCGTTACAGAAATTCATAAATCCCATGATATCACGGCTTTTATGCAGCGTCGTAGGAAAGTTTTTTTTTTTCAAATGATAAAACTTGAGAAATGGTGATCAAATTAATGTGTATCTACTTTTCACAAAATGCCCGTTTTAGTGTTCTATAAAAAATAAATTTGTTTACTATTTGCATATATGATACAGAAATTGATAAACCCCATGATATCATGGGACTATCCCATGATATTATGAGATATGGTACAAAAAAGTTAAAAAAATAATGTTGACCGGAGTTAAACGACTCTAGTGATATCATGTAAATTTGGGTCATGAAATTGGTAAAACAAAGTACAAGGTGAACCAATATGTCAAAACCCAAAAAAATTACGGCATTCAATACCTTAAAGCTCTGAGAAAACAAGGTCAAGTCTCGCTTCTCTTTATATACCATTTAGACTAAAAACAACACTTTTAACAGCAAAGAAAAACCGCCGCTCAACATAGATTTTTTAGCTGCTAAAAGTGTCTTCTTTTATAATTTTTATATGAATTTATATTTGAATGATTAACTCCATCATTCTCAACTTCATCCAATTTAGTCTCAAGCTTGGATAAAGGAGGAGGAATGTATTAGGTAGGTTGTCAACAAGCATAAAACCTTTTAGACAACCCGAACATGAAATCTGAAAAAAAGAACATTATATGATCATGTTAATTAAGGCATTTAGATTTGATGAAGGAGAACCTATCTCAGGAAATGGGTAAAGGTTAGGTTTGACCTTTGTGTACGTGGATGAAAACCCAAATTAGTAATATGAGACCCATACTTAGACCCGGAGCCAAATCGGGGTCCAGTAGCCTCATCTGCATTTAACTTTCTGACCCGAACCTGGACCTGGACCAAAGAGAAGTCTTGAAGATTAATACAATTAACTCAGCCATATTCAGGGCCTTTGTACCTTAGCTTCGGCCCAATGGCTGGGCCTGGTCCTTCCCAACAATTGCATCAGAAATGGGCTGAACATTTCTCTAGTAGGCTGGAACCAAGAAAAGTGGAGAAAGGGATAATTTTCTCTACCTTTTCTATTCATTGGAACAACACCTTAGGCCCATGGACAGGATCTAGTTGTGATATTGGGGAACCAGCTTAATGGGACAGGTATGGATTACTTAGGCTGGCTGGGTGCAACCCTATTTGAGGCATGTTCCTTTTCACTTGGAATTGCTTCATTTTATTGCAACTCTCTCCACGAATTACACCCCTTTTCATGCAAAATATTTATGTATAATTTAGATGCTTTAGGTCATGTTTGGCAACCAAATTTGCAGGTAAAAGATGTCTGCATTCTATGAAATTGTAGAAAAACCATATGTTACAATGGTGAATCCCGAGGAAATGGGCCATCTGAGATTCTCATTTTTGAGGATTCTCCTAGACCGAATCCATAGGGAAAAAGGAATGAAATCCTCTTATTTACGGTATTCTTACTTATTACCAAACATGACCTTAGGTTCATCTTCGCAAAGGTAAACAAATATTTTATCTTTTCATATGATTGTTTAAAGTATTACCCCCGAATATAAAAACGTCAGCCTTCTGTTCCAAAATCCCGTACCAAATCAACTTGGAGTTTTGATATCACAGATTATCAAGAATCCCACTTCGTATTGTTGTTTGCTATCTAGTAACTAATCTAACTGAAACCACTGCAATAAATAAATCAACTAAAATAAAATAGTATGAGGATGGGATTTTAAAATCAATTAGTGCAAGGATATAGGGATTTGAAAATCATGGAAAGGTATGTGCCTGACAACCGCACTGATTGATGATGCTAATGAACTAATTAATTAGGGCCAATAAAAGGACCATTGATATAAAACATATAGCAATCATGGCTGAGCTAATCCTTTATAATCACCTTGCTATGTATTGATGTCTTTTCTTGAGTTTTTATTTATTTATTTATTTATTTTTGTTAAAGCTATTATGTATTGATGTTGGGTTTGAGCAATTCCATCACTTATACTGTTGCTCCAAAATTCTTAATTCCATCATATTTCTAATTTTTTTTAAAAACTTTATGAGAGAAAGTGCATGAAAAGGATAGAAATAGGAGTTTCGACCAATATATTGGACACTTTAAGATGGGAACGGACATGACCAAAATAGGACCTAAAGTCAAAAAATCATGCAACTTGACTAAAATTTTCAAACTTAGTATTGGGCCTGGGCTTAACACTTACAAGGTCCGTTCATAGGGTGGTCGATGGGTTGGGCTGGTTCCTTCAGACCCTATTTTGAATGGTTCAGATAGGCCCGACAGGGTAGGTCCGACAGCCCTAGCTGTCATGGTCCATTGGAAAAATCTCAAGGTTACTGTTGCTCAAACTACAATTAAAAAAGACTATACCTTTAATAGACTTTCTTGATCAGGAACTACTTGATTTGAGAGATCGACCCGTGTGGACTACTTCCGCGCACAAAAGTGGTTCGATGTGACTTGGGAGTTTTTTTTTTAATTATAAAAAAGAACAACGAAGCAAATAATAAATATATAAATAAAAACAACAGTCCTCTTCGTGGGAAAGCGACGTGACAATGTAAGTAACTCTCCCACAAATACTCTCAAAACAATGCAATAATAACCATTTTCTAAGGTTCGTGGATTTTTAAATTAAAAAAAACTTATTCCTTCCCTCACTATTCTTCTATAAAACATAGCTTCTCTTTACTCCTTCCCAAAATTATTTTCCTAGATTACATTGACCATTTACCTTCAATAGGCCTGCGGATTATTAAACCAAAAAAAAAAAAAAAAAAAAGGCCCTTTTGGCTTTGATAGTGGGCTCTACATGAAAAATATAGAGATGAAGTTGGCTATGATTTTAATGATAGGTGGGCATATATATATATATATATATTAATTAAATTTTATTGAAAATCAATTTGCAGGCGGTAAAGAGGGTGGTATTTATGGAAAAGGGAAAACTCTGAAACGTATCCATTTTCCTGAAAATTACATGTTTTTTCTTTCTTTGCTTGCTTGGGTTTGGGCTCTTTGCAACAAGAAGTAAGGTTTTATATCCATCTGTTAATCTTCTTTTTGGCTGTAAACCTGGTATGGGTCCCTCAAAGGATGGGGAGCCGATTGAAGTTGAGATTTTTAAGGGTTCAGTTTTTCTGTCTTTCATTTGGTAATACAGGAAAAGATCTTATTTTTGGACTTGGGTTTTTGCTATGGTTTTCTGTAGATTAGTCATGCAAAATGGCTTGGTTGGATGAAGGGGGGATCATAAAGTGGACCCCACTCGAGTAAATGCGCGGCCCTTGCGGTAATCTGGGTCATTCATCAGCCGGGTCCCGCATATGCATGCAAAAGAGTGGTTTGTTAATCAGGTGGGTCACAGATGTGAATAAAGAAAATTGACAGTCAATAGATACTGATGAACGTACCGTCCAAATTCAACATTCAAGTTTGGCCCACCTGATGAGAAGTTGCACTGCATGTTTTGGCCGTCGATGTGTACACAGATAGGCCCGGATCATGCACGTGGATCCCACATTTAATTACGTAGGATTCCTGGTTAGCCTTAAATTTAAATGAATCAGGAATCAGTCTTAACACTTCTAATCAAAGGGAGGCAAATTTTTCCACTTGAACCTGGATGGACCTAAGTATGTGCCCATGGGCTGGAGTTCGAGCTATATATATATATATATATATATATATAGGGGCTAGCTCTCCTAAGCTCAAGCTTATGATAAGGTAAGTTCAAGTATGTTGTGGGACCCACCTGGGGACCCACATGGGGATGGGGATGGGATAGGGGGATTTTAAGGACTCCGTGGGATCATTTTCTCTGCAAAAAATCAGCTCCAACCGTGATTTCTATCATCTTCATATGGGCGCAAAAGTTTAATGGTCAACGGTCCATTTGAATTGATATATAGTCGATCCAACGGTTTAGATAATTTGGATCTAATCGAAAGTTGGCGGATATGCGCAATTTAGGGGCGTCATGTGTTTGGTCCACTTGGATGAACCAAAGATGAGTCCCACAAGCATGGAGCTTACAAAATTTTATCTTAAGCTTGAGCTTAGGAGAGCCTTGCTCATATATATATATATATATATATATATATTAGCCCTGAAGCCTGATGTATAAACGATGTGGATTGAAGAAGCACTAGCTCAGACTCATCACTCATGTGACCCATTCCCAACTTGCCAATGCATTGATCGTGTTAGCATGTCCACTAAATTCAGATGAAACTTTGGTTAGTTGATTGTTTTTAAAGACATTCATAAGTTGTTTAGTTGTTAATTAATAAGGATTTTTGTGTTTTCCTTTATTTTATATATTCATTTATTGTTGAATGCTGTGTATTAGAAAGCAATTGTTGTCTGAATCTTTGATTTTCTTTTCTTGACCTTAAATGTGCGTTTTGGGAAAATTAATACAATTAAATAGTTGGATTGCCATAATAGTGTGATACTAACATTTAAGGATGTAGATTTACTTGAATAAGAAGGATTTTAAGGTTTAGTATATATATATTTTTTTTGAATAATTTTTCTTCAACATCTATACTATTTGGTTTTAGTTGAAATAGGTTAGTAAGATTATGCCCACCTATGGTTGATCCAAATAATTAAAATTTTAAATATATTTTTATCTTTTTGAGCCCGGGCATTTGTTGCTTAGTAGAAAACAAATAGTGTTACCAGAGCCACCATAACCTTCTAAATGAAAATTACTTTTTAAGTTACTAGCTCACAGTAATAAGTTTCGTGAATGCTTACTTAGATCATAGCAATCGGTTTGTTGGATTTTTTTGGGCCTCCCACTGGTGAGGACCGGTGCTCACCCACACTTTTTTGTGAGGCTCACTGAAACCCCACCTTTTATTATAGTCTTAGATACTGCTAGAAAATTCTATTTCTTTGTATCTATTTAACTTAAAATTGATTTAAATAAATATTTGAGTGTATTAGATTGTTGCCAAAACTTTATAAATCCTTGATTTGAAGACCTTGGAGACATGCTTGATTTGAGGACCTTGGAGACCTCTGCTGCCTTTTCAAAATGTTATCAGAATGTAATTTTTCAAGTATATATGAATCCTAAACCTTTAATTGAAATCATTGGGTCATGGGTTCAAGATGTGGTACCAACGACGTAGATATGAGTGTCCAAAGCAATGAGACACTTTCTGGTTTTTTTTTTTGAAGGTTTGACTACATAATTTTTATAATATGAAGAATTTGTCCATAATGCTTTTGCATTTTGAAAAACTAGCATATATTACTTTCAATTATGGTTTAAAATGGTGGTATCGGTCACGGTATTGGCCGGGCTCAAAAACCGATATGGCATCGGTATCGGTCGCATTATCAGTTCATCGTGGTCGTCGCGGTATGAATTTTTTCTTTAATCCAAAGAAATCTACAAAAATATCCAGAAATCCAGAATATTAGAAAATGCTAGAAAATAATATTTTTTTTTCCATTAGTAGCAACTATTAACAAAAATATCGGCCCCTCTAAGTCACTACATCTTATATTGCTGGTTGATTTTGAATGATAAAATATGTTAAGTTCTGGTGCTTAATATTTAGGCCTATTTTATAATTTATAAATGCAATGATATAGCTCATATTGGCTACTATAAAATATTTGAGTTTTTATTAATATTTTATTTACTTTATGTATGTGATCCATATGACATTGTGTCTAATTTATATTACAATAAAATCTGTTAAGCACCTATTAGGGAGGTTTTCTGTCTAGAAGTTTGGTTTTTACATAAGTAGACCCAATAAGAAGGTGCAAGTAGAAGCAAAAAAATCCACTATAATTCAAGGAATTGGGCCCACCAATATATATTGAATAATATAAAATATATTATTTGTAATATATTATTCACACAATGAGCCCAATCTCAATTTGATTGGTGATTTGGTGGCCCAATTTTAATTTGTTGGTGTGCCCACAATTAGGATGTCTAGGTTTTGATGTATAAGTGGGCCCCATAGTAGAGACCACAAATATGTTATAAAGACCATCGTGCCACGCTGGAAAAGCCCCTTGTGTCCAGAGTACGTACCACAGGGGAAAGATTAAAGATAAGAACTATTGCCGCTTTTTCTCACCGACAGAGACCTAGAGAAGAACTGAAAGAAGGAGAGGGAAGGAGAGGGAAAGAGGGAGGGAGAAGAGATGAAGGAGAAGATGCAGTCGCCAGCTGTCAGTGTTCCTCCATAGTCCTTACTTCAACGTACGCTTGATCTCCGCCCCCCCCCCCCCCCCCCCCCCCCCCCGGCTCTTTGTTTTCTTTTATAAGTTTTTTTTTTCCTCTTGCTACAAATGGGTACTAAAGCAGGGCTTTACTCTCCTTTTCACTTTTTTTTTTTTCTTGTTTTCATTTTTTCTGCAACCGAAAAACAATATCTCCCAAAACCATTCCCCATATGGCTGATATTTTGAAAATACGGGCCGGTATCAATAGTTTGGCCAACATTTTCATAATATCAGCCGATATGACTAATACTTTTGCAATATTTTTCAAACCCGGTACCCATATTGATTTACATGAAAATATCGTTGCGGTACACGCCAATATGTACCGGTATCGGCCGATATTTTAAATCATGCTTTCAATAGATGACGGAGCTTTGCCCATCAAACTTTTATGGTACAAAACGTGTATCATTTTTCAATTATATTAGAAATGCCAAATAATTTATTTGCAAAGAATCTAATTGAAATAACTATATTTTGAATAGATAGATTTGATTAAACTCTATTACAACCACATAAAACTTACGAAACGGGCTTATAAGAAGTGGAGATGAATTTTATTATTAAAAACTGTATTTTCACACCAATCAATAGCAACTGAAATCATACAAACTAAACCATTATTTTCCTAATTTTGGGGAAAGAAGTTGTTCACAAATGGACTCAACTCGTTGTTTAACTTGTTGAGTTGACTCACTGAGTTATTCTACTCTTCTAAAAACAATGGGTGCCACACAAAATTACCAACATAATTACAATCTTTGGAAGAAAATGAAACATGATATTGTACAACTTTGTTATGGCCGAGAACCATGTCATTGCAATAATGAGTCAGCTCCAATTTGCTTAAACAAGATCATGACTGTTGATCCTGGTGGAGAGTGGAACCACCAACGGTGGCGATTCCGAAACGGAGCACATGGTCGTTGAAGCCGGGACTCCCCGGATGCGCATGAGCAGCAAACTTCTTTCCATTGATTGGGCAGGAAGGCCCTGGAATTCCATTTACGTACGTACACCCAGAACGACTGGGGCTCTGGAGTGACCCTTTTAGCATGAGAATTTCTTTCCTTGATCCCCACTCTCCATTCATGGGTCTTGCTGCTGTAAGAGGCTGAAGAATCGAGACTAAGAAGATGAAAACGATAATGATACAGCCAAGGGAATTCTTCTATGATAACCCATGTCTATATATATTATGTATGAGAGAGAGAGAGAGAGAGAGAGAGAGAGAGAGAGAGAGAGAGAGAGAGAGAGAGAGAGAGAGAGAGAGAGATGGGGGGACTTGGGAAGGGAAGGGTTGGAGGTTTTGGGTTTTAGTGATGAAATGATGTGGGGGTGGAGGAGATTTATAGGAGGCTGGCAGTTGTGGTCGTGTGTGGCTTGTGTCGAGGTTTAGGGTGTATTAGGAGAACTTTTGACTTTGCCTCGGTTGTGTTTAACGAAAACACCGAGTTGAGTTCTTACTTTGACTGATAACGCGGGTAAAGACCGGCCACTTTTCTTCTTTACGTCTCTACGCTTGTATTGAATATTGAAAAGTCTCACTTTGTAAATGGGTTAGGACGACTATTGGAGGTATAATGGTCTGTTGTGGATAGTAATCTTGGCATGTCAAAAAAGTATCCGAATCCTCTGAAACTGACATTAAGAAATCCTGAGCCACAGTAGGGTCCAATCTATTGAAAACCCGAGAGCCACTCAAAATGAGCGACCTCACTGTTCATAGCGTGTGCCTTAATTTCATTCATATAAGATTTGGGCCTACTGTATAATCGAACACTTGACAAATAATACAATTTATAAAATAATTAGAATTGTGTTAATCATGTTATACATTATGTGATCGTTCTTAAGGTGGGGCCAGCTATGATTGGAGTAAAAAATTTTATGATGTCCCACAAAAAGTGAGGAATTTCATTTTGAGCCGCTGAGACTTCCTTTATGGTAGTGAACCATATAGTGGGCTAAACTCTTTCGACTCTGGATTTCTCTGAGTAAGCACATAAGAGGATCCGGATTATGTGAATATATATTGTCAGGTTCTTCATAGTCTGAATTTGAGAATTCATTCAACGTATGAATGAGAAAAAAAGATAAAAAAAGAGGTCAGATTGAAGGACTAATTCCATAGCTTCCAATCCGGGTTACGTGGAACATGGTTCGTATTAATTTCAAAGGTAGGCAAGCGCGAGAACATTGTTTCAAACATGGTTTCCGTCGTCATCAGCCAGAAACGTTTACTTCAATAGATGGATATATTGGTCCACGATCGATATTGCTCAGAGTCCCACAAAAAAAAGAAGATAACGTTCAGAGTCTGGGTCACATGCCGGGTAGTCCATTGTAGGTCCCACATAGAGATACTGTATACTGTTTAAGACGAATCACATCTCGTTCAGTGACATATCTTAAAATTTTTCATTAATAAAAGTCGGTCCCATTATAAGATTGAACACATGATTGAAAAGATGACTGGGAGCTAATGTGCCATCGCTCCTATGCGGCATTGATCACGTTTTTGTCATGTGCTCAATTGGAGGGTGGAAACCACTCCTATTGTACTGCAATTTGAGGATGTGTTCCTGGAGGGTATGAATCATTTTGAATAGTATGGGTTATCTCTTTGTGAGCTTCACAATGGAGCTCGGGGCATGTGTCAATCATTTGTTCAATCTTATAGTAGGCCTATTCCTATTAAAGTGAAATATGAGGATATCATTAGAGGGGATGGGACTCACGCTGAACGGTCAGAATTATTTCAAAGTTAGTCCAAATGGTGGAGTTCCCTGCATGTGTGACATGGTTAGGCTTCATAGCTGCACCAGGGGATTCAGATTACTTCAAATAAAGACAGACGGATTTGCTTGTATGCGTAACGACATTGTGGAGTATGTTGTGCACTGTATTAGTTGGTATTGGTGTATCAATCACCACTAGTAACTGCTCTAATTACCTAAGCTTTAGAGAGCCTAGGCTGTGTTTGTTGGGGATTGGACAATATGTATGATAGTGGGTCCCACCGTGGACTTGGATGTTTAAAAATCTGCAAGGCTAATGTAGCGTGCTGGGTTGCACCGACCAGAAGCGTATGCAGCAATTGCCAAGGATAAAGGGCTAGGAACTACAGAAAAGGGCGATTTTACATGGGACCTATTTATTTGCATGGAGTTACTTTTGAGAAATTCTAAGAAATATATATATATATACACACACGTATAAGTGGTTAAAATTGAAGAAAGGAAGGTGAAGTTTCGCAAAATGAACATTAATTTATTACCCTCGTTTGTGGAAATGAACAAAGAGGTGAATGAAAATGAAAAAAAAAAAAAAAAAAGGAGATTGAAAATGAATACCCGGTCATCATATACATACCCCAGTAAATCAAATCTCAAAAGGTTAGATCTAATCTTTAGTTTCACTTTATGTCCTTCACCCATAAAATCCTATGTTAGAACCCATTTTAATATGAAATTCTAATCTATTTGGTGGGAGTATTTCTAACGAGAATTCACTTGTTTGAGAAATCCTTATAAAATGCAGTGGCGTCCTCAAGACGTTTGAATAAGTATGATTATGATTTTAAGGCGTTAAGTTGTTGAGTAACTTTTGGCCATCTAATTGCTGTGACTTGTGGAATTTAGAATGCCCGGGCTTTATTGCATGGAGAAAAGTAGAAAATACAGGACTGGAGAAAATGTTTACACGAAAAATTTGTACTGTTTCTCTCGATTTATTTTCTCCACCTATCTCTACATCCAAATGGGACATTAGGGTGTAATTCATGTAAATGAAAAAATAATATGAAATTTAAAGGTGGTTAGCAGGGAGCAGAAAGGATTAGTGCATCTAGTTTAGCAAAATTCTGGCCATTGTCACAAATATTTTTTTTTTGGGAAATTCTCCTATTGAAAAAACTGCTTGGATATTTTCTAATCCCGGATTGGATTTTGCTGGTGATATTATTGAAAATGTCAAAACAAGGTTTAATAAAGAATAATAATAATATAAAATAACATTAAAAGTATTTTTTAGCATTGTCTAATGTTTATTCTATTACAAATTTTCATATAAATATATTAAAGTTGAGATGAATACCTTTTGAAACATATCACTATTGTTTGAAAACATGACCAATTTTGCAACAGTGATCTAAACCCAGTCCTTTTTGCTAAGGCCACTTCTGAGTGTCCGTTTCGACAAAATTCTTAGGAATTGAATATGTAGAAATTTATGGTTAAATCAGCTCCATCTTGGAGATTATTATTTTCATGAAAAGAAAGGTTTTCTGGTATCATTTTTAATATACCCTTTTGATCTTCATTTTCAATGGAGCAGCCAGGGATCGATTGTTGGTTGTTTTGGTGGAGGGAGATGCTTTACCGGTTACCACGTAGCTACCATAGGATCGACAAATTCCTATGTACTATTGTATGAAAACAAAACAAGCCCCTAGAATGAGTGCCAGCGGTTTTGTGCTTGCGTAGTCGACCAAAGGAAGCGGAACGGGGATGAAAATGTTCCAAACATCAACCCAACGAAACATTTCTCTCGTGCCGTTCCAAACATCAGCCCAACGAAACATTTATCTTGTGCAACCGTGTGTACGTATGAAATATTCAGTTCTCACCATTCTTCTTTGAGAATTATTGGTGGAGCCCATCTAGCAATCCATCCAAATCATACACAAATAGGAACCCCTGGTAGTCATCGATCCTAAGTATTGGTACACATCAAAATGGACTAAATCGTTGGATTGATGGTTGGATTTTTTTTTGAATATAAAGTCATTAAACTTGTGGGCAACGGATGAAGGGGTTAGGAGCATGTAGTTAGACTCAAACTTGATACTTAGAGTGGTCACACACACAGATCTTTTCATCTCTACTAGTCCCATCCCTAAATGGGACCCACAATTGGGCCCCACTAAAAGTTCTCATATAATAGGTTAGAACTAGTTCTCATCTAAATAAATCCGTTTGTGTATATAAATATATATATATATATATATTAGAAATTCTTAAAAACTCTCCATCTTAATGACTTTTCTTCTTGCTCTCCCGTGTTTTTCTTCACTAATTTTTAAGTAGAGAGAGTATATAAACTTACATGCGAAACGGCTAATAAGTCAGCGGCTAGGCACCCCAAGTCGCATACAACTAACTATATATGAATCAATTTCAACTAAGTTAAACACTTTTTTCTTTTTCCTTTTTTCTGTTTTGAATAATTAAGTGGACTTGAAATCGCTGAAAAAATATCTGGTCACACCAAACAATAGAAACTGAAACCATACAAGCTAAAGCTTTATTTTCCATTTGGTTGAAAAAAATTGTACAGAAACGGACTCAACTAGTAATTTAACTTGCTGAGTTGTCTGGCTGAGTTATTCTACTCTTTCAAAAACAATGAGTGTCACAAAATTAGCAACATTAATTACAATTTTGGGAAGAAAATGAAACATGACTGACTATACAACTTTGTTATGGCTGAGAACCATGTCATTGCAAGAAGTAAGTCAGGACCAATTTCTAGAGCTTAAACAAGATCATGACTGTTGATCTTGGTGGAGAGTTGAATCACCAACGGTGGCGATTCCGAAACGGAGCATATGGTTGTTGAAGCCGGGACTCGCCGGATGCGCATGAGCAGCAAACTTCTTTCCATTGATTGGGCAAGAAGGCCCTGGATTTCCATTTACGTACGTACAACCAGAACGACTGGGGCTTTGGAGCGACCCTTTTAGCATGAGAATTCCTTTCCTTGATCCCCACTCTCCATTGAAGGGTCTTGCTGCTGTTAGAGGCTGAAGACTCGAGACGAAGAAGATGAAAATGATAAATGATACAGACAAGGGAATTCTTCTATGATGATGACCCATGTCTATATAAATATTATGTATGAGAGAGAGAGATTGGAGATTTGAAAGTACTTGGAGGTTTTGGGTTTTAGTGATGAAATTGTATGGTGGAGTTCGAGGAGATTTATAGCGGGTTGGCAGTTGCGGTCGGGTCCACGTTTTGGGCTGTCTTTGGAGAACTTTTGACTTGGACTCAGTTGTGCTTAACGAAAATACCGAGTCCGGTGTTCTTAGTTTGACGGCGAACGCGGGAAAAGACCGACAACTCCACTTCCTTGCGCTTGCATTGAAATATTGAAAAAGTCAGTGTTTTTGTAGATGGGTAATAGTAACAGCACTATAACCCATGCTGAGCAGGGGCACGACCCATTTGGCTCGGCGTGGGTCCCTCCTCCATCTAATTGATTTTAACATCTTTAATAAATAATTATATATAAATATTATGTGATGTAGTGGTTAAGTTAGTTATTTGAAAAAGATAAAAGGTCGTGAGTTCAAATCTCAACCCTAATGCATTTTAATGTAAACAACAATCTTGGGATATGAATGAGAATCTGGATCTTCTGATGCTCTCACTAATTAGAGAAATCATGAGTTGAAGGAGTAGAATCAACAGTTATACAAGGGATTTTCCTGTTAAAACCCCCCCAAAAAAATTACAGTTGCTTTTAGGGCTGTATTGCATTGAGAAAAATAGAGAAAACGTCTGTTATCAATGTCTTGAACACTACCTTTAGTGCTTTATTTGCATGTATAACACCCGGATAGCCCATTTGGATGTAGAGAAAACGGAAGACATTGATGTTATTTCGTTTGATGTTATTGCAACAAGCCCTTGGAATCTGCCAACTATTTTGTACGTACTTGGTGAAATGAAGAGGCATTTGGGAATGTAAATGTTACCCAGTTGGTGAGAAACCTTGTGTTTCACTTGTATGATCAGGGAGAGATCCTTAGGTCTTTCCTTTCGTATAAGAATTTTCTTTACTTGCAATTGCAGGTGTCTTCTCCTTACACATGCAAGTTTTTCCTCCCGGAGTGTGCGGTTTCTGTGCCAACCGCCATTCCTTGGCACATATGTGCCGCCGGAAGGGTCTGACGGCCGGACGTGCCCCTTCTGTCGAGATTCCAAAATGAGAACTCCTTTCTTCCACCACACCACACCCCCCCCCCACCACCCCCCCCCCCCCCCCCCCCCCCCCCCCCCCCCCCCCCTTCCAGCTGTCTCGCAGCTGCGAGGGTTTGAAGACTTATAGTTGAGATGAACAGTATGAGAACCATGGATTTTATGGAAATGACTGAGAACCCGTCGATGTGGTGCAGTAAGATGTTGTCTTTGGCCGAGGAACGTTCCTGGTATTTAAACTTTAAACGAAAATTAACAAAAGCAAACATTAGTAGACTTTCCTAACCATTAATTCCAAAACTGTCACATGATCAAAGAGACCGTGTGGACTACAACCTGGGACAAAAGTCCTTTGATGTGATTTTGGGGAGGGGGTGTTTTTTTTTTAATCCCCAAACACAATCGCCAGAAAGATAATAGAAAGCGAATAGTCTTACTAGTACCATATAATTAAAAATATTTGCTGAGTTAGTAGCTTAGAATAATCAGTATGCTGGCTAATGATCCTAGGAATCTGTTTCTTGGCTATTTTTTAAACACTGGAAGTATATAAACTTCTATGTGAAACCACTAATAGCTTAGTGGGATGGTACCTAAGTCTTATAATACTAACCATAGATCAATTTCTACTAAGCAAAATGTATTTTTAATAAGTTTACTTGAATCCATGGCTATCAGCGTCAATGAGGGTCTTTCTAAGTATTCCCTGCAGCCTTGTGGGATCAATTCCAAAAGTCAATGTTTTATTTTTATTACTTTTGGGACAACTTTTTGCTGTTGGTGTCAAGGTTTTTCGTTTTTTTTATTTACTGAGTGATCAAAGTAGTTTTCAAACCTATGTGGAAAGAAATGTCGACCTACTAGGCACACAACCACTTTTTATTAAAGTCCCGGGTGCCATTTGGAAAATCAATTTTTTGTCTATTGAATCAAATAAATTTTAAAGTGATTTACAATATACAACTGAGTTTTCAACGATGTCTTATTTAATTAGCTTCAAGACTTTTTGTCTTTTTTTTTTCAAAAAGTAATTGAAAGATATCTTTCTCTAATATATGAATGTCTAAATAATAAGATTCTCGATCTAGATACTCTTTGCTTTCTTCTCTCAACATGCTGCGGATATAAATTGTATAATATGGCATGTTTGTCCGTACAACACTTATTTTATAATAATTAATTTTGCATGTATCATTTTTACTGCATGACACCTTTGGTTATACAACTTTTGTAATATGACTAGTTTGTTATTCAGTTAAATCAGATGTAACAAACGGTCTAATTGAAACAACTTGTCGTTACTTCAAACATAACTATTTGAATAAACTTACATGAAGTGGATTAGACTTGCCCAAATTTGTTTATAAGAAGTGGAAACTTATTTTCTTCAAAAATATAAGGTCTCACTAAACAATAGAAATTGAAATCATATAAACTAAAGCTTTCTTTTCCATTTCGAAAAACAAAAAGTTGTTCGACTCAAACTAGTAATTTAACTTCTTGAGTTTACTCGCCGAGTTATAATTCTACTCTTCTAAAACAATGGATGCCACAAAATTACCAACATAAATTACAATCTTGGGAAGAAAATGAAATATAATTACACAACTTTCTTCTTATGGCTGAGAACCATGTCATAGCAAGAAATGAGCCAGCACCAATTTCTAGAGCTTAAACAAGATCAAGACCATTGATCTTGGTGGAGAGTTGAGCTACCAACGGTCGTGTTGAATCCGGGACTCGCCGGATGCGCATGCGTAGCAAACTTCTTTCCCTTGATTGGGCAGGAAGACCCTGGATTTCCTTTTACGTACGTACACCCAGAATGAATAGGGGTTGTGCCACGTTGGAGTGACTCTCCTAACATGACAACTCCTTTCCTTGATCCCCACTCTCCATTGAAGGGTCTTGCTGCTGTTAAAGGCTGAAGAATAGAGATGAAGGAGATGAGAATGATGAATGATATAGACAAGGGAATTCTTCTATGATAATTCATTTCTCTCTGTGTCTGTGTGTCTGAGAGAGAGAGAGAGAGAGAGAGAGAGAGAGAGATGTGCGGACTTAGGAAAGATTGGAGGTTTTAGGTTTTAGTGATGAAATGATGCCGGGGTGGAGGAGTTTTTATAGGCCAGGTTGTCGATGTTTTGGGTGCAATGGGAGAACTTTTGACTTGGACTGATAGCTTTTCAGGTGTGTTTAACGAAAATACCGAGTCGAGTTTTCAGTTGGTTTGCCGTTTGACTGTTAACGCGGGAAAGGACCAGCTACCTTTCTTTTTTGGGCTTGAATTGAACATTAGAAAGTCCCTTTCGATACTTTTAAATTGGGCAAGGAGTAGGAAGACTATTACCGGTTTTACTACTGAGTTATGTACAGAAATCTGGACGTAAATAATTAAAATTCCGGGTGCAGTCTGATGCTCTCTTAATAAAAATCTAAGTTAAGGGAGTGGAACCCACAGTTAGTTCCATGAAAACCTAATCTGCTCAAAATAATGCCTTCACTGGCCTTAGAATATTCTAAAATCCTACTTAGATAGGAGTTGAGCCTCCACTGAAGGATTGAACACAGGATGAATAACGTGATTGATAAATATCATTATGATTGTATTAATCATGTTATTAATCATTCGCCCGGTGCTCAATTTTACAGGAGAGCCAATTATTAGAGTAAAAATTGGAAACGTCTCTTGAAAAAATGGGAAATTGCATTTTGAGTGGCTTGAATTTTCAATAGAATGGATCAGCATACTTGTTGAATCTAGAGTGAGATAGGATCCGGATTCATAGGCTTAGAGAATTTGTGAATTGAGATAGTGTAGCCCACACTATATAAGTAACTGGGTTATGATCATGATGGTCATGTGATCAATATCTTGAATTTTTTTAGCTAACCATTCTTAATTTCCCTCAAGTGAAACCAGGCCGACGCACTTTTGGGGACAAGTATTTTTTTTTTTTTTTTTTGCACCAAGTCATTTTTTTTGAGATTCGAACTCATGACTGATTGACTTTGATATCATCTTGAATTTCTTTATGATCTTGACTGTACATTTGGTGGCTTCCACCACAGGTCACAACAACTAGGTTTTTTGTGCACCAGCATAGAAAAGCCGAGTATTCAAATTTCAACATATGAATGAGAAATAAAATGCTCATGGTAAAGGAAGAGTTGCATAGCTTCCAATCTGGGTTACATGGAACTGGGTCTGAAGTAAATTGAAATGTGAATAGATTCTAAAGGTAGGTGAGTACGAGAACCTTGTTTTAAAACAAGATACTATCAGCTATACACAGCAAACAAAGATACTTACATATGGATTAATCTCCTTATTTAGTTTTGTGAACTTTTCTTTTATCCCTATGAGGTTTAATGGTCAAGCTCATAAACTTGCCAAACCATGTTTTTCTATTAATCCAGGATATTGGATGGGAGATGGCTGCTTTTGAATTAGGGGTGGGGGGTTGATTTTATTGTATTTTATCTTTTGTGGTTGTTTCCTCTTGTTGGCTTTAATATATTTTTATTTACCAAAAAGAAAAAACTTATAGATGGGGATATACTGGTTCACCATCAAATTTTTTTTTGTTGCCTTGGCCTTTTCATTAATTCTAAAATAAATAGTTCCATAGGAAATTGATTAATCTTCATTTTTAAGTGTTTCAAAGTGCTTTCATTTTTAAGCTAGCCCATTTGGTCCCCATAGATGAAGAGATTAGGGGGATGGAAAGAGTCATTTGGATGTCTGGAATGGACCAGATATCAAATTTGGAGTAAATTCCAGGCCTCTAATCCCTACATTCGTGACCTATAAATTTAATGGCTTTGTATATATTAGAAAAATAGTAACCTTATTCCAATGGTCAAATCCAATTAGATTAGTTCAATTGAAACAAACCTAACATAAAATGGTGAGTGCGTGGGTGGGTGGGGGATTGTGATGATCCATTCAATCAGTACCCAATGGGCCCCCCAAGCGAGATGTATGTTTTTGAATATTGGCTTATGTGTGTGTTTGATTTCAGACTTTTTGACCATAAAAAATGGTATCCATCATTGGTGAAAACTTTCACATTTCAAGGGGTAATTCAATTTTAATTTGGGAAAGTTTTAGAATTAAATTTAAAAAAAGGGTTAAAAAATAATGTTTTTTTTATAGAGAATCAAGGCGCCGGACCAATATTTGTAGATTCATCTAGGTAGTTAAGTACCTATAATTGTGCAGAAATACTGATGATCATCGTAAAACTTCTCGAAGAAAAGTAGAACCACAATAAATATTCTCTCTCAGAAACAGTTGAAAGCGTACGTTTCTGGGTGAACATGGTCAGGGGTTGTCCTCAGGCGTTGAGTTTTGACTTTCAAATTATTCCATCCGTGCGAATGATTGAAAGCTATGACTGTCTAAATTTAGAACAAAGAGAGTCACAAATGAGAGGTAATGTTCTCTCCCGCAATCGGACAGTCCATCTCTGTGGTCATGTTCTCTGTGGTAATGTTCAACTCCTTTTACACTTTGAACCTCCCATGATTTGACATCATGCTGAATTTTAAGCTCATCAAACCTTCAAGCACCATTAGATGTGAATCTTATTGGAATATATGGTTAAAAGGCAATTAACGTTTTCTTTTATACATGATCCTTGTTTGAAAAGGAATAATTTCATCTGCAATCTGCCCTTAATTATAAGAATATATTTAGGTGAGCTCCACGAGATGGCTTGCTAAAGTATGCCATATACTAGTAGGTGGAGATTTTATATGCATAGCGAGAGATAGAGAGTGAGATAATTATTTGTCAATTAGTAGTGCATGGTTTCTGTAACTTTTTTTTCCCTGTCAGGAAGTGATTGATTCATTCCTGTACTTGAGAACCCAAGTTTTAAATGAACCGGTGTTTGTTGGAGTTTTGGACAAGTATTATGATTTGTGAGTTTCACCGTGGAGTTGATGTTCAAAATGTAGTATGCGTGGTTGCCCCACGGCCTACTTGCTCTGACCAGAAGAGTATGCAGCAATTCATGTACGTCCGTAGAAAGGGTTTAGGGACCATTTTATTTCTTGGGATATTGCAGGTTGCAATGGTCTGGGGCCAAACCATGAATTGTTGAAGTTGAAGTATATAAAAGTGTTCATGCGATATCGTGCACTTCAGATTGTGTGATACTTGAGGGTGATGCGATCAGGGGTGGACCTAGGGATTCTTCCTTAGGGGGGGGGGGGGGGCAATTATGTAGAAATAAAATTTTGGGAGGGCCACTTACAAAAAATTGCATATAATTTTTAAAACATATAAGGGTTTTTTGAAAACTTTGGGGGGCCATAAGTAAAAAATCACCTACAATTTTATTTTATTTATTTATTTCTTTGTCTTATTTTATTTATTTATTTCTTTATTATTATTATTTTTTGGGGGTGGGGTGGGTGGGCTTCACCCAATCCTTGGGCTGGGCGATATCGCACCATTATTATACGATCAGTTTTGTGGAAAATATTTAAATTTCACAATGGCAAATGTCAAGTTTAAAGGCAAGTATATGGGCAATATCTCTTTTTTCTTGTGCGGAAATTTTCTTTTCCAATCTCCTCTAATAAAGCATCTTTTTCGGAAATCACATAAAATTTAATACATGTTTACGCTTTTTCACATAGAAAAGGCAGAAAAACAGGTGTACCAAACATAGATTTTGGTGTAGCATGGAAATTAATTTTGAGATCCTCACTATTTTGTGGAAAAGTGGCGGTAGAAATGCGACCTAAGAATAATTACAAATGGGACTTGTTTATTTGCATGTGTTATTTTTAAGAAATTCAGAGAAATATATATTTAAAATGGCTAAAATTAAAGAAAGGAGGTGAAACTTCACAAATGAGCATTAATTTCAATCCTCTTTCTTTGGTGGAAAATGAATAAAGGAGAGATTGAAAATGAATATCCAGCCGTTACCCTAGAAAATCAAATATTAAAAGTTCTGTGAAAAATAATTTCTCGGGCTGATTTTTCAAATGACACTTGTTTATGTAGAAATCTTTTCATCCATCCTACTCCCAACTAGAGGAATGCAGCAAAGTGGGCCCCCATCAGCTGGACCTTGGAAGCAAAGCATTGGGTCTGCTTGTAGCTGATGATTTTGGAGAGGAGCCGGGTCAATTGAGAGGCAGTTCGTATTAGAGAAAGAAAGGAACTTCGCTAAAATCCCCCAGTACTGGAAGCAAAAGTGTCATTTTAGATTCCAATTTGTAGAAATCTCTGGAATGAAACAAGTCGGGTAGAATTTCAGAGAAACAACTATAGTGTTGTCAAGAAAGTTGAGCAAGAGAGAAATCTTGCTAGGAATGTTTGCAACTAAATAGACCCTAAATCAATATAAGGTGAAAAATCCACACCCAAACAACACCAACACCATGAAACAAAGAGAAACCCAAAAATAATCTTCATAAGAATTTCTCTAGCAATTTCAACTGGAACCCACATTCACCACAAATGTAGAACAATCCCTGTTTCCAACTTCACTTAAAAATTAACAAGATGAAAACCCCCCACATAAATACAACACAAACACCGTGAAATAGAGAGAAACCTAAAAATCCTCTTCATAAAAAATGTCCACACCTTCAACCGAAACCTGTTTTCCTGTTTTTGTTCTTGGCTGTCTGGGTTGGCTTTCTTGTTAGCCTCCCCTATTTTGTAATCTTCCTGTTGTTCTGGGGGCTTTTTTCTAGTTTGTCTTCTTTTTTATACAACTCTCCTTCAAGCAAAAAAAAAAAAAAAAAAAAAAGAAAACAAAGTTCAAACCCAAAATCATCTAAATTAACACAAAACCAAAAAAGAAAAAAAAAATCCACATTGAAAACGAGAGATTTTATAATTACTATAAAATCTTTGCTCACTTTCAAAAAGTACAAGAAAATTTTAAAATCTCAAAAGAGTATGAAAGTTTTTCATATTTCTTTCAATCAAGTCCACACTACAAAAAACTAAAAAATAGAAAAAAATACCATTATGTCATTTTTCAATTTTTTCTTTAATAAATCATTTAAGAGAAATGTTCAAGTCTAGCTCAAATGACCAAGTAGGGCCCACTTCTGCTACCTTGATTCCAAATGATTGAAGAAAATAGCTTTAAATGAGATACTACCATTAAAATGAAGTTGAAACTTGGTTCATATGAGAATCCAAATAGAAGAACCCTATGAACGATTTTAGCACTCTCCTGTGTGATTGAACTATGTAAAGAAGATACCCGGTCGTCAAGATTTGATCAACGAGGCATTTTTTTTTTTTTTGGTACCCCAGCTTTTATGGCTGGGACCTTTTTTATTTTTTATTTTTTTGAATTATATAGAGCCCAGTACATCCGAGAATGAAGCCCCACCGAAGTGGAAAGAAAGCCTGCATATACACATGCATGAATATATAAGGAGGAGGTGGGGTTGAACCCCTGACCTCTCCAATAAGAACCCAACTCCTTACCCCACTGATAAGGAGAGGTTTATAAAGTGTCTTTTGGGTTGATTTTGGGAAACGAAAGAAGGTTAAGAAAAGACAAAAACTTGTCAAAGTACATTTTTGTCATTTCAAAAAAGCATAGATTAAACTTGGTTGGAAGAAATATAAAAAACTTTCACCTAGTTTATGAAACACTCAACTTCTATTGAGGTTTTTTCAAAAAGAGAATAGCCACTTACCTCACTGGTATCACTGGTAAGTGGCTGCAGTTCTCATTTGGGTGCCTAAGACTCAAATCTGGTGCATCACATTTTCCTGCTTGTGAGTGTGTGGGCTCTCTTTTAGGTTATTGGAAAATATGCTTTTTTAAAAACGAGCTTAAAGTTCTCTACTTTTTAAAATTTATCCCGTAAAAGCACATCTTTGACTTTTATCAGACTCCGTCAGATAGAGAGAAACACTGAAATTCAATTCATCAAGGCTACTTCCAGCCAAATCCAACATTTCAAATAAAGGGCTAGGGACTCCAAGTGCAGCGTGTGTCAACACCATGAGCTGAACCCAACCTAAGCTCATCTCTATCAGCACCCCTCCGTTCCCACTTAGCAAGTGGAAAGGGTCTTCCTTGGAATCTCAATTTGGCCCTTTGACAAGTGGGTCCTACTAGCCAAAAGCTGTAAAAGACTAGTTTAGGACCACCATAAGATTTACAATGTATAATACATTTAAATAAAATATTACAACAAATTTTATGTATTTTATACATAATCCATCATTAGTTTGACTCATTCATAATCAAAGTGAGACTCTGCATTGTTAGCACCTTGGAGCTTACACTCACCTGCAAAAGAGAGAAAATCATCACTCATCTCTCTTTGAAGGCTGATGGCTACTGAGCCCAATGAGCTCCTTATAGAGCATCTCCGACAAGCATGTCCTTTGCCATGTGATAGTGGCAACGATCAAAAATATCATTTACAGTGTCTGTAACCAGCGATGCCATATGTGATGTAGCATTTGACATGGTTGATTGGCCTGCCAAATTTTAAGTATTAAAGGCAAATGCTTTTTATTATTTTGAACTATTTTATACAATGGAGGCCTATAAGAATGCAAGATTGCAAAAGCTTTCTCTTCATTTACAATGTGGGTCTCATAAAAACATAAAAATATAATAAAAAGCAAAATGCTCTAAAAAAAAAAAAACAGAGAGATATAAAGGGAGGAGTAAAAGGACTAGTGCTGTCAAATCATAAGTTTATTTTTCCATTTCACTTTTTCTATCCAAACATACTACTATACGAAAACATCACATTATAATTTCACGTTTCTACTACATTAGTCGGCGTTCTCTCCCTTTTCACACATTTATAAATTCTCTCCGTCCCTATTTGCCTCCTTTCTCTATCTCTCTAAATTTTATTTATTCATTTTCAAAACAAAACATTTCCAATTGGATTGTTCCACAGTGTCGTGGGTTTGTGTAGTTGCGTCTCGGAGAGTTACAATTTTTGAGTCATTCAACCAGATCAGGCCACTCTTTCGCTAACAGGGCCCACTTGCATGCATTTTTTGAACCGGAGTGTGCTAGAAATGCTGCCCTTTCATTTTCCTAACTTGCTTTGATTCCCTCAAAGCTGGACAATTTTTTAATTATGAATCCAGTGATGATTTGAAGTTGGATGATTATAAAATTATGGGATCAGTGATGAATTGAAGTGGGATAATTGTGCATGTTTGGTATTAATAGGCTAAATTGACAGGCCTATGGATGATCATGGATCAATGCGTGGTCTCCTCCTTTTTCAATGCATCAGTTCTCAATCCCCACGTGTAGGTTGTCTCTCCCCAACCATGTGAGTTTTTCTCCGTGTGTGTGAATGTTAAAATCAAGAGAGAATAAAATAGAAGGGGATTACAATGGTCTTTTGTCTTGTCATTTAGTGGATTGAAGATATTGCTTACTATTTTTTCGTCTTTGAAAAATAAAGGAATTTTGAATTTATATACTTCTTATATGACCCCTAGTCTTTTGAATTTTCGACTTTTTTTAAAAAAAAGATGCAAGGAATTTTGAGTTAAATTGCTTTTGATGTGACATCTTGTTTGAAAAATAAGGGCTTTACTTGACTTCTACTATATATGCTAGTAAAGTGCCAAATTGGCCATAAAGATTTGTTTCTTCTTTATGATTTTGCTTTTCTTTGAGATTGATAATACTCATCATCCAGATTTTAATGTATCTTTATTTTTAGGTATGGGCTTTGCATAGGCCTTCGTTGTTAATTAGTTTTATGTTAATAGGAAAATGAAAGGTCTGCCTCATTGCAACTTTAGAGGCAAAGCATTGGGTCTACTTGTAGCTGACGATTTTGGAGAGGAGTTGGGTCAATTGAGAGGATGGTGAATTAGTTTGCTTGAGATTTTATATAACTGGGGAATATTAATAGGATAAAATAATTCACTCTATTTCAAAGGAAAGAGAAAATCATGACTCTTCCGTATGGAGAGAGGAGGTTTGCTTGTATGTTTAATAACATTGTTGGGCATGTCCTCCCTTGGATATAAGAACATAGGGGGAAAAGACCAGCCACCTTTCTTCTTTGTGTTTGAATTGAAAATTAGAAAGTCTCTTTCTATTCCTATAAATGGGCCAGGAGTAGGAAGACTATTACAGGTTTTACTACTTAGTTATGTACAGAAACCTAGATGTAAATAATTACAAATCCGGGTGCAGTAAGACGCTCTCTTAAAAAAAATCTAAGTTGAGGGAGTGGAACCCACAATTAGTTTCATGAAACCCAAGTTGCTCAAAATAATGCCCTCACTGTCCTTGGAATATTCTAAGACCTTACTCAGATAGGAGTTAGGCCCACTGAAGGATTGAACATTGGATGAATAACATGAATTATAAATATAATTATGATTGTGTTAATCATGTTATCCATCATGTGCTCCACGCTCAATTTTACAGGGGAGCCAATTATTAGAGTAAAAATTGGAAACGTCTCTTGAAAAAAGAAGAATTGCATTGTGAGTGGTTTGAATTTTCAATAAAATGGATCATCATACTTGCTGAGTCCTGAGTGTGAGAGGATCCGGACTGACGGACTTAGAAAATTCATGAATTGAGATAGTGTAGCCCACAATTAATATATAGGTAACTAGGTTATGATTATGATGGTGTGATATCTTGAATTTATTTAACTAATCATTTCTACCAAAACCTCAAGGCTTTAGTAGAGGAAGCGGAAATACTTTTCAATATTCCCCATTAGGTGGAGCCCACTCCTCAGTACTCTCCCTCAGGTGGAACCCGGCCAGTGCACTGTTGGCGCCAAGTATATATATTTTTTTGTGTCGAGTCGTTTTCTCTAGGATTTTAATTTACGACCGGTTGGCTTTGAAACCATCTTGAATTTCTTTATGATATTGACTGTACATTTGGTGGCCTCCACCATAGGTTGCATGAACTAGGTTATTGTGCAACATCATAGAAAAGCCGGATATTCAAATCTCAACATATGAATGAGAAATAAAATGTTCATGGTAATGGAAGAGTTGCGTAGCTTCCAATCTTGGTTACGTGGAACAGGGTTTGAAGTAAATTGAAATGTGAATACATTCTAAAGGTAGGTGAACTTCGTTTTAAAACACGACACTATCAGCTATACACAGCAAACAAAGATACTTATAGATGGATTAATCTCGTTATTTAGTTTTGTGAACTTTTCTTTCATCCCTAGGAGGTTCAATGGTCAATCTCATAAACTTTCCAAACCATGTTTTTCTATTAATCAGGATATTGGATGGGAGATGGCTGCTTTTGAATTAGGGGCGGGGGGTTGATTTTATAGTATTTTCTCTTTTGTTGTTGTTTCCTCTTGTTTGTTTTAATATATTTTTATTTACCAAAAAAAAAAAAAGTATAGATGGATATCATGGTTCACCTTCAATATTTTTCTGTTGCCTTGGTCCTTTCATTAATACTAAAATAAGTAGTTCCATAGAAAATTGATTAATCTTCATTTTTAAGTGTTTCAGAGTGCTTTCATAAATACATATATATATATATATATATTTATATAGGCGGTAGAGTTCAACCTCCTACAACTGTGGATGTATTGTGTGTATATAAGGGGCCTGTTCGGGTACATATAACTCGCACGCAACCTTCGTGCCATGTAGATGATGGGGTCCACTTGGTCCCGATGACAAGACGGGGGGGATGGAAAGAGTCATTTGGATGTCTGGCAAGAGACTAGATATCAAATTTGGGGTAAATTCCAAGCCTTTGATTCCTTCATTCGGGACCTACAAATTTAATGGCTTTATATGTATTAAAAAAAAACTAACCTTAATCCAATGGTTCAATCCAAGTAGATCGGTTTAATTTAAACATATCTAACATAAAATGGTGTGTGTGCGGGTGGGTGGTGGATTTTGATGATCCATTCTATTAGAACCCAATGGGCCCCACATGTTGTCCCACTTAAGTTTCACCAAGCGATCATGTACGTATTTGAATATTGGCTTATGTGTGTGTTTGATTTCAGACTTTTTGACCATAAAAATGGTATCCATCATTGGTGAAAATTTTCACATTTCGAGGGATAATTCAATTTTGATTTGGAAAAGTTTTAGAATCAGGTTTCAAAAAAAGGTTAAAAAATATTTTTTTTTATAGAGAATCAAGGTGCCGGACCAAGATTTTTAGATTCATCTAGGTAGTTACGTACCTGTAATTGTGCAGGAATACTGATGATAAGGATAAAACTTCTCAATTCTCAAAGAAAAGTAGAACAGTTGATAGGTGAACGTGGTTAGGGGTTGTCCTCAGGCGTTGAGTTTTAACTTTCAAATTATTCCATCCGTAGGAATGATTGAAAGCTATGACTTTCTAAATTTAGAAATTCAGAGAAAAGAGAGTCATAAATGAGAGGTAATGTTATTCCATCTCTGCTGCCCTCATTTGGGATAACAGTCCAACTGCTTATACACTCTTATCCTCCTATGATTTGATATTATGCTGAATTTTAAGCTCATTAGACCTTCAACTACCATTAGCTGTGAATCTTATCAGAATATATGGTTAAAAGACAATTAATGTTTTTTCTTCTGCGTGACCCTTGTTTGAAAAGAAATAAGTCCATCTGCGATCTGCCCTTAATTATAAGAATGCATCTAGGTGGGCTCCATGAGATATCCTGCTAAAGTATGCCATATACTAGTAGGTGGAGATTTGATATATGCAGAGAGAGAGAGAGAGAGAGAGAGAGAGAGAAATTTATTTGTCAATGAGTAGTGCATAGTTCCTGTAACTTTTTTTTCCTAGTAAGCAAGTGATTGATTCATTCCATTACTTGAGAACCCATGTTTTAAATGAACCAGTGTTTGTTGGAGTTTTGGACAAGTTTTATGATTTGTGGGTCTCACCTAGGGCTGTCAAAGGGCTGGGCTGGGCTGGGGCCGGGCCGAGGTAAGCCCTTATCCTACCCTCACATGTGCGGGCAGGGCCTAACCGAGAAAAAGCCCTCGTCATTCACAGTGGGCTTGTAATTTTTAGGCCCTTGCCCTACCCTCAAGGGTTAGGGCCGGGCTAGGGCCGGGCCAGGGCCAAAAGGAGGGAATTATTTAAAGACAAGAAAATTTTTTTACATCACCACCTACTTCCAATCTTACCCTCCTCCTTTGTTTGGGTTGGGGACCGGCAATACAAACCAAAAGGCAATATGACAGAGTTAAAATTTTTTTTTTATTGGAAGGTTGGTGGTGGGATAAAATAATTTTTCTAATGATGTAAAACAAAAAAAAAACATATAACAATAGTTATAAATGATAATACATATATAAAACAAATAACAATAACTTTTTATTTAATTATTTAATCTACTTTTAGAATATCTAAAAATTCATCTAATGCAGTATCATCATTGTGTTGTTGCGAACGTATCCAATCTTGTGCACAAATTAAGACTTCTACAGCATCATATTTTAAACAACTCCTATACTGGTCAAGTACTCTTCCTCCTGTACTAAATGCCGATTCAGAAGCAACCATAGAAACTAGAATTGCTAAAATGTCACAAGCCATTCTTGAAATTACTGGATATTTTGCCGAATTGACTTTCCAGCAATCCAGTATATTGAAACTTATAGATTTATCCATTGGCTTCTCCAAATAATGATCTAATTCACATTTTTCTTCTACAACTACAGCCTCGGTCATTTGTTCCTCAAATACTAATCATTCATCCTCAAACTTAGTAGGTTTTTTTGCTAAATCAACTTTATCCACATTTGACAATGTTGTGGTAGGTGTATCATATATCACGCAATACTCTTTATAAAGATTTCTAAAGAGTCTAAGAATATCAGCTCGATGAATACTTATATCGTCTCTTGATCCATATAACTTTCTTAAAGCATACTTTAAATATAACAACTTACGTGTAGGATCAAGGAGTATAGCCATTTCAAATACCTTATTATACTGCTCCCACATTTGACAATGTTGTGCTGGAATTGACTTTCCAGCAATCCAGTATATTGAAACTTATAGATTTATCCATTGGCTTCTCCAAATCATGATCTAATTCACATTTTTCTTCTACAACTACAGCCTCGGTCATTTGTTCCTCAAATACTAATCATTCATCCTCAAACTTAGTAGGTTTTTTTGCTAAATCAACTTTATCCACATTTGACAATGTTGTGGTAGGTGTATCATATATCACGCAATACTCTTTATAAAGATTTCTAAAGAGTCTAAGAATATCAGCTCGATGAATACTTATATCGTCTCTTGATCCATATAACTTTCTTAAAGCATACTTTAAATATAACAACTTACGTGTAGGATCAAGGAGTATAGCCATTTCAAATACCTTATTATACTGCTCCCAATATTTATCAAATTTTTCCATCATTTTCCTAGCCATATTTCTACAAAGATATCTTCACTATCTAACTTTTCTACCAATAAACTATGTATTTTAATCACTTCTGGTAAAAATAAATGATTGGATGGATACTTATTTCCTAAAATTTTTAAAGTAGCTTCATAAAAACACTTCAAAAATTCACATATTATACTAGTTGTTTCCCACTCTTCCTCTGAAGGAATGTTCTTGTAGTTTGAGTCTTCTAACCCTAGTGAATTGAAAACTTCTCTAAATATTAATGCACACTCCAACATTGAGTAGGTGGAGTTCCATCTAGTTGAAACATCAATAGGCAACCCCCTAGTGCTACTTAGCCCTAATTCACTAGCCATTTCACGGAACTTATGTATACGCGTTGTTGAATTTTTAATGAATTTCAATGTATCCCTAATATTTTGAATTGTAGGGGTTATTTCTTTCAACCCATCTTGCACAATGAGGTTGAGAATATGTGCAGTACAACGCATGTGAAACAGGCTACCATTTAGTGGGATGCCATCCTTTTTTTTTTGTAAGATAATTTTTAAGTGTCCTTACCATGACATCATTTGTAGTGCAATTATCTAAAGTTAAGCAAAATATTCTATCATCAATTTTCCATTTTATTAAATTAATTTTAATAGTTTCAGCAAAGACTACCCCAGTGTGGGGAGGATCAACATTAACAAAGTTAATTATATGTTTATGTAACTTCCAATCAGAATCAATAAAATGTGCAGTAATAGACATGTAACCTATTGTCTGATTTGACGTCCACATATCAGATGTAAGACTAATCTTTGATGATATGCCATCAATTAATTGAGAAATCTTAAGTTTCTCTTATTTGTAAATTTCTATACAATCGGACTTAACGGTGTTACGTGACACCATTTTAAATTTAGGTTGTAGAATTTTACTGTATTCAATAAAACCTTCATGTGTCACAATATTAAATGGACACTCATGTAAAATTACCATTCTTGCAAGTGCATCTCTACATTGTTTTTGGTCAAATTTATGGATAACTGAGACATCATTGGCTTTGGCAAAAGCCGATGGCAATAATTGTTGGTTTTTATTAAGTTTAGGTCTCTTGGTACATGATTCATTAAAGTGTCTAGTTATGTGGGTAATTCCATTTCTTTTATCATTATTTAGTTGTGTCTTACAATACATACACTCAGCAACACGACATTCTTTTTGAGTTCCGTCTTTTTGTTTTTTTAGAACGTTCAGTTGTTCAAAATGATCCCAAATACTTGATCTTTTTGAGTTTTTTTCCGTAGTACCCGAGTTTGTGTTAGATGGAGCAGGAATAGAAATGTTAGATTGAGCAGGAATAGAAATTGTATTAGATGAAACAGGAATAAGAGTGAGTGAGGAAGAGGAAGAGGAGGGAAGTTGAAAGGGCACATCATGGGTACTCGTATCCACCTCAATGGGGATGGGCTCATGACAGCTATCATCAGCAACATTATGAGCAGACATAGTTGATAAATTAATCTAAGATTAAGATAAAAACTCTGTATGAAATTTATAAATAATACTAAGTTGGAAGGCAATGCCTGATTGGTGGCACTTGTTATCTTGATTTTGTTGCCTATATATCTGCAAGAGAAAATAAAAATAGAGACATCTATAAGGGACTAAACAAATAAATTAAACAATCTGTGAATCTAAAGCAAAACAACAAGAAAGAATATATGCCTTTCCTTTTTCCTCAAGATATCATTTCTTTCTCACAACCAATCTTTTAAAGAATATAAAAGCTCAATCCCAGATTCCATAAACTCAATTCATGTGAGACCCAGAACTTATATCAAACTTTATTAGAAACATCATCCACTGAATTCAATTGGAGAATTTAGATGCAGAAACCTATTAAATCTAGAAAAGAGATGTAAAATAACCTTGCTTCAGTACCATCATGCATCTCCATGGTTATAAGGCTCAAACATTGAATAACACCCGCAAGCAAATTCTACTAAAAATCATATGCAACTTGTTGCTTGATTGGAGACACCCAATATCAAGAGAGACAAATGTTTAAACAGAACAGAGATACATCGGTTACATGCGTTCGAAGAAGCATTGGAAACAAGAAGTCACATGACAGTTATGATATCCAAGCATGTCCTAATGGAAATCTATAATATACCAGAAAATAGGAGTGAGGGTCTAATGGAACATGCTCCAAAACCAAATCACAACATTTACAATACTTGAGGAGATGGAATCTATCCCATGTCATGTTTTTGTGCAACACAAAAATGGGTCAAAAGCAACATAGAGAGACGGCAGTTTCAATTTATGGAACAAAATGGAGGGAAACATTATCCCACCATACAAATCCAGAAAAGAGAAGTAAATTATTAAATCCAGAAAAGAACAGATTTTGAACACTACCCAGATCATAAAACTCACCTCAAATCTCGAATCTGTATTCAGATCGGCCTTTGAAATGGTAGAAGAAAGAACAAAATGATGAGCACAGTGACTTTTGATAGCAAGATTAATACCAACTTCAAGATCAGAGAGGGAGAGATCGAAAACTAGAAGAGGCGCTTTGAACTTTCGTTCTGTGAGGTTTGCCAAACAATGAAAGAGATGTTATAAAGAGACACTTTAGGGTTTTTTAGGATCAAAAGATGACATTGCCCCTTAAGATAACCGTTGCAATTTACCCCATGTGGGGGTAATTACGACTTTTTAATAAAAGTCTAAAATGCCCCAAATAGTGATTGTTTATGGGACTGTGGGCTGGGCATTTAGATAATTTATGCTTGCTGTAAATAGAGAAAAGGAAAGGCTTGGTTGGGCCTGGGTCTTACAAAATTTTCAAGAGGCCCAAGTTGCTTAGATATATTATAAATATATCATATATTATATATTTTATATTAATACTTAATAAATTGCGGGCTGGGCTGGGCTGGGCTCCCTCGGGTTAGAAAAGTCAAGCCCTAGCTCGGCTCTCAATATTGCGGGCTTTTCAAAATCGGGCCCTACCCTACCTTCGGTCTTTAGGACAAAAAAAGAAGTCCTCGCTTTGAGGGCTTTTGCGGGCCGGGCAGGGCCGGGCCCCATCGTCAAAGGGCCGGATTGACAGCCGTAGTCTCACCGTAGACTTGATGTTCAAAATGTAGGATGCGTGGTTGCCCCACGGCCTACTTGCTCTGACCAGAAGAGTACGCAGCAATTTATGTACGCGTCCGTAGAAAGAGTTTAGGTACCATTTTATTTCTTGGGATATTGCCGGTTGCAATGGTCTGGGGCCAAACCATGAACTGTTGATGTTGAAGTGTATGAAACTGTTCATGCGATAGCGTGCACATTAGATTGCGTCATACTCGAGGGTCATGTGATCGGGGGAGGACTCCCAAATTCTTCCTTCAGGTGGGGGTAGCCACTATGTAGAACTGAAATTTTGGGAGGGCCACTTATAAAAAATTGCATATAATTCTTAAAGCATATTTGGGTTTTTTTTGAAAGCTTTGGGGGGCCCATAAGTAAAAAATAACAAATTTCTTTCAAGGAGTTTTCTAGAATTTTTTTTTTTTTTTTTTGGGGCGGTGTGGGGGGGCGCCCTTGCCAGCCCCCCTAGTTCCACCACTGCATGCGATATCGTACACTTCACCCTATTCTTGGGCCGTGCGATATCGCACCATTATTATATGATCAGTTATGTGGAAAATATTTAAGTTTCACCATGGCAAATGTCAAGTTTAAAAACAATTATAAGGGCAATATCTATTTTTTCTTGTGTAGAGTTTTTCTTACACATTAGACTGTGTGATACACACGCGTCATGCGATCAGGGGCAGACCCCATGAATTCTTCCTTCGGGGGCCACTATGTAGAAATAAAATTTTGGAAGGGCCACTTAAAAAAAATTGCATATAATTTTTAAAACATATAAGGGTTTTTTTTTAAACTTTGGGGGGCATAAGTAAAAAATCACAGATTTCTTTAAAACATCAAGGGGTTTTCTACAAATATATATATTTTCGGGGGGTGGGGGGATTGGTTTCCCAAATTTCACCATGGCAAATGTTAAGTTTAAAGGCAGTTATACGGGCAACATCCCTTTTTTCTTGTGTAGAATTTTTCTTTTCCAACCTCCTCTAATAAAGCATCTTTTTCTGGAATCACCTAAAATTTAATACATTTTTACGCTTTTTCACATAAAAAAACTAGAAAAATAGATGTACCAAACATATATTTTTGCTGTAGCGTGAAATTTAATTTTGAGATCCTCACTTTTTTTTGTGGGAGAGTGGCTGTAGAAATGTGAACTAAGAGTAATTACAATTGGGACTTGTTTATTTGCATGTAGTTATTTTAAGAAATTCTGAGAAATATATATTTAAAAATGGCTACAATTAAAGAAAGGATCTGAAAGTTCACAAGAGCATTAATTTCAATCCTCTTTCTTTGGTGGAAAATGAATAAAGGAGAGATTGAAAATGAATATCCAGCCGTTACCCTAATAAATCGAATATTAATAAGTTCGGATTCCATCTACATCTCCACATTGTATTATCATCCTTCATATCCTTTATTAGAACCTATTTTACTATGAAATCCAAAGAATTTTGTTCCATGCAATGGGCCCGGAATTCATGTTACCGATCCATGTAGACTCTGCTCGACCGATATATAATGCATCCGTACTGCATGGGCCTGTCCAAAATGTACAAATAAGACCTGAAAGACATTGGTTAGGCCAAGAAACAGACCATACCATCCAATTTACGAGTCATGATTCCGATTAAAAAGAAACTTACGGCTATTCAAAGCCTTCTGATAGATATTCGCTGACACTTCACTGCTGCATTATAGCTTTATCAATGCTTTGTAGTCCTTCTTCATATAAAAAATTTGCAGAATAATTAAAAGACAGACATGTTTTCCAAATTTTAATTGCTTTTAGGGCGTTATGTGGATACAGAGAAAAGTAGAAAAAATGTCTACAATTTATGTCCTTCCTTGCTTTAATATATCTCTCTTTCTAGCAAAAGGGAAAAAAAAGGGCTGTTATGGTGTCATAGAAGTAAATATATTAACAATATAAATGTGGTCAGAATGGTTTCGGTGGATTTTGAATTTTGCATAAAAAATATGAAACATCAAGATTAATTGGTTATTGTTCTAAAACTTTTAAGGGCATGTTTAGTTGAAGACTTTTCTGATGAGATTGTGCCTATTGGACATTTTTTAGAACTTGTCCCCTAGCATTCTAGATACTTTGTTTGATACCAAATTCTGAATACTAGCTGCCTAAAAAGCCACTTATAGCGTTTTGAGTTTTAAGTATTCCATGTTTTGAATGAGATAGTGGGTTTAAGCATTTGAAACTCACTAGGGAGGCCGTAGTATTTTGAGATTTTCAAGTTCTCTCTCATAAGAATTCTCAGATTTCACTTAAACAAACAAGGGTTGAGTAGCCCTGAGGGGTAGCCTTGTTGTCCTAGTACCATGGTTTACTCTTAGAGTTTGGAAGTTTTTTGTTGTTGCCGTACTTGGGCTACAGAGAGTTTACCTAGCTCTCCCTAAGCCCGAAAGGATTAATCTAGCCGAAAAGGGTGAGACACCCTCTGTTATAAAAAATTAAAAGGGCCTGCGTGCTTGTTTATATCATGAAATCGAATTCTTAGGATTGTATTTCTACATGTGGCTAAAAACAAAAAACCAAAAGTGCATCTAAAAATGACCATAAAAATAACTTGCCATTTTATGGAAATTGGGTAAAAAAAAAAGTGAAAAATGAATAACCAACTATTGCCTAGTAATTCAAGTCCTATTTAAATTAAGGTCCCATCAGCATCTCTTGTTCACTCCTCGCTTCTTTATCAATCCTTTGGAGGGGCTGATTTTATTTTGAGTTCCTATCTGTTCAATGCAAACAAACTGATCATAGGCATCAGGCAGTATGACTCAATTATGGCAAATCTTGTAACAGAGGCCATGACTCGGTTTCGGCTTAAGTGATGGAGACCCAATTCCCTGAGCATGTCCCACCAAGTTTGTACCGACCAACTCCGGTCAAAGGAAGCGGCATCTGGGAATGAAAATGCTCCAAAACATCATGCCAGAAAGAAGAAAATTCACCAGTCAAGGTAAAAATTAAAAAAAAAAAAAAAAAAGCTATATTCGGACTTCCTATTCTATCAGGGTTACACTAAAGTCCGGTCACTCCTAACAATAGATTAAGAAGACCCATGATCTTGGGGTCGCTTTCTTTAACGATGGTGGTGATACGGAAACAAATAATGGCAGCATCTGGAAAGCTGGGTGATGGAATTGGGATCTATATGCATTCAGGCGATTAGGATTATTCAAGGAACCTCGTGGTGTAAAATATTAGAATACCCATCATAGGGCTCGCATTTCTCTTACAAAGACCAATCCCAAAGAATGAAGAAGATGAGGACATGGATATTATGACCATGACGTGCAGGATCTGACAACCCATCTATGCGGTGCTGTATGTTGTTGTCTTTGGCGGAGAAAGGTTCCCGTTGTCCTGTTGTTTATGCTAAAGTGACAGAAACTACTGTCATAGACTTTCCCGACCATGAACTACAAAATTTTCACGTGATCAAAGAGGCCGTGTGGACTCTTGCTGGCATAAAAGTCCATTGATGTGATTTGGGTTTGCTTTTATACCCCATAAAACAATCACCAAGTAGATAATAAAAGGCAAATAGTCTCGCTATTACCTTCATAACATTTAAATTAAAAACACTTGCTTCGTTTAAGAAGTGGATTGAGATTTTATTATTAAAAGATTAAGAAACTGAAATCATACAAACTAAAGTTCTATTTTCCATTTGGTAAAAAAAACTGTCCATAAATGGACTCAACTGATAACTTAACTTCTGAGTTGACCCACTGAATCACCTACTCTCCGAGAACAATGGGGAGCCACAAAATTACCAACGTAATAAATAAGTGTCATGAGGGAGAAAATGAAATATTATTGTCCAACTTTGTTATGGCTGAGAACCATGTCTTTGCAAGATATGAGCTTAAACCAGATCAAGACCGCTGATCTTGGTGGAGAGTTGGACTACCAACGGCACGTGATCATTGCTGGGACTCGCCGGAGGCGCATGACCAGCAAGCTTCTTTCCATTGATTGGGCAGGAAGGCCCGGGATTTCCGTTTACGTACGTACACCCAGAATGAGTGGGGCCCTGGAGTGACTCTTTTAGCATGAGAACTCCTTTCTTTGATCCCCAGTCTCCATTGAAGGGTCTTGCTGCTGTTAGAGGCTGAAGAATCGAGATGAAGAAGATGAAGATGATAAATGATATCGACAAGGGAATTCTTCTATGGCAATCCATATCTATGAATGAGAGAGAGAGAGAGAGAGAGAGAGAGAGAGAGAGAGAGAGATATGTGGGTACTTGGGAAGGATTGGAGGTTTTGGGTTTTAGTGATGAAATGATGTTGGGGTGGAGGAGATTTATAAGAGGTTGGCAGTCGTAGTTGCGTCGAGGATTTCGGGGTGTCTTGGGATAACTTTTGACTTGACTAAGATGTGGTTAACGAAAACACCGAGTCGAGTTCTATGTTTTGACTGCGACCGCGGGTAAAGACCGGCCACTTCCCTTTCCTTACTCCTCACGCTTGAATTCAAAATTGAAAATTCTCTCTTGGTGTAAATTGGTGACGCCGACTATATTAGAGGTATAATAGTATATATGTTATGGACAGTAATCCTGTGATGTCAATGAGAATCGGGATTCTCTTATGCTCTCACTAAGAATAAATCCTGAGTCAAAAAAGTGGTACCCTTAATAGGGTCCACCCAATTAAAAATCCTATATGTTCAAACTAAATGCCCTCTTCAATCTTGAGATGTCTCCAAATTTTTCTCGGGCATAAATTGGGTGCATGGTATGGTCAATGACTAGCATGATTTATAAATATTGTTAAGCTTGTGTTAATAAATACTGTGCTCAGTCTTACAGTAGAGCCTATTCCAACTGGAGAAAGATTTAAGGACATTCATAGAGAGCGAGGGATTTCATATAGCGTCTAGATCCTCTTTATCCAAGTTAAAGAAATATTTTAATTCAAGGAGTGGAACCCGCTATATATATATATATATATATGTAACTCCAAGCTTATTTTTTGATTCCCCAGCCTAGGGAAATGGGATCCAAAAGAGAAGCGTACATAAGTTGGTGAATGATAAACTCAATTTGCATATTGATTGAAAAGCTCCGCTATATATATATATATATGTATGTAACTCCAAGCTTATTTTTTGATTCCCAAGCCTAGGGAAATGGGATCCAAAAGAGAAGCGTACATAAGTTGGTGAATGATAAACTCAATTTGCATATTGATTGAAAAGCTCCGCTATATATATATATACATATATATATATGTAACTCCAAGCTTATTTTTTGATTCCCCCAGCCTAGGGAAATGGGATCCAAAAGAGAAGCGTACGTAAGTTGGTGAATGATAAACTCAATTTGCATATTGATTGAAAAGCTCTAAAGAAGCTCCCTTTACCCCCAAATAATTCTAATTTTTGGCTGGAAATTTCTCTGTATTGAAATCCCAATAAGTGTTGTTATTAAATTTAAAATGAATTCTACGATCGATATGCGTCCTCTCTGTGAAAACCAGGAAGACTCAGTTGGGCATAATGCTCCTATGCGATGTGAATATGTTAGGGTGAATTGGTTTGGTCAAGATCCATACGTCTTATGTTGAATGCTGAGGAAGTAGTGCAAGCTCTTAAGTGAGATTTTGATTGATCCATTAATCTAATTATTTTGAAAATTATAAGGCTGTGTCTTCTTTCGTTGATTTTGATTATATCCCCTGGTCCCTTAATGGAGAAGCGAATACACTTACTGAGTTTTGCTACTCTTTTAAGCAGGATGTAAGTTGGGAGTGGCCTTCTCGGCTTCTCGTATCCTTTTGGCTAGGGGGTTAAGTTGCTAGTTGTGTCTCTTTTTCTGCTTCATTCTCTCCACGTGCTTTCTTCTTGTTTCCGTTCAAAGAAAACTCCATTTACCAAAAAAAAAAGGGCAAAGAAAGCAAGAAAGAAAGAGTTGGTGATGAATATGGCAGTGATTTAATTCAAAGGAAGGTGCGTGTCAGAATGTTGTTTTGAAAGATGGTTTCAACCTTATCAGCCAGAAGACCCAGAACCGTTATAGATGGATATATTGGTTCACCAATCACCATCAACATTTTTCATTGTATTGATTCTTTCACTTCAGTAAAGTAAAAAAAAAAAAAAAAAAAAAAAAAAAAACGTCAGAAGATAGAAAATTCATAAATCTCTATTTATAACTGTTTCAGAGTGTCTTAATATAGATAACTAACAAAATATAATATTAAAGTGATAGGATACAACTGTACATATGTTTTTGATTTAGGACTTTCTGTCCAGGAGGCTGAAACCTTCTGCATTTCAATAATATGATGACTCGATTTAGCCGAGGTTTAGAATCATGTTTGGATGGGTCGCATGGGCCAAAGGCAAGCCTCATCATTCAATTAGATGTGATCTCTTTAATAATTAAAAAAATAGATAAACATAGATTTTTTGTTGATCAACCAACAGTCGTTCTACCATATGGGTCACTAAGCAACGAACCGTTCTCATTCGAGGAGAATAAAACAATTGTGTTATGCATGGATCACACAATAAGAATTACAGGATAATCTACAAAAGTAATTTCCAATTAAGAAGTAATACATTTGGCAAAGTTAATAGTCAACCAATTTAAGCCCACAAAATTGGAAGTCAAAATATATAGAATCTCCACTCCTCCTTCAATCATTAGAATTTATAGCCTTAAATTGAATGGCTAGCAACTTCTAATTAACTTTTTTTTGGGATAAATAGTTCCTAAAGCCTTCATGATCAAACTGGCCAAACAAACTCTAGTAAGATTCCGGATCTCCTGTTTTGTTGAAACGTTGAGATATTATTTCATCGTATCAACATTCGCCAACTATATAAAATCTCGTGCTAGTTAATTATGCACCATCATAATTTCATTGAGAATGAAAAAAAGAAAAGATGATATTTTATACAGTTGGGAAATGTTGATAGGATGAAACGGTATCATCCTATTTCGTTGAAATAGAGGATCCGGACTCACTACGACATATCTCATTTAGCAAGCTAGCAAGGAGGCTCGCAGATATTTACACATAACCACCTACATTTTTGGTCGATTTTATGAAATCTGATGATTTCTTATAATTGGATAGAAATTCTCTACTCTGAGGATCCGGACTCCTTACATTATCACCCAAATTTGGTAAAAAAGGAAGATAGTCAAAAAGGATATTTTGTTATATTAGTATAAACTTTAGTAGAATTTGTCAATCAATTGAAAATTGACTAGAGTTAAGGTGGCCAACCAATACTTAATTTATAAATAGGTAGTTATTTGTAATTACGCAAGAAAACTGCCGGTCATAAATAAATATCTCAAATACAAGTAAAATCACAATAAAATATATTTTTTGTTGAAAAACTCTTGAAAGCATTTTTTTTCACTAGGCTGAACAAACTGCTTTGAGTTTTGACTTCAGAAACAGAAAAAGGAAGAACACCATTTGTAGGTCATTTTATTCCATAGTATGAATGAAGTACTGGACTTTCTAAAAATAGAATACATGATTAGGATTGTAAAAGGGTCGGTTTTGGTCAGGGTCCATGGTAGACTCGGAACCAGAACCGTTAAGGAGAAGGTGGAATCGGATTCGGACCCGGAACCGTTTCGGAACTGGTTTCTTGGCTCTGGAACTGGAGCCAAAACCATTTATGGGACGGGTCCAGGTCTGGGTAGAGAATAATATTAAAAAAATCTAGTTTTTAGGAGAGATTTTAAAAAATTGTGATAATATGTTGGGTCTCGGGTCCATGGGTCCGAACCAAGGTGGAACTGGACCCGGAACCTTTTACTTATCGAGGCTTAAATAAGAATCCAGACCCGATTTTAACGGGTCAGAACCTTTGGGTAATCGGAGAATTGGGAACCCATTTACATCCCTATACATGATAAAATGGAAAATATCTCCTGCAAGTGCACATCTCTACAAGGCCCACCTTTGATCAATGCCCTCTCCCCCATGATTAAGCACCATGCCAGACGTTGTGGGCATCTAATTTTTAATCACCGTTGCATTGAATCTTAAAAAATTATGTTGTTAAAAACAACAATAAATTTTATGGCTGTTAAATCAAGGATATGATAATTTGCGGGGGCTGATTTTTCAAAAAAACCATGTTCATAAAGAAATCTTTCCATCTATCCATCTCAATATAAGAGGAACGTCATTAAATTTTAAGACTGTTAAATCAAGGATATGATAAGTTGTGGGGGCTGATTTTTTAGGTGACCCATTGTGTGGGTAAAACACCGTAATGACGAAGTTAAGCAAATATTACAGCTAAACTCGCCGAACACCTCGGCCTCTGTGGTAAAAGCTCGTTAGCTCGGTCAATAGCTCGTTAGCTCGGCAGCTCGGTCAATAGCTCAGTAACTCGGCACCACGGTTCGGCAGCTCGGCATAAATGTCAGCTCAGTATAAGGGCACGCCACGGCCAAGCCATTCTTGGTCTCAGACCAGAATGCTAGAGTCAGAGTGGGCTGCCACCTTCCTCCTGGAAATACGGCGCGCCCAGACAGATATAAGCAGTCATTTATGACGATAGGATCGCTCATTTATGGCGATAAGAAGTTCGCTTTATCAGCCCTGTACGCCAACTGACTGAAGGCGTGGAAAGAGAGGGTGGGGTGTTGCCCATTTTACCTACTGCTGCCAGTCAGGGTAAGGATCGATGGGACCTCACCTCACCTACCCCCACTCATAGAGAGAATGAACGAGGAACGCTCACTTATATATACACATGGGATCAGTCCCATAAAAGGTACGCAATACACAACTCACAAGATTCCACATTGTCTCATTCCCATCTTCCTCCTCCTGTTTAGTTTTCTCAGAACTAACTTAGGCATTGGAGTGCCTTCGGCTCACGGCAGCCAGGGGCTCTGACTCTAGCTTTTCTCCTTCCTTTTCAGGTTCTTGGTGTTCAGCATTCCCCGTCCTAAGGAGTTTTACCTACAATCTCATCTCGATCTAAGTAGGTGTCGTTTTTACCGCCTACACCCATGTTATAAAGAAATCTTCCCATCTATCCTACTCCGAATAAGATGAACAACATTAAATTTTAAGACTATTAAATCAAGGAGTATAATAATTTATCGGGGCTGATTTTTCAAATGACACTTGTTTATATAGAAATCTTTTCATCTATCATACTGCCAATTAGAGGGAAGCAGCACAGTGGGCCCCCATCAGCTGGACCTTGGAAGCAAAGCATTGGTCTGCTTGTAGCTGATCAATTTGGAGAGGAGCCAGGTCAATTGAGAGGAAGGTGAATTAGTTGGCTTGAGATATTATAAAACAGGTGAATGATAATTCACTCCATTTCAACGGAAAAAGAAAATCCGGACTCTTCCGACTGGGGAGAGGAGGTTTGCTTGCAAGTTTAATAACATTGTTGGGCATGTCCTCTTTTGGATATTAGAGCTTAGGGGGCTAAACTTTGAAAAACAGAAAAAGAAAAAAGAACATGGTGGGGGTATAAGAAGCCGAGTTTTCTACGCAACTTAAACAAAGAGAGTGATATAAACCCGTGTTTGATGTAGTACGGCTGTATGGGAAAGATGCATGACTTTGGCCCCATTGTGAACTTGTATGTTTCAAAAACCTGTGATGGAATGTAGTTTGCTTTGTTGGCCGCATGCACCGACTAGAAGAGTGTGTAACATATGTAGAGGATAAAGCGTTATGAACTTGATCAGTCAGATTTTACATGGGGGACTTTTTATTTGCAATTTTTGTGTGGAGTATACTATCCAAAAGTTTTAAGAAATATATTACTTGCGACAGTGATCCGGACCAATGCATCAGAATATGCCAGCACGGTCAAAAGAAGCGCCGGAGCGGCATGGGGGAATGAAAATGTTGAAAAAAAACATCACCCCAGCAAAACATTATCTCCCTCCTACAAGTATGTATGTGTTTATTATTTACATACAATTAGAAAGAAGAGAGGGGGTTTTGAGATTTCATTAGTAAAAGCAGATTAGATAAATGCAACAATTGCCTCAGTATGAATTCCAAGAGTCTAAGAAGGTTATAGAGAACCCACTGATATATTCTTGCCAGGAAAAAAAAACAACAACATGCAAGAATCAAACTAAAACAGAACAGCATTACTATATTTGCATGTTCTTATTTTTTGACAGTTACATCAAGGAAAGATCACCCCTAACATAAGGTTAAGACCTCTGATCTTGGGGTCGCTTTTCTTTATTGACATTGTCGACAGTATCATCTGATGAGCCGAGCCTTCCAGCTGGTTCCGGCGGGGTTTCGATGATTGGGCACGTTCCAACGTCTTTCCTCGGCACGTAAGAGCAACCCGAAGGTCCTGATGGCGGCACGGGTCCCTTCTGTAGAGATTCCAACATGAGAACTCCTTTCTTCCATCCCCGCTCTCCTTGCAACTGCCTCACAGCTGTGAGGGGTTGAAGACTTGTGATGAAGATGAGGAAAATGGATGTCATGGCCATAACGTTTAGTCTCTGAGAACCCATCTCTGTGGTGCTATTAGGTGCTATCAATTTGAAGGAGAAATAAAGATGAGAGGACATCGATGGCTTTAGGACTTGGGTTTATATAATAAGGTTGGTATTAATAAGGCCATTTTGGACTATGGTTATTTATTTCCTATGGGCATTTGCATTGATCTGTTCGTAATAACAACCACCGTCTTTCCATCTTTATCATGAATATGAAACGTCTGTCAAAGGCCTTTACTATAGTCTCTCGGGATGACTCTGCATGCCTCGTACTAGGTGCTTTCTGTGTCGAAAACTGTAGTTCATTTAACTTTTTAAAGTTTCAATGTCATTTGCCATTAAGTTCAAACTAAAAGAAGAGTAATCTGTTGCATTTTATGGCTAGTGAAGGGTTTGGAAATTCCTATACGGTATGGTGATGTTGACCGTTTGTGTGGTGGATCTCATTACAGATCGATGGGTTGCATTTCAAACCGTCGCTACTGGTAAATGCTGATTAAAAACGTGCACATAATCGGGCCATGGTTGGTGATAATCGGTTGCATATAATGGTGGGATCCCCGTCACTGAGCACCAGCTGAGAAGCAAGGGTGGAGACTAGGAATGTGAATCATCTCGATTAAAGATAGGGATGTAAATAGGTCCCTGACTCTCTTATTATCCGGAGGTTGCGACCCGTTAAAAACCGGATCTTGGTCCTCATTTAGGCCCCGTTAAGTAAATGGGTCCGAATTCGGTTTCACCTTGATTTGGGCCCGAGACCAAACATATTATCTTAATTTTTAAAAATTTCTCCTAAAAACCATGTTTTCTTAAAATCATTCTCTACCTAAACCAAGACCTGTCTCATATATGGTTTTGGTTCTGATTCCGAAGCCGAGGAACCGATTCTAAAACGGTTCCAGTTCTGAGTCCACCATGAACTCGGATAGAGACCAACCCGTTTACAACCCTAATTAGAGATCGTGAGAGGTCAGAACAGCAATGCAGTTGTAGCATACTACACTACCTTTGTTACACACCTGAGTGGGGTCACTTCTCAATAATCCTAACCGCTCATAAGCACTAAAATTTAGTCAATCCAGTGGTAGCCTCTGCCTGATTTGAGTAATAATTTATGTGGATTATGCAATGGGTGGCAATATATGCAAGTAGTTTGGATTCTTGAAATGTGGTCCCACACGTTTTTAAGAGCGGGTTGGTTCTGATGGGGTGTTTTATTTTTAAACATTTGGGTTCTGATGCACCATATATATGATGTATTGGCATGGCTTGAATTTTTGTTCAATGAACATTAGGAATACTTTTGCGATCGATCATTTGAAACCCGAGAAATGAGCCCAATTGTCAGCCGATACTATTGTTTTATGAGCGTAAGACCATTTGCATTCCATTACCAGGTAAAAGATGAGTGCACTCTACGGTGATTGGAAAGGGTCAGCCCAACAGGTATCCTTTAACTCACGTTATCTTATTGACTCTGGGTCCCATAGATTTGTGATTGCAATGTGTCCGGGTGGTGATTAGACTACCGCCATCCTAATGGCATATATGAGAAAATGTTATAAAAATAGCTAGTCTCATTTACACACTAATTTCACGCTTCATTTATATATGTGTAATGCTGTAAAGAGTGCAAAAAAATATAACATATAATATGAATGCTACCCATTTAACAGGCCTTAGTTGCTGTTAACACCAATTCCGATCCAAGGATATTAAACGGTCATCCTTTATATGCATGGACCTCGACTTAACTCCTGGCCCAAAATTTCGTTCATTTTATCATAAGTATTTTTAGTTGATTTTGGGCCTGACTCATATTTGTTGACGTAAATCTGTCTGGTCCACGTAGGAATAGACGTGATTTCAATTTCTTTCATTTATATGCATGGACCTGAATCTAACTTTGATGGACCCATCTGGACATAGACTCATTTTTGCGCCTGGCTTAAAATGTAAATACTTATTATAACATGCACTTTAAACAACTGGCCTCAAGACAAAGACTTGCAAACATAAGACTTCTATTATCTATCATAAATGCTTTCATAAAGTATATTAATATGATATTTAGCATAGAGCTTTTTTTAATGGAAAATGCTCCTGTGAGACGTCTTATGGTGAGTGATACCATGATGGGGCTCACCTATAACAAATCTGAACCCTTCACACACACGGGACCCATCGAATGACGCTGAAACCCATGGAATTGCACCAATCCAAAAGGAATGGACCGTTGTATCTAGGGTCAATTTTTTTATTTTTTTTTTTAATATAAGTCATTGAACTTGTGTGCCATAGATAAAGCATTAGAGGCATATGATTGAACCTAAACTTGATAGTTGGGCTCATGAAGGATAGCTCTTTCCAATATATGTCCCGGTTTTAATCCAGGACTCCTAACCAAAATCACAAAACTAGCAATCATTAAATTAGAAAACTAAATATGCATCTTTCTGAATTTTAGAAAGATTCGCCCTAATTTTTATATATATAAAAAAAAAAAGGCAGTGTAGTCCATTTCAACCTATGCTGGCCCACCATTTCGACGGTTGGGACAAGCCATGCAGTTTTCTCCAAACCTCCAACGGGGGTAACACGACCACCACCTTAGCAGTCTAGCGGACTACTACGTGCTGCAACGAATTACGTAAAACCAACGGGCTCGACTATAAATAACAGGGTCTGTCTCCTTGGTCTAGTCCTACACCCGCGTGTACGGTCAAACCGTAGATTTGACTCAATTTTTCTTGCCCCACACCCCTTTCATTACCAGGTCATAGTCAAACCCTCAAGATCTCCCAGTCTCTCTGCCAAAATGCATGTATAAAATCTCCTCCTCCCTTAACCTTATTTCACCATCACAACTCATCACATCCTCTCTTCCTCCCTCCAAAACAAAAATTAATCTACTTTTTCTCCAAATTCTCCATCTCAGATATGGGTTCTTGCAGAAGAAATCTCAAGCCAATAATATCCATCATTTTCTTCCTTTTGATCAACTCTAGTGCTGCAACTGCAAGGCCTTTAGAAGGATTAATTGTACTGGAGTCTCTCCAGAAAGGGCCCGAGACGCCTTCTGGGAGGTCCGGGTGTACATACGTACCGAAAAATCCTGGCCCTCGATGCCCACTCGATGAAAGAAATTTTGCAGTTCATGCACCTGCTGTGGAACCTGGTTCTCATGACACCATTATCAATTCTGGTGTTGCTTTTGCTGATACTGAGATTCGAGACCAACATCAAGGGTCTTGATCTTCTCTTCCATTGAAATATATGCAAGGAACAGCTCGAAACCAGATGATGGTGCCAATTTTTAACTGAAGTGTTGTATGCTACATTAAGTTACTTTATTATTATTGTTGTTGTTTTTTTGTCTTTTTGCATGGGTGCAACTTTCCTAAGGCATTGACAAGTACCGGAAGCTCATGCAATGGTTTGAAATTATGTTATTCGGGAGGTATTCATTGGAAGAGCCTTGAGTTCATAAACATGGGTTTCAAATTTGGCCTAGAATAAATCATGTGGTAAAATAAGCATAGGTAGCAGAATACAGCCCATAAAAGTAGCAGAATATAGCTCACTAGGTTTAATCATTCCCAACATAGGCATTAAACTTTAATTAAAATGAAGTAGAAAGAGGCCCTAGGAATTCGAGCTCATTAGGACGAAGACCGCTGACGGTTGCACCAATTGCGCCCCTTTATCGAAGTTGATGCCCAAGAAAGCCTTTGCTCCTGAGGGTGCAACAGTTTAACTATTCAGGGCATTGGTACTTAAGAAGGTTCATCCCCACCACTCCCTGGTGGCTGCCTGGTCAACTAAGGTTTCATAGAACCGAATTAAAGGCCCACGTGTTCTCTTCACGAGTTAGGAGTTGTCTAGTATTTAGGCCAAACTTAGGACCTTTCTTGTGCTCAATCTTTGTACGTGACTGCTTAATTTGTTTGTACATCATATTAGAACTAGTAGGACCCAGCATATAGATTAGGTTAACATTTTTAGGTTAGATTTGATGCATGCAATCCAAACCTGAAAGGAAGAAATTATGAGAATGTGAAAATCGAAGGTTGACTTGAATAGAGCCTGAGTCAGCATTGACCATCATAGGTAGTTCATCAATTTTTGAAGAAAAAATGGCTGATCACGAGGACCCACCCATGACTTTGAAGGACTACAGGTACCTCACTAGGACAACTCAACCGTCCTGCATCACCCTGCCTCAGACCAATGCCACATTTGAGCTGAAATCTGGCATGATCCAAATGCTCCCAGTATTCCGTGGGCTAGACCAGGAAAACCCATATCAACATGTTAGGGAATTTGAGGATATTTGTGGGACCATGAGAATCAATCACATGACTGAGGAGGCCCTTAAACCTAGATTATTTCCTTTCTCCCTAAAAGAAAAGGCTGAAGCTTGGCTTTATGCCTTACAGGCCAGGTGCATCACTACATGGGCCAAGCTAGTCTAAGAATTTTTCAAAAAATTCTACTTCAGGCAGAAAATCGCTTCGATTAGGTAGGCCATCAATGGATTCCATCAAATGGAAGGGGAGACACTTTATAGTTATTTGGAACGGTTCAATGACCTCTTAATCTAGTGTCCCCACCATGGATTTGAAAAAATCTGATTGGTCCAGCTCGTGTATGAGGGTTTGGATTACCCTACTAAGCAGATCGATGGTGGGATCTTTTTGTAGTGGAAAGTTTACACAGAAAACAGAGGATGAAGCATCAACATTTTTGGAAGAAACCACTAAAAACACACTGCAGTGGGCCCTTATCAAGAGGGAGCCCATCAAACCGACCATTCTTGAAAAAGGGGGAATGTTCAAAGTTGAACCCAAAATTGAGGCAGAGACTAAATTAACCACACTGGTGAGGAGAATAGAGGCCTTAGAGCTGAACCAAAAACCCACTCCAAGTACTTTGAAGTCATTGAAATATAATCAGGCTATGAATGGAGGGATTGACCCCATAACTTTGGGTCAGACCGAATCTGTCAAGGAGGTGAATGCGCTTTATCAAAACACTCGTTTTGATAATCATCATGTGGTTTTAGAGGACGATTTTGGGAGAACGATTCTGCTCTTTCTGCCGCACTCAACTGTAAGAAAGAACATCTTTGCTTTTTTTATTAGTCTCTGTGTGTGTGTGTGTGTGTGTGTGTGTGTGTGTGTGTGTGTGTTTGTGTATGAGAGAGTGGAATAGGATTTGGGAATGAAAGGGTTTGGAGGTTTAGATTTAGGGTTTTAGAGATTCTAGACATGATAAAGAAGCTACTGTGAATAGAATCAAAAGAAATTAATAAATAAAGATTTCAAACTGCTGTTTGGATGATTGTTGAAAGTAAAGTGTCTCATGTCATTCATCCACATGATGTATGGGATAGATCTTAGTGTAGAACAGTCTAATGAACTAATCAGAAACTGAAGAACCTGATGAAATGCAGCCAATGGTCTGGGCATGACTATCATTTTGAATGTTACCTTTAAACAATATGGAAAAAAAAATGAAAGTAGCAATTCTGAGAACTCTAATCCTGTGGTCTACAAGAAAGAGACTTAAGGCAGAGGGAAGACGAATGAATGCAAGGTAGGACAAGTCATTGCAATTATTAGCTCCTGCATTTCTTCTTATCTGGAGTTCATGCACTTGTGCTTTGATTCCATACATTTTTAACTGAAAATTTTTGAAGGCCTCGGAAACTGCCTCAACCTGTAATAACACCCGTAAAGTTAATAAGCCACTACAAATGAGTGCAAGATAAATCAGATAGAGGAACAAGATACAAAAGAAAACAACATTTTCAAAAAGACTAAAATATAAGTGCTACATGTCCTTTTTTCTTAACGAATCTGCATTTTCTATCATGGTACACATGGGATGTGTTTATAATCTAAACTATTTATCCCGAGGGAGTTACAACTTACAACTATTGATAGACTATGGCTGAAAACTCAAGCTGTTTTATGTTGATTTGTTTAAGAATCCTCTTCCTCCCACATAATAAAGATGGTTAGAACTTTGGTTGACTTTTTCCGAACCTCCACTTACTTTCTATTGGAAATCCTCCAAAATGGTCAGAACAAGGTTGGTTTATTGTCTGCAATGTGGTCTGTGATCCACATGCTTCTTGTTTCTATCCATGTCAAAAATTAGTATTCCTAATCATACAGAGGCATTTTTAAGGATTTCATTGTCTTGTACTTCCTATTAACTGGAATGGAGAGAATTTTGGAAATCGAAGATACCTATTTATTTGATGTAAGCTTCACAGTTCTTTGAATGATACTTATTGCACTATACAGTGTTAGCAACCAACACGGTGAAACCAATATCTCCATTTATTATGGTAATACCCATAACTGAGTTGAGCAGGTTTGATCTGAATCATCAAGTTATTGCAGTTGCTTGATTTTTTTAGTGTTGAATATGAAAAACTTAGTGATTGATTACAATCTTCCAAATATTCCTCTGATGTCATTTCTCATTATTTCATTTCCCATTTAATATTTGATAATGCTTTCATTTTTGCGAGAAAACAGGAGTGGGTTCCGATCCGTCAAGAGATAGTTCCTAATGGATGACACAGGTCCATCTCATGATCCTGATCTCAATTTGCAGCTTTGGCTTCCAATCCATTCACGGTCTCCGATCCATGATCTGTCTCCGATAACATCTGAAATCGCTGGCAGCCATGTAGGTTACCATCTCTATTTCTCTATATCTCTCCCGTTTCAGCGTCTTTATCCATAGAAAAATAATATTATGATAAAACTTGCGATTAATTACTTTCATTTTTTTTATTCTGTTTTGCATGTATTGTCATGACGTGCTTAAAACGTATAAAAGATTGACGAAGTAGCATCTTTACCAATTAAAACATTTGTGCCACAGGTTGATGAGGAGAAATTACCAAAAGTATGTCAAGTTTTTGAAAATATAGAGGATGCTTACAATGCTTACAACACTTGTGCGAAAGCGGCGGGTTTTAGCATTAGACGAAGCTCGGAGACGAGGGTCAATAACCAAGTAGGGAGAAAAAAATTTGTGTGCTCTAAAGAAGGTTGTAAGAAAAAAAAGACTTGGTGGTGAAAGACGGACCTCAGATACACGGGAGAGTTGTGGTGCATATCTTCAGTTAGAAAAAATGAAAGGGGGGAACTGGATTGTATTTAAAACTGTTCTGGAACATTCTCACTTATTAAGTACCCCTAGAAAGACCCACATGCTACGGTCACACCGTCGGATTCACGCTAAAAAAAAAAAAAAAAAACTGATAGATACTTATGGGGCTGCTAATATCATACCAAATAAACAAATGGGGATTTTAGTGTTGCAGTCAGGTGGGAGAGATAGAGTTGGTTTCACAAAAACAAACTTTCGAAATCATTTTAGAGACAGAAATGAAGAAACAAAGGACAATGATGGTGATATGTTTTACGAACATTTTAGACAGTGGAAGGAGGGAGATCCAAGGAATGTCTTTTCTATTGAGAAAGATGATGAGGACCACATAAAACATGTGTTTTGGGCTGATTATTATTTTTAGAAGTCATGTGAGGAGTTCAGTGATGTTGTCTCGTTCGATACAACGTACAATACAAACAGATATGGTCTCATTTTTGGCGCATTCACTGGAATCAATCATCATGATCAGTCCATACTATTTGGATGCTACCTAATCTCAAATGAGACTTTTGATACATTTGTTTGGATTTTCAATAAGTGACTTGAAGCAATGCCGCCGGGAGACCCACTAAAGTCTATCTTGACAGATCAGGACCCCGCAATGACAAAAGTCATTGGGTTTGTTCTTCCAACTACGAGTCACCGTTACTATTTGTGGCACATCATGGAAAATTTACAAAAGAAACTAACATCAGATGAGAAGAAAGCTCCTTTGAATTCTGGAATTGTTTTTCTCAATGTTGATATATTCTATCAAACACTATCATAAAAAGAAGAAGGGAAATTCAATTTTCTGCGGTCGTGTCCTTTTGGAGATTACTAGTTACTGATTTGACTGATTTTGGCATTGAATGTTTGTTTGATTTGTCTTCTCAAAAAGGAGTGGTGATCCTTTGAATTTTGACTTAGACACATAAGAATGACTTGATCCCAACTATTAAAAAAATCACATTCAACTCTTTGACAACCGATGAATTTGATTCGGGTTAGAAGAATATGTTGATAAAAGAGGACGTTGCAAACAACGATTGGCTAAATGGGATGTACGATATCCATCATATGTGGGTGCCTATATATATGAGACACATTTTTTTTTGGAGGGATGTCTACAACTGGAAGGAGTGAAAGTATCAATGCCTTTTTAAAGCAATATGTGACACAAAAGAATGCTCTGTGTGGTTTTATGTTTCAATTTAACCAAGGGATTGCAACTCAAAAGTACCGTCAATTGAAGGCAATTCACGAAACTTCTAATGGGAGGCCAAAATTGATGACAGACTCACCAATGGAGAGGCAAATGTCACAAATATACACAAAGAAGTTGTTTTATAAGTTCGAAGATCAATTCATGTATATAACATCTGGCATTGCTGAGATTGTAAACGATGATGTGGAACAAAGAATTTATAATATTTCAGCATTCAAAGATAACAATGAAATTGAAAGGGCAGTCATTTTCAAAAAGGATGAAAAATATGCAAAATGTTCTTGTCAATTCTTTGAATTCAAAGGCATTCCATGTGGACACATCATCTGCGTTTTGAAACAAGAGAAAATATACACACTGCCTGAACAATACATTTTGAAAAGATGGACAAGGTATGCGAGGGTAGATGATGATTCTGACAAAAGTATGTGTTTTGTGTTTGATGGGTCTTTGCTAGCACGACACGGGGATTTATCATATGATGCTGCAAATATCATTGATGAAGCGTCATTGTCTAAGGAAGCATATCACCATGCAAAATCAGTTCTACAAGACCTTAAAAAAAGCATTCGTGAGATAAATGAAAAAACAGTGATGGCAGAAGATGATCCTAAGAGAAAAAAGAAAAGTGCAAGCCCTGCAGAGAGATATCTTCTACAGAAGCAAGCAATTACAAAGGGTCGTCCAAAGAGGTTAAAGTCCTCTAAGGAAAAAGGTAGGAAGAAAGATTGACTTTGCCGCGGATGTGACAAGCGTGGGGTTGCACATGACAGACGCAATTGCCCTGGGCTTGCTAAGAGGTACCATTCCATTGAATTTTCCCTACTAATGCATTTTCTTAATTTAATATACATTCACATGCTTCTTTTAATCTGTTTTGCATGTACTTATTTTAGTAGTGTAGAGAACAACAATGAGCCATTCATTGAAAATGAGGCGTTAGGGAGATCTTTTGAGGACGAGGCATTAACACAGTTAGTAGGTATAGATTTTTCCCTTCTTATTAATCAGTCCAACACAGTAAAATTTTATTATCATAGTAATGGTTTCTTTACATTACTATTATCATACTAATCAATGCTTCTTTGGTGGCAGGATGCATTGATGCTCATGTTAGATCATCTGATACCTGAAGGTGTTTTGGGATGATATATTTTTGGTGACTTTTGGTATGATATATTTTTGGTGTTTTGGGATGATATATTTTTTTATGTACTTTTGGAAAGTTGGATTAGGCATATTTGGGATGGAACATTTTGGATCATCTGAAATTAATTAGGGACGAAATAATATTCTGCATCTTCTTTCTGTGCCTATCAGGTTCTACTCAAAAGTTTAGAGGTACACTACTGTGGTTGCGTGGCTCCATTGAAATGAGGTAAATAAAAGACTTAGTACTATCTGAAAAATACCTTGAAAATTTTATTTCATTGAAATGTGAATCCTGTTTGGATTGGTTCTATTACCATCAAATGAAAAGTTTCAGCCAAATGCAATCTAAAAGGACAAATTAAAAGATTGGTTGGTTCAGTCCATGGCATCACCATGGATCCATACAGTGCTTTTTCAATCTTAATTTTGCTGTCATTTAGAGAGTAATCAGACATGAATTCAAGCTCATAGAGTTCCAACAGTTACAAATAGTTTGCTTGTGCTTAGTTATTTTATGTTAATAATTGTCAATTGTGGTGTTTTTTAACAATGCAGTTTGAGTGATTGGTTTTGTTTTTTAATCTGTTCCGTGACTACCTGAAGGCGGTAATTTGATGGAGAAATAGGTTCTTGAAGCTGAAGGTCTTATTTAAGTTGTGTTTGTTGTTGATTTGGACAGAATAAGGTGACGCAATTGTGTTTGTTGTTGATTTGGATAGAATAAGGTGACTTCCTGCAATGATGGTCTGGATGTAATTGTTTCATGTACTGCATTTTTGTTCATTAATCTCATCAATTGATTTTGTTAATACTAAATCATTCAATTGATTTTTGTTGTTTATTGCTTGGACTGATGGACTCTTAGGTTGATTTTGGTTATAGAAGTTATTTTCTCTTTGAGTTTTTATTTTGTATGCTTCTGTTATTCTATGTTAGGTGATTATTTTTCATGACCCATTTGATGATGACAATTGCATTGATAGTGGAAAAAACATATATTGGTTTATTTCTTTTTTTTCTTTTTCTTTCTTTTTTCGTTGTATTATTCAGATGTATGTAAAGAAAGCAGTTATGGATGATCTAGTTAATGACATTGTGATCTACTTTTATGTTCCAAGTTTTAACAAAAGTCGGATTTTTGGTGAACTCTTATATGTAGTTCTTACAGTATTGATTCAGATTTTGATGAGCATCTCAAAGAAACCAAACTCCACTGATTTGCACTCTTATGATGGACAAGTGAGAGCAAGTATGATGAACCCACGAGGGGTATGCATGATTCAAAGTTGGGACTTGTGGTTGTGGTTGTGGTTGGTGTGGATGGGGCAGGAAAGAGCAGGCATTGGAGTCTGCTCCTCACATAATTGTCAATTCTGGTGTTTTGCAGGGAAGCTAATTGAATATGATAGGCAACACAGATTTCTGAAATTGTATGTGGCAGATCAACACCCCTTCAAGTGGCAGATCAGAAAACAAATGGGTTCATGTTCCATATGAAATAACTGTTAGAATTTTCAAAATTTTTGGGCTTTTAAATAGGCTACACAGATTTCTGAATGTGTATGCGAAGATCTGTGAATTGGTATGTGTAATTACCATTTTGAGTTTTTGAAGATTTGTGAAGAAGTCAGGTGAAATGAAATGCTCCAGGTTATTATTATTGTTGTGTTGCTTCTAATTCAAAAATGATCTGTGTATTCATTTTCTTCATGAGGTCCTTGGATGTAATGTTGTATTTGCTATTGGTTTGTATGGATGTGTGACTTCAGGACAGGGAATGTCTGGTTTCAATACAATGTTCATAACCATTTCTACTGCATGAGTGATTGCTATTTTATCAGAACTGTACTGCAATGTAAGTTGTTATATCTGTGGGCTTGAGGAAAAAGGGTAAAGAGAGTGGGAAGAGAGAGAGTGACAGTGAGAAGGAATCATTCCTCTGTGTGTGCCCAGTGCTGGCGTTTCTATTGGCGACAAGCATCAGCATCCTCTTCCTGAGACCATGTTCACTAATTTTGTGGGACCCACCATAGATCTGCAGAGAAATAGAAATATCCTAGCCGTTGGAATTTTTTTTTAATGTTGGTGACTGTTGGTTCTAGTTTCTTTTTACATTGATTCAAGGTACTTGAAATTTAACCCTAGTGTCTGATTGTTTTAAGATCAATCTAGATTGTGTATACAGTGTAGATGAATGAAATGAGATCTGATTCGAATTCAAGGAAAGATGAGATCTATGAGAGAGTTAAACTGATTTCAAGTGGACCATATATAGAAGGTGCCCATTGATTTTGTCCATTATATCCTTTCTGTAAAAACAGAAGATTGAGCTGGAGACAAAATATAAGCTGTGCATGGTCTTATGACCGTTAAACTGAGAAATACAAAGCAGCTAGGTGTTTTCTATGTCATCACCTGGCAACTTGGAAGAAGCAGTGGAAGAGACAGATAAACCAAAAATCAGAGATAATTCTGTATTTTAAAAGTCTATGCAGAGACAATTCGCTTACCTAATTTTATGGTTAATAGGAATGAATTAAATACATAGTAAACAAAACCCACTGTCATTAAAATCACCCAAAAACACATTCATGCTGTTTCAAAATATACATCAGACATTTTTCATTATGGATATCACAATTACAAGACAACTAACAAACACCACTACAGAAAGAAATTTGTTTGAGTTTTTCCTTTCTTCAGCAGCATGTCTCATCTTTTCAACTGCAACACATAAGTTTTCATTCATTTTCTCCACCGTCTTCTTCATATCCTCCATAAGTGCTGCTAAATTCTTCTCACAATCAACTTCATCTTTCCATATGAATCTACTGTTAGGGATCGCAAGAACACACGCACAATCTAAGAACAACAACAATCAATCACACAATCAATCCACGAGACACAGATTTACGTGGTTCGGCAAAATTGCCTACGTCCACGGGAGATTCACACCGTTTACTATTATTGGAGATTCCCACAAGAGTACAAGCACTCACTGTCTCTCTCGTTCTCTCTCAATTTCACCGTAATAACAATGCTCACACCACCCAGTATAAATACATGAAACCCTAAACCTCTAGACAACCACAACCGTCGGATCTGGCCTCATAACAGATGGTCCAGATTAAACTGACAAATTACAGATAAACCCCTGTAATTAAATAAGGTCTAAATCAGGCTTCACCAACCCATCAATCTCCCACTTGAAGACTGATCATACTGAATGGCTTTGACAATAACAGAACACGGCTAAGAATCTCGAGACCTCATCTTCATGCTTGAAGACCAACTGAAGCTGAGCACAGCTTCAGTTTCTCTGTAGTTACCACCTTAGTGAACATATCTGCAGGATTCTCACTTGATAAAATCTTCTCCAGTTTCAACACTTTTTCTTCCAGAAGCCATCGTATGAAGTGATATCTGATTCGAATGTGTTTGGTTTTTGGATGAAAGGCTGAATTCTTTGCAAGATGGATGGCACTCTTACTGTCACTGTAAAGTCTGCTAGACTCTTGCTTCTTACCCAACTCTTCCATTAACTCCTGTAACCAAATCATTTCCTTACTAGCTTCTGTAGCGGCAACATACTCTGCTTCTGTGGTTGAAAGTGCAACGACATCCTGTAATTGAGATTTCCAACTGACTGCTGCGCTACCCAATGTGAAGACATATCCTGTAGTGCTTCTGCTTCTATCAAGACCTCCTGCTAAGTCCGAATCAACATAGCCATGCAATTTAATCTCTGATCCTCCAAAATGCAATGCTGCCTTTGTGGTGCCTCTCAGATATCTGAGAATCCACTTAACTGCTTCCCAATGCATTTTTCCTGGATTACTCATAAATCTGCTTACAACTCCCACTGCATGAGCAATGTCTGGTCTGGTGCAAACCATAGCATACATCAAGCTACCAACAGCTGAAGCATATGGGACCTTGGACATGTTCTCCTTCTCCTGTTCTGTCTTAGGAGACAACTCTTTTGAGAGTTTGAAGTGGCTGGCTAGCGGAGTGCTAACTGGCTTAGCACCATGCATGTTGAACTTGTTTAGAACCTTTTCAACATATTCTGCCTGAGACAACTTCAATGTGCGATTTTTCATGTCTCTACTAATTCTCATACCAAGAATCTGATTTGCAGCACCCAAATCCTTCATTTCAAATTCCTGTGACAACTATTTCTTCAAATTATTTATCGCATGCATATTTGAACCTGCAACGAGCATATCGTCTACGTACAAAAGTAGAATTATGTAACAGTCATCAAAACTTTTGAAATAACAGCAATGGTCTGCATGACATCGTTTGTAACCTGTGTTGTACATAAAACTGTCAAATTTAATATACCATTGTCTTGGGGCTTGCTTCAAACCGTATAAACTCTTTTTGAGCTTACACACCATTTCCTCCTTTCCTGGCACAGCATATCCCTGTGGCTGATGCATATAGATGTCTTCTTCCAAGTCACCATGGAGAAACGCAGTTTTCACATCTAATTGCTCAAGGTGTAAATTTTCTACCGCCACAATGCTCAACACACTTCTGATTGTGTTCAATTTAACCACAGGAGAAAATAACTCAGAATAATCAATACCTGCCTTCTGCTGGAAGCCTTTTGCAACTAATCTGGCTTTTGTATCGCTTGCTACCGTTATGTTCTTCCTTCAATTTGTACACCCACTTGTTGTGCAAAGCTTTCTTTCCCTTAGGCAACTGAACTAAGTCTCATGTCTGGTTTGATGATAAAGATTTCATCTCATCTTCCATGGCTTGTTCCCACCTTGCTCGAGTTTCAACCTGCAATGCTTCTTCATAACATTCTGGCTCACCACCATCAGTTAACAACAAGTAAAACAAAGAAGGTGAATAGCGCTGTGTAGGCTTAGGAGTCCTAGATGACCTTCTTACTGGGGCAGGTGTTTGAGGGTCCACCTGCGGGTTTTCATTTCCATGTACTTCAGGTACATCATTTTCAGAAGTGTCATCCAGTTCTAAATATTCATTGCTGTCTTCATGCACCTTGTCCTTGTTTTTGTGCATCACTTTCTCATTGAATATAACATTTCTGCTTCTAATGATTTTTCTATTTTCTTCATCCCAGAAGCGGTAACCGAACTCATCAGAACCATATCCAATGAAAGTGCATTTCCTAGATTTAGAATCTAGTTTGTCTCTTTTTTCAGCATCAACATGAACATAAGAGATACAACCAAATACTTTTAAGTGTGAAAGGTTTACCTCTTTTCCGGTCCAAGCTTCCTCTGGTAGTCCACCATCCAAAGGTACTGAAGGCCCTCGATTGATCAAGTATGCAGCAGCATTCACTGCTTCCGCCCAAAACTGCTTGGGCAATCCAGCATGTAGCCTCATACTTCTGGCACGCTCAACAATTGTCCTGTTCATGCGCTCAGCCACACCATTTTGCTGTGGTGTATTGGGAATGGTCTTCTCTCGCTTAATGCCATTTTTTGCACAATACTCCTCAAATTCTTTGCTGCAGTACTCTCCCCCATTATCAGACCTTAGGCATTTCAGTTTCAAACTTGTTTCGTTTTCAACCAAAGCTTTCCACTTTTTGAAAACATCAAACACGTCAGACTTGTGTCTCATGGGATATACCCATAATTTCCTGGTAGCATCATCAATGAATGTAACAAAGTAAGAAGATCCACCAAGAGAAGGTACCTGAGTTTGTCCCCACACATCCGTGTGTACTAGTTCCAACCTTTCTGACTTCGGTGGCCTGCCTACTTTAGAGAATGTAACTTTCTTCTGCTTTCCGAAAACACAGTCTTCACAGAACTCTAAGTCCAAGGACTTGAGTCCTTCTAGCTTACCTTTAGAATGAAGAATCTTCATCCATTTCTCACTCATGTGTCCGAGTCTATAGTGCCATGTGTTTGAGTCAATGCCTTTATCTGCAACTGCAATGGAACTTGTAGAGCTGTTAGTCAAATAAAGAGTTCCTTCTTTCTTACCGCGAGCAACAACCATACTCCCTTTTGTAACTTTCCAGAAATCATCTGCAAAAACAGTTACGTGACCAGAGCTAGCAAGCTGACCAACTGATATGAGGTTTCTCTTCAGGCTAGGTACATGCCTGACATCATTCAATTGCCATATACTGCCATTTGGCAATTTAATCTGAACATCTCCCTTGCCAATTATGTCACAAGGTTCATCATCACCAAGATAGACTTTTCCAAAATCACCTTGTACATAATTTTTGACATATTCTTTATGTGCAGTGGCGTGAAAGGACGCACCCGAATCTATAACCCAAGATTCAGACTTATAATCAAAAGCAAGAATTAAGGCATCTTGAACAGCATCACTTGCGACATTTGCGGAAGCTTCGTTATCCTTATTACCGTTCTTTTGCTTATTCTTCTTTGGTGGAGCTCTGCAATCCTTTTTCAGATGTCCCTTTTTGCCACAATTCCAGCACTCGATTTTGCCTTTTGAAGATCTTGACTTACTCCGTGATTTTGATCTTCCATGACTTTGCACTCTCTCAGATGACCTCCCTCTGTTTCCCACATTCAATGCACTTCTTGATGATTCACCTGAAGGTTTTCTGCGAATTTCCTCATCGAGGATGGCACTCACAACATCATCAAATTTCAGTTTGGTTGATCCTGAAGAATTACTCAGTGATGTAACCATACCATTCCAGCTGTCTGGTAAAGAAGACAAGACCAACAAAGCCCAAATTTCATCTTCGAATTGTACGTTAACAGAGGATAACTGGCTCATGACCGTGTTAAACTCGTTCAGGTGTTCAGCAACAACTCCACCTTCAACCATCTTCATGTTAAACAACTTTCTCATCAAGAAAACTTTATTTGAGGCAGAAGGTTTTTCATACATTCGAGATAGGGCATCCATAACATCTTTAGTGGTTTTCTCCTTAGATATATTGAATGTAACAGACTTTGATAGAGAGAGACGAACAGTACCTAAGGCTTTCCTATCGAGTACCTCCCACTCTGCATCTGACATTGTTGTAGGTTTCTGGGCTTTTCCCCCAAGCGGCAGGTAGAAATTCTTCTGGTAGAGGAGATCTTCAATCTGCATCTTCCAGTACGCGAAGTTTGTGCCATTAAACTTCCCAATCGTGAGCTTCATGTCGTCCGTCATTGCTCCCACTCAAATCAAGCTCTATCTACTTGATATGAATTCTGCTGGTCAAACTGTCAATCCGTTCCGTCTACCTTGTAGATCTCGTTGATACGAATCCAACAAAAAAAACGGAGCGCAATTCTGAGTCCGGATGGCTTCAGAAAACAAGAAACAATTCTGGCCCTTGAATCCGGTCAAACTGGATGGTTGACCGTATTGCTTCAGGATGACGTTAGCGTCTGCTGACTACTGGGCTTCTCCTTCACGGACTGGGCCGGGTCAGACCTGACCTGGACTGGAACTTGGCCTGGACGCTGACCCAAGAACTGCTGGGCTTCTGGAGTGGGTCAGGTCGGACCTGACCTGAACCAACCCGGGCCCAACTAGGTCTTCTTCCTCCCTTTCTCTGTTTCAGAACAGAGCTGTAGCCCAGGTCACTGTCTTCTTCTTCAGCGGCGACGGCGGGCAGGTAGCCGGACTGCGAGGCGGCGACGACGGCACGGCGATGGAACGGCGGCGACAGCGATGACGGCAGCGTCCGACGATGACTGGGCGACAAGGCGGGCAGCGGCAGAACCCTTCTTCTCCTTTTCCTTCTCCGGTGGAGACGACAAGGGACGCCGATGGCAATTTATCTCCCTTCCGGTTCCGGCGAGTGCGCTGTGGCTGCAATTTCCTTCTTCTCCGGCAGCGACTGTGGCTGTGAAATCCTCTGCAGGTTCCAACACAAACCGATCTGGGACGATCCTCCGTGCACAGTGGCCCACCGACTTTGATCGTCGATCTGCAACCGTGCTTGAACCCCCTTTTTTTTTGTGATTACTGTGCTGCGAGTTAAGAGATCAAGATGATCTCTTCTCCGATCTCGATCCTGATTGCGCGCGAAACCTTTGGCTCTGATACCAGTTGTTAGGGATCGCAAGAACACACGGACAATCTAAGAACAACAACAATCAATCACACAATCAATCCACGAGACACAGATTTACGTGGTTCGGCAAGATTGCCTACGTCCACGGGAGATTCACGCCGTTTACTATTATTGGAGATTCCCACAAGAGTACAAGCACTCACTGTCTCTCATGTTCTCTCTTAATTTCACCGTAATAACAATGCTCACACCACCCAGTATAAATACATGAAACCCTAAACCTCTAGACAACCACAACCGTCGGATCTGGCCTCATAACAGATGGTCCAGATTAAACCGACAAATTACAGATAAACCCCTGTAATTAAATAAGGTCTAAATCAGGCTTCACCAATCCATCATCTACCACAACCCTTTTCATCTTTCCAATTGGGACATTTCCAAAACTTCCTATTTGGATTAGTCTTTGTATGAGAGGTGAGACAAATCATCTCTCCACATGAGCATTTTGGCACGTAATCACTAGAAATAAAATACAATGATGACATGCTCTTGACCTACAAAAAAGAGGAATTTATGAGACTACAAGATAAATAAAAATTGTGTGCACATGAATGGCTAAACAGAAGAGAGGATAAATGAACTAAACAAAAAATGTACAATCTTGCTTGTAAATTTTAATGTCAGGTATATGTAAAATTTCTCACAGTGGAGTTCCAATCACCACATGACATGCTCTCCATGTCATGGTCTCCATCTCCACATGAACAGTTTGAATTTCTCACATTGGAGTTCGAATCTTTCAAGTGAGGATTTCTCCAAATTTAGAGGATCCAAACTCCATAGTGAGGAGTTGAGCCATTTGTCTTGATCCATCTGTTCACATTTTAAAACTCGTCAACTACATTAGAAAATCTCTTTCTAAAAACTAGATCATCAGCAAATAACTAAGCTGTTTAAGCCACATTTTCCAGCAAAAATCCAAAAATCCAATGTTCTGGTGGGTCAAGAGTGGGCCCCACCTCATAAAAGCCAAGGCCAAACATGATTAGAACTGGGGCTTGGGAGTTGGAACAAAGTAGAGAAGTCGATTGAAGGGGACGAAGAAAAGTTCAAAACTTTCTTGAAATGGGTTGCAAATATCGGGATTTCTGATTCCCCCCATCCCCTCCAAAAAAGTATAAAATTCAAACTGTTAATGTCAGGTATAAACAAAATAAGTAAATAAATAAAAGAGGACAGGGATGAAAGAAGGGATTTTTTCCGAATGGAATGGAGGAAATGAATCACCTAATGGCTAAAAAGATCCAGTCCTAACAACGCTTTGGGTTTCAGCTTTAGCCAAGATAGGGATGGAGAAACCTGGGCTCAGCTTCTCTGCTTCGTTGATGGAGATCTCCATCTGCATGGGTTCAGGTTCTCTGCTTCTGTGCTTCGCTGATGGAGATGGAGATTTGCATGGGTTTAACTTCTGTGCCTCGATGGAGATAGAGAGGGGAGAAAAAAAGATTTCGATTAGGTAGCCTGAAAGGGGGAAGAGTAAAGGATCAATCGCTACCTCTAAACCCTAAAATGGCACAACTCCAACGACCGGGTCAGATCTCCGGTGGGAGATTTCATCTTCTCAGCTTTCGGCGATTTTGATGGTGATGGTCTCTCCCTAGGGTGATGGTGCTGCTACAAAGGACGATGATGGAGATGAAGAACGATGATGGAGAAGCCTAAATGAGGAGATGGAGAGTGAGACGCTGCACAATAACTGGAGAGATGGAGAGGCGACGCAGCACAGGGGTAGAAGTGGAAAATCTGGAGAAGATGAAAAGGGAAGAGGAGATTGTTCTTCGCTGCGGGGATTTTACCCTTGTTCGAAAGAGGGAAATGAAAACGACTCAGACGACTTGAGGTTTCAGTGGCGTTTTCTTCTCTGCGATGGAGACGAAGACGAGGAGATGGAGATGGAGAGGATGGAACAGCTCGATCGATTGATTTTCACGCCTGAAAGAGGGAAGAGGAACGGGTTACAAAGTCTCCTGAACTCTCTTGAGAGGGAAATGAAAAACTGGCGCCCAAGGTCAAAAGAAGTGCTTAAATAAAAAGCGTTGTATCCGTTGGATCCAGTTTGACGATCGAACGGCTCTTAATAGACTTCTCACATAATCCATACGAACAGTTCTCATTTGAATAATTCCCTTTCATGAAATACTCAGCTTTTCATGTGCTTTTTTTTTTTAAGAGAACAACCACTTACCTCACTGGTAAGTGGCTGTAGTTCTTGTATGGCTACCCAGGATTCAGTTTTTAGGTATGTCACATTTTCTCACTTAAACGTGCGTTGGCTCTCTCTTGGATTATCAAATTCAAAAATATGCTTTTTTAAAAACGAGATGAAAGTTTTCTACTTTTTGAAATTTATTCCGTAAAAGCACATCTTTGACTTCTATCAAACTCCGTCTAATAGAGAGAAACACTGAAATCGATTCATCAAAGTTACTAATACTTCCAACCAAAACCAACATTTCAAATACAGGGCCAGGGACTCCAAGTGCAGCGTGTCAACACCATGAACTGAACCCAACCTAAGCCCATCTCTATCAACACCCCTCTGTTCCGACTCAGCAAGTGGAAAGGGTCATCCTGGGAATCTCAATTCGGCCCTTTGACAAGTGGGTCCTACTCTCCAAAAGCTGTAACATGGTATTTTGGGGCCACCATATAAGATTCACAATGTATAATACATTTAATTAAAATATTAAAACAAATTTTATGCCTTGTATACATGATCCATCATTAGTTTGACTCATTCATAATCAAAGTGAGACTCTGCATTGTTAGCGCCTTGGAGCTTACTCTCACCTGTAAAAGAGAGAAAATCATCACTCATCTCTCATTGAAGGCCGATGGCTACCGAGCCCAACGAGCTCTTTATAGTGCATCTCCAATAGGCATGTCAGTCAAAAATATCATTGAACGGGTGCAATAAGACGTTCTCTTAAAAAAAATTCTAAGTAGAGGGAGCGGAACCCACACTTAGTTGTATGAAACCCAAGCTGCTCAAAATAATGCCCTCACTGTCCATAGAATATTCTAAAATCCTATTCAGATAGGAGTTGGTCCTCCACTGAAGGATTGAACACAGGATAAATAACGTGATTTATAAATATCATTATGATTGTGCTAATCATGTTATTCATCATTTGCTCAACGCTCAATTTTAAAGAGGAGCCAATTATTAGAGTAAAAATTGGAAACGTCTCTTGAAAAAAGGAGAATTGCATTTTGAGTGGCTTGGATTTTCAATAGAATGGATCATCATACTTGCTGAGTCCTGAGTGAGAGAGGATCTGGACTCATGGACTCAGAGAATTTGTGAATTGAGATAGTGTAGCCCATAATAAATAAGTAACTGGATTACGATCATGATGGTGTGATATATTGAATTTCTTTAGCTAACCATCCCTACCAAAACCTCAAGGCTTTAGTAGAGACGGCGGAAATACTTTTCAATATTCCCCCTCATGTGGAGCCCACTCCTTAATACTCTCCCTTAGGTGGAACCTGGCCGGCGCACTTTTGGCGCCACTTTTTTTTTTTTTTTTTCTTTTGCACCGAGTTGTGTTTTCTAGGATTCGAACTTACGGCCGGTTGGCTCTGATACCATCTTGAATTTCTTTATGATTTTGATTGTACATTTGGTGGCCTCCACCACAGGTTGCAAGAACTAGGTTTTTGTGCAACAGCATAGAAAAGCCGGATATTCAAATTTCAACATATGAATGAGAAATAAAAAGCTCATGGTAAAGGAAGAGTTGCATAGCTTCCAATCTGGGTTACGTGGAACAGGGTTTGAAGTAAATTGAACTGTGAATAGATTCTAAAGGTAGGTGAACCTCGTTTTAAAACAAGACACTATCAGCCATACACAGCAAACAAAGATAACTTATAGATGGATTAATCTCCTTATTTAGTTTTGTGGACTTTTCTTTTGTCCCTAGGAGGTTCAATGGTTAAGCTCATAAACTTGCCAATCCATGTTTTTCTGTTAATCAGGATATTGGATGGGAGATGGCTGCTATTGAATTTGGGGTGGGGGGTTGATTTTATTGTATTTTCTCTTTTGTTGTTGTTTCCTCTTGTTGGTTTTAATATATTTTTTTTACCAAAAAAAAAAAAAAAACTTATAGATGGGGATATACTGGTTCACCATCAATATTTTTTTCTTCATTTTTAAGGGTTTCAGTGTGCTTTCATACATATAGGTGGTAGAGTTCAACCTCCTGCAACTGTGGATGTTTTGTATATATATAAGGGGCATTTTTGGGTACATATAACTCACACGCAACCTTCATGCGAGGTAGCTTATGGGGGCCCATTTGGTCCCCATAGATGATGAGATTAGGGGGATGGAAAGAGTCATTTGGATGTCTGGGAAGGGACTAGATATCAAATTTGGGGTAAATTCCAAGCCTCTGATTCTTTCATTCGTAACACACAAATTTAATAGCTTTGTATGTATTAGAAAAAAAAAACTAACTTTATACCAATGGTCCAATCCAATCAAATCAATTCAATTTAAACTTACCTAACATAAAATAGTGTGTGCTTGCGGCATTTTGATGATCCATTTGATCAGTACCCAATGGGCCCCACATGTTGTCCCACTTAAGTTCCTCCAAGTGAGATGTAGGTATTTGAATATTGGCCTATGTGTGTGTTTGATTTCAGACCTTTTGACTATAAAAATGGTATCCCTTATTGGTGAAAACTTTCACATTTGGTGTGATAATTCAATTTTAATTTGGAAAAATTTTAGAATCCAATTTTAGAAAAAGGTTAAAAAATAATATATATATATATATATATATTATAGAGAATCAAGGGGCTGGACCAAGATTTTTAGATTCATCTAGGTAGTTACGCACCTGTAATTGTGCAGAAATACAGATGATCATGATAAAACTTCTCGAGTCTCAAAGAAAAGTAGAACCACAATAAATATTTTCTCTCAAAAACAGCTGATAGGTGAACTTGGTCAGGGGTTGAGTTTTGACCTCCAAATTATTCCATCCGTACGAATGATTGAAAGCTATGACTTTCTAAATTTAGAAATTCAGAACAAAGAGTCATAACTGAGAGGTCATGTTCTCCCCTCAAATGGACAGTCCATCTCTGCGGCCCTCGTTTGGGATCACAGTTCAACTCCTTTGACTTCAAGCACCATTAGATGTGAATCTTATTGGAATATATGGTTAAAAGGCAATTAACGGTTTTGTTTTTTACATGACCCTTGTTTGAAAAGGAATAATTTCATCTGCAATCTGCCCTTAATTATAAGAAGACATCTAGGTGGACTCCACGAGATAGCCTGCTAAAGTATGCCATATTCTAGTAGGTGGAGATTTGATATATGCATAGAGAGAGATAGAGAGTGAGATAATTATTTGTCAATGGGTAGTGCATAGTTACTGTAAACTTTTGTTTCCCCTGTAAGAAAGTGATTGATTCATTCCTGTACTTGAGAACAGAAGTTTTAAATGAACTGGTGTTTGTTGGAGTTTTGGACAAGTTTTATGATTTGTGGGTCTCACCGTGGACTTGATGTTCAAAATGTAGTATCCGTGGTTGCCCCCCGGCCTACTTGCTCTGACCAGAAGAGTACGCGGCAATTCATGTACGTCCGTAGAAAGAGTTTAGGGACCATTTTATTTCTTGGTATATTGCCGGTTACAATGGTCTGGGGCCAAACCATGCATGAATTGTTGAAGTTTATGAAACTGTTCATGCGATATCGTGCACATTAGATTATGTGATACTCGAAGGTCATGCGATCAGGGGCGGACTAAGAAATTCTTCCTTTGGAGGGGAGGGGCACTATGTAGAAATGAAATTTGGGGAGGGCCACTTATAAAAAATTGCATATAATTTCTAAAACATATAATGGTATTTTTGAAAACTTTGGGCTGGAATCACAGATTTCTTTAAAACCTGAAGGGGTTTTCTAGTTTTTCTTTTCTTTTCTTTTTTGTGGGGGGGCGGGGGGGCGCACCCCCTAATTCCACCACTGCATGCGATATCACATACTTCACCCTATCTTGGGCTGTGCAATATTGCACCATTATTATATGATCAGTTCTGTGGAAAATATTTAAGTTTCACCATTGCAAATGTCAATTTTGGCAATTATACGTGCAGTATATCTTTTTTCTTGTGTAAAATTGTTCTTTTCCAACCTCCTCTAATTAAGCATCTTTTTTCGGGAACCACATAAAATTTAATACATTGTTATGCTTTTTCACATAGAAAAAGCAGAAAAACAGGTGTACCCAACAAAGATTTGTGCTGTAGCTTGAAAATTAATTTTGAGATCCTCATATTTTTGTGGAAAAGTGGCGGTAAAAATGTGACCTAAGAGTAATTACAAATGGGACTTGTTTATTTGCATGTAGTTATTTTTAAGAAGTTAAGAGAAATTTATATTTAAAAATGGCTAAAATTAAAGAAAGGAGGTGAAACTTCACAAATGAGCATTAATTTCAATCCTCTTTCTTTGGTGGAAAATAAATAAAGGAGAGATTGAAAATGAATATCCAGCCATTACTCTTGTAAAAAATTGTCCATAAATGGACTCAACTGATAACTTAACTTCTGAGTTGACCCACTGAATCAACTACTCTCCGAGAACAATGGGGTGCCACAAAATTACCAACGTAATAAGTAAGTATCATGAGGGAGAAAATGAAATATTATTGTACAACTTTGTTATGGCTGAGAACCATGTCTTTGGAAGATATGAGCTTAAACAAGATCAAGACCGCTGATCTTGGTGGTGAGTTGAACTACCAACGGCGGTGATGCCCAACTGGGGCACGTGGTCATTGCTGGGACTAGCCGGATGTGCATGACCGGCAAGCTTCTTTCCATTGATTGGGCAGGAAGGCCCGGGATTTCCGTTTACGTACGTACAGCCAGAATGAGTGGGACCCTGGAGTGACTCTTTTAGCATGAGAACTCCTTTATTTGATCCCCACTCTCCATTGAAGGGTCTTGCTGCTGTTAGAGGCTGAAGAATCCAGATGAAGAAGATGAAAATGAAAAATGACACAGCCAAGGGAATTCTTCTTTGATAACCCATATCTATGAAAGAGAGAGAGAGAGAGAGAGAGAGAGATGTGGGTACTTGGGAAGGATCGGAGGTTTTGGGGGGACTTGGGAAAGATTGGAGGTTTTGGGTTTTAGTGATGAAATGATGTTGGGGTGGAGGAGATTTATAGGGAGGTTGGTAGTTGTTGTTGCTGTGTCGAGAATTTAGGGTGTCTTGGGAGAACTTTTGACTTGACTGAGATGTGATTAACGAAAATACCGAGGCGAGTTCTATGTTTTGACTGCGACCGCGTGTAACGACCGGCCACTTCTCCTTCCTTACTCCGTACGCTTGAAATGAAAATCGAAAATTCCCTCTCGGTGCAAATTGGTGGCGGATCCGGATTTTTTATTTGGATGGGGGCCAACATTATACAAGAATAAGAAAATAAAAATGATCCAAGACTTTACACAACAAACATCACAATAATTTTTATAAAATAAACACTTTAATTTCACATGATATTATAAATCTATGTTGCACTCACTCACCACACCCATGATCTCAAGGCAAATGATTTTCTCTTTGAATTTAATTGGAGGGGGAGATTTTGGTCGGGAGTGGGACGGTTTGAAATGGGATTCTGGTGGGTTTTGTGTACAATAATGATGGGGTTATGGGGGTGGGCATTGAGAGAGATGGGTTGGGAGAGAGGCCGAGTGAGAGGTGGCAGGGTGTGGGTTGATGGTTTTTCGTCAGAAGGCCGTCTATTTACCACTAACCAGATTGAACTCATTTCCACTTATGTATATCGACTAGGGATCAAATATTTGATTATTATTATTTTTCCCGTACAAGAATATGATCATCAATTCTTTTTTTCTTCCCTGATCTACTGCCCTAGCCAATTCAGGAGAAATCTATTCGTGTCATGCCTCATGTAGGGCCATTCAAGATCTCCCCTTGCTTGTAAAATAATCCATAACCTACACTGAACTGAGATTTGAAACAACATATATAAAAGAAAGGAGGAAATAGAAAGAGATTGAAGAAAGACGAAGAGAGAGAAAGGAGGAGACGTTTGGTGGTTTTCTTCTTTGTTTCATTTGTCACCAGCGGATGGGTTCGCTGATGTGGAGTTGGGAATAGAACTTTTTTGTTTGTAAATACCCCCTGGGCATTCTCTTATTTTTGTACAAAGGGCGAGCAAGTGAAGGGATCCCCTCAAACATAATAAGAGTGACATGTGGTGTTCTTTAATTCGCCCCCTCACGGTTATTGTATCACAGGTGTGATAGAGGATTGAGACTCACATTTTTCTTTTTGGCAGTGCCTTTACCCCTGAGATGGACACGTGGGGCAACCTGTCTGTCACATATGGTGCATGGGCCAGGGCCCAATGGACTCTATGCAAATTACTTGATTTGATATGGGGCGATTGCCCCAGATCATGGTAACATGGGTCCACCCCTGACATCGGCTATATTAGAGGTATAATAGTATATATGTTAGGGACAGTAATCTTGTGATGTCAATGAGAATCCGGATTCTCTTATACTCTCACTAAGAATAAATCCCGAGTCAAAGAAGTGGTACCCTTAATAGGGTCCACCCAATTAAAAATCATATATATATATATATATGTTCAAACTAAATGCCCTCTTCATTCTTGATATGTCTCTAAATTTCTCTCAAGCAGGAGTTGGGTGCATAGTATGGTTAATGACTAACATAATTTATAAATATTGTTAAGATTGTGTTAATAAATAGTGTGCTCCGTCTTACAGTAGGCCCTACTCATAATGGAGAAAGATTTAGGGACATTCGTGGAGAGCGAGGGATTTCGTATAGTGTCCAAATCCTCTTTATCCAACTTAAAGAAATTTTTTAATTCGAGTGAAACCCACAATATATATTTAACTCCAAGCTTATTAGAGGGATTTTTCAGATGACACTTGTTTATGTAGAAATCTTTTCATCTATCCTACTCCCAATTAGAGGGATGCAGCAAAGTAGGCCCCATCAGCGGGACCTTGGAAGCAAAGCATTAGGTCAGCTTGTAGCTGATTATTTCGGAGAGAAGTAGGGTCAATTGAGAGCAAGGTGAATTAGTTGGCTTGAAATTTTATATAACTAGCAAATGTTAATAAGATAAAATAATTCACTCAATTTCAAGGGAAAAAGAAAATCCTGAATCTTCCGTATGGAGAGAGGCAGTTTGCTTGCACGTTTAATAACATTGTTAGGCATGTCTTCTTTTGGATATAATTAAGAAGATAGGGAGCTAAATTTTAAAATAGGAAAAAGAAAAAGGAACATGGTGGGGGTATGAGAAGCCAAGTTTTCTACCCAACTTAAACAAAGAGAGTGTTATAAAGCCCGTGTTTGATGTACGGCTGTATGGGCAAGACGCATGATTTTGGCCCCATTGTGGACTTGTATGTTTAAAAAGCTGTGATGGAAATGTAGTTTGCTTTGTTGGCCGCATGCACCGACCAGAAGAGTGTGTAACATATGTAGAGGATAAAGCCGTATGAGCTTGATCAGCGAGATTTTACATGGGGGACTTTTTATTTGCAATTTTTGTGCGGAGTATACTTTCCAAAAGTTTTAGGAAATATATTACTTGCGACAGTGATCCGGACCAATGCATCAGAATATGCCAGCACGGTCAAAAGCAGCGCCGGAGCGGCATGGGGGAATGAAAATGTTTAAAAAAAACATCACCCCAGCAGAACATTATCTCCCTCCTACAAGTATGTATGTGTTTATTATTTACATACAATTAGAAAGAAGAGAGGGGGTTTTGAGATTTCATTAGTAAAAGCAGATTAGATAAATGCAACAATTGCCTCAGTATGAATTCCAAGAGTCTAAGAAGGTTATAGAGAACCCACTGATATATTCTTGCCAGGAAAAAAAAACAACAACATGCAAGAATCAAACTAAAACAGAACAGCATTACTATATTTGCATGTTCTTATTTTTTGACAGTTACATCAAGGAAAGATCAACCCTAACACAAGGTTAAGACCTCTGATATTGGGGTCGCTTTTCTTTATTGACATTGTCGACAGTATCATCTGATGAGCCGAGCCTTCCAGCCGGTTCCGGCGGGGTTTCGATCATTGGGCACGTTCCAACGTCTTTCCTCGGCACGTAAGAGAAACCAGAAGGTCCTGATGGCGGCACGGGTCCCTTCTGTAGAGATTCCAACATGAGAACTCCTTTCTTCCATCCCTGCTCTCCTTGCAACTGCCTCACAGCTGTGAGGGGTTGAAAACTTGTGATGAAGAAGATGAGGAAAATGGATGTCATGGCCATAACGTTTAGTCTCTGAGAACCCATCTCTGTGGTGCTATTAGGTGCTATCAATTTGAAGGAGAAATAAAGATGAGAGGACATCGATGGCTTTAGGACTTGGGTTTATATAATAAGGTTGGTATTAATAAGGCCATTTTGGACTATGGTTATTTATTTCCTATGGGCATTTGCATTGATCTGTTCGTAATAACAACCACCGTCTTTCCATTTTTATCATGAATATGAAACGTCTGTCAAAGGCCTTTACTATAGTCTCTCGGGATGACTCTGCATGCCTCGTACTAGGTGCTTTCTGTGTCGAAAACTGTAGTTCATTTAACTTTTTAAAGTTTCAATGTCATTTGCCATTAAGTTCAAACTAAAAGAAGAGTAATCTGTTGCATTTTATGGCTAGTGAAGAGTTTGGAAATTCCTATACGGTATGGTGATGTTGACCGTTTGTGTGGTGGATCTCATTACAGATCGATGGGTTGCATTTCAAACCGTCGCTGCTGGTAAATGCTGATTAAAAACGTTCACATAATCGGGCCATAGTTGGTGATAATCGGTTGCATATAATGGTGGGATCCCCGTCACTGAGCACCAGCTGAGAAGCAAGGGTGGAGACTAGGAATGTGAATCATCTCGATTAAAGATAGGGATGTAAATAGGTCCCGACTCTCTTATTATCCTGAGGTTGCGACCCGTTAAAAACCGGGTCTTGGTGCTCATTTAGGCCCCGATAAGTAAATGGGTCCGAATTCGGTTTCACCTTGGTTTGGGCCCGATACCAAACATATTATCTTAATTTTTAAAAGTTTCTCCTAAAAACCATGTTTTCTTAAAATCATTCTCTACCTAGACCTAGACCTGTCTCATATATGGTTTTGGTTCTGATTTCGAAGCCGAGGAGCCAATTCTAAAACGGTTCCGGTTCCGCGTCCACCATGAACTCGGACAGAGACCAACCGGTTTACAACCCTAATTAGAAATCATGAGAAGTCAGAACACCAATGCAGTTGTAGCATACTACGCTACCTTTGTTACACACCTAAGTGGGGTCACTTCTCAATAATCCTAACCGCTCATAAGCTCTAAAATTTAGTCAATCCAGTGGTAGCCTATGCCTAATTTGAGTAATAATTTATGTGGATTATGCAATGGGTGGCAATATATGCAAGTAGTTTGGATTCTTGAAATGTGGGCCCACACGTTTTTAAGAGCGGGTTGGTTCTGATGGGGTGTTTTAAGATAGTCTCATTTACACACTAATTTCACGCTTCATTTATATATGTGTAATGCTGTAAAGAGTGCAAAAAAATATAACATATAATATGAATGCTACCCATTTAACAGGCCTTAGTTGCTCTTAAGACCAATTCCTATCCAAGGATATTAAACGGTCATCCTTTATATGCATGGACCTCGACTTAACTCTTGGCCCAAAATTTCGTTCATTTTATCATAAGTATTTTTAGTTGATTTTGGGCCTGACTCAAATTTGTTGACGTAAATCTGTCTGGTCCACGTAGGAATAGACGTGATTTCAATTTCTTTCATTTATATGCATGGACCTGAATCTAACTTTGATGGACCCATCTGGACATAGACTCATTTTTGCGCCTGGCTTAAAATGTAAATACTTATTATAACATGCACTTTAAACAACTGGCCTCAAGACCAAGACTTGCAAACATAAGACTTCTATTATCTATCATAAATGCTTTCATAAAGTATATTAATATGATATTTAGCATAGAGTTTTTTTTAATGGGAAATGCTCTTGTGACCAACGTCTTATGGTGAGTGATACCATAATGGGGCTCACCTATAACAAATCTGAACCCTTCAGACACACGGGACCCATCGAATGACGCTAAAACCCATGGAATTGCACCAATCCAATAGGAATGGACCGTTGTATCTAGGATCAATTTTTTTTTTTTTTTTTTTGTTTAATATAAGTCATTGAACTTGTGTGCCATAGATAAAGCATTAGAGGCATGTGATTGAATCTAAACTTGATAGTTGGGTTCATAAAGGATAGCTCTTTCCAATATATGTCCAGGTTCTAATCCAGGACTCCTAACCAAAATCACAAAACTAGCAATCATGAAAATAGAAAACTAAATAAGCATCTTTCAGAATTTTAGAAAGATTCGCCCTAGTTTTTAGAAAAAAAAAAAAAGGCAGTGTAGTCCATTTCAACCTATGCTGGCCCACCATTTCGACGGTTGGGACAAGCCATGCAGTTTTCTCCAAACCTCCAACGGGGGTAACACGACCGCCACCTTAGCAGTCTAGCGGACTACTAAGCGCTGCAACGAATTACGTAAAACCAACGGGCTCGACTATAAATAACAGGGTCTGTCTCCTTGGTCTAGTCCTACACCCGCGTGTACGGTCAAACCGTAGATTTGACTCAATTTTTCTTGCCCCACACCCTCAAGATCTCCAGTCTCCCTGCCAAAATGCATGTATAAAATCTCCTCCTCCCTTAACCTTATTTCACCATCACAACTCATCACATCCTCTCTTCCTCCCTCCAAAACAAAAATTAATCTACTTTTTCTCCAAATTCTCCATCTCAGATATGGGTTCTTGCAGAAGAAATCTCAAGCCAATAATATCCATCATTTTCTTCCTCTTGATCAACTCTAGTGCTGCAACTGCAAGGCCTTTAGAAGGATTAATTGTACTGGAGTCTCTCCAGAAAGGGCCCGAGACGCCTTCTGGGAGGTCCGGGTGCACATACGTACCGAAAAATCCTGGCCCTCGATGCCCACTCGATGAAAGAAGTTTTGCAGTTCTTGCACCTGTTGTGGAACCTGGTTCTCATGACACCATTATCAATTCTGGTGTTGCTTTTGCTGATACTGAGATTCGAGACCAACATCAAGGGTCTTGATCTTCTCTTCCATTGAAATATATGCAAGGAACAGCTCCAAACGAGATGATGGTGCCAATTTTTAACTGAAGTGTTGTATGCAACATTAAGTTACTTTATTATTATTGTTGTTGTTTTTTTGTCTTTTTGCATGGGTGCTACTTTGCTAAGGCATTGACAAGTACCGGAAGCTCATGCATTGGTTTGAAATTATGTTATTCGGGAGGTATTCATTGGCAGAGCCTTGAGTTCATAAACATGGGTTTCAAATTTGGCCCAGAATAAATCATGTGGTAAAATAAGCATAGGTGTTGACTATGACCGATCTTATTTTATGTGACTTTTTGTCCCGGATCTGAATCCTACTGTAGCATCACTCTTAACTCCCTTGCATTTGAGTTTATTGTGTTAATGACATCTCAAGCATTTTATATGCATTTAAGAAAAAGGAAGACTCAAAGGTTGATCTTTCATCCACAGACAATTCATCCACAATCTAAGGCTATATCAAAGGCTTTCTCACGGAATCATGCAAAATTTACCTTCTGATTCTACTTTTCCTTGAAAAACATTTTCATTGCTGAAAAGCAGCCAGATTCTCCACCCCTTTTCCTCAGAAATGCCTTCATGCACACAAACGTGCTAATGTTTTCTTAGTGGATTCTGGTGCGCTATCACAGCAAATGTAGGCTGTGGATTTAAGGTGAAAAAATAAATATCAATTTCATTAGATATTTCAAGCTATCCAACCGAGGATCACTACAAGCAGTCAATTATCAAACAAGTGACAAACTTTTCTTCCTTCCATATGATTTTTTTATCAAATGTTAAGTGTTCAATAGAACTTATATTTTTTAACTAAATCCCTAATCAATAACTCACATTTGCAACCAAACAACACACCTAGAAGCTGGTGGAGTAGTATAAGGCGTGGGTTTGCTCCCCATGTTTTGCGTTTGAAAATACCACAAAATTTTCCGGTATTTTTTTGTGTAGTATTAGCGGGCAGACTGTTTGTGTGGGTTAAGCTGGTGCCACCCTATGAATTATTTTAATTGGGTCAAGAACCTTGGGAATACCCATGACATTAAAAAAAACATATGCAATCAAATATGGAAAGCGTAATCGTTATGCGTGGACCCCCATTTACATGTCTAAATGGGTGAAGCCAAGCAACCCCTTCTGAGAAACGATCGACTTTCATTTGATCCTCCCATTTACGTTTGCAGCTAGATTGTTCAATGCATTAAAAGTGAGATTAGGTTTCTACTATTAACTTTTATTTGTCAAGTATCGATCCATCCAAAGATGTTTCTCTCTTTGATTGAGGTACAATTAAGGTAAACTATTTTCCAAAATCTTAACCCACCCTGAACCCAACTCGGGTCCAAGTCCAGAAACCATTCCGACTCCATACTCGACCAACTTACTACGAGGCTACTTACCCCTAATAGAATAATATTAAATTTTACATTTCTTATAAATATTATCGATCTCAATTTTTATTTTATACAGAAATTCATATTCTAAGATTTTCTGGATTTTTAGAAAATTTTATATTATGCATTATTTTGCCCTAATTACCACTCTTAGACATTCAAGGACAGTTGCTAACATTTAGAGTGGGTTTTTTATTCTCTAGAGAGATTCATCCATTTTGAGCTGAGATTTTCATCTCTAGAGTCCTTTCTTCTATCTTTGGTTCGTTTCATCTCAGAGTTGCTTCAAGGGTGTAGACGGGGAGTCAAGCACAGTAGAAGATGAACAGCGAGGCACGGGCATGAGGTTTTGCGGTCCTTCGATTGTTGTTCAACTGGGGTGGAGTTGTAAGTTCTCTTGTAATCTTCGAATTGTTAGTGTAATGCCCCAATTCCAAATACCGAAGATAACGCTAAAATACTCAAAGTTGGCGCGCTACTTTCCGGAAGATCCGAGAACTTCCAAGATCGTAGTCCGCAGAGAGGTCAAATTTTAAAACTTTTTGCACAATAACATAATTAACAATTGAATTGCGGAAGCGTAACAAAAGATAACGAAAGCAATTGTATCATGTAAATAATCAGATGTAACAATGCAGAAGTCTAATATAAATCTCCAGTATAATTAACAAAGTGTTTATACATATCATGCTATATACCAATGTCTCACTACAAAAATACTCTCAAAATCCAAAATAAGCTGTACTCAGTCCCCCTATGCAAGCTCTCCATCCTCCGGCTCGACCACTTGGTCAGCCAGCCCCCCACCCATAGTCCCAACTACAAGCGCCTCGTAGATCGCGTCACCTCAAGATCATGGTCGGGACCTAAGTACCAAAGATAGGTCAGATCCAAGGATCTTGCAAGGCACCATATGCAAATAACACAAGATATATACAACAAAAGAGAGTAATGACAGGTACGTAATCATATGAACAACAAAGAAATATGATCTAAGCAGTTGAGCAATAATAAACATTGTAGAATCAGAAAGTAAGGTATCTAGTCTAATCAGACAACAAATGGCACATTCACACAAGCTAGATACACCGCGGGATATTATATCGCGGCCCTCTTGTACGGTAAACGTCCCATACCATAAACAGTTTGTGGTGGGGAAAGGGTAATAACCATGCAAGGGATAACAGCCCTGAAATATCACACCGATCACACCCCTTTATCGCACCGATCACACCCCTTTATCAGATTAACCCGGACGCGGTATCACACCGTTCGTCTAATCACAGCTCATCATGATAGCTCTAAGTAACCAATATAGCCCCTACCAGAGATAATCAGTCAACTGGCTGAGCTTAAAACAATTGAGTGAATGTTTAGTGCCGACTCGGGAAACAAGTACGGGCCTGTGTCTGTCTAGGCTTATCTTGCGTGAGCAAAGTCCTAACCAAGTTTCTAAGAGGTTAATGTACATCAAAATGGAACACAGTCCAATATCCAAGTCCAAGTCCAACATCATTGGATCCACTCCAAGGCTCACAACCGTGGACTAAGGTAACACAAGTACCATACCATGTCCATTCCACAAGTATTCATCCCATGCTAAAACACAATGAACTAATAAACCATTTATCCTAACCTCTTCATACTATGATTTCACATCCCCAACCTTAGGCCGTATGAGGGCCCGCCTAGCCACAAACACGGGTCATTTATCTTCAAACACCACATAGGGTCACCACTAAGTAATCCTAGGTTAGGTCCTCCAATTTCCATTAATTAGCAGGTTAAAGACAATAATAAGAACAAGAGAGAAGAACAACTCATGAAATCCGTAAAACATAGAATCAAGTGGAAATAGACAAAGCACCACTCTTAGGTAGTGATCCACTCTTGGTTCAAGCCTCATAATGTGATTGGATCCCTAACTGTAGCCTCAGGTGTCAAAGATGATAAATCTGGTGCTCCCGAAGTTGTGGACACCATAAACTACAATTAAGGGTCAAATCATTGACGATTCGAATCCCAAAACCTTAATTGGTGGACCCCACGAGTCAAGGCTAAGCCATGCCATTGATTCGTGTGTGGCACACTTGATGAAAGGCTATTTGGATAGTCAATGGACCCCACAAATGATCAACTATCAAAAACATAGAAGTCTAGAAAATCTCACTAATCACAGTTTGCCCAGTCGACATCACACCTTGAGATGTCGACCGGGTGAACAGGATGTTGACCTCCCAGGTCGACATCCTGCAGTGTCCTCGGTCAACATCATGATCGTGATGTCGACCGAGTCCACTGGGACCGGAAGCCAAACAGCTGGAGGATTTCACAGGTTTCCCTGTATATCCGGTCGACATCATGGCTGTGATGTCGACCAGGTACACTAGGTTCCTGATTGTCTGAGAATTATCAGGTCTCAGCTATCTCTGCAAAGTCCTGTGTATCCGGTCGACCGGGTACACTGCCCGGTCTACCGGGTACACTGCCTGTGCATTTTTACAGAGGCTAACTAGGACTTGACTCTCTCAGTATTAAGTGTGCCCGGTCGACCGAGACAGGGTCCGGTCGACCGGGTACACGTAGAGAGCTGCAATTCCAGAATTCTGATACTCTTCCTTCTCAATCCATTTTTCACACAAATCACTCCAAACTCCTTCCATTCATCACACAAGCAAAGATAAACAAAAAATCACTTCTAAGATCTCCATCCATCCACCAATCCATCCAGGTCATTGATCTTCCAATTGGGAGAACCCATCCATCAATGGCCATTTTTCCATGAAACAAGCTCAAAAGGAAGATCTACACCACTATATCCATCTAATTGAAATGCAATTACAGAAACAAAGAAAGAGAGCATGCATCTAATGAAAATGCATAAGGTACTTGCCTCAATTTAGAATTGGTGATAGTGTAGAGAGAGAGAGAGAGAAGAGAATTCCAAGCTTCTACTAGAGTTGTAGTTGAAATTGGGTGGTCTCTAGCCTCTTTGTGTTGAGATTTTGGGGAATTAGGGTTGCTTGGGAAAGAAGATAGGGTAATTAAGAGAAATGAGTGGAAATTAGGGTTTTGGGTAATGTTGCAATAGCTTAGGTTTTTATAACTTAAGGTTTAGGCTAATGACCAAAAGGGTATTTTGGTTGTAAATGGAAATGAAATGGGGCCATGGGTATTTGGGTAATTTGGTAAGTTCTAGAATGTTCTAACTCTCAAAGCCCTTTCCATTAGTGCTAATGATAATCAAATACTAATCTAATCAAAACATATTAAATTAAATAAAAGCTACATCTAAGACTTAGGAATATTAGACATCTACTCCACTAATTCCTAATAATTAGCATACTTAAAGTAGAAATACCTTATTAATTATTATTTAAACCAAACTGAGGGCCCACAAGGGGTGGGGCCTCACAGTTAGTGTTTGATCTATCTCCTGGACCAAGTTCCAGGGCCCGTGACTTTTTCCCTTGTTTAGGGGTTTTTCCATATATATCGTTGTCTCTCGTGTGGTGATTGATTGTTGTTTGTGTTGTTTGAATTGCATATTAGAGATCTGATTTGGAACCTTAAACCCTAGAATTTGGGGTTTTAAGACCTTTAAATCCCTGTTTCCAACTTCACTTAAAAATTAACAAGGTGAAAAACCTCACCTAAAAACAACACAAACACCTTGAAATAGAGAGAAACCTAAAAATCTACTTCTAAAAAATTGTCCACACCTTCAACCGGAACCCAGACTCCAAATGAAAAAAACGCTATAGCATAAACAAGTCCAAACCCAAATTCATGTAACTTAACACACGACCAAAATAAAAACCCACATGGAAAAAGAGAAAAATTATAATGAATGTAAAAATCTTAGCTCATTTTAAAAAAGTACAGGAAGATTTTAAAAGCTCAAAAGAGTATAAAGTTTTCCGTATTTCTTTCAACCAAGTCCTCGCCATAAAAAATTAAAAAATAGCAAAAATAACATTATGTCATTTTTCAATTTTCACATTAACAAATCATTTAAGAGAAATGATCAAGTCCAGCCCAAATGTCCTAGTGGGGCCCACTTCTGCTACCTTGGTTCCAAATGACTGAAAAAATAGCTTTAAATGAGTTACTGCCATTAAAATAAACTTAAAACTTGGGTCATATGAGAATCCAAATAAAAGAACCCTAAGATCGATTTTAGCACTCTCTCCTATTTGACAGAACCATTGAAAGAAGATACCCCGTCATCAAGATTTGATCAATCTGGCCTATAAAGTATTTTTTGGGTTGATTTTAGGAAATGGAAGAAGGTTAAGAAAAGACAAAAACTTGAAAGAAGTACATTATCGTCATTTCAAAAAAGCATAGAGTAGACTTGGTTGGAAGAAATATAAAAAACTTTCATCTATCTTTTGAAATACTCAGCTTCTCATGTGCTTTTTCAAAAGAGAACAGTCACTTGCCTCACTGGTAAGTGGCGGCAGTTATCACCTGGCTGCCTGGATCCAAATCTTAGGTACATTACATTTTCCCGCTTGTACTTGCGTGAGCTCTCTCTTGGGTCCCAATCCCCTTAGTCGGATTGTCAGAAAAATGTGCGTTTTAAAAAAGAAACTAAAATTTTTGTACTTTTTGAAATTTATTTTGTAAAAGCACATCGTTGCCTTTGATCAAACTCCGTCAAATAGAGAGAAACACTGAAATTTAATTCATCAAAGTTACTAATACTTCCAACCAAAACCAACATTTCAAATATAGGGCCAGGGACTCCAAGTGCAGCGTGAGTCAACACCATGAACTAAACCCAACCTAAGCCCATCTCAATCAGCACCCCTCCGTTCCCACTCAGCAAGTGGAAAGGGTCTTCCTAGGAATCTCAATTCGGCCCTTTGACAAGTGGGTCCTACTCGCCAGAAGCTGTAAAATAGTATTTTGGGGCCACCATAAGATTTACAATGTATAATACATTTAATTAAAATATTACAGCAAATTTTAAGTATTGTATACATGATCCTTCATTAGTTTGACTCATTCATAATCAAAGTGAGACTCTGCATTGTTAGCACCTTGGAGCTTACTCTCACCTGTAAAAGAGAGAAAATCATCACTCATCTCTCTTTGAAGGCCGATGGCTACTGAGCCCAACGAGCTCTTTATAGAGCATCTCCAACAGGCATGTCAGTTAAAAATATCATTAACCGTGTCTGCAACAGCGATACCATTTGTGCTCTATAGCATTTAACATGGTTGATTGACCTGCCAAATTTTAGGTTTAAAAGGCAAATGCTTTTTATTATTTTGAACTATTTTATGCAATGGAGGCCCATAAGAATGCAGGATTACAAAAGCTTTTTCTTCTTTCACAATGTGGGTCTCATAAAAAAGATAAAAATATAATAAAATTCAAAAGGCTCTAAAAAAAAAGAGAGAGATATAAAGGGAGGAGTAAAAGGGCTAGTGCTGTGAAATAATAAGTTTATTTTTCCATTTCACTTTTTCTATCCAAACAAACTACGATAGAAAAACATCACATTATAATTTCACTTTTCCACTACATTAATAGGCATTCTCTCCCTTTTCGCACATTGAAAAATTCTCTCCGTCCCTATTTGCCTCCTTTCTCTATCTCTCTAGATTTTTTTTCTTCATTTTCAAAACAAAACGTTTCCAAAATGTGATGTTAATAAGTATAACTTAAATTGGATTGTTCCACTGTTTTCCAAAATGTAGAGTTGCATCTCGGAGACTAACCATTTTCGTGTCATTCAAATTTCAAACAGATCAGGCCACTATTTCGCCAACAGGGCCCACTTGCATGCATTTTTTTGAACCGGAGTGTGCTAGAAATGCTGCCCTCTCATTTTCCTAACTTGCTTTGATTCCCTCAAAGCGGGACAATTTTTTAATTATGAATCCAGTGATGAATTGAGGTTGGATGAATATATAATTATGGGATCAGTGATGAATTGAAGTGGGATAATTGTGCATGTTTGGTATTAATAGGCTAAATTGACTGGCCTACGGATGATCATGGATCAATACGTGGTCTCCTTTTTCAATGTACGAGTTCTCAATCCCCACGTGTAGGTCGTCTCTCCCCATCCATGTGAGTCTTTTCCTGTGAATGTTAAAATCAAGAGAGAATAAAATAGAAGGGGATTATGATGGTCTTTTGTCTTGCCATTTAGTGGATTGAAGATATTGCATTTATTATTTTTTATTTTTTATTTTTGTCTTTGAAAATTAAAGGAGTTTTTTAATTTATATACTTCTTATATGACCCCTAGTCTTTTGAATTTTTGACTTTTTTTAAAAAAGATGGAGGGAGTTTTGAGTTAAATTGCTTTTGATGTGACATCTTGTCTGAAAAATGAGGACTTTACTGGACTTTTACTATGCTAGTAAAGTGCCAAATTGGCCATAAAGATTTGTTTCTTCTTTATGAGTTTGCTTTTCTTTGAGATTTATTTTCTTTAGGATAATACTCATCATCCAAATTTTAATATATCTTTATTTTTAGGTTTGGGCTTTGCATAGGCCTTTGTTGTTAGTTTTAGGATAACAGGAAAATGGAAGGTCTGCTTCATTGCAACCTTGGAAGCAAAGCATTGGGTCTACCTGTAGCTGATGATTTTGGAGAGGAGTCGGGTCAATTGAGAGGAAGGTGAATTAATTGGCTTGAGATTTTATATAAATGACGAATGTTAATAGGATAAAATAATTCACTCTATTTTAACGGGAAAAGAAAATCCGGACTCTTCCGTCTGGAGAGAGGAGGTTTGCTTGTACGTTTAATAACATTGTTGGGTATGTCCTCTTTTGGATATAAGAACATAGGGGGAAAAGACCAGCCACCTTTCTTCTTTGTGCTTGAATTTGAAAATTAGAAAGTCTCTTTCTATTCCTATAAATGGGCCAAGAGTAGGGAGACTATTACAGGTTTTACTACTTAGTTATGTACAAAAACCTGGATGTAAATAATTAAAATTCCAAGTGCAGTAAGACGCTCTCTTAGAAAAAATCTAAGTTGAGGGAGTAGAACCCACAATTAGCTCCATGAAACCTAAGCTGCCCAAAATAATGCCCTCATTGTCTTTAGAATATTCTATATTCTAAAATCTTACTCAGATAGGAGTTGGGCCTCCACTGAAGGATTGAACACAAGATGAGTAACGTGATTTATAAATATCATTATGATTGTGTTAATCATGTTATTCGTCATTTGCTCAATGCTCAATTTTACAGGGGAGCCAATTATTAGAGTAAAAATTGGAAACATCACTTGCAAAAAGGATAATTGCATTTTGAGTGGCTTAGATCTTCAATAGAATGGATCATCATACTTGCTGAGTCCTGAGTGAGAGAGGATCCGGACTCATGGACTTGAGAATTCGTGAATTGAGATAGTGTAGCCCACAATTAATCTATAAGTAATTGGGTTACGATCATGATGGTGTGATATCTTGAATTTCTTTAGTTAACCATTTCTATCAAAACCTCAAGGCTTTAGTAGAGGCAGCGGAAATAATTTTCAATATTCCCCCTCAGGTGAAGCCCACTTCTCAATACTCTCCCTCAGGTGGAACCTAGCCAGCGCACTGTTGGAGCCATGTTTTCTTTTTTCTTTTTTTTCTTTTTTTTTTTTTTTTTTTTTGCCGATTCGTTTTTTCTAGAATTCAAACTCACGACCGGTTAGCTCTGATATCATCTTGAATTTCTTTATGATCTTGATTGTACATTTGGTGGCCTCCACCACAAGTTGCAAGAACTAGGTTGTTGTGCAACAACATAGAAAAGCCGAATATTGAAATTTCAACATATGAATGAGACATAAAATGCTCATGGTAAAGGAAGAGTTGCATAGCTTCCAATCTGGGTTACATGGAACAGGGTTTGAAGTAAATTGAAATGAGAATAGATTCTAAAGGTAGGTGAACCTCGTTTTAAAACAAGAGGCTATCAGATATACACAGCAAACAAAGATACTTATAGATGGATTAATGTCACATCCCGGTCCCGAATCACCCTGGCCTAGGATAATCCCCGAGGTGAGACACTCTTAATCCCGTGTTACTGTACATGCCTTAAGTCAAATCCGGCAACACGAAGGATATAATTTCTCTTTCCACATACCATTCATAATTAAATAGCGGAAGCATAACAATAATAATCACTTGAACCATTGCACAATCCTAATTAAAACTGAGTGTTGAGTTTATACAAAACATAATTACATATTCAACCTAAGTAGGGATTACAAAAATACCCTACATCCTATTACAAAAGAATCCACAAATGTCCAAATAGTGTGACCCACACAAAAAGGGGTCAGCCGCACTCTACAATTTGATTCTCAAAAGAATATTTCACGGCGCTCTCCGTCTACCCAAACTACATAGGCCCATTACCGGCCCACTCTTCTAGTCCTGGAGGAACCTCTTAGGCTTCCTCCTCTCCCTCCTAGGCCTCCTCAAAGCCGGGAGTTGCATCTGCGTCTGTGACACCAAAGGTAGTATCATGAATACGACGATTCAGCAAGTATAGGCATTAATAATAAATCACATGCTGTATCAAATCGAATAAAAGACAATTGATTGAAAGATGCCAATGTTAAGTAAACTAGGTACTTGTGCAATATCGAATAAATCATGCTTTCTGAATCAATAGAAGAATAAAACACACTAATTGGCTACCACATTAAGCTCATCCTCTCAAAAAGAGAGCGAACCTAGTTGGGATGTCACCAGCGGCCTGGCCAAAGGCTAGCTGGCTACCTGGTTCTGGAGTTCTGGTGCTCCAGACGATCTACTACAGTGATCTCAAATAACTAAACCAAGTTTAACCCCGTCGAGTATCACGAGGTTGAAGTTCAGTAGTGCTAGACCAACCGAATCGAATAAATACACACATGAGTAAGATTATTTTTACTTGAATCGAATGGAATCATAATATCTAGAATATTTCACACATAACTTACTCATCTCGAATTTCAATTGAATATCGTATAACCGTACAAGTATAACGAATAGAAACGAGATAATTTATGCATATAAATCATTATTTAGAATTTGAAAGTCGAACATAAAATAAATCCCGAAATGCACATGCATTCATTAAAAAGAATCAAGGGTTATTTACTAGTCTCTCGTCCTTCACATTCTCATACAATGAAGCTTAGAGATCCGGTATATGGCTGTTTTTAATTTGGTGCCACTTTGTATAAGTGTAAAGTACTGGGTTCTCCGAACCTCATCCATGACAAGGTGTTATACGCAAATATAATTCACATGAGATGATCTTAGCCTCAATGATCTCTCACGGGGTTAATTACCATTGGTCCGTTGATCTCATCAAAGGTGTCATTTTCTAGGGTCCCACAAGTATTTCGGAGTCCAAGATCCTAATTGATTTAGTAATTATATAATAGCAGGGTATTCATCAATTTTTAGTGTGCAAAAATAAGTATTTTGGTCAAAATCCAGGCCCCACACAAAACCTTATCTCGCTCTAGCGAGATTGAATCTCGCTATAGCGAGCTCATCCAGAGCGTGGTCTCGCTATAGTGAGGACGACCTTGCTATATGTGTCTCTCGCCATTCTTCCATCGTTTGCATTTTTCTCAAAGTCCCACCTGTGCACATCTTCAATGAACAACTACACACTACACATGTCATCATTTAAACCTCATTTTCAACTCCCACCTGTACATCATCTTACATCATTCCCAACATAAGATTTTCACATGGATGAATGCACATTCAACTTTCACATTTTCTCAGGTCCTTCTTTTCACATACACCTTTCACATGTTTCAACATAAATATGCACATGTTTTCAAAGGTATAAATGCACATTCAAGAAAATCAACCCATACTATTATTATTCTTTAATCATAATTGAAGAGGCTAATCATAGTAAAAAAAAGAAGATAATAGAATTTGAAAATCCAATCAAAGAATAAAACCACATGCATTAATCATTAAAGCGCATACTTGCCTCTAATCAAGTTTTAACAAGCCTCTTCACTCTTTGGCTCCAAACCCAAACCCTCAAATACTCAAACCCTAATCAAGAAACCCACATGAAAATATAATGAATATGCATATATGACTATAGTAGAGTCTTTTTTACTCCATTCAACTCAAAAACACAAAAAGAAATGGGTTTTCCTCTTACCTATAGCAAGGGATCCGAATTTGGGAAAAAAGTTTGAAGAAGATTGGGTTCTCGTCATAAGAGATGAAGACGATAAAGAGGATGAAGATGATGAAGAAGATGTACTAGCCCCACTCCTTGTCTCCAAAGCACCACCAATACCCTCTTGATAGATGATGAAGTAGAGAAGGAGGAGGAAAGAGTAGAGAGAGGAGAGAAAGGGTTATCCAAATGAACATGGTAAAAGCTTATAAGGGATGAGTTTGGTCCCTTTTTGCAATAAAACCCATTTAACTTGCTTAATTCCAAATCGAGCCAAATGACGGTCCATTTATTCAACGGTTGGTCAAATGAAGTAAAGTCACATATGAAAATCGACGTGCTCAACAAGATACACGCGATGATGCCAAAATGACATGCATTTGATGCAAAATGAGAAAGTTGATAATTACGAAAAGGCCCTCAACTCTACCCAACTGAGTCAAATCGGTTCAACTCACCCATTCGAGACTCCAATTACCTCTAACTCACCTATAAGGGACTAATAAACATTATTTACACTAAATATAAGCTAAGTATAATTAAATTAACTAAAACTCAATTAATTATTACTAATTAGGCTTAATTTGGATCAGGGTGTAACAATTAATCTCCTTATTTAGTTTTGTGAACTTTTCTTTTATCCCTAGGAGGTTCACTGGTCAAGCTCGTATACTTGCCAAACCATGTTTTTCTATTAATTAGGATATTGGATGGGAGATGGCTGCTTTTGAATTAGGGGTGGGGGGTTGATTTTATTGTATTTTCTCTTTTGTTGTTGTTTCCTCTTGTTGGTTTTAATATATTTTATTTACCAAAAAAAAAACTTATAGATGGATATACTGGTTCACCATCAATATTTTTTTGTTGCCTTGGTCCTTTCATTAAGTCTAAAATAAATAGTTCCATAGAAAATTGATTAAACTTCATTTTTAACTGTTTCAGAGTGCTTTCATATATATATATATATATATATATTTATATTTATATATATATGGGAGTATTCTTATGTATACTTCTCTCACTATAGGGTGATGGACACTTCCCTTTTTGGAAATTTTCAAGTACAAGTGTACCTCACTCTATGTATTTGAAAATTTCCTTTTGTACTTGAAAATTTCCAAAAAGGGAAGTGTCCCTCACCATATGGTGAGGAAAGTATGCATAAAAATACTCCTCATATACATATATATATATATATATATATATGCGGGCGGTAGAGTACAGCCTCCTGCAACTGTGGATGTATTGTATATATATATAACGGGCCTTTTCAGGTACATATAACTCGCACGCAACCTTCGTGCGAGGTAGCTTATGGGGCCCATTTGGTCCCAATAGATGATGAGACTAGGGGATGGAAAGAGTCATTGGAATGTCTGGGAAGGGACTAGCTATCAAATTTGGGGTAAATTTCAAGCCTCTCATCCCTGCATTCTTGACCTACAAATTTAATGGCTTTGTATGTATTAGGAAAAAACTAACCTTAATCCAGTGGTCCAATTCAATCAGATCAATTCAATTTAAACATATCAAACATAAAATGGGGTGTGTGTGCGCCCGTGCGGTGGGGGGATGGATTTTGATGATCCATTCCATCAGTACCCAATGGGCCCCACATGTTGTCCCACTTAAGTTCCTCCAAGCAAGATGTACGTATTTGGATATTGGCCTATGTGTGTGTTTGATTTCAGACTTTTTGACCATAAAAATGGTATCCATCATTGGTGAAAACTTTCACATTTTGAGCGATAATTCAGTTTTAATTTGGAAAAGTTTTAGAATCAAATTTCAAAAAAAGGTTAAAAAATATTTTTTTTTTATAGAGAATCACGGTGCCGGTCATGATTTTTAGATTCATCTAGGTAGTTACGTGCCTGTAATTGTGTAGAAATACTGATGATCATGATAAAACTTCTCAAAGAAAAGTAGAACCACAATAAATATTTTCTCTCAGAAACAGTTGATAGATGAACATGGTCAGGGGTTGTCCTCAGGCGTGGAGTTTTGACTTTCAAGTTATTCCATCCGTAGGAATGATTGAAAGCTATGACTTTCTAAATTTAGAAATTCAGAACAAAGACAGTGATAAATGAGAGGTAATGTTCTCCCCTCAAATGGACAGTCCATCTCTGCGGCGCTCGTTTGGGATCACAATTCAACTCTTTTTACACTCTTTGTCACGTCCCCCAAAATAAGGATCAGAGAAAAACGTGAAAAATAAATTAAATTTAAATTCTTATATTTAATACAACACAAGCTTTCAAAAGTGGACCCACATAAAATTTTAATCTGTAGTGAGTCAAAATAAATTTCATTAAATGCAGCGGAAGCTTTATTCAATTGGTATTCAATATTCATAAATGAAACCCAACACAAAAATCAAATAAACATAAATAATTAAAGTTGCAGAATAAATTCAATAATTACTAAAGGAAGTTTCATAATAAAATATTGTTCATCTAAAGGATTGCTAAGATGTCGTTCACTCATATGCTAGTTTAGACGGCTCCAAAGCCATCTCTGGCATCCCACTCGGGTTTATCAGTTAGCTCAAACGTTTGAAACGCTTAATCCTCCTCCGTCTCCTCGGTAAAATAGGGCTCGGTACCTATGCACAAAATACTACAAAGTAAATAGCAAGAACATAATCATAATTCGAAATTTAATACGATAACAAGAAGAATATAGACAAGTGTGATCATAATGAAACAATAACAAAGATAATAACGAGAATGAATGTATGACATAAAACCAAATGGCACAAAGGAACAATATAAAATCACACGGTGATAAGTGTCCCCGTTGTGGGTGGTCAGCCCTAAATAAATTGGGAAAGCCCTTCCATAACGTCGGTGGTCATAAACCGATCAAAATAAAATCAGGATAACTTGTCCATAAACAAAGCGAATTATAAGTGATCCAGTCACATCGGTGATCAACCGTCCATATATTGATCAGCAGTCGTCCATAAAATGACCCACATATACACATAAACATATATTCATAATAGACCTGATTAATAATGCTCCGACACAATAATCATAAGTCAAAATAAAGTATTTTCCATTTCATATTTCATATCATATTCGAATAGTTATTTATATATGCAAACCCGGATGTCAAAGGATAATCACAAGCCAATCCTAAGGTCAAACATAAGGTCTCGTACCAAAAAACCACAGGAATCTCTAATGGATAAATATTCAACGCATCCCTTCTAAATCAATGGTGCATAGACCCAATTAAGGGTTTTCCAATAGGGATGAGTTGAGCTCGAATCCATCAGGATTTCCCCGAGGTCATACAAAGCACTGGGCCCCATGTTAGTAAGATACTGTATGCCCATACGATATTTACTCGGTCCAAATGTCCAAATAATAAGGTATAAAGATATAATTTTAACACATTAAAAATCAAAGATATCATTCAAAATTAATTTGTAATTAATTTAGTTTGTAATTTTAGAAAAAAAACCTGAAGGCCCTATCTAAAACATTTTCCACCTTCAAAATAAGTCAAAGGGTCTAATTTGAGTTTATAACACCACCAGGGCCTTTTTCCTAATTTCTAGGAACTAAAGGGGGAAGGTATACAATTTAATAGAATTTAAAAGTCAAATCTACACATGGGTGAAGGCTACAGTTTTTCCCATGCACTCTCAAGCTAACAATTTCCACTCTCTCCATTCATTCCATCATTCTGTACTAAATTCACATGGGCATGACATGGGATGACATCATTGTCATCTCCATTCTCTTCCTATTACAGAATACAACACAGAACGAGTTCTGTAATGTGTTCAATGTCTACCTGTGCATTTCGGTTAATGGCCCACTGATCAAGAACCCACAATCAGCCCTCATTAACATGGTCGTCCAAGGCTATATGGCTGGATGTGCGGGCTAGATTTGTGATCAAATCACCCAGTGGACCCCACCATTGCCTAACATCCAAAATAAAACCCCTTTTTATGATTAACACCCCCAAATTGTTTAAACCATTAGATGAGGGGCCAGATGGGACCCAATCCCTACGGGTCTACCACCATCAAAGTCGTCCCTGGGTCCCCTATCAGATGTGGGGACCCGATTTGCAAGTGGTGGCCCACCCAGGTCCCATGGTCAAAATTACAAAACAAACCCAGTCAATTTCACAGGTTCCGTTTCAAGTAAGTTTGTAAATGTTCTGCAACAGTAATGCATTAACAAAATAACCCAAATTACCCCCAATCTCTGATCTCATTATAAAGCAAAATAATGTCACAATATTATTATAAAAAAACAAAAGGCATCAAAGGCTTCTACATGCATTGACATGCCAGTCAAGGAGAAACAAATATTAAATCTATAAATCATGATTATGTATTTGCCTTTTACGGGGATTGAAGAAAGATGCATAGATCCTAACCAATACCCAAACCGCGATTCCCACCGTGCTAGAGAATAATCCTATCACCGATCTGACAAAGAATATGGGAAAGAAATTCTCAGATGAACAGATCTATGGTATTCCTACCCAAAACCTAACATTGGCAAGAATAAGAAGATAACCTAAGAATATAGATCTACTCCTAATGATTTGAGGAGATGGTTACCTGAGATAAGAAAGTTGAACCAAGAATGCTGGTATCATCTGATCTTGATTCTGATGGCTAGATCCTAAAGCTAGTATGGCTTGGGAAGTTGAAAGAGGAAGAAGACGAAGATAACCGGGAGGAGTTGCAGAGAGATAAGACGTGCAGTTATTGAAAATAGGGATTAGGTTAAAAGAATGCTATTGGGCTTAAGTCATTGGGTCAAACTACGGGTCAGGTCATCTACCCACTAACCCAACTTACCAATCCACACATCTAATCTAACGTGTGCCCCACTTAATACTACCCACTTAAATAACTAAAATACATTCAATTAAAATAATAATATTATCTAATAATAAATATAATTAATGGTGGGGCCATATCTTAAACTCTTATCCTCCTATGATTTGATATTATGCTGAAGTTTAGGCTCATCAGACCTTCAAGCACCATTAGCTGTGAATCTTATCAGAATATATGGTTAAAAGACAATTAATGTTTTTTCTTTTGCATGACCCTTGTTTGAAAAGAAATAAGTCCATATGCGATCTGCCCTTAATTATAAGAATGCATCCAGGTTGGCTCCACGAGATAGCCTGCTAAAGTATGCCATATACTAGTAGGTGGAGATTTGATATATGCATAGAGAGAGATAGAGAGTGAGATAATTATTTGTCAATGAGTAGTGCATGGTTCCTGTAACTTTTTTTACCCTGTGAGAAAGTGATGGATTCATTCCTGTACCCTTTTTTTTTTTTTGGTAAAAGATTCATTCCTGTACTTGAGAACCCAAGTTTTAAATGAACCGGTGTTTGTTGGAGTTTTGGACAAGCTTTATGATTTGTAGGTCTCACCGTGGACTTGATGTTCAAAATGTAGTATGCGTGGTTGCCCGGCGGCCTACTTGCTCTGACCAGACGAGCATGCAGCAATTCATGTACGTTCGTAGAAAGAGTTTAGGGACCATTTTATTTCTTGGGACATTGCCAGTTGCAATGGTCTGGGGCCAAACCATGAATTGCTGAGGTTGAAGTATATGAAACTGTCCATGCGATATCGTAAACTTAGATTGTGTGATACTCTGAGGGTCATGCGATCAGGTGCAGGCTCAGAAATTCTTCCTTGAAGGGCTACTATGCAAAAACAAAATTTTGGGAGGGCCACTTATAAAAAATTACATATAATTTTTAAAACATATAAGGTTTTTTTTTTTTTTTTTTTGAAAACTTTGGAGGGCCATAAGTAAAAAATCACAGATTTCTTTAAAACCTCAAGGAGTTTTCTACATTTAATTTTTCTTTTTTTTTTTTTTTGTTTTTTTTTTTTTTTGGGGGGGGGGGGGGGGGGGCTAGTTCCGAAATTTCACCATGGCAAATGTTAAGTTTAAAGGCTGTTATACGGGGCAATATCCCTTTTTTTCTGGTGTAAAATTTTTCTTTTCCAACCTTCTTTAATAAAGCTTCTTTTTCTGGAATCACATAAAATTTAATACATTTTTACGCTTTTTCACATTGAAAAAGCAGAAAAATAGGTGTACCAAACATAGATTTTTGCTGTAGCATGAAAATAAATTTTGAAATCCTCACTTTTTTGTGTGAAATGTAGTATGCGTTTTTGGCCGCATGCACCGGCCAGAAGAGTGTGCAACATATGTAGAGGATAAAGCGGTATGAATTTGATCAGTGGGATTTGGGGGACTTGTTATTTGCAATTTTTGTGTGGAGTATACTTTTCAAAATTATTAAGAAATATATTACTTGTGACAGTGCTCCAGACCAATGCATTATGGTGAGTGACACCATGATGGGGCTCAACTATAACAAATCAGAACCCTCCACACACACGGGACCCATCGAATGACACTGAAACTCATGGAATTGCACCAATTCAAAAGGAATGGACCGTTGGATCTAGGGTGAATTATTTTTTTCTTAATATAAGTTATTGAACTTGTGTGCCATAGATAATAAAGCGATTAGAGGCATGTGATTGAACCTAAACTTGATAGTTGGACTCATCAAGGATAGCTCTTTCCATCCTCCTGGCCTGGCCTGTGATCAGTGGGGGCTTAGGTGAGCCCTCTCACGGTGTCTCTCGTGGTAAGAGGCAAGAGCTAACTCTCACAAGAGCATTTTCCATTTCTAATATATATCCAGGTTTCAATAAAGGACTCCTAACCAAAATCACAAACTAGCAATGATCAAATTAGAAAACTAAAAATGCATCTTTCATAATTTTAGAAAGATTCGCCCTAATTTTTAGAACAGAATAAAAAAAAAAAAAAAAAAAAAGAAGGCAGGGTACTCCATTTCAACCTATGCTGGCCCACCATTTCGACGGTTGGGATAAGCCATGCAGTATTCTCCAAACCTCCAACAGGTGTAACACGGACTTCTACGTGCTGCAACGAATAACGTAAAACCAACGGGCTCGACAATAAATAACAGGGTCTGTCTCCTTGGTCTGGTCCTACAACCACGTGTCCTGTCAAACCATAGATTTGACTCAGTTTTTCTTGCCCCACACCCTTTTCATTACCAGGTCACAGTCAAACCCTCAAGATCTCCCAATCTCTCGGCCAAAATGCATGTATAAAATCTCCTCCTCCCTTACCTTATTTCACCATCACAACTCCTCACATCCTCTCTTCCTCCCTCCAAAACAAAAATTAATCTACTTTTTCTCCAAATTCTCCATCTCAGATATGGGTTCTTGCAGAAGAAATTTCAAACCAATAATAGCCATCATTTTCTTCCTCTTGATCAACTCTAGTGCTGCAACTGCAAGGCCTTTAGAAGGATTAATTGCACTGGAATCTCTCCAGAAAGGTCACGAGACGCCTTCTGGGAGGTCCGGGTGCACATACGTACCGAAGAATCCTGGCCCTCGATGCCCAATCAATGAAAGAAATTTTGCAGTTCATGCAACTGTTGTGGAACCTGGTTCCCATGACACCATTATCAATTCTGGTGTTGCTTTTGCTGATACTGAGATTCGAGACCAACATCAAGGGTCTTGATCTTCTCTTCCATTGAAGTATATGCAAGGAACAGCTCCAAACCAGATGATAGTGCCAATTTTTAACTGAAGTGTTGTATGCAACATTAAGTTACTTCATTATTATTGTTGTTGTTGTTTTTTTGTCTTTTTGCATGGGTGCTACTTTGCTAAGGCATTGACAAGTACCGGAAGCTCATGCATTGGTTTGAAATTATGTTATTCGGGAGGTATTCATTGGCAGAGCCTTGAGTTCATAAACATGGGTTTCAAATTTGGCCCAGAATAAATCATGTGGTAAAATAAGCATAGGTGTTGACTATGACCGATCTTATTTTATGTGACTTTTTGTCCCGGATCTGAATCCTACTGTAGCATCACTCTTAACTCCCTTGCATTTGAGTTTATTGTGTTGATGACATCTCAAGCATTTTATATGCATTTAAGAAAAAGGAAGACTCAAAGGTTGATCTTTCATCCACAGACAATTCATCCACAATCTAAGGCTATATCAAAGGCTTTCTCACGGAATCATGAAAAATTTACCTTATTATTCTACTTTTCCTTGAAAAACATTTTCATTGCTGAAAAGCAGCCAGATTCTCCACCCCTTTTCCTCAGAAATGCCTTCATGCACACAAACGTGCTAATGTTTTCTTAGTGGATTCTGGTGCGCTATCACAGCAAATGTAGGATGTGGATTTAAGGTGAAAAAATAAAGATCAATTTCATTAGATATTTCAAGCTATCCAACCGAGGATTACTACAAGCAGTCAATTATCAAACAAATGAAAAACTTTTCTTCCATCCATATGATTTTTTTTTAATCAAATGATTAAGTGTTCAATAGATCTTATTTTCCTAATTCCCTAATCAATAACTCACATATGCAACCAAACAACACACCTAGAAGCTGGTGGAGTAGTCTATGGCATAGGTTTGCTCCCCATGTTTTGCGTTTGAAAATACCACAAAATTTCCCGGTATGTGTTTGTGTAGTATTAGTAGGCAGACTGCTTGTGTGGATTTAGCTGGTGCTACCCTAGGAATTATTTTAACTGGGTCCAGAACCTTAGGAATACCCGCGTCATTAAAAAAAATATATGCAATCAAATATGAGAAGCATATTCGTTAAGCGTGGACCCCCATTTACTTGTCTAAATGGGTGCAACCAAACAACCCCTTACGAGGAATGATCGACTTTCATTTGATCCTCTCATTTACGTTTGCAGCTAGATTGCTCAATGCATTAAAAGTGACATAGGCTTTTACTTTTAACTTTTATTTGTCAAGTATCGCTCCATCCAAATATGTTTCTTTCTTTGATTGAGGTACAATTAAGGAAAATTGTTTTCCAAAATCTTAACCCACCCTGAACCCAACTCGGGTCCAAGTTCAGAAACTATTCCTACTCCATACTCGACCAACTTACTACAAGGCTATGTACCCCTAATAGAATAATATGAAGTTTTACATTTCTTATAAATATTATCGATCTCAATTTTTATTTTATACAGAAATTCATATTCTAAGATTTTCTGAATTTTTAGAAAATTTTATATTATGAATTATGATGCCCATGAGAAGGGCATGTTTTGCTAGTATCTAACGAGGAAACTTGCAATGGTCAGGCATATTAACAAGCACAATTTGCAGGTACTTGTGCCAAAAAGTTGGCACTCGATTCAGTTCTTTAGATAAACAAGTCATCCAATAAAAAAAAAAAATTTTATTTTTTTATTTATAATATTTTTATAGTTGATTTTTTTTTTTTTTTGTTGCCCCAGCCAAGCGGGCTGGGACCTTACTTTTATAGTAGATATAAAAATTTGAATTTGAGTGATCTGAATTTCGTATGTTTATATTATATATATATATATATATATATTCATTCATTAAAAAAGTGGGGAAAAGACCCAATAGTCCTACTATTGTTGGACATATATATTATTGGGAAAATCTGACCTTACCTGCAAACTCGGCCCCATATCCAACCAGCTTCTGACCTGCAAACCCAACTCATATCCTATTGGAGAGTGGAAGTTAGATTCTGGATATTAGATTAAAATTGAAATGGTTGAAATTAAAACTGAAGTTGGAGTGTCCTAGCTTGACCATATTTGTGGATATGCAACCAAACAACCCACCTAGGAGCTGGTGGAGTCGCTGGTTCGCTCCCCATGTCCTGTGTTCGAAAACACCACAAAATTTCCTGGTATGTGTTTGTGTAGTATTAGTGGGCACACCGTTTGTGTGGGTTTAGCTGGTGCCACCCTTGGGATTATTTTAATTAGGTCAAAAACCTTAGGAATAACTGCATCACTATAAAAAAAATATATATGCAATCAAATATGGGAAGCGTAATCGTTACCCATGACCCCCATTTACATATCTAAATGGGTGCAACCAAACAAACCCTTATTAGAAATGATCGACTTTCATTTGATCCACCCATTCAGGTTTGCAGATAGATTGTTTAATGCATTAAAAGTGAGATTAGGCTTTTAGTTTAACTCTTATTTTTCAAGTATCGATCCATCCAAAGATGTTTATTTCTTCAATTGAGGTACAATTAAGGGGAAAAGAATCCAAAATCTTAACCCACCCTGAACCCAACTCGGGTGCAAGTCCAGAAACCATTCGTACTCCATACTCGACCAACATACTAAGAGACTACGTACCAACATACTAACGATCTCAATTTTTATTTTATAGAGAAAGTCATATTTTAAGATTTTTCTGAATTTAAAAAAATATATATTATGAATTATGCTGCCCATGAGAAGGGCATGTTTTGCTAGTATCGGATGAGGAAACATACAATGGTCAGGCATATTAACATGCATAATTTGCTAGAAGTTGGGTTTGAAAAATTAGGCACTCAACTCAGTTCTTTAAGTTGTTGATATAATAGCTAAAGGAGCCCGTGCTTAGCATCAGCCATGCAAGTCATCCAAATTCTTTTATTATTTGAAAAAAATTATTTAAAATATTTTTATAGTAGATTTTTTTTTTTTTTTTTTTTTTACTCCAGCCAAGGGGGCTAGGACCCTATTTTTATAGTAGATATAAAAATTTGAATTTGAGCGATCTGAATTTCGTATGTTTATTATCGGAAATTCATATACAACAATATATCTACCATGTATTTAAAAAAATGAAAAATATGGGGAAAAGACCCATTATTCCTCCTATTGTTGGACAAATTGTTGGGAAAATCGGACCTTACCTGCAAACTCGGCTTTTGACCTGCAAACCCAACTCATATCCTATTGGAGAGTGGCAGTTAGATCCTGGATATTAGATTAAAAAAAAAAGTTTTGCTAAATGGTAAATTGTATTAAGAGAAGGGGAAGAGATAAAAAGGACTAAAAAAAACCCCAAAGCCAAAGAGGCTACATCAACAGAAACAAAACAACATGGAAAAACAAAACATCTATACAAAGCAAAAAAACTGAAGTTGGAATGTCCTAGCTTGACCATATTTGTTTAAAGCCCAACTCATATTCTAATTCCTTCTTATAATAGAATTTGTCATAATAGAATGTCAGGTTGTAAGCATTTCAGAATTTCTTCTCTTAGGGCATTTGGAGAATTTCAAACGCCACAAGTGGAATTCTAAAATGACAACGGCCAAGTTGCATTCCAAAAAAAAGTAGATATATGAGACTTATACATTGCAAAAGTGTCATTTGAGATTCCAATTTGTAGAAATCTCTCAAATAAAATAAGTCATGTAGAATTTCAAAGAGCCACCAAACTATAGTTTTGTCATAACTTCTGAGCAGGAGAGAAACCTTGCTAGGAATGTTTGCAACCAAATAGACGCTAATTCAATATAATTAATGTGAAAGATCCACATCAAAGCAACACCATGAAACAAAGAGAAGCCCAAAAACCATCTTCATAAGAATTTCTCTAACAATTTCAATTGGAACCCACATTCGCCACAAACGTAGAACAATCCTGTAATGTTTTGACTGATGGCATAATTCATGGGATTGGACAAAATTTGAATTTGATCTATGCGTGTTTTATTTTTCTAGAATGGACTGCAAAATCCCATGGGAGTACGGCCTGCAAATAGGCCAAAGACCAAATAGGCCAAAGACCAGAGCTCTAGAGTTAGAACATTCAGAAGTAGAGTTCAAACGTTCAGAAGGAGAGTTCGAACGTTGCTGTGCAAAGCCTTTCCAAGCTAGTTCCCCGAGAGGTCCAAAATTCGAACTTTCAGGATCAAAGTTCGAACGTTGCTTCCCAGAATTTCCCAAGCCCAAAATCAGAGAAGAGCAGAGTTAGAACTTTCAACACTAGAGTTCAAACGTTGGAGTCCAGTTTCCAGGCCATTTTCCAAAAAGCTCAAAGTCCGAACTCTTGAGCTAAGAGTTTGAACTTTGCCTACCAGAAGTTCCCGTGCCAATTTCAAAAGAGTTCGAACTCTTCATTAAAGATTTCCAACGTTCGTAACATAATTCTATTTTTTTGGAAAACCCTAGCAGTTCCACTCTATAAGGGCTATTATATTTTGCCCTAATTACCTCTCTTAGACATTCAAGGACGGCTGCTAATATTTAGAGTGGGTTTTTTATTCTCTAGAGAGATTCATCCATTTTGAGCTGAGATTTTCATCTCTAAAGTCCTTTCTTCTATCTTTGGTTCATTTCATCCCAGAGTTGCTTCAAGGGTGTAGACGGGGAGTCAAGCACGGGAGAAGATGAACAGCCAGGCGCTGGCATGAAGTTTTGCGGTCCTTCGGTTGTTGTTCAACTGGGGTGGAGTTGTAAGTTCTCTTATAATCTTCGAATTATTAGTGTTTGATCTATTTCTAGGACCGAGTTCCAGGGCCCGTGACTTTTTCCCTTCTTTAGGGGTTTTTCCACGTATATCGCTGTCTCTCGTGTGGTGATTGATTGTTGTTTGTGTTGTTTGAATTGCATATTAGAGATCTGATTTGGAACCTTAGAATTTGGGGTTTTAAAACCTTCGAATTTGGAACCTTAGAATTTGGGGTTTTAAACCCTAGAATTTGGGGTTTTAAAACCTACAAATCCTTGTTTCCAACTTCACTTAAAAATTAACAAGGTGAAAAACCCCACCTAAAAACAACACAAACACCTTGAAATAGAGAGAAACCTAAAAATCCACTTCTAAAAAATTGTCCACACCTTCAACCGGAACCCAGACTCCAAATGAAAAAAACGCTATAGCATAAACAAGTCCAAACCCAAATTCATGTAACTTAACACACGACCAAAATAAAAACCCACATGGAAAAAGAGAAAAATTATAATGAATGTAAAAATCTTAGCTCATTTTAAAAAAGTACAGGAAGATTTTAAAAGCTCAAAAGAGTATAAAAGTTTTCCGTATTTCTTTCAACCAAGTCCTCGCCATAAAAAATTAAAAAATAACAAAAATAACATTATGTCATTTTTCAATTTTCACATTAATAAATCATTTAAGCGAAATGATCAAGTCCAGCCCAAATGTCCTAGTGGGGCCCACTTCTGCTACCTTGGTTCCAAATGACTGAAAAAATAGCTTTAAATGAGTTATTGCCATTAAAATAAACTTAAAACTTGGGTCATATGAGAATCCAAATAAAAGAACCCTAAGATCGATTTTAGCACTCTCTCCTATTTGATAGAACCATCGAAAGAAGATACCCCGTCATCAAGATTTGATCAATGTGGCCTATAAAGTATTTTTTGGGTTGATTTTAGCAAATGGAAGAAGGTTTAGAAAAGACAAAAACTTGAAAGAAGTACATTATTGTCATTTCAAAAAAGTATAGAGTAGACTTGGTTGGAAGAAATATAAAAAACTTTCATCTATCTTTTGAAATACTCAGCTTCTCAGGTGCTTTTTTAAAAGAGAACGGTCACTTGCCTCACTGATTAGTGGCGGCAGTTATCACCGAGCTGCCCGTGATTCAAATCTTAGGTACATCACATTTTCCCGCTTTAACGTGCGTGGGCTCTCTCTTGGGTCTCAATCCCCTTGGTTGGATTATCAGAAAAATGTGCTTTTTAAAAAACGAACTAAAAATTTTATACTTTTTGAAATTTATTTCGTAAAAGCACATCGTTGCCTTTTATCAAACTCCGTCAAATAGAGAGAACACTGAAATTTAATTCATCAAAGTTACTAATACTTCCAACCAAACCCAACAATATTTCAAATATAGGGCCAGGGACTCCAAGTGCAGCGTGTCAACACCATGAAATGAACCCAACCTAAGCTCATCTCTATCAGCACCCCTCCGTTCCCACTCAGCAAGTGGAAAGGGTCTTCCTAGGAATCTCAATTCGGCCCTTTGACAAGTGGGTCCTACTCGCCAGAAGCTGTAAAATAGTATTTTGGGGCCACCATAAGATTTACAATGTATAATACATTTAAATAAAATATTACAACAAATTTTATGTATTTAATACATGATCCATCATTAGTTTGACTCATTCATAATCAAAGTGAGACTCTGCATTGTTAGCACCTTGGAGCTTACTCTCACCTGTAAAAGAGAGAAGATCATCACTCACCTCTCTTTGAAGGCCGACGGCTACCGAGCCCAACGAGCTCTTTATAGAGCATCTCCAAGAGCTATGTCATTTGCCACGTGACAATGGCAACAGTCAAAAATATCATTAACCGTATCTGCAATAGCGATGCCATTTGTGATGTAGCATTTGACATAGTTGATTGGGCTGCCAAATTTCACGTATAAAAGGCAAATGCTTTTTATTATTTTGAACTATTTTATGCAATGGAGGCCCATAAGAATACAAGGTAGCAAAAGCTTTTTTCTTCTTTCACAATGTGGGTCTCATAATAAGATAAAAATATAATAAAATACAAAAAGCTCTAAAAAATACAGAGAGATATAAAGGAAGGAGTAAAAGCGCTAGTGCGGTCAAATCATAACTTTATTTTTCGATTTCATTTTTTCTATCCAAACAGACTACGATAAAAAAAACATCACCTTATAATTTCACTTTTCCACTACATTAGTAGGCAATCTCTCCCTTTTCGCACATTGATAAATTCTCTCCGTCCCTATTTGCCTCATTGCTCTATCTCTCTAGATTTTATTTATTCATTTTTAAAACAAAACATTTCCAAAATGTGATGTAAAAAAGGAAGAATAACTTAAATTGGATTGTTCCACCGTGTCGTGGGTTTGTGGAGTTGCGTCTCGGAGACTTACCATTTTCGTGTCATTCAAACAGATCAGGCCACTATTTCGCTAATAGGGTCCACTTTGCATGCATTTTTTGAACCGGAGTGTGCTAGAAATGCTGCCCTCTGATTTTCCTAACTTGCTTTGATTCCCTCAAAGCTGGACAATTTTTTAATTATGAATCCAGTAATGAATTGAAGTAGGATGAATATAAAATTATGGGATCAGTGATTAATTGAAGTGGGATAATTGTGCATGTTTGGTATTAATAGGCTAAATTGATAGGCCAACGGATGATCATGGATCAATACGTGGTCTCCTCCTTTTTCAATGCACGAGTTCTCAATCCCCACGTGTAGGTTGTCTCTCCCCATCCATATGAGTCTTTCTCAGCGTGTGTGAATGTTAAAATCAAGAGAGAATAAAATAGAAGGGGATAATGATGGTCTTTTGTCTTTTCATTTAGTGGATTGAAGATATTGTTTATTATTTTTTCTGTCTTTGAAAAGTAAAGGAATTTTTTAATTTATATACTTCTTATATGACCCCTAGTCTTTTGAATTTTTGACTTTTTTTTTAAAAAGATGGAGGGAGTTTTGAGTTAAATTGCTTTTGATGTGACATCTTGTCTGAAAAATGAGGACTTTATTTGACTTTTACTGTGCTAGTAAAGTGCCAAATTGGCCATAAAGATTTGTTTCTTCTTTATGAGTTTGCTTTTCTTTGAGATTTATTTTCTTTATGATAATACTCATCATCCAAATTTAAATATATATCTTTATTTTTAGGTCTGGGCTTTTCATAGGCCTTTGTTGTTAGTTTTAGGTTAACAGGAAAATGGAAGGTCTGCTTCATTGCAACTTTGGAAGCAAAGCATTGGGTCTGCTTGTAGCTGATGATTTTGGGGAGGAGTCGGGTCAATTGAGAGGAAGGTGAATTAGTTGGCTTGAGATTTTATATAAATGGCGAATGTTAATAGGATAAAATAATTCACTCTATTCTAACGGGAAAAGAAAATCTGGACTCTTCCGTCTGGAGACTTGTATGCTGAATAACATTGTTGGGTATGTCCTCTTTTGGATATAAGAACATAGGGGGAAAAGACCAGCCACCTTTCTTCTTTGTGCTTGAATTTGAAAATTAGAAAGTCTCTTTCTATTCCTATGAATGGGCCAGGAGTAGGGAGACTATTACAGGTTTTACTACTTAGTTATGTATAGAGACGTGGATGTAAATAATTAAAATTCCAGGTGCAGTAAGACGCTCTCTTAGAAAAAATCTAAGTTAAGGGAGTAGAACCCACAATTAGCTCCATGAAACTCAAGCTGCTCAAAATAATGCCCTCACTGTCTTTAGAATATTCTATATTCTAAAATCTTACTCAGATAGGAGTTGGGCCTCCACTGAAGGATTGAACACAGGATGAATAACGTGATTTATAAATATCATTATGATTGTGTTAGTCATGTTATTCGTCATTTGCTCAATGCTCAATTTTACAGGGGAGCCAATTATTAGAGTAAAAATTGGAAACATCTCTTGAAAAAAGGATAATTGCATTTTGAGTGGCTTAGATTTTCAATAGAATGGATCATCATACTTTGCTGGGTCCTGAGTGAGAGAGGATCCGGACTCATGGACTCAAGAGAATTCGTGAATTAAGATAGTGTAGCCCACAATTAATCTATAAGTAATTGGGTTACGATCATTATGGTGTGATATCTTAAATTTCTTTAGCTAACTATTCTTACCAAAACCTCAAGGCTTTAGTAGAGGCAACGGAAATAATTTTCAATATTCTCTCTCAAGTGGAGCCCACTCTTCAACACTCTCCCTCAAGTGGAACCTGGCCAGCACACTTTTGGCACCACTTTTTTTTTTTTTTTTTGCGCCGATTCGTTTTTTTATAGAATTCAAACTCACTACCGATTGGCTATGATATCATCTTGAATTTCTTTATGATCTTGACTGTACATTTGGTGGCCTCCACCACAGGTTGCAAGAACTAGATTTCTGTGCAACAGCTTAGAAAAGCCGGATATTCAAATTTCAACATATGAATGAGACATAAAATGCTCATGGTAAAGGAAGAGTTGCATAGCTTCCAAATCTGGGTTGTGGAACAAGGTTTGAAGTAAATTGAAATGTGAATAGATTCTAAAGGTAGGTGAACCTCGTTTTAAAACAAGACACTATCAGCTATACACAGCAAACAAATATACTTATAGATGGATTAATCTTCTTATTTAGTTTTGTGAACTTTTCTTTTATCCCTAGGAGGTTCAGTGGTCAAGCTCGTAAACTTGCCAAACCATGTTTTTGTATTAATCAGGATATTGGATGGGAGATGGCTGCTTTTGAATTAGTGGTGGGGGGTTGATTTTATTGTATTTTCTCTTTTGTTGTTGTTTCCTCTTGTTGGTTTTAATATATTTTTATTTACCAAAAAAAGAAAAAAACACTTATTGGTGGATATACTGGTTCACCATCAATATCTTTTTGTTGCCTCGGTCCTTTCATTAATTCTAAAATAAATAGTTCCATAGAAAATTGATTAAACTTCATTTTTAACTGTTTTAGAGTGCTTTCATATGTGTGTGTGTGTGTGTGTGGGGGGGGGGGGGGGGGGGGGGGGGTACATTCATATGAATCTATCTCTCACCATAGGATGAAGGTACTTTACCTTTTTGCACATGAAGATAAGAAAATGTACCTCACCCTATGTACTTGAAAAATAACTTTTGTACTTAAAATTTTTTATTTATGGAAGCATCCCTAACCCTATAGTGAAGGATAGATGCACTTGAATATTTCCCTATATATATAAATATATGTGGGCGGTAGAGTTCAACCTCCTGCAACTGTGGATGTATTGTATATATATAAGGGGCTTTTTCGGTTACATAAAACTTGCATGCAACCTTCGTGCGAGGTAGCTTATGGGGCCCATTTGGTCCCCACAGATGATGTGACTAGGGGATAGAAAGAGTCATTTGGAGGTCTGGGAAGGGACCAAATATCAAATTTGGGCTAAATTCCAAGCCTCTCATCCCTTCATTTGTGACCTACAAATTTAATGGCTTTGTATGTATTAGAAAAAAACTAACCTTAATCAAATGATCCAATTCAATCAGATCAATTCAATTTAAACATATCGAACTTAAAATGGGGGGGGCGGGGGGGGGTGGTGTTTTGGAGATTCTGATCCATTCCATCAGTACCCAATGGGCCCCACATGTTGTCCCACTTCAGTTCCTCCAAGCAAGATATCCGTATTTGAATATTGGCCTATGTGTGTGTTTGATTTCAGACTTTTTGACCATAAAAAGGGTATCCATCATTGGTGAAAACTTTCACATTTCGAGCGATAATTCAATTTTAATTTGGAAAAGTTTTAGAATCAAGTTTCAAAAAAAAGGTAAAAATTTTTTATTTTTTATTTATAGAGAATCACCGTGCCGGACCAAGATTTTTAGATTCGTCTAGGTAGTTACGTGCCTGAAATTGTGCAGAAATACTGATGATCATGATAAAAAATTTCAAAGAAAAGTAGAACCACAATAAATATTTTCTCTCAGAAACAGTTGATAGGTGAACATGGTCAGGGGTTGTCGTCAGGCGTGGAGTTTTGACTTTCAAGTTATTCCATCCGTAGGAATGATTGAAAGCTATGACTTTCTAAACTTAGAAATTCAGAACAAAGAGAGTCATAAATGAGAGGTAATGTTCTCCCCTCAAATGGACAGTCCATCTCTGCCGCCCTCGTTTGGGGTCACAGTCCAACTCCTTTTACACTCTTATCCTCCTGTTATTTGATATTATGCTGAATTTTACGCTCATCAGACCTTCAAGCACCATTAGCTGTGAATCTTATCAGAATATATGGTTAAAAGACAATTAATGTTTTTTCTTTTACGTGAACCTTATTTGAAAAGAAATAATTCCATCTGCGATCTGCCCTTAATTATAAGAATGCATCTAAGAGATAGCCTGCTAAAGTATGCCATATACTAGTAGGTGGAGATCTGATATATGCATAGAGAGAGATAAAGAGTGAGATAATTATTTGTCAATGAGTAGTGCATTCCTGTAAAGTGATGGATTCATTCCTGTACTCTTTTTTTTTGGTAAAAGATTCATTCCTGTACTTGAGAACCCAAGTTTTAAATGGACCGGTGTTTGTTGGAGTTTTGGACAAGTATTATGATTTGTGGGTCTCACCGTGGACTTGATGTTCAAAATGTAGTACGCGTGGTTGCCCCACGGCCTACTTGCTCTGACCAGAAGAGTATGCAGCAATTCATGTACGTCCGTAGAAAGAGTTTAGGGACCATTTTATTTCTTGGGATATTGCCGGTTACAGTGGTCTGGGGCCAAGCCATGAATTGTTGAAGTTGAAGTATATGAAACTGTTCATGCGATAGCGTGCACATTAGATTGTGTAATACTCGAGGGTCATGCAATCGCGGGGGGGGGGGGGGGATTTGGGGAGGGCCCCTTATAAAAAAATTGCATATAAATTTTAAAGCATATAAGGGCTTTTTTTTTTTTTTTAACTTTGGGAGAGCCATAAGTAAAAAATCACAAATTTCTTTAAAACCTCTAGGGGTTTTCTAGATTTTTTTGATTTTTTTTTTTATATTGGGGGGGCGCGCTAGTTCCGAAATTTCACCATGGGGGTGGGGGGGGGGGCGGCACTAGTTCCGAAATTTCACCATGGCAAATGTTAAGTTTAAAGGCTGTTATATAGGCAATATTCCTTTTTTCTTGTGTAGAATTTTTCTTTTCCAACGTCCTTTAATAAAGCATCTTTTTCTGGAATCACATAAAATTTAATACATTTTTACGCTTTTTCACATAGAAAAAGCAGAAAAATAGTGTACCAAACATAGATTTTTTGCTGTAGCATGAAAATTAATTTTGAGATCCTCAGTTTTTTTGTGGAAATGTAGTATGCTTTTTTGGCCGCATGCACTGACCAGAAGAGTGTGCAACATATGTAGAGGATAAAGCAATATGAACTTTTTTTTTTTTGCTGACCGGGCATGTCCAAGGCCTCTTTGAGCACCTGACTAACTCCCGGAGTGGTGGCTTCCCCCTGTTTCCATTCACCGGGTTTGTAGAACTATATAATAGCCTAGGGTCCCAACGCATTGACGGGCTTCGATACTGAAACCTCTAGGTGGTTACGGAGTGCCCCAACCAACAGCGCCACAAAGCATTGGTCAAGTGATCTGAACTTGAACAGTGAGATTTGGGGGACTTTTTATTTGCAATTTTTGTGTGGAGTATACTTTTCAAAAGTAATAAGAAATATATTACTTGCAACAGTGCTCCGGACCAATGCATTGTGGTGAGTAACACCATGATGGGGCTCACTTATAATAAATCCGAACTCTCCACACACACGGGACCCATCGAATGACGCTGAAACCCAGGGAATTGCACCAATCCAAAAGGAATGGACCGTTGGATCTAGGGTTAATTATTTTATTTTTTTAATATAAGTCATTAAACTTGTGTGCCATAGATAAAGTGATTAGAGGCATGTGATTGAACCTAAACTTAATAATTGGGCTCATCAAGGATAGCTCTTTCCATCTCCATGGCCCGGCCTATGATCAGTGAGGGCCTAGGTGGGCCCTCTCACGATGTCTCTCATGGTAAGAGGCGAGACCTAGCTCTCACAAGAGCTTTTTTTTTTTTTTTCTAATATATGCCCCGGTTTCAATCCAGGATTCCTAACCAAAATCACAAAACTAGCAATGATTAAATTAGAAAACTAAATAAGCATCTTTCAGAATTTTAGAAAGATTCGCCTTAATTTTTAGAACAGAAAAAAAAAACCAAAAGAAGAAGGCAGGGTAGTCCATTTCAACCTATGCTGGCCCACCATTTCGACGGTTGGGACAAGCCATGCAGTTTTCTCCAAACCTCCAACGGGTGTAACACGACCACCACCTTAGTAGTCTAGCGGACTACTACGTGCTGCAACGAATTACGTAAAACCAACGGGCTCGACTATAAATAACAGGGTCTGTCTCCTTGGTCTAGTCCCACACCCGCGTGTACGGTCAAACCGTTGATTTGACTCAATTTTTCTTGCCACACACCCCTTTCATTACCGGGTCATAGTCAAACCCTCAAGATCTCCCAGTCTCTCTGCCAAAATGCATGTATAAAATCTCCTCCTCCCTTAACCTTATTTCACCATCACAACTCATCACATCCTCTCTTCCTCCCTCCAAAACAAAAATTAATCTACTTTTTCTCCAAATTCTCCATCTCAGATATGGGTTCTTGCAGAAGAAATCTCAAACCAATAATATCCATCATTTTCTTCCTCTTGATCAACTCTAGTGCTGCAACTGCAAGGCCTTTAGAAGGATTAATTGTACTGGAGTCTCTCCAGAAAGGGCCCGAGACGCCTTCTGGGAGGTCCGGGTGCACATACGTACCGAAGAATCCTGGCCCTCGATGCCCACTCAATGAAAGAAATTTTGCAGTTCATGCACCTACTGTGGAACCTGGTTCCCATGACACCATTATCAATTCTGGTGTTGCTTTTGCTGATACTGAGATTCGAGACCAACATCAAGGGTCTTGATCTTCTCTTCCATTGAAATATATGCAAGGAACAGCTCCAAACCAGATGATAGTGCCAATTTTTAACTGAAGTGTTGTATGCAACATTAAGTTACTTCATTATTATTGTTGTTGTTGTTTTTTTGTCTTTTTGCATGGGTGCAACTTTCCTAAGGCATTGACAAGTACCGGAAGCTCATGCATTGGTTTGAAATTATGTTATTCGGGAGGTATTCATTCGAAGAGCCTTAAGTTCATAAACATGGGCTTCAAATTTGGCCCAGAATAAATCATGTGGTAAAATAAGCATAGGTGTTGACTATGACCGATCTTATTTTATGTGACTTTTTGTCCCGGATCTGAAACCTACTGTAGCATCACTCTTAACTCCCTTGCATTTGAGTTTATTGTGTTAATCACATCTCAAGCATTTTATATCCAATTAAGAAAGAGGAAGACTCAAAGGTTGATCTTTCATCCACAATCCAAGGCTATATCAAAGGCTTTCTCAGGGAATCATGAAAAATTTAGCTTATTATTCTACTTTTCCTTGAAAAACATTTTCGTTGCTGAAAAGCAGCCAGATTCTCGACCCCTTTTCCTTAGAAATGCCTTCATGCACACAAACGTTCTAATGTTTTCTTAGTGGATTCTGCTGCGCTATCACAGCAAATGTAGGTTGTGGACTTAAGGTGAAAAAATAAAGATCATTTTCATTAGATATTTCAAGCTATCCAACCGAGGATCACTACAAGCAGTCAATTATCAAACAAATGAAAAAAATTTCTTCCATCCATACGATTTTTTTTTAATCAAATGATTAAGTATTCAATAGATCATATTTTCCTAAATCCCTAATCAATAACTCACATATTCAACTTATACCCAAAAAAAAAAAAACTAACATATGCAACCAAACAACCCACCTAGGAGCTGGTGGAGTAGAACAAGGCGTGGGTCTGCTCCTCATGTTTTGTGTTTGAAACAACCAGAAAATTTCGTGGTATGTGTTTGTGTAGTATTAGTGGGCACACCGTTTAAATAGGTTTAGTTGGTGCCACCCTAAGAATTATTTTAATTGGGTCAAAAACCTTAGAAATACCCGTGTTATTAAAAAAACATATGCAATCAAATATGGAAAGCGTAATCGTTACGCATGAACCCCCATTTACATATCTAAATGGGTGCAACCAAACAACCCCTTATGAGAAATGATCGACTTTCATTTGATCCACCTATTCACATTTGCAGCTATATGTTCCATGCATTAAAAGTGAGATTAGGCTTTTACTTTAACTCTTATTTGTCAACTATTGATTCATCCAAAGACATTTATTTCTTTGATTGAGGTACAATTATGGAAAATTGTTTTTCAAAATCTTAACCCACCCTGAACCCAACTCGGGTCTAAGCACAGAAACCATTCCTACTCCATACTCGACCAACTTACTACAAGGATACATACCCCTAATAGAATAATATCAAATTTTGCATTTCTTATAAAAATTATCGATCTCAATTTTTATTTTATACAGAAATTCATATTGTAAGATTTTCTGATTTTTTAGAAAATTTTATATATATTATGAATTATGCTGCCCATGAGAAGGGCATGTTTTGCTAGTATCTAACGAGGAAACTTGCAATGGTCAGGCATATTAACATGCACAATTTGCAGGTACTTGTGTCTGAAAAAGTTGGCACTCGACTCAGTTCTTTAGATATACTAGCTAGAGGAGCCCGTGCTAAGCATCAGCCATACAAGTCATAAAAAAAAATATTATTATTTTTATTAATTTTATTTACAATATTTTTATAGTTGATTTTATTTTGTTGCCCCAACCAAGCGGGCCGGGACCTTATTTTTATAGTAGATATAAAAATTTGAATTAAAGTGATCTGAATTTCATAAGTTTATTATCTGAAATTCATATACGATAATATATATATATCATTTATTAAAAAAATGGAGAAACGACCCAATAGTACTCCTACTTTTGTTGGACATATTATTGGGAAAATCTGACCTTACCTGCAAACTCGGCCCATATCCAACCTGCTTTTGACCTGCAAAACCAACTCATATCCTATTGGATAGTGGTAGTTAGATTCTGGATATTAGATTAAAATTGAAATGGTTGAAATTAAAACTGAAGTTGGAGTGTCCTAGCTTGACCATATTTGTGGATATGCAACCAAACAACCCACCTAGGAGCTGGTGGAGTAGTATAAGCCATGGGTTTGCTCCCCATGTCTTGTGTTCGAAAACACCACAAAATTTCCTGGTACGTGTTTGTGTAGTATAAGTGGGCACACCGTTTGTGTGGGTTTAGCTGGTGCCACCCTAGGGATTATTTTAATTGGGTCAAAAACCTTAAAAATGCCCACATCATTATAAAAATATATGTGCAATCAAATATGGGAAGCGTAATCGTTACGCATGACAGCATTTTACATATCTAAATGGGTGCAACCAAACAAACCCTTATGAGAAATGATCGACTTTCATTTGATCCACCCATTCACGTTTGCAGCTAGATTGTTCAATGCATTAAAAGAGAGATTAGGCTTTTAGTTTAACTCTTGTTTTTCAAGTATCGATCCATCCAAAGATGTTTATTTCTTCAATTGAGGTACAATTAAGGAAAAAAATCTAAAATCTTAACCCACCCGGAACCCAACGCGGGTGCAAGTCCAAAAACCATTCCTACTCCATACTCGACCAACTTACTACGAGACTACGTACCCTTAATAGAATAATATCATATTTTACATATCTTATATATATTATCGATCACAATTTTTATTTTATAGAGAAAGTCATATTTTATGATTTTTCTGAATTTAAAAAAATATATATATTATGAATTATGCTGCCCATGAGAAGGGCATGTTTTGCTAGTATCTGATGAGGAAACATACAATGGTCACACATATTAACATGCATAATTTGCAGGAAGTTGTGTTTGAAAAAGTAGGCACTCAACTCAGTTCTTTAAGTTGTTGATATAATAGCTAGGAGCCCGTGCTTAGCATCAGCCATACAAGTCATCGAATTTTTTTTTTTATTTAAAATATTTTTATAGTAGATTTTTTTTTGTTACCCCAGCCAAGGGGGCTAGGACCCTATAACCAGGGGGGGCGGCGGCTAGGACCCTATAGCCAAGGGGACTAGGACCCTATTTTTTATAGTAGATATAAAAATTTGAATTTGAGCGATCTAAATTTCGTATGTTTATTATCGAAAATTCATATACAACAATATATCTACCATTTAAAAAAAAAAAAAAAAACAAGAAGAAGGGGAAAAGACCCATTAGTTGGGAAAATCGGACCTTACCTGCAACCTCGGCCCATGGCCAACCAGCTTTTGACCTGCAAACCCAACTCATATCCTATTGGAGAGTGGCAGTTAGATTCTGGATATTAGATTAAAAAAAATCATCTGCTAAATGGTAAATTGTATTGAGAGAAGGGGAAGAGATAAAAAGGACTAAAAAAAAAAACCCAAAGCCAAAGAGGCTACATCAACAGAAACAAAACAACATGGAAAAGCAAAACATCTATACAAAGCAAAAAAAACTGAAGTTGGAGTGTCCTGGCATGACCATATTTGTTTAAAGCCCAACTCTTATTCTTATTCCTTTTTATAAAACTTGACATTCTATTATAAAACCCAACTCATATTCTAATTCCTTCTTATAATATAATTTGTCATAATAGAATGTCAGGTTGTAAGCATTTCAGAATTTCTTCTCTTAGGGCATTTGGAGAATCTCAAATGCCACAAGTGGAATTCTAAAATGACAACGGCCAAGTTGCAATCCAAAAAAAAGTAGATATATGAGACTTATACATTGCAAAAGTGTCATTTGAGATTCCAATTTGTAGAAATCTCTGCAATAAAATAAAACGTAGAATTTCAAAGAGCCACCAAACTATAGTTTTGTCATAAATTCTAAGGGGAAGAGAAACCTTGCTAGGAATGTTTGCAACCAAATAGGCGCTAATTCAATATAATTAATGTGAAAGATTTATATCCAGGCAACACCTACACCATGAAACAAAGAGAAACCCAAAAATCATCTTCAAAAGAATTTCTCTAACAATTTCAATGGGAACCCACATTCGCCACAAATGTAGAACAATCTTGTAATGTTTTGAGTGTTGGCATAATTCATGGGATTGGACAAAATTTGAATTTGATCTATGTGTTTTTCATTTTTCTAAAATGGAATGCAAAATCCCATGGGAGTACAACCTGCAAACCAAAGACCAGAACTCCAGAGTTAGAACGTTAAGAGCAGAGTTCGAACGTTGCTGTCCAGAGCCTTTCCAAGCCAGTTTCCCGAAAGGTCCAGAGTTCAAACTTTCAGGATCAAAGTTCGAACGTTGCTTTCCAGAATCTCCCAAGCCCAAAATCAGAGAAGAGCAGAGTTTGAACTTTCAACACTAGAGTTCAAATGTTGGAGTCCAGTTTCCAGGCCATTTTCTAGAAAACTCAAGAGTCCAAACTCTTGAGCTGAGAGTTCGAACTTTGCCTACCAGAAGTTCCCAGGCCAATTTTCAGAATGCACAAGAGTTCGAACTCTTCATTAAAGAGTTCGAACGTTCGTAACATAATTCTATTTTTTGGAAAACCTTAGCGGTTCTACTCTATAAGGGCTGTTATATTTTGCCCTGATTACTTCTCTTAGACATTCAAGGAGGCTGCTAACATTTAGAGAGGGCTTTTTATTCTCTAGAGAGATTCTTCCATTTTGAGTCGAGATTTTCATATCTAGAGTCCATTTCTTCTATCTTTGGTTCGTTTCATCTCAGAGTTGCTTCAAGGGTGTAGGCGGGGAGTCAGGCGCAGGAGAAGATGAACAGTGAGAAGCCAGCATGAGGTTATGCGATCCTTCGGTTGTTGTTCGACTCGGGAGGGGTTGTAAGTTCTCTTGTAATCTTCGAATTGTTAATGTTTGATCTCTTTCCTGGACCGAGTTCTAGGGCCCGTGATTTTTTCCCTTATTTAGGGGTTTTTCCATGTATATTGTTGTCTCTCGTTTGGTGATTGATTGTTGATTTTGTGATTGTTTTTTGTGTTGTTTGAATTGCATATTAGAGATCTGATTTGGAACCTTAAACCCTAGAATTTGGGTTTTTAAACCTTCAAATCTTTGTTTCCAACTTCACTTAAAAATTAACAAGATGAAAAACCCCACCTAAAAACAACACAAACACCTTGAAATAGAGAGAAACCTAAAAATCCACTTCTAAAAAATTGTCCACACCTTCAACCGGAACCCAGACTCCAAATGAAAAAAACGCTATAGCATAAACAAGTCCAAACCCAAATTCATGTAAATTAACACACGACCAAAATAAAAACCCACATGGAAAAAGAGAAACATTATCATGAATGTAAAAATCTTAGCTCATTTTAAAAAAGTATAGGAAGATTTTAAAAGCTCAAAAGAGTATAAAAGTTTTCTGTATTTCTTTCAATCAAGTCATCGCCATAAAAAATTAAAAAATAGCAAAAATAAAATTATGTCATTTTTCAATTTTCACATTAACAAATCAATTAAGAGAAATGATCAAGTCCAACCCAAATGTCCTAGTGGGGCCCACTTCTGCTAACTTGGTTCCAAATGATTGAAAAAATAGCTTTAAATGAGTTACTGCCATTAAAATAAACTTAAAACTTGGGTCATATGAGAATCCAAATAAAAGAACCCTAAGATCGATTTTAGCACTCTCTCCTATGTGACAGAACCATCGAAAGAAGATACCCCGTCATCAAGATTTGATCAATGTGGCCTATAAAGTATTTTTTGGGTTGATTTTAGGAAATGAAAGACGGTTAAGAAAAGACAAAAACTTGAAAGAAGTACATTATCGTCATTTCAAAAAAGTATAGAGTAGACTTGGTTGGAAGAAATATAAAAAACTTTCATCTATCTTTTAAAATACTCAGCTTCTCATGTGCTTTTTTAAAAGAGAACAGTCACTTGCCTCACTGATAAGTGGCGGTAGTTATCACCGGGCTGCCTGTGATTCAAATCTTAGGTACATCACATTTTTCCCCTTGTACGTGCGTGGGCTCTCTCTTGGGTCCCAATCTCCTTGGTTGAATTATCAAAAAAATGTGCTTTTTAAAAACAAACTAAAAACTTTATACTTTTTGAAATTTATTTCGTAAAAGCACATCGTTGCCTTTTATCAAACTCCGTCAAATAGAGAGAAACACTGAAATTTAATTCATCGAAGTTACTAATACTTCCAACCAAAACCAACATTTCAAATATAGGGCCAGGGACTCCAAGTGCAGCGTGTGTCAACACCATGAAATGAACCCAACCTAAGCTCATCTCTATCAGCACCCCTTCGTTCCCAGTTAGCAAGTGGAAAGGGTCTTCCTAGGAATCTCAATTCGGCCCTTTGACAAGTGGGTCCTACTCGCCAAAAGCTGTAAAAGTGTATTTTGGGGCCACCATAAGATTTACAATGTATAATACATTTAAATAAAATATTACAACAAATTTTATGTATTTAATACATGATCCATCATTAGTTTGACTCATTTTTAATCAAAGTGAGACTCTGCATTGTTAGCACCTTGGAGCTTACTCTCACCTGTAAAAGAGAGAAGATCATCACTCATCTCTCTTTGAAGGCCGACGGCTACTGAGCCCAACGAGCTCTTTATAGAGCATCTCCAAGAGCTATGTCATTTGCCACGTGACAGTGGCAACAGTCAAAAATATCATTGACCGTATCTGCAACAGCGATGCCATTTGTGATGTAGCATTTGACGTAGTTGATTGGGCTACCAAATTTTATGTATAAAAGGCAAATGCTTTTTATTATTTTGAACTATTTTATGCAATGGAGGCCCATAAGAATGCAGGGTAGCAAAAGCTTTTTCTTCTTTCACAATGTGGGTCTCATATTAAGATAAAAATATAATAAAATAGAAAAAGCTCTAAAAAATACAGAGAAATATAAAGGGAGTAAATGGGCTAGTGCGGTCAAATCATAACTTTATTTTTCGATTTCATTTTTTCTATCCAAACAAACTATGATAAAAAAAACATCACATTATAATTTCACTTTTCCACTACATTAGTCGGCGTTCTATCCCTTTTTGTACATTTATAAATTCTCTCCATCCCCATTTGCCTCCTTTCTCTATCTCTCTAGATTTTATTTATTTATTTTCAAAACAAAACATTTCGAAAATGTAATGTAAAAAAAGGGAGAACAACTTGAATTGGATTGTTCCACAGTGTCGTGGGTTTGTGAAGTTGCGTCTTGGAGACTCACAATTTTCGAGTCATTCAAACAGATCAGGCCACTATTTCGCTAACAGGGCCCACTTGCATGCATTTTTTGAACCGGAGTGTGCTAGAAATGCTGCCGTCTGATTTTTCTGACTTGCTTTGATTCCCTCAAAGTTGGTCAATTTTTTAAATTTTGAATCCAGTGATGAATTGAAGTTGGATGAATATAAAATTATGGGATCAGTGTTGAATTGAAGTGGGATAATTGTGCATGTTTGGTATTAAGATATGTACACCGCATTTCAAAATTTTCAATGGTTCATCTAATAAGTTTTTCCGTCTAGTGTTTATGGAATAAAAAGGGATTTTCCCTAATACTTAGTTTACCATGTCAACAAATGCTGGCCCATCGCTTGGACGGTGGGATCAAACATGCAGTTTCTCCGAGCCACCAATGGCTGTAACAGCGGACTACTTGCAAAATACTTGAAAACGAGCAGCAAGATAAGAAAAATCAGGGTAGTCTCTCTCCATGGTCTAGTCCTACACCCGCGTGTACGGTCAAACCTTAGATTTTGACTCAGCTTTGGTTGCCCCCCACACCCCTTTCATTACCAAGTCACAGTCAAAGCCTCAAGAGCTCCAGTCTCTACGCCAAAAACACATCTATAAAATCTCCTCCTCCCTACCTTGTTTCACCATCACAAGTCACAACTCATCCCACTCTCTCTCTCTCTCTCTCTCCAAAACAACAAAGCACCAACAATAACTCTTGTTAACAAAAAAAAAAATTCTACTTCTTCTCCATCACAGATATGGGTTCTTGCAGGAGAAATCTCAAGCCAATAATATCCATCATCTTCATCATCTTGATCAACTCTATTGCTGCAACTGCAAGGCCTTTAGAAGGTGAGTGGGGATCGAAGAAAGGATTAATTGTGCTAGAGTCTCTCCAAAAAGGGCCCGTGGCGCCTTCTGGGAGGTCAGGGTGCACATACGTATCGAAAAATCCTGGTCCTCGATGCCCACTCAATGAAAAAAATTTTGCAGTCCATGCACCCGTTGTGGAACCTGGTTCTCATGACACCATTATCAGTTCTGGTATCTCTTTTGCTGATACTGAGATTCGAGACCAACATCAAGGGTCTTGATCTTTTGTTTCATGGGAAAATGCGCAAGAGAAGTTGCAAACGAAATGACACTGCATTTTTTAACTAAACTGTTGTATTATTAATTATTATCATTTTTTTATTTTTTTATTTTTTTTTTTTTTTTGTCTTTCTGCATGGCTGCAACTTGCTTTGGCATATTGGCAAGTACTGCGAGGTCATTCATTGTAATATTCTTGTATTTATGTAGCTCAATCTAACTGCAGAATTCATTTATTGGTTTTTTAAACTATGTCTTTCGGGATGTATTCATTCGAATAGCTTTGAGTTCATAAACATGGTTTTAAAACTTGACCGAGACTAAATTATGTGGTTCAATATGCATAGGTTTGGACTATATATCTATCTGTGATCCATCTTTTCTTCTGTGACTTTAGTCTCGAACCTAAAACACATTGTAGCTTCACCATGATCACCACCTTTACATTTGACTTTATTGTGTTAGTTATATCTAAATTCTATCTCAAAATTATCCTTGAGGTATTCATGGTCTCTTAACTATATATTTACAAATTAGTCGAGATGGCCAACCTGATAGTGGGCCACTTTTTTTTTATTTAAGAAAACACCCTGATATCAAGAAATACATGGTATAATGATACTATGTTAAGAGGTCTTTTTTTTCTTTTTTTAAATGGCATTCCATGATACTATGTTAAAAAAGCCCAAAATTCAAAGGTTGTTTTTTCATCCGCGCAGTATAAATCATCGACAGTCTAAATGTTATCTTTGTCTTAGTGTGGTACGTTGGGCAATCATGGGAATGGTGGTAGTGGCTTAGAGGTGAAAGAACAAAGATCAATTTGATTGGATACTTCTAGCTATATCGATCCAACCGAGGGTCACTCAACCAGCAGTCAAGTATCAAACAAATGACAATCTTTTCTTCCACACCTACATGATTTTTTTATCAAGAGATTTAAAAGTGATCAATAAAACTGATTTTTAGCAAACCATTAATCAATTAATAACTCACAAATGACTCTTACCGGGCAGATATAGAACCACCTCAATTCCTTTCATGTGTCTAAATATGGATCCTTTGAGATTGTATAAGGCTTGGACTCGGGAGATGTGTGATGGATTCAGGTGAAATTTCATCCTGCGCCGATTATTAAAAATCTAAATTGCTTAAAATAAATTTTCATTTCTTTTGTGAGATGTGGCGAATCTTTACTCGTAAATGCTTGTGCCACTACAATATTCAACATTTGGTTGATAATTGTTGTAGGCGGTGAAAACACGACACCTACTTAGATTGAGATGAACTTTGTAGATCAGGGAATACCGAACGCCAAGAACCTGAAAAGGGAAGGAAAATGGCTTTGGTCAGAGCCTCTGGCTGCCGTAAGCCGAAGGCGCTCCGATGCCTGAGTTAGTTCTGAGAAAACTAAGCAGGAGGAGGGAGAGGAGAATGAGAGACAATATGTTGTGTGTTGTGTGTTGCGTACCTCCATGGGGCTGATCCCACGTGTATATGTAGACATTCCTCATTCATTCTCTCTATGAGTGGGGGTAGGTGGGGTGAGGTCCCATCGATCATCACCCTGACATTCGGCGGTAGGTAAAAGGGGAATATCCCATCAGAAACTTCCATGCTTTCGGTCAGTTGATGTTAAGGGATGATAAAGCCAACTTCTTATCGCCATAAATGAGCAATCCTATCACCATAAATGAGCGCTCCTCTCTGTCAAGGCGCGCTTGTACTTCTCAGCGGAGGGTGAGGGCCCACTCTGCCTTCAGCGTTTTTACCGGGACCAGGAATGGCCTGGCCGTGCTGGGCACTGTGCTGAGCTGGCACTCACGCCGAGCTGCCGAGCTGACCCGTTGTGCTGGCACTCCTAACCGAGCTGCCGAGCTGCATGGTGGAGGTTTCTTGAGTCAGCGCTTCTTACCGAGTCGTCGAACTGCTGGGCTGTGATTACCGAGGCCGAGGTGGACAGCTAGTGCTCCTACCGTGATCCTCCCTTAATCTCGTCATTACGATGTTTTACCTATACAATTGCCCCTAGCTTTTGACCTCTGAGAGGAGCTCTCCAGCTCGAGGAGGTCGGAAGCTAAGTGACTCTGCCTAGCCGGCACCGCTACCGAGCTCGAGAGAGGGTCGCCGAAGTGTGGGAAGGGGTTACCAAGATAGAGGAGTTTCGGATTAAAGGGGGTCCCTCCTGAGCCTAATGACCGTTGCTGATGTGCGGTCCCTACTAAGATGTCTTTTCGCCTGTCCAGGGCATTTAATAGTCCTCAAAAATTGCGCCGATGGTGGCGCGTGTTGCCTCTTCGGCTGCCACACAATTACTTTGAAAAGACGTTAGGACTGCGATATGCGACGTTAAGGCTGTCTGAGGCGACGCCTCATTAAAGGCACTTCTCAAAAGTTGAAACTGCGCCTCTAACCCTTATAAATCAGAGCTTCTCCTTCGTCCTCACTTTCTTTTACTCTTTCGAAATTTCTATTGCACACTGCTAGAGAGCTTCCCCATCGCCTGCAAGTCGCTGGCATTCTCGTCTGTGCAGTCCCCCTCGTAGGGCTTTTTTCTGCTTCTTTGTTTTCCTTTCTTCTAGGTAGATTTTCATCCGGATAGAGAATGGGGATTTACAGACACCTGTTAGGAGACTCAGCTTCCATAGCTTTTTTTAGGGACATATACAAGATCCCTGCCAATGTAGAGGTCAGACCAGACGACCCTGATGATGGCTTCGCCTACAGCGATGGCTGGACGCCGTTTTGGTTGGTCTCCGTTGTGGAGGGAGGGGCCCGCTTCCCCTTTCATCCGCTCCTTAGGGACTGCCTCCGGGAGTGGAGGTTGTGCCCCTTCCAACTACTACCCAATGGATACAAAATTATCATGGGAGTAGTACGGCTGAACGAGATCCTGGGGATCGACCTCGGTGTCCCGGACATTGAGGACACATACGACATCTGCAAATCCGCAGAAGGGAACACCCATTACCTCCGGCTGAGGGTTCGCCGGGTTGGCTTTGTAACCGCGCTAGAGGACTCCAACAAATACGCGGGCGAAGACTGAGTATTCATCAGAGGAGGATGAGAGTTCGGCAAAGCAGAGCCTAGCACCATGATCCGGATTCCTCGAAAAATAGAAATTCCTCCAAGTAAAGACCGAAGTCTTTTCGGTTTGCAGTTTTACTCTTCTGTCTGCCAAACTAACAACCTTCTGTTTCCTTCTGTTTATACAGATTTCCGACAGAGAAGGGAAGTAGCCAGGAAGAACTGCTGGAAAGTGAACACTGATTGGCACGAAAAGATGAGGAATTACCGTGGTCACAACTGTCGAACTGCGTGGTCACTCCTGGGGTATACGCCCCACTACAAATCCTTCAACACTTCGAGAATGGTGTCTGGGATAGACTCCGTGCTGCGCGGGGAAGGCGCCAGCTCAGAGCCAGCGATGACCGCGGTCCCCAGCTCAAAGGCAGTGACAATTGCGATACCCACTGGGCGTCTGGTGGAGTTCGAAGACCGAGCTTTAGCTCCGCTCCCAGACCCAGAACCTGCCGGGACCTCGGCAGCCGAGGCCGGGCCTTCGCGGAGGAAGAAACTCGTAGCTTCCAGCACGTCTCAGAGCTCGACATCTTCCACCTCGGAAGAAGAGGAAGAGGAAGAAATGCTACGCCACCACGACTAATGCTACGCGGCAGAGGACCTGTCTGTCGCGGCCTTCGGGGACGTCAGGGGAGAGGCCCTGGATCCCCCCCCCCCCCCAGGTCACCATCGTCACTTCGGCTATGACGCCTACGGCCGCTGAGGGCGAAACTCCTACTACCCTAGTTGCCGAGACGGACCGTGCAGCCGCGACAGAGGCCACTACCCCCACCGCGGTCGAGGTCGTCTCAGCTCCGCCTCCAGCGACTATCGTTATCGACGACTCGCCCCCTGACCCCGCTACAAGGGTTGGAGGTCGGGCTCACTCTGCCGAGGCCATTGAGGGGAGCCGACCTGAGAAGAGGGCGAGGGTCAAGGTCCCGCCTGGCCCTTCGTCACCTCCGCCAACCGGTGGAACGGTCTCCCCCACTCCGCTGGCTCCTTGGAGGCCAGCCATTGAGGAAGTGCTGGGGAGGCAGCTGGCCGAGACAGACCGCGCAGTCGATCCTCTAGTGGTTGTCGGGCTGGGGCGAGCCTGCACCCTTCCCCAGGACATAGCGAGGTGGGCGGAGATGAACAACGAGTTGCTCCTACTTTTGTCAATGCGCTCGCTGGTATCGGTAAGTGCGACATTTCTTCAAAGCCTTTACTTCGGTATTCTTTTATTAACGCTTGGTTTCGTTCTACTGCTATTGCAAAAATGCCAGACAGGCATAGAGAGGCTGGATGTAGCCGAGGCTAGAGCTATTGGTTGGACGGCCGAGAGAGAGGAGCTGCAGGCGTCTTTGGCGGCTAAGGAGGCGATGCTGGTATAAGAGGCGAGCAGGAATGCTGGTCTAGTTGCCGACCTCGAAGAAGCTCAAGTCCTGGTGGAGCATCTCAGGGAAGAGGCAAAGGAGGAGGAGACCCAGAACGACCACCTTGCCTCTGAGCTCGATGATCTCCGGACCGTGGTGGCGTGGCAGGAAGAAGACCTGCGAATCGCCAGCGGGACAAGCAAGAGGCTCCTCTCCCAGCGAAACATGGCGAGAGGCGAACTGGAGATGGCCTTGAATGGGAAAGCGATCGAGCTTGAGTCTGCTCTGGCGAGGCAAGAAGCCAAGCTCAAGGAGGAGTTCTTGGCCGAGCATAACGCCACCATAGGGGAGGAGGTTGGCAAACTGACAGCTGACTACAAGGCTCGGTTGCCAGGGATCCAGAACCGAGCCTGGGAGCTCGGATGGAAGGCAGCCTTGAAGAAGGCTGAGGTTCCTGGGGATAGCCCTATCTTCAGGAATCCCCCCAAGTTCCCTTGCTCGGACTCGGAACTCAACGCCATATCTTCGCCTTTCCCCTGCCCACCTTCTCAAGCCTGCCCAGAGGTGAGCGCCGCCCCCGAGGTGCCTCCGGAGGCTCCTCCAACGGCCAGTGCTGAGCTTGAAGCTTCCCCCGCGCCCAAAGTCGTCCAGGCTCCTCTCCAAGCCGCCACCCCTGAGGCTACCATTCCTGAAGCTAGTGCAGTCGTCTCTGAAGCCACCTCGACCGCTCCCGAGGCCAGTGCGGTCGTGACCGAGGTTGCTCCAGAGATTGACTGCGACATGGAAGTTGCAGCCCTCTGAGCCCCTTTTGTATTTTTTTTCTTTTCTTTGATTGTACTCCTCCTATCCGTTTTGTAATCAGGAATTTTATTAATGAAATAGCAACTTTTTTGCACACTTTAGCTTCCTTTTCACTTTCTTTTTCCTATCTCTGATGAAATGGCTATATGATGAAATGGTCATTCTTCCTTCGCTTCGCTAAGTAGTTGGTCTCAGTAACCAAACTCCTTGTAAGCTTTGAGATTGGACGTCTGCCTTTATCCGAGCTCGGTTCATGAACCGTGGTCCCAATCAGCACCCATAACCATTGAGAGCGCAGACTGCCGGTTTTGACTAAGGAATCCTCCTCGGTTCAACAACCCGAGGTGTCCCTGAGTGCCGAAGTCAGTGTCTTGGACATTTTTGGCTTTGCCATCGTAGCTGGTGCTGGCACCGAGTTAGGACGGTTGGCACTCTGACTGAGTTGCCGAGCCGGGGGTGGTGCTGTCACCGAACTCTGATGAAACTGGCTTTACCGGCGTAGCTGGTGCTGGCACCGAGTTAGGGGCGGTTGGCACTCTGACTGAGCTGCCGAGCTGGGGGTGGTGCTGTCACCGAACCCTAATGAAATTGGCTTTACCGCCGTAGATGGTGCCGGCACCGAGCTAGGGGCGGTTGGCACTCTAACTGAGCTTCCGAACCGGGGGTGGTGCTGTTACCGAACCTTGATGAAACTAGCATCACTACCAAGCTGCATAACTTGGAAGCAATTTGAAAGAGAGATCCGTTCCAGAAGAATGCGCTTTTTTGTTGCTGTTTGAATCCTTGAATACATGTTTTCAGAAGTAAAACTTTTTTAGGTGCATTACATTCCATGGTCGTGGCAGCTCCTTGCTTTCCATGTCTTCGAGCTTGTACGCGGCTCTTCCCGCTGCTGATAGCACTTTAAACGGCCCCTGCTAGTTGGGTGCCAGTTTGCCTTCGTTAGGATTTCGGTCCCCAGGAAGTGTTTTCTTTAGGACTAGTTCTCCCACCGTGAATCTTCTTGCTTTGACCTTCTGGTTGTATCCCCTGGCCAACTGCTGTTGATAGGCGGCCAGGCTGATAGCTGCTGCCTCTCTTCGTTCTTCAGCGAAATCCAGCTCTCGGGCTACATTCAGGTCGTTTAGCCCCTGGTCACAGAGTTCAAACCTCAAAGTCGGGAGGCCGACCTCAAGGGGAATGACTGCTTCCATGCCGTAGGCAAGGGAGAATGGTGTAGCCGAGGTGGAAGCCTTGGAGTCTTCCTGTAGGCCCATAGAATACTTGGAAGCTCTTCTGCCCACCTCCCTTTGGCTCGGTCGAGTCTCTTCTTTAGTCCGTCAAGGATCACTTTGTTTGAGATCTCAACCTACCCATTGTTTTGTGGGTACGCCGGGGTGGAGTAGACATTTCGGATGCCATATCCTGGCAGAAGCTCTTGAAGAAGTTGGAATCAAACTGAGTCCCGTTGTCGGAGATGAGAGTTCGGGGGATTCCAAATCTCGTGATAATGTTCTTCCATACAAAGTTCTTCGTGTCTTGCTCGGTGATGGAGGACAGAGGCTCCGCTTCGACCCACTTGTGAAGTAGTCTGTGGCTACTATCATCCACCTTTTGTTCCCTAGAGTTCGGTGGAGCGGACCTACGATGTCCAGACCCCACCGAGCGGAAGGCCACGGGGCTAGATAGAGGGCTTAGGTCCTACGCTGGCTGGTGGAGAAAGTGTGAGAACTTCTGGCACTTTTCACATTTTCTGGCGTAGATCTGGGCGTCCTTCTACATATATGGCCACCATTACCCTTTGCTGATTGCTCGGTAAGCAAGCGACCGACCTCCGATGTGGCTGCCGCAGATCCCTTCATGAGTTTCGTATATGAAATCGTCGACTTTGCTTGGGTGGATACACTGGAGGTAGGGTCCGGTGAACGACTTCCTGTAAAGCCTGCCATCTGGGGAGAGCCAAAACCGGGCTAGCCTTATCTTCTGCGCTTCCGTCCTGTCTTCGGGAAGCTGGTTGTCCTTTAGGTAGGCGATGACTGGATCCATCCAGCTCGGACCGAGGTCGACACACATGAGTTGCCGAGGTCGTTGAAGTTCGATGCTGGGCTCTTGTAGCGTCTCCACTTCGACAGTTCTTCTATTATAGGCTTCGACAGCTAAGGCGAGGCTGGCAAGGGCGTCGATATGGGAATTGGACTCTCTGCCGACCTGCCGAACCTCGGCCCTTTCGAACTGGGAGAGAAGTTCCTTCGCGTGAGCTAAGTAGGCCGCCATCCTGTCGTCCCTAGCTTGATAGTCTCCACTGAGCTAGTTCGTCACCAACTGAGAATCACTGAAAACCACTATTTGTCGAGCTTCCAAGATTTTAGCACTGTTCAGCCTGGCGATGAGTGCTTCATACTCGGCCTTGTTATTGGATACCTTGAAGCTGAGTGTTAGAGCTTGCTCGATGGCAAGGCCCTCCGGAGACTGGACGACTATGCCAGCGCCAACCCTCTTGGACGTTGAGGATCCGTCGACGAAGACTTTCCAGGACTGCTCTTCCTCCGTTTCGATGACTACTTCTGTATCCTTATTGCCCCCCAGTTCGGTGTCGAGCAGAGTCGGCGCCAAACTCTGAGAAGTGAACTCCACAATGAAGTCTGCTAGAACTTGGGCTTTGATGGTCGTTCTGGGTTGATACTTGATATCATATTGCCCCAGTTCGACAGCCCATTTGGAAATCCGACCGGAGAAGTCTGCCTTTCGGAAGAGAGCCTTCAGTGGGTGCTTGGTCACGACCACTATAATGAAGGTTTGGAAGTAATGGGAGAGCTTTTGCGAGGCGCTGACAAGCGCCAGGGCAAGCTTTTCAAGCTGTAAGTACCAGGTCTCGGCGTCGAGCAAGATCTTGTTTGTGTAATATATAGGCCTCTGCTGGCCGTCTTCTTCTTTATGGACTCTATCATGCCTCTTATTATCGAGGACGTGCCTCAGGTCTCGCTAGTGGGCCGGAGGAGCCTGGCTGTGCCTGGGTGGAGGACCCGAGGCATGGCTACGCCCGGGAGGTGGACTCCGAGCCCTTTTATTCTCCTGGAGCTGCTGTTTGAGCCACAGGATAAGCTCGTCCTGCTCTTGGATGAGGCGGTTCTGAGCCCTAACCTCACCCGGGTGAGGGTCTTCGTCTTCGTCAAGGTTGACTTGATGGTGGGACTGAGATCCAGCCCGTGCTAACTTTTCACGAAGCTTGGTGACTGACTTGTCACCTCGCCTGGCATGCTCATTGCTATGGCGGGGCTGTTCTGGAGGCAGAACATTGTAAAGGGAAGGCATTGTCAGCCCCTTAGACTCCGATACCGACTGGACTGTAAGGGACCTTTCTCCTGACCTTCTCTGTCGAGGGGGTGGAATTTGCACCAGCATAGGCTGCATGGATGGTCTCTTGCCCTTGGAGGGTCCTTCACCATTTCTGGTTTTTGGAGGCATAGTGCTCAAAAGCTTTTTGTTCAGTGCTCCCCATAGACGGCGCCAAACTATAGGCGGTGAAAACACGACACCCACTTAGATTGAGATGAACTTTGTAGATCAGGGAATACCGAATGCCAAGAACCTGAAAAAGGAAGGAAAATGGCTTTGGTCAGAGCCCCTGGCTGCCGTAAGCCGAAGGCGCTCCGATGCCTGAGTTAGTTCTAAGAAAACTAAGCAGGAGGAGGGAGAGGAGAATGAGAGACAATATGTTGTGTATTGTGTGTTGCGTACCTCCATGGGGCTGATCCCACGTGTATATGTAGACATTCCTCATTCATTCTCTCTATGAGTGGGGGTAGGTGGGGTGAGGTCCCATCGATCATCACCCTGACATTCGGCGGTAGGTAAAAGGGGAATATCCCATCAAAAACTTCCATGCTTTCGGTCAGTTGATGTTAAGGGATGATAAAGCCAACTTCTTATCGCCATAAATGAGCAATCCTATCACCATAAATGAGCGCTCCTATCTGTGAGGGCTCGCTCGTACTTCTCAGCGGAGGGTGAGGGCCCACTCTGCCTTCAGCGTTTTTACCGGGACCAGGAATGGCCTGGCCGTGTTGGGCACTGTGCTGAGCTGGCACTCACGCCGAGCTGACCCGTTGTGCTGGCACTTCTAACCGAGCTGCCGAGCTGCATGGTGGAGGTTTCTTAAGTCGGCGCTTCTTACCGAGCCGCCGAACTGCTGGGTCGTGATTACCGAGGCCGAGGTGGACAGCTAGTGCTCCTACCGTGATCCTCCCTTAATCTCGTTATTACGGTGTTTTACCCACACAATTGCTAATGCATAAAGCACTGCGTTTCACAACAAATGGGTCTCCTGTCTATATTGGGCTCGTCTCAATTCTTCTTACCCATTCATATCACACGCTTGCCATGTACGAACCAAAACTTCAATGCATGCAGTTGTAGTAACCAGGGGCGGACCCACTCCGTGGCATCAAGAGAGGAGAGAGTATGGGGAGAGATAGAAGAAGAAGAAAGGAGAAGGCCGAGAGGAGAGAGGGAGGAAGAAAGAAAGAAAAAGGAAAGAGAAGAGAGAAGTAAAAAACAGGAGAAGAGCAGAGGACGGTGAGTTTGGGATTTTGTTATGTGCATACGGGGTCCACTTTTGGTAATCACAATCTTAGATGAGATGATAGAGAGCAGGAGGAGAGAGGAGATAATGGGGGTGTCGAGAGAACCGAGTTTCTCGATTGGGTGGTGATGAAGACATGTTGTGTTATGTTGTAGCTATTATATTTAAACTTATAGGTCCTTGAAAATCTACAGTAGGGCCCACAAAATGATAATACAAACCGTTGAAAATGAATCTCAACTCCTTCAATGACGTATCCTAAGATTTTATTTCAATGGAAGTGGGTTCCATTGTTGGGTTAGGTGTATAATGAAAATGTGATTTACTCCACGTCATGGGCGAACAGGCCCAAGACTCCATCATGGGGCTCGCTTAGAGATAATTTGGGTCATTCAAAATGAATCCTAGAATCCTATACTTTCATGGGCATATATATGCTAAAAGTTGATATATATATATATATATACACACACGTACAAAAGTGGGTCCACCATCCCAATAAAAAATAAGAGTACCAAAAAATGAATGATTGTCAATGGACCATAGTCTGCCCCACTCAAGTCAAAATCTTGAGTTTGCCACTGGTAGTAATTGTTGCTCTTAGAGTGATCATGTGCTCCACAATTGTAGCAATTGTCAATGTCAGGTTAACCAAACATTTAACAACTTCATGTAAGGACCCCTTTCGTTTTGATGGTCCCCTGGATCTTCTGCTGGTGCTTTTCCTTTTCTTCTTTTTCTTTGCTTGGTTGGCCCAACGGGAAAGATATAGGAAGTAAAGGGGGTGTTTGGCATCGTGCCATTCAGATATTCCTATGTTCCCACAAGATGAGACTACGAAAAACATGTTTGGTTAGTTTAAATTATTGTTTCCAATTTTGGTCTTACAGAAAAGAATCTCAAGATCTTAACCCGCTGGCATAAGAAAGTTGGAACAAAAAATCTTTATTTTTTTTTAAGAAACAACTTTCTAGCACGGTTAGTCTCTACTTATCTCTTATCTTTTAATTAGGTCATTTAAAAATATTTCAAATCCTCTCACTTGTCCTAATGGTAGGCCCCACGCTCACAATCCCATAGAAGGTGGCCCCACTTTGTAATTCTTAAAAGTGAGTCACATGGTCACAATCACAAAAGAGGAACCCATATTATCATTCTTATAATTGTGAGACCACATTGTAAGGCCCCATGATCTAATTTCTAAAGGTGGGGACCACTTGTAATTTCTAAATGTGGGTTATGTATTTACAATTAATCAAAAGATGGCCCCACATTGTAAATTCTATGAAGGTGGGCCTACATTGTAAATCTCATGAACATGTCCCCATATTCTCATTTCTAAAGGTGGGCATCACATTTTTATTTCCAAAGGTGGGTCATGTGTCCACAATCACAAAAAATGTGTCTTAACTATGTCATTCTTAAATGTGGATCACATAATCATGATCACAAAAGGTGGACCCACATTGTAAATCTTATGAATGTGGGCTCATAATTTAATTTCTAAAGGTGTGTACGATGTTGTAATTTCTAAAGATAGCTCCCATGTTTACATTTACAAAAAGGTAGCCCCACATTATAATTCCCATAAAGTAGGTCTATATCGTAAATCCTATAAATATGTGCCATGTGTTCTAATTTTTAAAGGTGGTATCAATTTATAATTTTACAGATGGGTCCCATATACGACAATAATAGAGTGCTACAAATAATAAAAGGCGGGTCCAACATTATAAATTATATGATTCTCTTGCTTCATTTCTTTGGAGCAAAACGTTTATAATGTTACCAAACAAGTTCTGGACAACACATTCTCAACAGAATAATTTAATATAATGTTGCCAAACAAGATCTGAAGAGTATAGTCTCGGCACAATCCAATCTTAGCACAACCTGATCTAAGTATAAAACTAAGAACAACACGAAAACAATGTCAAACAGACCCAAGGGGTTCTCACCAGGGTTCAAAACCTAGCGAGAGAGCTATGGGAGCAGGCGCCTTATCCCCAAAGTCAAGCCCTCTGTTCACAAGTTGTGTTTCTTTTTGGTGTGGTCCTTTTTGAAGGAACATAAGTGGTTAGACATTAAAGGACGAAGGGTCTCCATGTTGCTCGGCTGGTTTGGATACGGGTGAGTTGGTGAATTTGAGTTCTCCATGTAGCAGTAATAAAATAATTCTTTTAATTGTAGTACTTTTTAGGAAATTGTAGTTGAAAGCAGATTCAACGCAAGAGGGAAGGGAAAAAAAAACACCCAACAGGAAGAAAACTTTGGTGCAGGATTTTGGATTTGTCTCCCTCATCTTAAACCATACTGGGTGCACCCATTCCAGGTCAAACAGAGTAATGAGGAGGAAAAAGATCACAAGATAGGATATCAGTTCCCCAACGGAAAAAAAAAAAAAGATAGGAAATCAGTCAAAGTCTAGCGTGGCATGCCAGACAGTCAAACCGTCCGAATTGGTAGGAAATCCTCTTTGTAACTCCTCTAATCCGGAACATTAAATTCTTGTCCGTCATCAAAATGCTGGTCCTTACATTTAGCAATTACGATTAACATGAACTACAAGCAGTGGATCAGTCCACCAGCTAAGCAATTTTGGCATGGGCTTGGATTCGACCATTCTCTTGAAAGGGAGGAATACTTGGATCTTAAGGTCCCAAAAGGGCCCATTTGAATCAGTGCATGTAAATGAAGGGCCATAGCATTACCCACGTTTCTAGATGGGAGTTGTTTTGTTGGTTACCATAACCAATCATGGCAAATTAAGTCACAAGACACTAGATTAAAACTGTTAAGTTTAATGGCTGATCTAAACTAGGCCCGATCATCAAAGAAATGTCTAGTTGTTTGAGGTTCAATTCTATTGACGTGTGGCCCATGCAAATGAGTCATTTTGAGGGTTGATATGATTGGCACCACCCTGGAAATATTACGAAGACTAAACATTATCTAGGAGTGGTGCTGATTGTAGGATGGGCCACACAAAATGCATAATGAAGTCCTATTTTTCGATTGAGGTAATGAGCACGTCTTGGTCATATTGGTCAAGACGACAACATTTCATGAAGATCAAGGGTGTCAAATATACCATTTGTTCCTCACGAGTCGCATGTGACACATATAACTGTGGGAGTTGGTGGAGTGGCATGAGGGATAGGTTTGCTTTCCAAATCGTGTGTTCCAAGCTGCTGTAAATTTGCTTGATGTACGTTTATGTGGGTTTAGTGGTACAATGAGCTCCAATATAGGCCGGCCTAAATGTGAAGGTCGGAGCACACAGATTGATCCATAGATAAAAGCTAGGCTCACCGAAGTACCAACGCGCACAAACACATGTTGGATACGAAAACTCAAATTAGCCCTCGATGCTGGATTGCACAGAATATGATAATCTACATTCTTAGAGGCTTTCAACCTGATAAATCCCCCCTTGGAGCTTATGTTTTGAGGGCCATCAGTCCAAGATGCATTCTTGTGTTCTCCCTTTCTGGGATCGAATTTATATGCACAACATCCATTTCATGGTACAACAACAATCAATTGTACAAGTCTAACCAGGAATCAACTTTGTACAAGCTTAAATAAATATAAATATACATCATATATATAAATGGAACATGGCTTGATCGGATTAGTATTAGCTACAGTAACAGACGTTTATTGCCCATGTCCATGATCATCATCAGGCCAGAACTTCACCATTGATTAGTGGCCACACCAAAAGGGATGGTGAGCTCTGGGTAAGCGTTGGCGCGACCAAATACACTGCCCGCGACATTCATCTCATTGACCAAGCAACTAGGGCCCGGGTTGCCGGCGACATAGGTGCACCCAGAAGGTCCAGAGGGTGGGACAGGGCCACGTTGTAGGGACTCCAACACAAGTCCCTGCCCTGTTTTCCAGACTACATCTCCACAGAGAACTCTACTCGCAATGCTTGGATGGATGCTTAGAAGTACATGAACCAGTACAATTACCCCAAAGAATTTGCTCAAGCGCCCCATATTCTGAAACCCTATAAACAAAAGAAAAGGTGCAGAACTCTTGGGAAAAGGAGAGTATTTATAGAGGGATTGGAATATATCATATTCATCAAGTTCTAACTTTATAATAATCCATATGCTTTGACTGTTGACTCTGGGAATGATTTCTGGGGGAGCGTTGGAGTTGTCCGGAGGAGAGAGAAAAACATGTTTTGGACTTTTGAAACCAGTGGGATTTTAGTTCATACCTGATAAGCTTCAGGTCCGAAACCATGTACCAACCAGCTAACGACGGGCGGGTAAAGCCATGTCCAACTCAGGACTTTGGCGACGTGTGGGACTTTCCAACAATTCAATAATTCCTTATGTATTTGTTTCAACATGTTTTACAATTTAGGTATTTGGTAAATATCGTCTACATTTTCGCCCACCCTGACTTTTATAATTCATATCTAATACAATTACAAAATATGATTAGCATAAATATGAATAAGGCACTTGTTGACTAAGTTATAGTGTGTGTGTATATATATATATATATATATACGTAGGGGTCAAATCTCCTAATCTGAAGCTTACTTTATCATATGCTGAAACGGTGTTGGTCGTACAAATCAAAGTTGATTATCGTTGTTTTTTGTTTAATTATCGTCTCGAAAATCAAGATAAATCAAATCAGAACTGGATTTTTCAATTCCATCGTGCAAAAAATAGATATAATCAACTTTGAATTATGGGGACCAACACTATTCCAGCTTAAGATAAGCTAAGCTCCAGCTTAGGAGAGCCTTGCTCATATATATATGCTCATATATATATATATATATATATATAGAGAGAGAGAGAGAGAGAGAGAAATGCTCATGTGAGAGACACTCTCACCAAGTTGGTGAGAGATGGGTGGGAACCCTCACATAAATATTTGGGGTCCTTGTATTTAAGTTGGTGAGAGTGGATATTTATGTGAGGGCTCCCACCCATCTCTCACCAACTTGGTGAGAGTGTCTCTCACATGAGCATTTCCCATATATATATATATATATATATGTAATTGGTCCTTAACTTTAGGAAATTGTGGTAATTGAACTTATTTTTTAGGAATTATAATGTAGAATCCACCATTTGTGTTTGAGAATTTTTTCGCAACATTCTTATTCAAAACACCCGTAGATGTTGCATTTCACCTTAAAAGATAAAAAAGAAAAAAAAATCCCTTGGCACAATAATGGCACAATATGATCGTATAGCACAATAACAGCACAAAAAAAGCACAATAACAGCTTACACAAGAAAGAAGAACGCAAACTCACGCAAGCAAGGAGAACTTGCATGTGCAAGGGGAAAGGGTAGTCTTACCCTGACCTCCCAGTAAGAACTGTACATCTTACCCACCCACTGGGTTAAGACCCATTTTGTTCTTAAGGTTGGGAGTTGGGACTGAAAAATGCCCGTCTAATAGAATGAGTAGGAGCCGAACTTCTAGTTGTAACTCTGGGTTGGCCTTGCACATTTAGGCCCAAAATATTTTCACTTGCACATGCGACATACATCTTAGCAGATATTGGTAAGGCCCGATTTCAGTTAATGATTTTTTAGCTACCTAATTAGCAGTATTAGGATAGACTGTTAAGACTGAAATAGATAATGGTCTGCATTTAAAAAATAAAAAAAAAAGCAGTCCAACCCAAACCCTATCAGCCACCTCTTGTTGAGAACATTTTTGAAAATAGTCTCATTGTTCCATAGCACCACCATTGTACCAAAATAAATTCAAAATAATAAACAATTTATCACGAATAAAACCCAAGAGGTTTTCTAGTAAAAAAAAAAAAAAACCAAGAGGTCTTTCTAATTTACTAGGTTTAATAGCTTTTTATCTTTTCGTTTACTATTATATTATTTCCAGTGATATTCTCCCTTATCCTCTTCTATAAAGTGAAGCAAGATTTAAAAATAGCCCAACATTATCCCCCACCTGAGGGGTGTTCATGGGCCGGGTTAGGCTTGGATGGAACTTGACTAAGGCTCAGCCCATTCATTTATCCGGTCTAAAATTTAAGGCCAGATACTTTCATGGGCTTGAAATCAGCCCAGGGCCAGCCCATTTGCAAAATATACACACCCTACTCTGTAAAAAACGTGGGATGAGGCTAGGCCATTAGGCATTTATAGACTCGGACTTAGCAATCAAACCATAAAGCTAGGCCCAATAGAGTCTACTCATACGTGGACCGGACGGTCCAAATTGTGGGGCCTACCTAAATGCATGGCCATTAGTGAGGGCAGTTGATGGAAGACTCTCATTATGGATAAGAGTCTTTTAACAGCCTTAAACTTAAATGACCTTTCATTTAATAGGCTTAAATGATCCTTTAACCTTAGAGTCTTCTGAGTCTCAATTAACAATGAGTGAAAGATCATGGATATGCAGACAGTCAATATTTCCAGGTCAATCGTTTGGGCAATGGATAAACACAATGAAAGACCCAAATTTGGTAGCTGACAGTGAGTGCATTGACGACTTTGTGCTTAGCCAAAAGTAGAGTCATTCTCGAACATCACAGACTTGGCCGATGTCTACGAAATTTAGATTTCAACGTGGTGGAGTTTCCTCCAATTTCAAACAATAGATGAGTGTGTCGGTTGAGTGGATGAACTCCAAACCCACCCTTTCACTGTCACCCTTGACACCCTCATTCTTAGATCTTAGATCTGATAATAAATTTGCACTGTACAAAGTCCACATCAAGTATCATTCAAAAAGTGGAGGATTTGGCAATTGACATGTACCTGTGTAATTAGTTTGGAGATTTACATATACATTTCTTGTAAGTTCTCACTTTTGCAACTTTGATGATGTGGGTTGAAGTCAATTACCTAAAACGGGATATTTAGTTTGTTATTTTATTTGCATCTACTCAGATATGAGGAATCCATTAAACTTTACTAGGATCTAATTGGATAATTAATTCAAAACCACTATCAACCTCTTCAACTTACCTTTATTTCATTGAAGTCCACATGTGTTCCTACTTAAACAAGAAACAAGCAAAACTAATGTATTTTATCTTTGTAACACTAATGTGTATGTTTGTCATCTCTTCCATTATTTGAGAATGTGTTTGAAAAGAGACTACAAAGAGTTACCAGCATGTCTTTTCTTCAAAGAGATTGAAACGAGAATTCAAAGATGAATCAAAGTGACTTTATTTTGGTGCACCCCTTTGTTGCCCTGCCCAACCAAACTGCATTCCAAATTTGGTATCCATTGCATCATTATAATCATCTTAATCCTCATTTCTGAGTTAAAAGTTTGACAATTCCAAACATGACTGAAACTCAGATGGGTGTTAATTGGGGTTTCATTTGGCACCCAAATGGGCATAAAATATAGTTAATATTGTTCAAGTTGTCAGGGGACTTAGGGCGTTACCACAGGAAACCATGCTGTTGGTATGGTTTTCTTCATTTATTTGATTTCTCCGTTCTTGGATGTTATAATTGACGATGCCACTTATCATCTGGATAGAAGACAGGTACATCGTGTCTGACACCAAGACCGATATTTTGTCTGTTTGCTAAATCATGACCGTTGTGCAACGTGGCCCACCTTTGCCAAGTCCCAACTCCAAGTACCCAAAACCTTTACTCTGCTCCACTGATCTGTTCATCAAAGCACCGGCTCCACTGCTCTGCTGCTGCTGCTTTTGCTTTGTAAGTTGCAACTTTGGAGAGAGAGATGCAACAGCACCAACTCATGCAAATGCAGCCTATGATGGCAGGATTCAATCCAAACAACGTCACAACAGATATCATCCAGCAGGTCTTTTTGCCTCTTTTTTTTGCCCCAGTACTCTCTCAATATCTAATCTTTTGCTTCTGCTATTCTTATTGTTGTTGGGCTTTCTGCATGAGTTGTTTTGATGATGGTATGCTCATTTTATGTGAGTGGGTGTTTTTTGTTTTGGTTCTAGTTTTGTATTTTGGGGTGGGCTTGGTTTTTTTGGTCTTTTTTTTTTTTTTGTGTTGCTTTTGAAGCAGACAGAACCATTTTAAGGGCTTTTGCTTGCTTTGAAGCTGGATATGAAATGGGACTTTTGCTGTTTGGATGTTTATTTGCTTGTCTGAAAATGGGGGGTCTTCAAGCTTTTGGCTTCCCTTTTTTCTTGTTCTCTCTCTACTTTTTGGGTTGCTTTTCCCTATTGTTGTCTTTTGGATGGGTAGGGGTCATTTTTGTAATAGGCAGGTCTTTTTCTGGTATTTGCATGTTCTGTTGATGGATGTGAAATGGATCTTTGTTGCTTTGATCTGATAGGCTTGTATTCACATGGATTTTACAGGGGTTTATGGACATTTATTTACTTATTTTTCCTATGGTGGTTTGTGACCTGTTATTTTTGGATGTTGTCATTATTTTTCTGCGCAGATTTCATTTTGTATCTTGATGTTGTTGGATCGTCGTTCTCCTCGTTACAATGTTTTTACTTGTTTGTTATTGAGCAATTGAGCTAGGTAATTTGTCGGGAGCTGCTTCTACTAACATGTATAGGCATAGATTGGAAATGATGTTAAAAAATCATCAGCATCATCATCATTCAAGATTTGTCCAAACTATTTTGGGTCAGCCATTCCTGTCTTTCTGGGAGGAAATTTCCACTTTGTGTTGCAAAAATCACTGGGAAAATGATGGCAATGAACTATAAATATTGATTAAATGGTCACCGAGATTAACTTATGTGAACAAAGTACAAACATTAAAATAGCACAACTAAAAGTAGTAGCATGTTCCTACCCTCCCACCACATTTACTTTATAAATGATAGCGTCTTGCATGTTTGTCAACATAGTTTTAAAGTTTTAGGTCTCACTTACTACAGTTAGGGGAAATGAGGATAGAAAAACTGCTGTTGATTGGCACCTTTAATTTCCCACAAGACAAATGATTAGGCTGTAATCGTTGGAGAAAATTCCCCTCTATTGTGTGTGCATTCAATCCTTAAAGAGCCAATACATAATTTTATTTGTAGCATTTGTGACCCTGAGAAGAATGGGTAATACAACATTGGACACAAAGCTGTGCTATCTTAATCTAACCAGTAGGGGGGGAATCCAAATTAACACATAAATGCATAGGAAAATCTCCTTATCTAGTATGTGTATTGGTACACAACCTAGGGATGAAAATGGGTCCTTGATTACCCAAATGCCCAAAGGACCCAAACTGAAAATCCTGGGTATGGGTTCAATGATTGGATTTCAGACCCAAATCTAATTCAGGTCTGGGTCCGGGTCCATGGATTTCATACCCAATGACCTAAATAACTGATGCAATGACCTTGTATTATATATGCACATTTTGTACGCACAAATGCACACCCACCCAATATAACTATTTGGGCCAGGGCCTAACCTTAGGCAATGTTTTCAAAGAGGTAAAAATATGTGGAAAGTAATCCCAACTGTCAGCAGTTTTACTTTACTCATGGTTCATTGGTCACAAGTCGCACAAGTGGGAAAGTAAACTCCCAGCTGCTGAAATGTTTTACTTTTACTTTACCAGCCACCGAAAAAACTTATTCCGTAAAATTCAAGTAAAGTGGTTGCTTTACCACTTGTTGACTTCTCATCTCTCTTTAAATTACTTTACCTCGTGAAAGCAAACACAGTTTTGCTTCACCAGAAAGTATATTTCTCTTTTACATAACCTTTACCTTTCCCACTGTTTTGGCATTTAGTTTACTTTACTTTCTCAGTAAATTATTCAATCATGCCATTAGAGAGTTTGAGCGATGGCCCTTAATTTTAATCGGGGTATGGATAGCCCGGACGTGAGTTGGGTATGTTCCTATTACTAATTCGGATTTGGGTTTTGGTTCAGGTACACTATGGACTCAACCTGAACCCAAGCTGATTTCATGCCTAACACTACCACGAGGATTTTGCATTTTAAAATTCAGACTAAGCAACAAAGGATAAGACTCGTCTTCTTTTATACATATATGATATGTGAGGCTTAATTGAAAAAAGAAACTATTCATCATAAAGTACTAGTAGACAGTAGTTGGGTTTTTTAGACCAAGATCCTGAACCTAAATCTAAATGACTAAAATTGAAATGATAATAATCCTAAAATATTAAATCCGCATTGGAATTAGGTGGCCCTGTAACGCCCCAATTCCGAATACCGTAGTTACTGCTAAGGTACCTGAATTTGGCGCGCTACTTCCCGGAAAATCCGAGAACTTCCAAGATCATAATCCGCAGTGAAGTCAAATTTTTAAAACTTTTTGAACAATAATATACTCGACCGTTGTAATGCGGAAGCATAAGAAAAGATAGTGGAAGCAATAAGTATCAATGGCGGAAGCTTAAGGTATCATATAAAATGAATCAAGTAAAGCAGAGCTGAAGTCTATCATAAATCTCAAAATAAAGTTATCAGAAGTTTATACAAAACTGACTATCTTCCTGCTGACTACAAAAAACTCTCAAAAGCCCAAAATAAACTGCACTCAAACACCCTGAGCAGGCGCTCCATCCTCCGGTTCTACCACCTGGTCAACCGGTCCCCAATCGTACTCGCCAACTACAGGCGCCTCGTGGTACGCGTCACCCGCGGGATCAACGTCGAGACCTAAGCACCAAAGATGGGTCAGATCTAAAGATCTGACAAGGCATCATATACATATAACACAGGATGTATGCAACAAAAGAGAATAGAGACGAGCATATAATTACAAGAGTAACAAGGAAATATAAACTAGGCAATTGAGCAGTAAATAGCAGTTTAGAATAAAAAACATAAGTAGTCTAATCTAATCAAGTAACAATGTGGCACATTCACACAAGCTAGATATACCGCGGGATATTATGCCGCGGCCCTCCCATACTGTAAATAGTCGCGGCGGGAAAAATATAATAAACATGTAAGGGATAACATCCCTAATAATAACAATATATATAACACCGATCACACCTCTTTATCGCACCGATCACACCCCTTTATCAGATTAGACCGGACCCAGTATCACACCGTTCGTCTAATCACAGCTCATCATGATAGCTCTAGTCACAACCAATATAGCTTCTACCAGTGATGATCAGTCAACGTGCTGAGCTTAGATCAACTGAGTGAATGTCTAGTGCTGACTCATAGAAACAAATACAGGTCTGGGTCTGTCTAGGCTTGTCTTGTGTGAGCAAGGTTTTAACCAAGTCTCTAAGAGGTTAAAGTACAATATCATGGAACACAGTCCAATATTCAAGTCCAAGTCCAATCATCATTGGATCCATACTAGGCCCACAACCATGGCATTAGTCTATAACAATGTAAGTAACCAATCCATACTCATACACGACTCATTATAACCAACCTCTCCATTCTAGGGTTCCACACACCCAACCTTAGGCCGTATGAGGGCCCGCCTAGCCACAGACATGGGTTGTTTATCTCCAATTACATCGTTGAGTCACCACTAAGTAGTCCTAGCTTCAGGTCCTCCAATTTCCCTTTAATTAACAGGTTTATAACAATAATAAAGATAGAAGAGAAGAACAATATATAAAATCCTCCAAACAATAGAATCAAGTGGAATAGACAAGGGTCCAACCTAAGTAATGGTCCACTCTCAGGTTCAGGGCCACATCAGATGATTGGATCCCTAACTGTAGTCTCAAATGCTAAAATGTACTATATTTGGTGCTCCTGAAGTTACGGGCATCATTAACTACGTTTAAGAGTCGAATCGCTGACAATTCCAATCCCTAAACCCTACTTGGTGGTCCCCACGAGTCAAGGTTAAGCCACACCATTGACTCGTGCTTGGCACCTTGATGGCAGCTCATTTGGATGGTCAATGGGCCCCATAATCGATCACGAACTCAAAATACTAAAATATGGAAAAGTCACTGTACACAGTATGCCCGGTCAACCCTCTAGCCTGGGCGGTCGACCGCACGCACTGGGACCAGTGGACAGTCACCTGGCATGCATCTGCCTGATTTCAGAATCTCCAGTGTGTCCAGTCGACCTCCTGGTCTGGGCGGTCGGCCGCACGCATTGAATTTCTAGAATAAGGGAAATTTCCAGTTTCTAGCATTTCTCAGGAATCCCTTTGTCCCTGGTCGACCTGGCACAGGGCCCGATCGATCGCACACGCTAACTGCTGGGTCTAAGATGAAAATCCATGTCTCAGCTATACCTGAGCTTTGACTGTGTACCCGGTCGACCTGGTACAGGAGCCGGTCGACCGCGTATGCTGGTCTGCCAGTTCTGCAGATGAATTAACTAGGAACTGCATTTTCTCAGATTTCTGTGTTGCCGGTCGACCGAGTACAGGGCTCGGTCAACCGAATACATGGGACCTGAGTTTTTCTCAGAGTTCCTAACTGGGACTTGATTTTTCACCATTATAGTGTGCCCGGTCGACTTGACAGTAGGCCGGTCGACCGGGTGCACGTACCTGTAACAGTCCAGGATTTCTGGGGTTCCTTCTCCTTCATTCCAATTTTCGCCCAATTCACCCCTAATCTCTTCCATTCATCACAGAAGCATATAAAACAATGGAAGCACTTCTATAACCATCCATCCATCATCCCACCGGGCCATTGATCTTCCAAATGGGAGAACCCATCCATCAAATGGCCAACATCCATAATACAAAGCTCAAATGGTAGATCTAATATGCATATATACTCAACTAAACTGAATTTGCAGAATCAAGAGAAAGAAAATTGTGCATTCTGTTGTACTAGCATAGGGTACTTGCCTTAGATTAGTAGAAAGGGAAATTAGAGTATAGGAAGAGATCCAATTAGCAAATATATGGCTGATGAAGCAATTGGGGATGATTACTTCTTCTCCTTGTGCTGGGATTTGGGGAATTAGGGTTTTCTTGGGGAGAAAGATAGGGAAAATGAGAGATGAGAGTAAATTAGGGCTAGTCGATTGCAATAGTAGTGTTTATATAGATTTGGGGTTGGTGGTTGTTTACTAAAAGGCCCTTCGGGTTTAATTAGGGGAAAGGATAGGGTAATGGGCAAAATGGTCAATAGAAGGGATTCTAGAAGGTTCCTTAATTCTAACACTCCTTTAAATAAAACTAAATTACTAACTAAGGCCTAGACTAACTAAAATTTTAATAAATAACAAAGATCACCCTATATCTATAAAGAATTAAATAAAAGTCTAATTCTAAAATTTAGGAACAATTCTATTAGACCTATAAAATAGTATAATAAGGTAACTATTACAACATTAAAAATTAATCAAATCAAATTGAGGGCCTACAAAGGGGTGGGGCCTCACAGGCCCCATCTTATTATATGCTCGAGGATGATCAAGATCAACACACGGCAGTCCTTTGATATCCAAGTCATGTTCATTGTGCTTGAATGCGATCTTGATGTCATGCCCTATTTGAAACTTTCTTTGCTCTCAAATATGTGCAATGAAAGCTTATTTTAACAATCCAATGGTTGCAACTCAAAATTGCTTTAGATTGTTTCACCACTAATGAAATTTGCAATTTCTCTAAATAAGTGTCATAGAATGTCATGTAATACTGAAAACATTACCCAATGGAAGTACTAAAAACCAATCAATTTTTGAAAAAAAAAAAAAAAAAAAAAAAAAAAAAAAAAAAAAAAAGAAACATAAGAAAAATCCCTTAAAAGATCATCAACATTTTTTGGTTACTGCTGATAATGATATTAGGGCATGGAGTTTCAAACTTAGTTTGTATTGTCTATTTTCTCTTTGTACATATGGATCGTTGACCTCCTTCCAGAAACTGTCTGACCGTCCCTATGCAAGGAACAATCCAGACTGTGGGCCCCACTCGGAATCACGGCTATCATGGATGAGGTAGGGATTTAAAAGATCTCCCTACTACCTAGCTGTGTGCAAAAAATGGAACCATCCGATAGAAGGAGGTGCTTTCTTTGGCCTTAAAGTTGTCTAAATTGTAACTATTAGACAAGGCCTGATTTTGGCGAAAATTTGCATGATGAATTTGGGGGCCTACAAAACTTGGTGAGTGCCAAATTTGGCCTGGTGGCGATTCATGGGGATGACTTTGATTGATCATAGTGGGTGGTCCATGTGGGCCCTGCAGGCTGGACTGTTCTTTGCAAATGAAGGGCCTGATGGTCCCTGAAAATTCTCGTGGTTCATAATAATTCCCCCTTAATTCAAATTTTGTTCCAAGAATGATGGAAGAAGTATTTTATAATGAGAACATTATTATAGGTGGTGTTTTGGTTTAGATGGGAGTGAGAGACAGTTAGGGATGCAATAACAGTTAATTCTCCAATAAAATCAGCTAATAGTGGAGAGCGACCTAATGCTATAGGTTGGGTATTTTAAGGTCAGAAGGGTGCTTGGATAATAAATTTTATTCTTAATGAGATAAACAAGTGCTGTTGAAAAGTGGAGCTGAAATTTTGTCCTACATTAAGGGGTGTCAACGAGGTTGCAGGTTCATTACCTGAACAGGGAGAGGATAGGCCCTATGATGTAAATTGTTTTTTGTCTTTTTGTTATTACTCTCTTCAATTCTCCTTTTTAGTTGCTTTGTTACTTGTTAGTTATGTCTCCTGTACCCAGAAGATCCTTTTGGTATCTCTTTGTTGCGGTGAAAGTTTGTTCCCTCTTGATATTATATCTTGTTTTTTTTTTTTTTCTCAGGCTTTAACTTGTCCTTGCATTTCCATGTAGAAGAGTATCGCAAAACTGTTATCACTGATGTGCACCTTTTTTTTTTCCTGTGGGACTTTTTATGCAGTATTTGGATGAGAACAAGCAGCTAATTCTGCAGATTCTTGACAACCAGAGCTCAGGAAAACTGAGTGAATGTGCAGAGTAAGTATTCTTTCCAACATCTGATAATCAAATGCGGTCCACATTGTTGGATTCTATGCTTAATTGTTCTTTCAGGTGAGTACAATATCTCCTTGTATAGTAGAACCTAATAAAATAGAAGATCAGTTGTGCTAGAGCAATCACTATGTTGTTGATTCAAATCCAAATTTTGGTCAAGTAAACAAGACCTAGAATATAATAGTTGCATTAAGTATATTAGTATTTTAAGCATAATGTAAATGGGATGGCTTTTCTGTTAACTGACTCAGGAAGCTGCCAAGATTGCCATTACATTACAAGTTTCTCAGATTCATGCACATGCTTTAAACAAATAGCTAAACTAGTTGCATTAGCTTTTGTGTCTATCTGAATCTCCAACAACTCTTTGGGTTGAAGTTGAAAATTTTCATGTGTATTAGAAAAACGTAGCTTCACAATGAAAACATGATGGAACTAGGATGGAGAAATCCACAAACTAAGATGGAGAAATCCACAAGCTAATTGCTACCGTTCTCATTGCCAGTCACGTAAACTGATGATTCCAAAAGCAGTTCTGAAGCCTTTTTATATAGACATTATTGGATCAAAAGATTAGGCTTTCAAGAAGATGAAGATGGGACATTTTAAGCCCATAAAATCGTGTTTATCATATTCAATCTATCTCAATAGATGATATACATCGAATGCACAAGATCATTTTTAGTTTCATCATAAATTGTTGTTAGTGTGCAACTTTTCAATGCCCACCTTGTGGCATATATCTTATTCATGCCACTAATGACTTATTAGATTTTAATTCTGTATCTTCTGTATTCATTAAATTCAAAACTTTATCATTCTGTCTAGGATTTGTCTCCATTATCCACCAGTCTCCATATAATTGCTACAAATCTGGACCATTAATCACATGTGTTCAACATCACAATTAATCATAAAAAATCATCATGTGTGCATGGCTGTGTGCATTTAATGATGATATGCATGAATGGATTTATCACCTGTTTTTATCATTTTTATATTTGGTATGTCAAGAAGTGAGAAATATGGAGTTTGCCCAGTGTGGGTCACCAACACATGAGGAATTTGTTGCCTTTTCTGTTCATTCAACATTGCGCTATACAATTACCAAGGCTTTTTTTTTTTCAATAAAAAGTCAAAAGCATATTACTCATGGTCAATTTATTTTTTTCATACCATTAAAAAAAAAAAAAAAACATTGAATTTTTTTTTTCATAGCAGCGGTTTCTTTTGTTTGTTGTGCCACATATTGCTGTTAGCATTCATTGTAGATACTTTGTTTCGAATGATTTATGTGTATGAGTATTTAATCCCTAGCATGAGTATTGGATGATATTATACATTTTTTTATCACATTCCAAGGAAACAGTTCGGTATGTATGTGGTCTCCATTATTGTGTGGTACATTGTGTGGAAAGAGCCCAAACAATCCAAGTTGATATTTGTTTCGGGTAAATGCATATGGGAATGGTAGAGACGTAGAGGTGGATGTGGCTGACAGTTTCCAAATAACTAGAGGAAGTGGAGTTTTGTGCGAAATCATCTCTCTTTTCCCCAAAATTTTGTAGCTGCCACTTCGAATATAAGTCAAGGACGACAGTAATGTTCATATGTATATATTTATGTGTCCCCGCAGGAATCAAGCAAGGCTCCAGCGGAACCTTATGTACCTGGCTGCCATTGCAGATTCTCAACCACAGCCATCCCCCTTGCATGCTCAGGTATGATTCACTCTTGGTCTACTCATCCTGACCGGTTTCTGTTGCCCATCACATAGTTTGGAAAAGGATCAAGTTGACTGGAAAGTCAGCCAAATGGACTGTGTCTTCGTGAATCTCTTAAGTCACCTTTTCAAAACTTTAGTTTGGCAGGATGACGATGTGATCGATGCCGATGATGGTACATAAAATGGCCGTTTTTTGTGTTTTTATGCAGTTCTTTACTATTCAACCGTCAGTCGTAACTCTTTCCAATTATACTTCATTTGTGTGCGATATATAAACCATTTAGTTGTCCTGACCTACATGGCTGTGCAGTTTCTTCCTCCTGCTGCAATGCAGGGCGCCCGTTACTTGCAACACCAGCAAGCACAACAGATGACACCATCATCGCTCGCAGCAGCTCGATCATCAATGATGTATGGTCAGCAACCACTTTCTGCCCTTCAGCAGCAATCCATGCACAGCCAGTTGGGGATGAGCTCTGGAGTAAACAGTGGGTTCCACCTGCTGAACAGTGAGACGGGTATGGGAGGTAACGGGGCGCTCACAGCTGGAAGTTTTTCTGATTTCGGCCGTAACAACGGGGATGGCTTTCAGGCGGCCACAAGGAGTCTGATGGGTGGTGGCAAGCAAGATGGTGGACATGTGAGTTCTTCTGAAGGGCGAGGCAGCCAGAGTGCAGATGGGACTGAAGCTCTGTACTTGAAGGGGAATGAAGAAGGAAACTGAAGAGCCAGCAGGATCAGGATGGTTTGTCGTCTGAATGAAATAAGATTTCATAGCCATGTTGATTATGACAGTGATTTCTCTTTACCTTATTCTGTGTTAGGCATGCACTAGGCATAGTTTCCTTGTAAATTTATGGCTTGATGAAGGAATGGATGATGGTTTTATCCCCTGCTCGTTTGGTTAGATTTCTTGCTCTGTCTAAACCTAATAATATGTATATAGTACAATGCATTCTGGATCATGTTGTGCTCCTGGCATTTATTGACTTGCACTCATTTTTTCATGTCACCGGAGAAGAACCAACTTTCTTGTATTGTGACAATCACAAGTGGTCCTTGACTGAGCCTTTTTATAAGGGCTTCAATTGATCGCCAGGGGATTTAGCAGGCTTCATTGACTTGGCCGTCCCTAATTCCCTATGAATGAGATCTACTCCATCGTGTATATAAAGGTACCCATCAAAGATTATTTTGACACAATGGACTCATGTATATACAGTTTCTTAAAACGGGTATATGTATGCTTCAGTTTCTCACTTATATTTTACTGATGACCCCATTTTTAAGTCTTTAAAATTGTCTCACTTTAATTTCACCTAAAGGTGACTCACATTTGACTTAGACCTAACATGTTGCAATCAATCCAATTTTACATTACATTTTTAAGTTTGTAGTGATCTTACGGTAGTTGTTTATGAGGTCAAGATAAAACTGACCTAGACTCAATCCATCGCAATTGACCTAATTGTGTTTAAACTTGATTTTGTGTTTAATACATTTACTACCATATTTAGACACGCATAAACAATATCCCGAATTATATAATCATGGCCTTCAAGTCAATAGATTTTTGATAATTTATCTACAAATGTGAATGATTGTGATCATTTATCTCTAAACATTATTATATATTCTATAGTAAAACTGTTGATTCTGACTAGACCAATTTCGGTCTTAATGCTTCCAATCTCAATCTTGACCACTAAATTACAAAGTAAATTTCAATTGCTCAATTATCTAAGGGCAATTTTTGTCATTTTCACTTTTTAAATACGGTTAAGATAATTATCTCATTTTTTTCTAATTCCATTGATTAAAATGGATAAAGGAAAGTCTCTTCTTTCTTGACAAAAAAAATAAAAAATACATCCATCTCACTTGCAATTAAAAATCATGATGATCATTATACTCTCTATGATTATATAACTCTTCTTTGACCAAAATAACTCTAGAATTATGCCCTTTTTATACTTTATTTTTTTAGTTTGTAAATGGAGCCCATCTTTAGACTAATACCCAATAAATTCAATTATGTCACTCCAATTGGAATTGGTTCAATCTATAAGATTGATCATGCTTATAATTCTTAATCAAAATTAAAAGAAAAATCAAAATACTTGTTGTGTAGTGAATAATTTCTAATATCACATAAAACTTGTAGTAATTTATTACTCCTCATAAAATTTCTATTATTTATTATTTTACAATTTTCTAAATTTGAACTTTGATATCCAATAAAATTTTAATTTTGATTCATTCATAAAACTTTGACCTTATCAATACCAAGTGAAGGAGGTGTGAGAATAGGGTGAATGTAGTGCAAGCAAAGAATAGAAGATTAGCGAAAAGGAAAGAAAGCTGTGAGTATTGAGGATATATCAGAATCAACACACCTTATTTTTGTTGTGAAGAGATTGCTTCTGTGGGACGGCCAGATGGGCATTTATAGAATGGACTGAGGGAATTGGATGAATGAGTCTGAACTGAACTGAAGAAAATTAAGAGAGAATTTTATTAAAAAAATAACTTTAAGTAGCCACTACACCAAATAAAGAATTTTAGCCAGTAGTGCACCAAACAGGGAATCCGTACAGAAAAAATAACTTTTTTCACAATTTTTTTTTTTGTGATCGCATTTGACCTTTATTTTCTGTGTTGAGGGTCGACTGCGACCCTCGCTATAATAAGTGAGGGTCGCATTCGACCTTGAGCAGGCATAACCTCTTCATCTTCTTCCTTTCTTCCTCGAGTGTACGAGTTTTTGATTAAAGAAAGAGAGGACTAGAAGATCTGTCACCTATAGTTATTTTTTTGGTAAATTTCTCATAGAGGATCTTTCCGGAAAATAGCTCTTGCAATTTCAAACCCAATTTTTTAGCATGCTATGGTTTTTGTGTAACATCACGTGAAACAGATTTTGCTAAAATGAAAGAATGGATTGGAGGAGCAATTCAAAAGCTAAGATTCACGCTCATTTGTGCTTTGGATCAGAAAAATCATGCTCATACAAGAAGATACCAATGGCCTAAAATAAACGATGCTACCAACAAGAAAACCAGAGATGGGGAAGAGAATAGGGCACCAGCAGTTCACATAATGCATAATCAATCGACAACATTTATTAGGGACCGGACCTTTCTTAAATTGACCAACCCGCCAATGAATTTTTTAGGGCCGATTGACAATTTACTAGGTTAGATCTTCATATGAGTTATTATAAATTTATAATATTTCATTCAAGTGTGAGGATTGGGAGTGTGCATTGGCCTGGCCAACGTGACCCTGAGAGTTCCCTGCCCACATTGAGCTGTATCGAGTTTGGGTCTAATTCTCTGTCCCAATAATTAAAGGCCCATCCTTAGCCATATATACTTCAGAAGTCTAGCCTAGCCCAACAGCACAAAAGTGTACATAAAAATTTGCAAATGCAACTAGGTCTGAGCCTGTGTTTCAGGGTTGTAGGCGGATCTCAGTCTCAATATTAGGCCCAATGAGTATATATGTTGGGTTTGGATAAGATTCCAGCCCAAGGCAGCCCATGAACATGAACACCTCGAGGGCGATGGTAAAGTGAGGATGGAGCCGAAGTCAGTCAGGGGCTCAGGAAAGTGCTCCTCATGCAAAGTCCGGATCCACTGTCTCAGCTGTTACGTAAAATGGTTCAACACTTTTCCAGAACTCCATTATGGCGACTATATAGAAATAATTTGGACCATTTAAGATGAATTTTACCCACTTTACTAATATATTATCGAGTTTCAATTCAAAATAAGTGAGTCCCACCATACGATTCAGCACCGTAATGAAAAAGTGATTAACACTATCAACAGTGATGTCATGTGAGAGCCTAATCATGTTTTTATCATGGTGCCAAATTATATGGTGTGAGCCACTCTTATTGAACTAAAACCTGCTGATCCATCGAAAGAGGAGATGAGATGAGATTCATTTTCAACAGTCCGGATTGACACAGAAAAGGTGGCGGAGTGGCCTACAAGGTGAATTTGTTAGCTCCCCACCTTTTATGTTCGAAACCTTTTCAGAGTTGCCTGGTGTTTATTTATATGGGTTTAGCAGGTGCCACCTCAAGTTCAGTGCCGTTGGGCAAAAGGCTTGGGGATACCCACTTCTGGCTAGTAGCCGTGTGAAATTTCACGAGCTTTGGCGTGCTGTGCCCAGGTTGGTAGGGACTCGGCCAACACGACCCAGAGGCACGGCTAGGCTCATGTCATGCTGGGCTATTTGGGTCATGCTGACCCACGTGCCGTGTGGGCCAACTCAATTTTTATTTTTATTTAAAAAACAATAAAAAAATTTAAAAAAAAATAAATAAATAAAATAAACTTTGAAAAAAAAATGCAAAAAAATAAAAAAAGGAATCCTACTAGCAAATGATCCCATTCCAGCTGGACGGTCCAGATGGCATGATGTATTTTAAACGTTGGAGTAACCTGGCATGGCAGCCACTAGTATGCCCCCCAATTTGGCAGAATTCTGTAGAGAGAAAAGACGAGGAAGAAAGAAGAAGAGCGCGCGAAAGTAACGGAAAGCGTTTTCGAAGCCTCTCCCGAAAAATGGCACCTCCACAAGCCACAAGCCAACGAAAATCACATCAAGGAGAGAGAAGATCACAGAGGAGACGAAGAAGAAAACCTAACAGAAAACTCAGAGCTCAGATTTCGCTCTCTCTCTCTCTCCGAACTCCCCCTCCAAATGCCTTAGATGGAGTTCTTGTCATCATATCCATTCAAATTCATTTACTGGATTTGTACCCAAAAAAGATTCGATCTTTTTTGGTAGAGAATGCTAAAAGCAGCGATCTTTCATTTTGATTGATTCAGATCTGGAGATGTGGTTCGAAGTTGAAGCATTAGGTCTAGAGATTGTATTGTTGTAAATGTAATTGGTCCGTTTGCTTCCCCACCATTGTCATTTTACAATGGTAAGCAGGTTTTTCTTATGTGTTTGCTTCTAATTCTGCAATTAGTGGTAATTGGGTTACAATGCCGTGTAACCCATTGATCTAAATTTAAAGGTTCTGTTGTTATTGTTGTTTTTGTACTTTTAATGTTGTTATTTCTGCTCTCCAATGTGATGAATTAGTCTAGGGAGTGTTTGGCCAAAAGGAAGAATGGGAAAAGAGAAGGGGTGCCTCTGTTTTGTTTAAGAACTAAGGAAGAAATTGAATATCTGTTGAAGACAGCTCTTGGTACAGATGGAAGGTGCAGCAACCAGGTTGTGGTTGTACTCAGCTTAACTTCCCCAAAAAAAGAAAAGAAAAGGAAACATCAACTAAGGCTCGAAACACAGAATTTGATATTGAGGGCTGCTTTCCTACTTTGTTTTAATTCCTATGAATTGATATTAGATGGGGTTCTATTCAGGAAGTATTAAAAAGGCAAGACTTAAGGGCATGGAGATTTGGAGATGGGACTAACAGTTTGTATTGAATTAATTTATTAGGATGATGGGTGGGTAATCGTTATTCATTTCCTATAAAAAGAAGAGGTTATTTGATGCCCCTTGTAGATTTTCACCTCTAATAAACCAGTTTGGTAGAAAGTCATTACCTAGAGACCCTAGGAATCGAATACTTATTAAACAAAGGGGCCCTTGGCATCAAGCTTGCTCATTCCAATTACAACAGACCTGCATTTCAAATTTCTGAAAAATTATGTGCTTGAGTTTTTGTATTACTTTTTAAATCTAAATGAAGCCTTATGGGAATGTATCATATACTAGAAAACATAGCTTCTTATGAATTTACTTCCGATGCCATTTTTTTATATTATAACTTAAAAGTTGAACTATCCCACCTTTTGTACCCCAAGCTTTGAACTTTTTGATGCCCATCCAATCCTCTTAGGCTTCCAATAATATCTCATCCATTTTTGCAGATGTGAGGGATATTAGAATTTGGGGTTTCTTTGAAGTAGTTATTTTCTAGTTGTTGGAACTTCAAAATTTCATGTTTGTATCCCATGACATGATATTACTATATGTTGTAAATCACAACCTCTGCAAGTATTGGAATTATGTGTCAATGAAGAGGTCACCAGTATAACAATATAGTTTAGATCCTTGCCAGACACATGGCAAATGAGGTCATTGTTAACAGGCTATTTTCTGTATCCATATCAATCAAGCGTGATATGTAAGCATTTAGAAAAAAAAAAAAAACAAGATTGATATGTTCTTTTAGTCTAGGTAGGATGCCTAGCAACGCTCTGTGAAAAAAAATTATTATGAGTAATCATGATATTTGTCTTGGAGAACCTTAGCCTTACTGTAAATATCTTTTGGCTGCAGTCTCAAAAAAGTAAAGAGGAGTGTTGTATTCCCAGGATTCTTTACAGTAGATGATGGAGGTGATAAGAATACATAAAATGATCAGGAAGAATCCCATTTTAGGACAAGATAGTGAAATGCATGTTTAAATGTGTGTGAATACCTCTTAATTGCTTAGTATTTATGGTTTTTAACCTTTTGAGCTAAATGTTAAATATACTTTTGGGTTTGATGTTTCTAAGATAGATGCTTTAGCATTTTCATAGACTAGATGCCTGCATCTCATGCTTGCGCATGTATGTTAGCTTGGGTAGTTGACTGATATTCTGATATGCTCAAAATTTGATTACTGCAGAGCACTCCGACAAACATTGTTGTTGGCTCTCATGTCTGGGTTGAAGATCAAGAATTAGCTTGGGTAGATGGGCAAGTTTCAAGGATCAATGGTGAAGATGCTGAAACTCAGACTTCTAATGGGAAAAAGGTCTGTAGATTACTTATGCTGCCAATTCCACAACTTTGATATTCTTTTCTTTGGTGTATGGGCCTGCATTTGTCCTTGTGACTGGACATCCACATGCATTATGGTTGATGTGCTCAAGTTTAGTAGCTCTTAAGATACTTGATTAGACTATTTCTATTAGATTAACTATAATGAATCTGGTGAATTTGTTTTTCTTTTGACTGATTCTCCTTTGTCCATTGTTACCAAGAAAAGATGCTTACCTTCTTTAAAGTTAAGACATTTTCTTCTATTCTCTACTATTGCGTGTCAATCTCTTTCTTTATGTAAGTATAAAAATTATCTCACAGTTATGCAAATCATTTTCTTTAGCGTATCTATTGTTGAGATTTTGAGTAAATTTTTACATTATTTTTAGTTGCTAGTCATGGATTGTTACAATAATAGTCATGGTGGTTGTGCAAGTGTGGTGAAGTGTAAAAGGAGTTAGGCATGTGTTCAAATTTAGGAAGTTAGGTTTATTTTTGAATGAGAAGCGTTTTGATTGGTCAGTAGCTATCTTCTATCATAACTTTATCCATATGTACAAGAAAGATTGTATTCTTCTTCTCTACTTTGGCTGTGAGTCTTGGGCTGGTGTAAACTTTGGGTTAACTATATGTGAAGTGAGTATTTCTTCCACTTGAAAATTGGTGTTCTTTTTAGTTAAACCAATTTTAGAAGTTCCTTATTTAGCATGAAACTATGCCCTCCTACAAAGCTTCCCATATATACTTATGAACTAGTTCACACATAGCTATATGGTAACCACTGATGCGGAGCGGGGTACCAGATGCGGGGTGGGTAGAGATGGAGGGACTAGAGATGGAAGATAGAGGGGGATAGGTCAGGCTTCGCACCTGAAAATCTTGGCCTCACGCCAAACTCCCCGTTGCGGGCGAGGAAGAGAGAGAACTCGGGGAAACCCAAAAGCACTCAATAAAATTCATTGATGTAAGATAGACCTGTGGTCCCCATGGGTCGACCTGCCAATGGGACCCATGGGGACCACAGGTTTGTCCTGCATCAACCACTTGTGAAAGCCACCTGAATGCACGCAAAACTGCCAATGACAGGTATAGGGGGATGGGAAGGTCTATGCCTGGGTATGGATGCCCCAAAGACCAATCTAATCTAATCATCTTATTCTTATCTAATGGATTTTCAGGCCCCAAATATCGACGGTGAAAAATTAGTTGTTTAAAAAAAATAGTTGTTTCAGTACGACAACAGGTAACTGCGGCGTGAGTTTCAAATTTGGATGACTCCCACTTCTTTTTTTTTTTCTATTTTTTAAGAGGGGGAAGTTTAGCATGCGCGGAGGAGGTGAGCATATAGTTATATGTAAACTGGTGTGTAGGGAAATATATATGTACATGCATATATAAAGTCAAATCATCATGCACCTTGTGTGCTAAGCGGCACATGTGCTTCAATGGCCAGTAAAAAGGGCCCTGATTTTACTAGGTGGATCCACCTCCAAAACCGATCATCATCTCAAATTTTGCTGGCTACAGGAGTTGTAGCCTGTATGAAGCTGAGATCACAAGTAATTTCTAATCAACCTTAGGTGGTGAGTTCAGTCCTAAAGAGTGTTCATAAATTTGTCACTGGTTCAGATGGAAACCTAGAATCATTATGATTGTCAGCTGAATGTATGTTGATTATTTCAGCCGGAGATTGATGAGTACATTTATGAAAGGCGTTGTATGTATCTGTGTTTGTGTGCGTACGTGTGTAAGTGTGTTTTTCCTTTCTTTCTTTCTTTTATTCTTCTTTTTTGATTGGTAATGTGCAAAGTTTAAAAAATCGGACTCGGGACCTGACTTGGCCATGGCCGAGTCCGAGTTGACTCAGCCGAGTCGGGCCGAGTCCTATGGTCGCATGGCCGAGTCGGTAGAGTTACATGATTTTGAGTCCGAGTCCCATAGGACCCGACTCAGTATGCGGACTCGTCCGATTTTTTAAACAATGGTAATGTGACTTGAACCCGCAACCTCAAGATTGCGATAGTGAGCACCTTCAACTGTGCCACAAGCTTTTGTATGTGTGTGTGCTTATATGTTGTAATATGGATATAGGAAAATATTGTTACGAGAACTATCTGTAGATACGGATGGTGAGAACCATCCTATTCTTGAGGCACCTTGCCCACCTATCATCTCACTTCCCATGAATTGGCATTCACTCCATTTTTGACATTCCTCCGACTGGTACACACCATTTCGATTGAAAATCCAAATCTATAATGCTTCAAATTCTTAAACTTGAGGGCCATAGGTCAAGGGGTCAAATGATGCGACGGGCTGATATTAATGCACACTTCCAGGTCATGTTGAGATCTTTTCATCGCCCCCACCCCCTGATTGGCATGCATCCAACTGTTATGTAGCAAATCACGACTTGACATGTGGGGCCCACTTGGATGCATGCCAATTATGGGGGATGGAAAGGTCTACCATAAAGTAGTGCAAGGGATGGGGAACATATGATCATTGTAACTCTTGATTTAAAGCCCTCAAAAGTTGGATTTTCTTTCCTTTTCTCTTTTCCTAATCATTTGGCGCAAATTTCGGATGTGTGTGCATGCGCGAGAGAGATTTGCATACAAAATAATTGTAGACCAATTATTGTGCCCGGTCCCCATTTTTCAGATAGTGGGGCCCTCTTAATGATGAATCAAACCCAATCACATCTTAGTACCATCCTATGAGCTGGCACTAAGCTTACTTTTGCATTGCTTTGGTCGCACACATTATTGGATTGAAACATTAAACATAGTGATTGTATTAAATCATTTTACTTTGAATCTCTAAATCAAGGGCTATAATTATCTAAATCAGTCTAATATTCGGCCTAGGCCTAACCTACATTTGTACATTTCCATCCCCCTACACTTTATATTTGTCATGCATTTAGGTGGGCTGCAAAGGAGGGGCACATGCACCCAGCCATATACTATAGCCCCTTCCCCTTCTCTCTCTCATAAGGTAAAACTTGCCAATAAAGTTAGCTCAATTCAATCTTCAAATGAGAACGGCTCCTTACCCGAGTGGTAAGGAGCAGCAGTTCTCACCTGGGTGCCCAAACCCTGGGTACGCCACCTATTCCTGTGTGTGAGGGCTCCTTTCCCACGTGAGTGGGCTATCTTCCCGTGTGAGTGCGGGCTCTCTCTTGGGTCCCATCCCCCTTGGCTAGGTTACAAAAAAAAAAAAATTTCAATCTTCAAATATCTAAGCGTTCAAATATTTGAGCCAATCACATAATAGTTCAACCCATTCTACCCTAGTGGACCCGTGATGGAAAGATCTGCTTTTGTTGGAGCGACATTTAGCATTATATTGAGAAAAAAGTGATTAAACTGATAATAAATAATCATTTCCAATACATCATGCTTTTTTATACCATATGGCATAGTTTTCAAGTATCCAAACCTTCCATGTCAACCAACATTTGGATCATTAAACTTTGCTTCGATCGGGGTGATATTCCACAATACAATTTGATTATTTTTTTTTCTTTTAAAAAATTATTTTGGTCAAATGATCAATATTTGTAATGGAGCAAGATTTTGGGATCCATCAAACCATGGATGAGGTTTGAATTGACAATTTGGATTACGCAATGTGGTCCATGTCGTACAAAAAAATGATTTTTTTCAAAATAGACTCATCTATTTTGGGATTCAATCACTTACTTTTATGATCCACCTAATCCAATGGTGGTAATTGAACAAATACTAGGAACCATGCATGTAGGTGGATGCAACTTTTGAATGGTTTGGATCTTTAGAAGATGTGCTTAATGTGCATGTGTATAGCTTGAAAAAAATTGTCCTATGAGCAATGGGATGGGGGAGTTTCCATCCCGACCCTCCATAAGGCGGGACCCCTGAATTTCATGAACGACCCTATGATAAAGGCACCGATCCGTTTTTCCTGCATCCTGTTGCTTTTAGGAGATCATCTTCCATATAACTTGAGGTCACTTGACCATATCGATAAGGTTGACCTTATATAAGCGCTCATACTTATCACACACATGTAGGGTGATGCTCTTGTGTGTATGTCTTGCGGAGGAGCATCGTGTGAGATAGTTGTTGGGCCCCACTTGGTGCCTCAACAATTATGGGGAGGTGGGGATTGAAAAATCCAAATGGGACTGCCCCATATAGGAAATTTTAAGTCAATCTCGTGATCCTAGCTCCTTGATCTGTGGCCCATAAGTTTAGCGCTTTTTGATTAATAAGAATTTTCACACTTGATCCAACGATCCAATCCATTCGGGTCAGTGTAAACCCCACGGTATTCGTGACTTTTTTTGTGGGTGGGTGGGATGGTTCATTTGGATTGATCATATGGTGGGCCCCACTAGCATTCTTGCATGATATCTCTGTGCAAGACAAATGCAAAGGAGCAAAAGTGATATATTTTATGTATATGATTTTGATCCTATGAGCAATGTTTGGGCTTATATGGCTTGCTTCAGCCCGCTCATGGTCCCCCCTTCTCGTATTGTATGAGCCCGTACAGATTGCACACTATTGATGTTAGCCGTGAGGGGGGCTGTCACATGTGGGGCTCCGTACGTGGACAGAAACACCCCAAATGATCGAACACACGACTCCGGCTCTGATACCATGTTAATAACCAGAAACACCAATAGCTTGAGATGCTAGTGAATGATAGAACAATGTATATCAAAGGGTCTTGACAATTGGATCCGAGATCAAGGGACTTGTGATTGTTGATTTTGCACGTCCCATGTCTTAATCATGAAAGATCTGTTGGCACTAATGCTCCCCCAACCACCTTCTACTTAAACCTGCTCCGGTTTGTTGGTATCAGTCAAAATCTCCAGGCGGGCCTCATAGGGCCTTCTTCCATGGTCTTCAGAGGCAATATCAACCAGGAGATAACAGCCGTACATTTATATCTATGTATGTATATGTGTGTGTATTGTGTTTCTTTTTCTCAACGTTATACATATCTTTTGCTTCATAACTTTTACAACCTGGTCCATCCCTCTACAGAAGATTCAGTAGCCTCAGAATCCTTTTTCTTTCCCTTTTGTTTTGGCATAAATTCTGGGCAGAATTTGGGTTTCATCTCATACTTATTTATCCATATCAAAATTTTATCTCGCTAATTTATTCATTCTTTAAAAGCAGAAGAGATTTTCCTCTCTTTCTCTGTCACTCACACACCAACAACAACAACAATATACACACGTTAGGCATGTATCTATATATGCAGTTCCTGTATGAACTGTGACCCACCTTCGTGTTCTTTTCAGTACCTGCAGCCCAACAGCCGTAGATATTATATCAAACTCCTGTACCCTTATGTGCCATTGTCCAAATGTACCATCTGATGGTTTCAGTTTACCGTTGTGATGATTTTCCCCTTTGAAATTAATACAATTGGTTGTAGGTGAAACATAATTATGAATCTTGATTGCAACATGTAATCCTGAAATTTCACTGTTGTATTGATTGATAGTTGATACTTAGCTTCATTCAGAATCCGCTTAGCTTCATTCAGAATTCTGACATATCACCCAAGTTGCTATCGTTCAGGTTGTTTCATCCTTGTCAAAAATTTACCCTAAGGATATGGAAGCTCCTGCGGGTGGAGTTGATGACATGACTAAGCTCTCTTATCTACATGAGCCTGGAGTTCTACAGAACTTGTCAACTAGATATGAACTCAATGAGATCTATGTGAGCCAGAGCCCAGAAGTCTCTTATATTTTGTCTTTCTCCTTTTGTTCACTTTTCAGCAAATTCTAGTTTCTAAAAAGATTGCAGCAACTCAAATTTGTGCCAGATATAACTTAATATTTAAATACTATGCAGACATACACTGGAAATATTCTTATTGCCATCAATCCATTTCAAAGGCTGCCTCATCTGTATGATGTTCACATGATGGAAAAGTACAAGGGCGCACCCTTGGGTGAGCTAAGTCCACATGTTTTTGCAATTGCAGATGTTGCTTACAGGTGAGCTGAGGCTCTTGTTTCACAGAGGAAGTATGGGCATCATCACTTAGAATGCATCCAATTATGGAAATGATTCATTGGATTTCAAACAGGGCAATGATCAACGAAGGAAAAAGCAACTCAATTTTAGTTAGTGGTGAAAGTGGCGCTGGTAAAACTGAGACCACAAAAATGCTTATGCAATATCTTGCTTATATGGGTGGGCGTCGAGCGACTGAAGGGCGGACAGGGCGGACAGTTGAACAGCAGGTTCTGGAAGTAAGATGAATTAGTAATCTGTATTTGTAAATCAAGGAGCTCCTTCGTTCGCACTTTGATCAAATGTATTAATGTTCTCAATTAAAATATGTTGAAATTGTCACTTGTGTATTAATCATGATTTTTTTCCTTGTTGGTACCAAATGATGTGATTGCAGTCAAATCCAGTTCTTGAAGCATTTGGCAATGCTAAAACTGTTAGAAATAACAATTCTAGGTGAGATACTGTGAAAACTGTTGTCTGTTGGCTTTTGGGATCCAATATGTCATAGAATCAGGTGGTCTTTTGGTTTGGAAAATAAACTCCATATTATCATCTTCATCATCGTCACCACCATCATCATAATCCTAGCCCTAGAAAATAAGCACAGCTATTTTCATTTCATCAGTTAACATTTCTGGAATTTCTGTATAATCCTGTGTATCTTTCACATTTGAAGAAATTTTTGTCTTGAATAGAATGTTCATCCTGCATTTCATTAAAATTTTATTGTAGTATGAGCTCTATTGATGTCTATAAATATACCAGTGCAGTCGTTTTGGGAAATTTGTTGAGATCCAATTTGATCAGCATGGAAGGATATCTGGGGCTGCTATCAGAACTTACCTCCTTGAGAGGTCCCGTGTTTGCCAAGTTTCTGATCCAGAGCGCAATTACCACTGTTTTTATCTTCTTTGTGCGGCTCCACCTGCTGTAAGAACTTTTCTTTTTGGATTACTAGCTAATGAATTTATCTTCTATTTTCCTTGCACGTGTCCTTTGAATTACATTACTGAACGAATTTTTTACCATGATTTTTTTTTAACCTTTCAGGAAGTTGAAAAATATAAGTTGGGTAACCCTAAATCATTTCACTATCTTAACCAATCGAATTGCTATGAGCTTGTTGGTGTAAGTGATGCCCATGACTATCTTGCCACCAGGAGGGCAATGGATATTGTTGGCATCAGTGAAAATGAACAGGTAGATTCTCACCTATATACCAGAAGTTTAATATCCTGTATGCTGGACTCATATAAAACCCATGATGAGGGCCGTTTTCCTGATGGAAGTTCTGTTTCAGGAAGCAATTTTTAGCATTATTGCTGCCATTCTTCATCTTGGTAATATCGAATTTGCTAAGGGGCAAGAAGTTGATTCATCAGTTTTGAAGGACGAAAGCTCTAAGTTTCATCTCAAAATGACAGCTGAGCTTCTCATGTATGATGCATGTCCTTATTTTCTTGGAACTTTTGTGCTTTCATTAATGTGCTGGTCATATGTTGACCTTGATTCTATTCTCATTTTAGGTGTGATTCTCAGGCCTTAGCAGATGCACTTTGTAAACGTGTGATGATAACCCCTGAAGAAGTCATTAAAAGAAGCCTCGATCCTCATGGAGCTACAGTTAGCAGGGATGGCCTAGCAAAGACAATATATTCCCGCTTGTTTGACTGGTAAGATGTTTGAGAGTAGGCAATTATCAGGCTCTATTATTTTTTTTCTATCCGAGAACATTGTTTTCCAAGTCTTAGGAGTCATAAACATCAGGAGTTAAGGTGTATGAGTTTTTGTTTACAGGCTCGTGGATAAAATTAATGTCTCAATTGGGCAAGACCTGAACTCAAAATCACTGATTGGGGTCCTTGATATCTATGGTTTTGAAAGCTTTAAGACTAATAGGTAATAACCACTGATAAAAGAAAGGAAGTTTTTTAATACTGAAGATTCTACATCTTTTTCCTTTTTTGTTTCAATCAACGTTCTTGTTTCTACTATTTCACCTCAATACATGACATTATGCAGCTTTGAGCAGTTCTGTATTAACTTCACGAATGAGAAGCTGCAACAGCATTTTAACCAGGTAAATTATTGTTCCCTGTATGGGCAGGTCAGTATTCGCTTAATCTTGATATTGTATCATATCTATGGCATCTGCATGTTCTTCTTTTCAGCATGTATTTAAGATGGAGCAAGAAGAGTACACCAAGGAGGAAATTGATTGGAGCTATATAGAATTTGTTGATAATCAAGATGTATTGGATCTTATTGAAAAGGTATTTCTACGTCACTGGGATGTTTTTTGATATGTAAGATTTGCAAAAATAAAAAAGTAAATTAAAAACTAAGCTGTCTCATTTGCTCCATTCGATTTTGTAGTCTTACTAAAAAACTATGATGCTTATTTGTGATGCTATTTAGCTTTGATATTAGTATAATATTATGCAAATTTCCATATTACACAATATTTTTTCCTTTTTTAGAAGAATGAGAATTTCATTCAATATAGTGAAAAAGGTACATTAAATGCCAAAATCCATTGAAAAAATTTGACAATTACAAGAAAAATTACACAAAAAATATGAGTAAATTTTACAAATTCAAATAATGAAACATTCAACCTTGCATCATTATGACAGATTGAGTTTTATTAGGTCAAGCGTTACTGAGGTGTATTTACTAGGTTCTTCTGGTGATTTGGGTTGACTAGGAGAGTTCTGTCTTTTAATAAAGTTTGCAAATGCCTTAATAAATCTTGTTACCATTAAAAAAAAAATGTTTCCAGATCATATTCCTCATTTTTCTATTTGGATAATTTTAGCTGTATACCATCCTATGCAAACAGGCAAAAGCACTCTCCAGTTCACTTATTGCATTTTGATATTACGTTTTAAAGTACTGACAGTTGGTATGAACTCTTTATCAATAATTTTCTTCTTTGATCTAGTCCTTTGGGCTGGTTACATTCTCTTCAAAGTTGGTTGCTGCTGTTATACACATATTTTACTCTTTTTTTTTTTTTTTGCATGTATACATATGTTCTACTTTATGCCTTTTCTTTTTACAGAAACCTGGTGGAATAATTGCGCTGCTTGATGAAGCTTGGTAGGAAATCTTACCTTCATCCTTCTTGATAATTTGTATCCCTATCTGTTTGAGGAAAAGCAGGATTTATTCAAAACCTCATCTCATAGATAAATTATTTTTTAATTGAAATCGAATTTTTTCATAGGTGGTCGAATAACTTTCACTTTTTCTTTAAAACTTGGACTTTCTTTTCTTCTATTCCCAGCATGTTCCCCAAGTCAACACATGAAACATTTTGCCAGAAGCTCTTCCAGACATTCAAAGTTCACAAGCGTTTCCAAAAGCCCAAACTATCTCGCACTGATTTTACCATCTCTCACTATGCTGGCGAGGTGAATTTTGGTTCCTGCATCAAATATTTTATAATGAAATATCCATTGGATTTTAGCATATCTATTCTCCATGTGTTTTCAGGTCAAGTATCAATCTGACCAGTTTCTGGATAAAAATAAAGATTACGTGGTGGCTGAACATCAAGAATTGTTGAGTGCTTCCAAATGTTCTTTTGTATCAGGCCTGTTCCCAAAAACTCCTGAGGAGACGAGTAAATCTTCCAAGTTTTCATCAATTGGTTCTCGTTTTAAGGTATATTGTTCTTAAGATCATTGCAAGTCATGTAGAGAGTTCAAGAACTCGTGATGGAGCACTTAACATCTGCGGCCATGCAACTGACCACGTGACACTGTAGTCTTGCAGTGCTTCTATAGTATAATGAATATTTATAGTATAACGGATTTCACCTACTCATGCTTATGACTGCAACGATAACAACCAATTCCTCAAAACTTTGGAATACTATTAAGAATGAGGAAGATATTTAGAAATTCTTGTTTCTTTTTTTATCATGGGTCAGTAGCTGCACGACCTTGGAACCCCTTTTGTGGGGATTTTTTCCACCTGCACGCGCAAGGACCTTGCCGTGTATAAAGGTGGGACCCCTTTGAATTTTGCTGGGTCCCTCGTGATGGGTGGCGCCGACACGTAGTGCTCAATTCGCATGCGCAGGTGAAAATTGTCCCCTTTTGTGTTGTCTTTTCTGTTGTAAGTGTTAGTAGATACCTGTGGCTGGGTAGTGCATACATTAATATCAGACATTTATTAAGTAAAATATGAACTGGAACATGTGCTCACATCTGGTTATGGTGGTCATCACTTCCTGTTTGTGAGTATAATGTAAAACTGAGGCTTAGTCTCTCTTATGTTAGATGACGTGTTTAGAGACTTTGTTTCAATTGTACTTTTGGCATTTAAACAATTTCTGCTCTTTTCTTTATTTCCTTCTGCTTCTTCGAGGGAATGAAGTACTTCTGTATGGGAAACTCAATGTATATGATTGATATTTGCAATTATTTATATGAAATACTTCCTTTAAAAACAAGCATTTATTTCCAGTCATGTCCCTTTGACATGCCTTCCCCCTCTTTATCTAATGGGAGCTGTACTGCTTACACATTGAGTGCTTTGGATCAACTCCAAACATTCAAAAAAATAATAATAATAATAATAAATTTGACGGCTGTTGAAATGTTCAAAGGAAGTTTTCAGAAATGAAATGCAGATTGCTTCTGTTTCATTGACCTGCTAAAGCAAAAGTGAATCCTGAAAAATGACCACACATTGCAGATACCAAGTTTTGATTGAAGGAAACTCTTCTGCAGATCTTCTTTAGTAGGCTCCACTGACAATCAAGATCATGCATGGATAAGGGAAGCCACATGATCAATTATGGAGGCTGATTTTTGCATCTTCAAACCCACACTCACATACCATGATAGTTGAATATCCCAAAAGAAGAAGCTGAAATCGAGGAGATGAGCTGCTGGAATCATGTCTCCTCTTGTGATGCCCAACTTGTATAATTGACTTATACGGTACAAAGTTCCAGAATTTTCTCCTAAAAATACATGCGTAAAATTGGAGTAGGAATAAATAGAAATATATTGTACTACACATCAAAATTGTACCTGTTGAGAGGAAGTACTCTAATAGCAATCGTAGCCACAAATACTAACCTGATATAGTTGCATTCCTAAGGAACTATGGTAGTTTCTAATTAGGAGTCTCTAATCTTAACAAATAATGACAAACACCAGTTTGAATTGAACTAGGAAAATAAATAAGAAGGTCGAATTTGCTAGGATTCTCACAAGTTTGAGGCTTGCACAAGTCATTCGTCCTTTGAGGACATGTTGACATGGCCCCTGCGGAGACATACGTGTACCATGGAAAAGAAATTTATATGTTCATACCCTGCAAAAGAAAGTGCTGATGAAATCAAATATTTTTTCCACAATTGACAAGTTAACAGTTGTTCCTATACCACTCCACTTTATGCAGCTACAACTACAAGCCTTGATGGATACGCTGAACTCAACTGAGCCTCACTACATAAGATGCGTAAAGCCAAACAATCTTCTGAAACCTTCTATTTTTGAGAATATTAATGTCATACAACAATTGCGCTGTGGCGTGAGTATATTCTGAAATTCAGGGATGTCTTCTTTTTTGGATAAAGTTGCAATGGATAGAATTTCCTAATCATCCACTGCATGTTCATTGTCTTTGCAGGGTGTTCTTGAAGCTATTAGAATCAGTTGTGCTGGCTACCCTACTCGCCGAACATTTTATGAGTTTCTTCACCGCTTTGGTGTGCTTGTTCCAGAGGTTTTGGAAGGAAAGTAAGTGCCTCCACATGGTTCTATTTTGAATTGGAAATGTAATTGTATTTGTTGAGTCTAGCGAGCTTGAACTCTGTACTTGGACTTGTGATATTAGACATACGCAGATGTTCCCTGTTCTTATTATCTTGCTTCTTTCAGGTATGATGAAAAGGTTGCATGCAAAAAGCTATTGGAAAAGAAGGAATTGAAAGGGTTTCAGGTAATTTTAGGATATTTTTGCAGCTGGAGACAATAGTTAGGGCTATAGGTTTTATCATGTTGAAAATCTTGTGTACCCGAGAGCGCCTTACATATTAATAACCTTGTCACAATTGTCTTCCTATGCGTAATAAAAGGAAAGTAATCTCACACTGGTCAATTGATCTCATTTTATGTTTGTGATAATTGCTTCTTCTCCCTCTTCTCTTTCTTAACACATTAATTCCAGTCTTTGTATGAACTTTCATCTGTGACACTGTCAGAATATTATCCTTGCGTTACACGTACTTATAAACTTGTTTTCTAGTCTTTTACCAGCAATGGTGTCCAACAAATTGGCTTAAGTTTTTAATATGACAGATTACAGTCCCACAGTATGGATTTCAAGATCCAGTAAATACCCCAAAGAATTAACATATGACAAGCAACAATCAATGGTTCAGATGATATAAAAAACGAAAAATAGACCTTCAATAGATAGGCAGCAGTCAGTGGAAGTAATCCCCAAAATCATGTGTTGAAGTTCTTGAAAGTCATGCTAGTCAGCTACTACTGGCGACATTTGTGACCAGCATTACTGTGAATTGTGTGCTGAAGATAGTGTTAGTCTCAGGCAATTGCAATGAACATATAAAAGTCTCTGCAGTAATGACCAGAGTGCTAAACTTTAACACGCTTAGATGTTCAAATAACAAATATTGAGTAGCCCCGAAGAAGAAGAAAAACAATTATGTTCTGTGTTCATACATCCACTTAAGCAATTCAGCATATCTGCTTTATGAACACTTTTCACACCAAAGGCAGTGTCCATATGATTTTTAAATAATCAATCAAGAGCGAAGAGAAATTTCGTCTCATATTGTAGGCTATCCAGACTTTTAAACAATGCTGCAGTTGCCTCAGTTGTGTAAGAGCAAATTAAACATTCATATTTGGCTGTTTGGTTGCAGTCTGTCCAATATCAGTCATTGGCACAAAGTGGTAAGCAATTCAATTGCAGCAGGTGCAACATAGAAAGGTGCAGCATCCAGCAAGCAAGAAAAAAGAAAGTATAGGATAGGAAGGAAGGCCTTGCACTGATGCAGTGTAGACCTCATGGCCACATGTGTAGGGCCCATGTAGATTTAGGAATTTAATTATTTCTTATGTCATTAGTTTTTTTAAATATTGTTATTAGGATTAGGTTTCCATTTTATTTAGTTTCCTAGATTAATTAGATTTCTTAGGCCTTAAGTTATCTTTCTTATTTATATGGCATTGTAGTAAAGAATTATTCCGTGGTTGATTAATGAAATTGGATTTTTCCATTGAGGTGCGTCCTCGTTTATTCTCTCTTCGGAGATTGATTGTGTCTTCGGACACGTGCTTCGGCACCCATTGTGCTTTTAGCACTTTCCACGCAAGCCCTAACCCTAGGGCCTGCATCAAATTGGTATCAGAGCCGATCGTTCCCTCAATCAGATAGCGTGATTACCCATATCCTTTCCCCAACCCATCGTTCATCCCCCTGCATAGCCCACTCGTCCATAAGCAGCTCCATCTCCAACCTCTTCATCAGTCCCTTGCGACGAACATCTCCGTACCACTTCTAATATCAGCAGAGAATTAAGAGCCCAGCAGTATAAAAAATAAAATTTCATGCAGAGTGCAGACATCAACACATCTGATCAACAACAGATTTGACCCGATCAACGGTTAAGGTTTCTTCTTACGATATCGGGCTCATCCACCGTCAAAATTTAGATCTGTTTTCATCATTGTGATCGTGAAGTGCAGATCAACAGTTAAGTTCAGTCCATTTTCAAGCCAATATGAAATTCCATATTAGTAAATTCCACATTGCATTTCAAAGAGTCAAATATGCGAGTAAATATGGAATGTGGTATTTTGAAAATGCAGTCTATTTTCGGTCCTTTCTTGATTTGAAACAAGGAGAATTGTCCGTTCTTGAATATTCTGACAAATTTTCAAGACTCCAAGGTGCATGTGGAATGGAGGATGATGAAGAACATGATTTCATTAGTTTTGTAAGAGGCTTGAGACCAGACATAGTGGAGAGAATGACTGACTGCAAGACCATCCACGAGGCATTTTGGGAAGCAATTCGTGTGGAGCGGATGCTTAAGAGGTCTCATATAGTGGAAGTTACTCCTCCAACAGAAAAGTCGTCTCACCTAATAGACCGTGTTGAGGAACCAATGCCAGCGGATATACTGATTGATCAACCAGAGTTAGACACAGAAGATTCTTCATCTACAATTGGCCTTGAAAATTCTCCTATGAGTGCAAATAATCCCCAAGTGCAAACCCCAAGTGATGAAGAGCAAGTTGTTGATACTTCCCACATAAGCTCTCAAATTGATTTTGTCTTTATGGATCACCACTTGCATCAGGACTGGAGATCAAGAACGGCTACTCAAATAGTGCAATTTGATGGTGCGAATTCCACATGTGACGTCTCCAATGGATCACGCGTACCTCCAAGCACACTTCAACCATCAAATCAAAGGATGTGCCAAGTTCAGCATTTTAAAGATCTATGTACAAGCGCAAGATCGGTCAACTAATAGAAAGTTCGTTCGATTGATTTTCAATCCAGGCGGACACTTACTGAACTCGAGGTCGAGTTCATTCCAACCCGGGGAGAATGATGCAGTGTAGACCTCATGGCCACATGTGTAGGGCCCATGTAGATTTAGGAATTTAATTATTTCTTATGTCATTAGTTTCTTTAAATATTGTTATTAGGATTAGGTTTCCATTTTATTTAGTTTCCTAGATTAATTAGATTTCTTAGGCCTTAAGTTATCTTTCTTATTTTTATGGCATTGTAGTAAAGAATTATTCAGTGGTTGATTAATGAAATTGGTTTTTCCATTGAGGTGCGTCCTCGTTTATTGTCTCTTCAGAGATTGATTGTGTCTTCGGACACATACTTCGGCACCCATTGTGCTTTTAGCACTTTCCACGCAAGCCCTAACCCTAGGGCCTGCATCATGCACAAACATTATAATTTATGCCAATGGGAATGGGTCTCATGCCCTAAGTTTCACCCAAAAGCTCAATAAAAAAGGCTTCGCACAGGAAACCCAATATATCAGACATCATGTAGACATGTAAAATTGCACAGTGGTCCTTCTCCTCATCATGATCAAAGCTTTGTCCCTTGGGGTTGGCTACATGAATTTTTTCTTTCCTAAGCCAAATCCTTGATAGGTACCAAATACCAACTATGACCTATGGGGTAGAATGTTGGACAATTAAGAAGCAACATGTGAACAAAATGAGTGTAGCAATGATAAGAAATTTTTTTTTATGACAATAAAGATGAGAATGTTGAGATGGATGTGTGGTAAAATAAGAAAAGATAGAAATAGAAATAAGCACTTTCGAGAGCATTCAAGGGTAGCATCAATGGTTGATAAATTAAGAGATACTCATTGAGATGGTTTGGACATGTCCAACACAGGCCAGCAACATCTTCATTGAGAAGAACTCTTTCTATGCAAGTTGATGGTCCACCAAGGAAAAGGGGTATGCCGAAGAGGACAAGGAAGTAGTCAGGATAGATTTGAAGAAGTGCAACTGCATAGTGGTGTAGACATTAATTTTTTCACACTGAGTTGAAGCAAGTGTGATGGGCGGACCCTTGAAAAGTGGGCCCACAAACACTTGGACCTACAGGTGCACAACTATGGGGAGGAAGCCCCCTCATGAAGATGCACAAGCAAAGATGCATTACCATATGGATGCACAAGTAATGATGCACGAGCAAAGATGCCTTAGCATTTGGATGCATAAGTAAAGATGCACAAGCATTTGGATGCACAAGCGAGGATGCATATGCAAAGCTGCATTAGCATTTTTATGCACAAGGATGCACTGGCAAAGATGCATTAGTGTTTTGACGCAGTCCCTATTGGACGCAATTAAACTGTCTAGGGCCCAGATAACCAAAACCAGAAAAGTTTCCAGCAACTACTACTGATTGCAAAGAATAATAAAAATCCCACAATTAATAAAACAAGGAACAATGCATCAAATAACCCAAAACTGACCTTAAAGAGCCTTCTCAATCTCCTAGTATCCACATGATACAAGAGAGAGGAAAAATAAAGCCAAAACAATGCTTTATTTTAAATTTAAAAAATAGAAAAACTGTACAATAGCATGAACAGTAGCAGACAAAAATAACATCTGTAAGACTTAAAACCACCTCAAAACCCTAAGAAACCTACTATAGTGAAATCCTACCACAAATAGAAGTCTCCAACAAACTTTCTAATTGTAATAAATCCAGAAATTGATAAGAAAAATAAAGAAAATCAGAAAACTCCATAATCTGGGTCGTCTCAGGCACTTTGGAGGAGATTTGTTGTGTGGCCCACATGGGCCATGCTTTGGAAGTCACCACTCATTGATCCTAAAGAGCACTCACGGGTAAACCTATTGACATCGGTCTCATGTGGATTGGGTCTAGTTTGACCCACCAAACTGCAGGCCCAAAAACTGCAATGTGAGACCTTTTCAACTGCTGGGCAGCTGGGGTTTTCTGAAAACTGCAAACAGCACCCTGTTATTTACCGTAATAATATAACAGTCCCTGAAACACAGTTTCAGACTTAGAATTAGACTGTTTGGGCCCAAATTTTCTATCAAAACTTGTCGGGACCCTTGCGGGCCATCTTGGGATGCTTGAATTGCCCCATGAAGGATTCAACCAATTCAAATTTATGATTAAAAATCAACTATGCATCACATTTGGATGGACATGCAAAGTTACACAAGCAAGGATGCAGTAGTATTTGGGTGCAAGCGTTGTTCATGGCATTCAACAGGTAGAAATCAGTGAGACTTTCTAGAAATAGTAAAAGAGAGATTTCAGCAAACTTTCTCCACGGACTTTTTGTGATATTTGGAACTTTGTGTGATCATTGTAGAAACCAGTGATTGATAAATCGACTGGTAATTTTGAACTTGTACTCAAACTTAATAAATTAAAGAAACTTTTGTTCACATAACTGTGTTTCTTTAGCAAATTTCTTAACTTCCAAACTTTTGCCTTTTCAGGTGAACACACCCTGAATATCAAATCTCCAAAAACTGATGTGGCCATGAGTTGTGAACACGTTTTCTTCATCTCAAATAATTCTAGATCTATTCCTAGCCACTAATCTAATTAAATGAGTCCTTTAACTAGTTAATATAATTCCTATGAATTCTAATTTTAAACAAATATAGAGTGTATATTGAGAGCTTCAAAGAAACTAGGAAAGAAAATACTTTTATCTGTCCAAAGTTCTGAGGCTTGCGCAGTTGGGATTTGAACAAATCCCTCTTGGTTGTGCATCATCCAAAGTTGCCCCTGCGTATGCACTTGCAGCATATACAACGATACAAATGTCATGGATGCAGGAAATGGAAATAAAAATCATATTTCTAAAACTCGAAACACATCGAGCTAGGGTCCTGAATTGTTAAGAATTTTATTTTCATAAAACGAACGCCATCAACCTGGGGTGGTTCAGTACTACAAAGTAGATCATGAATTGGTTTAGGAAGATGTTCTACAACAAACCTACCTGTCAGATGCCAACACTCCTCCATTAATTGATCTTGGGACAGGCACACAATGAGGCATATAATATGGCAGAGGAACCAAATATAATGAGAAAATTCCTACTAAATCCAAAAAATTATAAACATTATCCATTACGAGACCGTTAAATGTTACCTGAAAAGTGTGTGATTTTGCAGGTTGGCAAAACAAAGGTTTTTCTTAGAGCTGGTCAGATGGCTGAATTAGATGCCCAAAGAGCTGAGGTACTTATCAATGCTGCAAATGCTATTATGCGTCAGTTACGAACTCATATTACTCGAAAACAATTTATTGCAATGAGGAAGGCTAGTATTCGCATGCAATCTTTATGGAGAGGTATGACATTCGGATGCATTTCAATTGATTAAATTATTTCTTAGCTTATATCTGCAGCTATTCTTAACAATGATGATAGCATGCTATATTTTCTTTTTATTTTTCTTTTTGTGTGTACATGTGTGACTGTGTCGGTGGGGGATTTTGTGTGGGTGGTGTTGGAGGTGGTTCATCCACTAATTAGAAGAAATAGGTTATGACAGAGTTGCTAGTCAGTAATCCCAAAACCAATAGGTGATAGGAAACTGCACAAACAACTACTTAACACCCCCCCGGGGTGGGACACCACCCAGACCACAACGCGGCGTGGGGCCTTCTTGTCCTGCACACTTGCACCCGCACAAACACACAACGCGGCATGGGGCATTTTTTGGCCCTGCGTGGTTTCGAACCTGGAACGTGTTGGCTCTGATACCATCGCAGAGTTGTTAGCCAGTGATCCCAAAACCAATTGGTGATAGGAAACTGCACAAACAACTACTTAACAGGTTACGGTTGATCCATCCAACTTTTGCCCTGTTATTTTTCCAATGTTCTATTACTCTAGGGCTTTTGTTTTGTTTCCACATATTATGATACACCACGTCTGCGATTAAATTGTAGGGAGACTGGCTTCTAAATTGTACCAGCACGTGAGAAGGGAGGCTGCTGCCATGAAAATTCAGAGAAATATGCATAGATGGATAGCCAGAAAGGCTTATACACGCCTGTGGTCATCGGTACTTGTCTTGCAAACGGGGTTTAGAGCAATGGAAGCTCGTAATGAGTTTAGATTTAGAAGGAAAACTAAAGCATCAATCTTTATTCAGGTTATATGCTGACTGTAAGATAGGAAATTGAAAAAGCCTATTTATATTCATTATAGTTTTCTCAAATATTTTCCTCTTGTCAATGCTTTTGCAGGCCCAGTGGCGCTGTCACAGAGGTAGTTCTTATTATACGAAGTTGAAGAGGGCCTCAATCGTTTCCCAATGCAGATGGAGGGGAAGGATTGCAAGGAGAGAGCTTAGAAAACTGAAAATGGTTTGTACTACTAAATTTTCTGTTTGCAAGTTAGTTCGATGTGGAAAATAAATGACTAATTTCTATGGTTTCATAAATTTCATGATATATATTAGTTGCCATTACCACACTAAGCTTGTTTAGAGTCTGTAATTGTATTTTCAATTGTATCTTTTTACAATGTGTGGTTAACAAGGGATACAGTAATGGTAGGGAAAGTATGAACCTCTGTATGTATATGATGCAACTGTGTCAGTGAGTGGTGATGATTTCAAATCTGTTGTGATACTTGTATTCCTCATGTTTTGCTTGTATGTTATGTAACTCAAACATGCATGTTGGTGTTACACATGTTTGCGTTAGTCTTAGAGTTGTATTTGACAATAAGATCCAAATAACAGTACACATTGACACAATAATCTGGATACATGGTAACGGTTACATCTATGCCACTAAGTATCTAGGATGTAAAGCATGCAATGTTAGCATGTGTAGTTGGTTATTTTTAAAAATACAGGAGACCGGAATGCAAAAAAAAAAAAAAAAGAGGCTATAGTTGCTGTATAAACTGCAACATTCGACTCCACTTTATATGGGAATAGTTTAGCATTATTCTGAAAATGGGGGTGATGCAGTGCTGGTACATGTGATTTGGAGAAATTTCGATGGTAATTCTAGTAAATGGCTTCTACACAGCCACTATAGAAATGTGGGCATGTCTGGACTCAATAAAAATATGATATGAGCGATAGTATCATCCTGTCCCATATAGAGCAATGTATTTTGTGTAGATTTTCCATGTATTTTAATTTTTAATGCAATCTAAAACTTAAGGATCATAATTTTCAAAAATTACACATTACACCATAGTTCTCAAAATGTTCTGCTAATCTCATAATGAACTTTGGTTACATGTGTAATTTTATATGCAGGCTGCCAGAGAAACCGGCGCACTTAAAGAAGCTAAGGACAAACTTGAAAAACAGGTGGAAGAACTCACATGGCGTTTGCAGTTGGAGAAACGCTTAAGGGTAATAGTTTATGTTGTGAAGAGTTATTTATATGGGAAAGCTATTCCTAAACATCTAAAAAAAAAAAAACTAATATACCACTTCAAGAGAAACTCAAACCCAAGACTGCTGGTCGCTAGCGCGACACTTCCATAAATGCACCAATGAGTTAAGTGGCAATTGGTTTATGTAACATATGACTTAACTGATTCTTTATTCTGTAATCATGCATTATTTTGACCAAGATCAACTTAGTAGACTAGTATTTTAAAATGACTTACACCAGATTTATGTATTGTAGCCTTTACATACATTTTAAATTATATGTATGCAGACTGACTTGGAGGAATCGAAAGGACAAGAGATAATCAAATTACAGAACTGTTTGCAAGCCTTGCAAAGTAAAGTAGATGAGACAAATGCATTGCCAGTCAAGGAACGAGAGGCTGCATGGAAAGTTATTGAAGAGGCACCTCCAGTTATCCATGAAACACCAGTTATTGTCCAGGGCTCGGAAAAGAATGATTCCCTTACAACAGAGGGGGAAACATTGAAGGTAATTGAACTGAAACTGTTGAAGGTACCTGTCATGGCTGTGTATTTACCCTCATTTCCTAAGAAAATATTCACTACTTCACAAGTGAAGTTTTTTTACCATTTTGCATCAAATATTAATTGCAACTTGAGTCTGTAGAGTTTAATCAATGACAAATACCCAATGCCAGTAACAGAAAAGACATGGCATATAATATGAGCATGTCTTGAGTTTTATACTTTTATTTGCATGATGATTGCAAGAAGCCTGCAATTATATCTAATTCTAATTTTCATGTGTTTTAAATATAAAAATGTCAATTTTCCTGACTTAGATTGGGTCTAAATCTAAATCCAAACCTCATATCTAGGCCCATTGTTTCCTGAGCCTGGGACTAGGTCCAGCCCATATTAATGAGATTCAGGTTCTCCTTTAATAACCATAAGATGGAATGTACTTGAACTTGACAGCCTCAACTTAGAATGTGAAAAACCTAACTTGAGCTCTGCCTTTGAATCTACTAGGCCATGGATTAGGCTTAGGTCCTGCCCAATAGCCAATAGGCCACACCAGCCCAAGCTTGGAGCCTTGGACTACTTTAGAACTAGCCCGTCTGCTTTCAGCTAATGCAATACATTGACAACATGAAAAGGAGGTATTTTCCATCTTTGCTTATTAGTTTGACATTCACAATCATTTCATGCCTTACAGGACTTGTTGCAGTCTGAAACAAATAGGGCTAACGATTTTGAAAGGAAATATGCCGAAGCACATCAAGTAAGCGAAGAAAGGAAAAAGAAGTTGGAAGAAATAGAAAGAAAAGCAAATCAATTTAAAGAGTTTGTAAGCAGGTAGCTATTATGCATATTTGTCTATTTGTTCCTTTGGTACCCGAGTTTGCTAGTTGATCATCATCATCGTTGTCGTCGTCATCAAAGCCTTGTCCCAACTATGTTGGGGGCCAGCTACATGAATTCTGTTTCTCCCTCTTGATTTATCCTTAACTAACTTCTCAAATAAGTTACACTTCTTCAGATCTATTTTTACTGCCTCCATCCACATCCTGTTCTGCCCATAGTTTAGAAAACTAGACTTGGTACACGACTCGACTAGGGCCGAGTCCGAGTCTGAGTCGAGTCGCACAGGACTCGGCCGAGTCGGGTTCGGTCCAAAAAATGGGTAAAATACAAAGTTGTCCAGAAGGAAATAGGAAAGAGGGGAACCCAGAAGGAAGAGGGGGAGAGGGGAGATGAAGAGATGGCTCCCCTCCATCCTCTCTTCAGTCTCCACTGCCGAGAGTGGAAAACTCCAGATATGTCCTTTTGTTTTGGTTTCTTTCTCTGCTTTTTTTTTTCTGCCTTACAAAAGGTGACATGACTCATGAGATAAGGAAGACAAAAGTCAAAAGTTGTCTCCAGTTGTCCCACTCCTACCTTTTTTAGTTTTTTTATTCTGTCTCCTCAGTCCTGACTTTTGTCCCCCTTTCTTTTTCCTTTTTTAGTTTTTTATTCTCCCTGGACTCGCCCGAGTCCTTTTCCACTGAGACTTGACTCGGACAGTTCAACTTGGACTCGGCCGCTTTTTTAAAACATGGTTCTGCCTACCCCTTCCCCTTGGTGACCCATCAACCTACATAGCCAAACTTTTCCTTGCCAGCGCCGTTGCCGACCTACATGTGACATGCCCAACCCATCTGAAACGGGCTTCTCTAATTTTATCCCTTATTGATGCTACCCCTAAATGCTCTCGAAAGTCGAAATCGCTCATTTATGATTTTATCCTTCCTACTTTTACCACACATCCACCTCAATATTCTCATCTTTTCTACATCCATTTTGTGCATATGTTGCTTTTTGATTGGCCAACATTCTGCTCGATAGGTCAAAGCTGCTTTGATCACTGTCCCATAAAATTTTCCCTTTAATTTTATTGGCATTCGTTGGTCAAAAAGTATTCAAGAAGCAAGTCCCCACTTCAACCATCTTGCTTTTATCTTACGTTCGATATTTTCATTAATCTCCCCATCCTTGCTAATTATTGAGCCAAGATAACAGAATGAATCTCATTGAGGTATCTCTTGGGGTTTCAATTCTCAGAGTAGTTTCGACTCTTTGTAAATGCCCAATGAAGTTGCATTCCATATAGTTTGTCTTTATACAACTTATTTTAAAGCTTTCGGATTCTAAAGCCTTCCATCATCTCTCGAGTTTTGCGTTTACACTGTCTCTTGATTCATCCACCACACTATATCACCTACAAACAACATACACTAAGGTACTTCCACTTGAATATGAGCAGTTAACCCATCTATAATTAATGCAAAGAGATAAGGGCTTGGGGTTGAACCCTGATGTAAACCTATGGTCACTGGGAACACACCTATCTCTCCACAGGTAGTTCTCACACTCGTTACTGCTCCTTCATACATGTCTTTAATAATTTCAATATAACTTCTTGGAATATTCCTTTTATATAAAACCCACTAAATTAAATCTTTGGTACCTTGTCATAGGCTTTCTCTAGATCTATGCCAACCATATGCAAGTTTTTCCTCTTCGTTCAATATTTTTCCATTAATTGCTTTTGTGAGAACTATAGTTGACCGCCCAAGCATAAAACCAAATTGATTTTTAGATATCTTGGTCTTCTGTTTAAGTCTTTGCTCCATTACTCTCTCCCATAACTTCATAGTATGACTCATAAGTTTAATCCCACGGTAATTGGTACAGTTTTGTGTATTTCCCTTACTCTTATATATAGGTACTACAACAATTCTTCTCTATTCATCTGGCATTTTCTTTGTATTTATATCTTATTAAAGAGCCTAGTTAACCAAATCCTCCCAACTTCTCCTAAGCATTTCCAAGCCTCTATCGGAATTTCATCTAGACCTGTAGCCTTTCATGTCTTCATTTATTTCAATGCTTTCGTCACTATCACCATAATTCTATAGAAAAAAATTATGTTCTACTAACAAAGTATCCTATCTTGTTCTTATGTTTCCTACAGTCTTCATTTAAAAGTTTAGTAAATATTCCTTCCAGCTTTTTTTTATATCATTGTCCTTCACTAGAACCTTTTGGTCATTGCTTTTAATATATTTAACATGGTCTAAGTTTCTACTTTTCCTTTTCCTTATTTTTGCAAGCTTAAAAATATCACTCTCCTTCTCTTGTTCCCATCCTATTATATAGGTTATCATATGCTTTGAACTTTGCATCACTAACAACTTTCTTAGCTTCTTTCTTTGCCTATTTATATAACTTGGAGTTTTCCATATTCCTAGGGACCTATCAAACTTTGTAACATCTTTTCTCTCGAACAACTTCCTGAACCTCTACAGTCCACCACCAGGTTTCTTTATTATATTGTCTACTCCTTTTCGATTCTCCAAACACCTCTTTAGCAACCTTCCTAATATAGTTAGCCATTTGAGTCCACATCGCTATAGTTTCTCCCTCAAAATCCCATGCCCCTTCTCAATTACTTTATCCGTAAATATTGTTGCTCTTTTTTCCTTTCAAATCCCTCCACCTTGTTTTAAGGCACATTTTATTTACTATCCTACTCCTTCTATTTCTATTGCAAATATCTAAGACTACTAGCTTATGTTGCGTGGTCAAACTCTCTCCTAGAATAACCTTACAGTCTTTAGGAGCCAATCGGTTATGTTTTCTAACTAAAAAGAGGTTTATCTGGCTCTTGCTAGTTCCACATTTATAGGTAATTAAATGCTGCTCTCTCTTTTTAAAGCAGGCGTTTGCTATTACAAGGTAAAATGCAAATGCAAAATCCAATATAGTGTTTTCTAACTCATTCTTTTCACCAAAACCTTGTCCTCCATGCACTCTCATACCCTCCATTATCCTTTCCTACATACCCATTTAAGTCCCCTCTTAAGAAAAGCTTTTCACTAGTTGGGATTTCTCATAGTAGACCATCCATCTCCCAAAATTGTCTCTTGACACTTTCATATAATCCTACTTTGGGAGTTTGCTGGTTGATCTTATTTTATTTTTATTTCTTGATAGGTTTAATTGTTATTCAGACCTAGCAACATGAAATATGGCTAATTTTGAAGTAGTGATCTAGAGCTTGATCATGACCCTGACATTTGAGGAATTTCTTTCCTAAATGTCAATATTTACTATAGAGGAAGTGTACGCATACTGAATCCATTAACCAATTCATAATCAAACACATATGATCACGTTTGTGTGATTCTTCTCATGTGAGACTTTCTAAATTGGATTGCTTTCTACAATCTTTAATAAATTTTTGTATGCTCTTTCTGGACACCATGTTAGCATATCAAATAGGAAACTAGAAATTACCATATTTTCACTTTAGTGTTATTTATATTTTCAAGCGGGATGGTTGAAGTGGAGGCTTGCTTCTAGAGTGCTTTGTGACCGGCGCATGCCAGCAAAACTGAAGGAAAAAATTTTTTGGATAGCAATTAGACCAGCTATGACCTATGGAGTAGAATGTTGGCCAATCAAAAAGCAATATATGTACAAAATGGATGTAGCAGAGATGAGAATGTTGAAGTGGTTGTGTGGTAAAACTAGAAAAGGATAAAATTAAAAATGAGTGCTTTTGAGAGTATATAGGGTAGCATTAATAGGAGATAAAATTAGAAAAACCCGTTTGAGATGGTTTCGGTATGTCCAACGCAAACCGACAATAGTGCCGGTAAGGAAAAGTTTGGTTATGTGGGTTGATGGCCCACCAAGGGGAAGGGGTAGGCCGAAGAGGACGTGGATGGATGTAGTAGAAATATATTTGAAGAACTGCAAGCTATCTGAGGTTTAAGCTTAAGATAGATCAAAATAGTGAAGCATAATTCATGTAGCCAACCCCAACATAGTTGGGACAGGGCTATGATGATGATGATGATGATGATGATGTTATTTTTATTCTACATTAAGGATCCAATGCTTGTTGACCGGCATTTAGTGAATTGTATCAACCCTATAGACCTTCGAATAGTGCACTTCAATATTAAATCCATATTGCCCCACTAGTCCACTTTGAATAGTCCTTTTTTTTTTATTGAAATCATCCCCCATTTCTGGGTGCTCTATAGAAAGTTAAGGTAACTGCGCTGAAATGACATACATACATATATGTATATATGGATGATTAATTTGTAACATCATATCACCGAACTTTTCGTTGTTGCTCTCCTTCACGAGGTCTATATGTTAGTTGGCCCAAATTGTTCAATACATGTAATACCATTAGGCATCTAGGATTTTTAGAATTTACCAAGTTGTTTTAATTGCACATCGTCTGGCCTCCAGATTCTATTAGTTACATTTTTATTTTATAATGTTCTTTTACTTCTATTATATTATAGTATCTAATGTGTTTGTATACTATATTTTGGACATGTTAGTATAGTTGTGAGGACTAAAGAAAGTAATTTGAGTGAATTTTAGAACAAGAAGGAAAAACATATGAAAGATGAGAAAAAGGGAGAAGGAAATAGGTGATAGAAGACATAATTAGGGCTTGTTGCACCAGGCTTGAACCTGGTTTTCTGATTCTCACATTATGGCTTTTTTAACAGTATATTCACTCTTTGTAAACCAGGCTTGAAGAGAAGCTTTCGAACTCGGAATCAGAAAATCAGGTTCTTCGTCAGCAGGCTCCTTTAATGGCTCCCAATGCTAAATTGCTCTCCATACGCCCTAAATCTACTGTTCAGGTGACTCCAACAAAAGATCTTAGCACCACTGATTAATTATTTCCATCTTACAGATTCGTGTCTGATGTTCTTTCTTCTGTTAATTGACAGAAGTGTCCTGAGAGAGGTCGTGTTACAGACGATGATACAAAGACAACAGTAAGTGCATTTCTATCTTAATGATGTTGGATAGTTAAAACTCAGTTATAAAATGTGCATTTCATGGTTTTATATCGATCTTCTGTGAGAATGTCCTAGGATTCATACAGTGCTGCAACTACACCAAGGGATCTCTCTGAAGTTGAAGAGAAACCACAGAAATCACTCAATGAGAAGCAACAGGTACTCCTTTTAGATTTTCCTATGAAGCATATTTAGCATCACTAGTTTCATTACATTCCAAATAAAACATGCTTCAGGCAATGCAACTTGAAATAGAGATGTGTTGTCAATCAGATACGGGTTGAAGGTGGACACAATGTCGTCAAACTTGATCCATCAATGCATCTGTGAAAATGTAATAAAATATTAGTAATTGCATTTGAATAATAAATTCTAATGATCTGATGCAAAACATGCCAACAATAATAGGTTAAAGAGTTAGTGTTATATACTTAATTTTAATGGAGGCATCCTGGAGTGTCATGCATGGACTATTGTTGAAAGGAGAAAAACCAAAAGGTTTCTCATCCATGTTAGATAGACTTCATGAAAAGGAAACTGATACTGTTTCTAAATTAACTGTTGGGTGTAACCATTTTCAGGAGAACCAGGACTTGCTGATCAGGTGTATTGTACAACATCTAGGCTTCGCTGGGAGCAGACCGGTTGCTGCTTGTATTATCTACAAGTGCCTTCTCCAATGGAGATCATTTGAAGCTGAACGCACAAGTGTTTTTGATCAGATCATTCAGACAATAGGCTATGCTACTGAGGTTTGTCATGTGAACTTCTACACTATGGTCTCTTGATAATTTCGTGGATAAGATTCCTTTTCTAAAATTTAATATTCACACATGGAAGACCCAAGAGAACAATGATGTGTTGGCATATTGGCTATCAAATGCATCCACATTGTTGCTGCTTCTCCAGCGTACGCTAAAAAACAGTGGTGTGGCTGGCATGGCTCCTCTACGGCGTCGATCATCTTCGGCTGCTCTATTTGGGAGGATGACACAAGTAAGAGTGTTTTTTTTTATTATCTATTATTGAGGATAGAAGAATTTATGACTCTTGATATATCAGGATGTCTAGTGTTATGATGTACCATTTCATACAAAGAGGGGTGCAGTATAAACTTATGATCCAAGGCATACAATTACCTGACAAATAGATGGTTGGTAAGACAATATAGCAGCGGTCGACACACAGGATCAAGATTGGATAGTTAGGATCTTACTACCTGAACAATTATTATGGTATCTCTCATCCATGTGGCCCCATCAGACCAATGTCCTGGATCAACAAAATGTGGTCACCAGCTGCATGAAATGAACACATCAGGATTTGCTCAGTGCATATCCTGATGCATTTGAACCCTATAATTCAACTGGTAGATAATTCTTTCAGTTGAAATTTTTGCTTTTATAGAGTAACTAGTTTCAGGATTACTTAATTATATGGCTCTTCACTTTGTTTAGAGTTTCCGAGGAGCACCTCAAGGTGTTGACCTTTCCTTTGTAAATGGTGGTTTGATCGGTGGAATAGATACATTGCACCAAGTAGAAGCCAAATACCCCGCTTTATTGTTTAAACAGCAACTTACTGCCTATGTGGAAAAGATATATGGAATAATCCGGGATAATCTGAAGAAAGCGATTGCTCCATTGCTTGGGATGTGTATACAGGTATACAATTTAGTTTATGCAGTTAAATTTTCATTTTCTGGTAAAAAAGTGATGATTATTAGTTAATGAGTAAGAAAACTTTCCTTTAGGGGATCTAACTTCGTTCATGTGGATGAAATATAATTTTTTCCATATGAAACATTTACGTTGAAAAGGTCAGAACATATACATCTAAGCAATGCAAATCTGTGTTACTAGGTTTTAGGTAAAACTAGACATAAGGTTCTGGGAGCCACAGGAAATGCTAGAGTCTGGGTATGTCTGTTTAAAAAATATTATGATATTATCTTGGCATGGTTAACAGCATACTCTTTCTCCTTTTAGCAAGCTATGAATTGATTTCTTTGTATTATATGGATTGCACAGGCACCAAGAACCAATAGAGCACATTTGGTTAAAGGGGTCCGTGCAGTTGCAAATTCCCAAGCTCAGCAAGTGTTGATTGGCCATTGGAAAGGGATTGTGAGGAGCCTGGGAGCTTTCTTGAACACATTAAAAGCAAATCATGTCAGTGGAATCTCTTTTGGATCTTTGTTTCCTTTGTTTTCCCTTTTCCTCTTAATGGCTTAAGACTAAGGGCATTTTTGCATAATGCTAGGATTTCGTGTTCTGTGGAAATCCATTTCTGTGCAAGTGAAGAAAAGTGGTTTCAAACACCATTAACAAACCAACACCACACGCACAAATAGGGAATGTTTTTTCTTTGAATTGAGGGAAATTAGTTCATAATGTTCTTCTTTCTGTGAGGAAAAGAACGAAACCAAGAGAAATTTATGCCTTGGAATCCTTGGCGTTACACAAAACATGCCCCCTAAGTGTTACTCTAGTCCAGCTGAAACTGGGAGTCCAATTGAATACTAAGGGATGAAATTCTTATTAACTCATTTATCTTATGGTTCTTCTCCATATTTTCCACTCAGGTGCCTCCATTCTTAGTTCGTAAAATTTTCACACAGTTGTTTTCATTCATCAATGTACAGCTATTCAATAGGTATGGGGCTATCTTTGGCTTATTCGGCTGTTTAGAGAACTTGTTTTGACCATCCTCTTTTACTCTGCAGCCTTCTGTTGAGGCGGGAGTGTTGCTCATTTAGTAATGGTGAATATGTTAAAGCGGGATTAGCTGAACTAGAGCATTGGTGCTCTGAAGCAACAGATGAGGTAATAACATTGCTCTCTCTCTCTCTCTCTCTCTCTCTCTCTCTCTCTCTCTCTCTCTCTCTCTCTCTCTCTCATCCTGAAACAATAAGATCACAGTATGCAGGTTCTGCATGGGATGAGCTCAAGCATATCAGACAGGCTATTGAATTCCTGGTATATATATTCATGCATAACAATGCTGAGTTTTTATGTTGATTTATAGAGAAAGACACTTCATTTTTTATTGATAAGTGGGAGACTTAAAAACTCTTTGGTACTGACTCAGTGTCAGAGAGGACAAGTCAGCAATATGATCCATGTTTATGCTTATGAGGAATCCCAGTGCGAGTTGTTTGTTTTTTTCCGAAACCAATCAGATTATTAAAAAAATTTATCATATGCAAGTTGGTCGAATTTCAATTTAAAACCGTACTTGGTATACCTCTTATGATATTTGGGTCGAAGCCATTATGTAGAACACTTGCCTTTTTAATTAGGAATGTAAAGGATAAACCCTATTGGTGTTGGAACTGCTGCAAGTGCTGAATTTATTTTCCCCTACTAGAAGAGTCAGTATTGTGAGTTGGAAAACATTAAAAGCAATGAAGTCCATATACCATCAATCTGCCATCCATTCATAAATTCTACGTCTGGCGAACGTCTGGCGATATATTATACTGTTTTAAATTATTGTATATTGGATCATGTTTCTGGGGTACTACTACCCAAATGCAGAGCTATTTGATCCTCAATCTAAAGATTGAGCATATACAACGAGGTACACTTTTTGGTGATTCAGATGACTGTTTTTAGGTGCCCTTTGTGGATGGGTAACACCGCAAATATTTCCAAAGTAGGACCCCTTAGTCAAATAGAGTACTGGTAATGGATGACTAGGATCTCTTGTGACCTGATGGCTAGTATGCAAATATTTTCTTGATTCATTTTAGTGTTCTGGTTCAGGTCATAACTCACAAGCCCAAGAAAACATTGGATGAAATAAGCCATGATCTTTGCCCTGTGAGTGTTGCCCTTCATCTTTGAAGAGCTTTATTTGTGCTGAATTTTCTTGGATTTTTTACCAGTTTTACTCCTCTCTCAGATGCTCAGTATACAACAGTTATACCGGATCAGTACAATGTACTGGGATGACAAGTATAGCACTCGCGGTTTGTCCTCAGAAGTAAGTTCAATTGCACGTCATTACTTAAACAAGAGTTAATCTGTCGGGATGCTTATGAATTGTGTCACTTAATGCTCTGGGTTTTTTTGTCATGCTCCTGTATCAATCAGGTTATATGCAACATGAGGATATTGATGACCAAAGACTCGAACCATACAGGCAGCAATTCTTTCTTGCTGGATGATGATTCCAGGTAAAACTATTTTCACCCATCGAACTTGCTACTAGTGTCTTTTTCACATGCACATGCTATGCATGGTATTTGAGCTAATCATCCAGCACATTCTATCTTGGATGTGTGATATTATAAAATCACAAGTCAGACAACTCTGACCATTAGATTAAAGGACTCTTTACCATTAAGACAAAAAAAAAAAAAAGATTGAACTTGAGGAAAAAATGGATAGTGATGATACAAGTATTCACTTATGTTTTGTTGCTGTGCTTGCAGCATATCATTTTCAGTCGACAATCTATCAAAGTCAATGGAAAAGATTGATGTTTCTGATATTGATCCGCCACCACTCATTCGTGAGAATTTGGGTTCTGCGTTCTTAGTGTCACGTGCTGAGTAAACAACTTCATGCATAATGCTCATGTGAATTCCATCTCTGTTTTAGTTACATTTGTATGCCCTTTATCTTTTTTTCTTTCTTTTTTCTTCGTTCTTTTCTGTTTTTTAAATAGGTCTTCCTTCTCTCCCTAGGATATTTGACGACCGTATTTTACCTTTACCCTTCCAATGGCAAATGTCCATCCACTGATATTTCTGCATTCACTTCTCTCTCCCTCTTCCCCTGTAAAATGCAATATCTTGATGGGATCTTTGAAGTTTAGAGACATTCCCTGAGAGATCAACACTATATCTAGTTACAGATTTTATTTTATTTTTCCTAGGTGTATCTTTCATTTAGATGTGACAATTTTTTCATCCCTCAGGTGTTTGGATTATGTTTTTGCTAGCAATGTAATGCATTCCTTCAAAAATTTTAAATATAGATTCCAATGGGAATACATCAAAGTGTTGTACTTTTGGAACATAGATTGCTCTTGAGGTTTGTAACTTTTAAGCCCTAAGGAATTCACGTTCTTGCTTGTTTTGAATACAAGTTAGGAGCTGATGGGCATTGGCAACATATAGTATTGGTATTTGACCATATGTAGCATGTTGCTAACAGGTCCACCCTGTCCAATTTGTGGTCAGATCAGTTGGATGGTTCAGATCGAGTTACATCAAATTCAGGGTTGCCTAGATCACCATATCACAATTGTGGGCCAGTTTTTCAGTTTGGTTCCTGCCAGTGACCTCATTTTGCTGATCCTATAACTGATATTCTATAGATTATTACATCAATGCAACCATTCTTTTTATCAGTGCAAGTCATGTTTTAGTTCTAAAGTTTCAAGCAATTGACACGATGGGCCCATGTCTCATTCCAGAGAACTGACCCTCAATCTGGTGTGTTGTGACATAGATCACAGATTGCGGGGTGCACGACAATATAGGTAACCCTACCCTGATTAACACCCATCATACAGGGTTGATGTCTTTTTGGGAAATAGTGACGAAGCACAATGAATCTGCACTCAGTTTCTTGGCCTCTCTTCTAGGCCTTGCAAACTGATAGTCAGATCTGCACAATGGATTTTTTCAGTGCTACATATTACAATCATGATGCCTTATAGCAACATCTAATGTTATTCAAGTTAGAGGAAGCTGGAATTCGTGTTTGTGATCTAGACCATATATATCCACCAAGCTCCACCTTTGAATAACCGCCCCCTTGCAAGGGCTGAACCAATCTCTTCTGGAAGGATGACAAAAAAATGCAATGGCCCAATGTTCTAATTTCTAAATCCAAACTAGTGTAACTGGGAGTCATGTCACTCATGGCCCGGCACACTTTGGCAAATAAGATGTGAGCACTTGGCGCATTTGATTGGGTCAATAGATAAAGCGGAGTTTGTTAATTAGCTATCTATTAAATGCAAGATCAATAGTTCAGTTCTAAGTCATCAATTCCAGGCTTCGAAATAAATGGTAAAAGTTAAAAAAATTAGTGAATTATTCAAAATCATCATAAAATGAAGGTGATTTATCTCTTACCTCTTATGAAGCTGCCTTTTGTATTATAAATAATTAAACACAAAGCTTGTATAGAAATGAAGCTCATGGCTAATCAACATCACTATAGGCAAATTAAACAAGAGCTTTTGGCAAAATGCAGGGAAAAAAAAAAAAAAAAGGTCCTGTCCACCGTGGGGGCCACTATAAAAAAGGTGCAGGCTGAATAAAAAAACTGTGCAACACTTGACGTCCAGTGCAGGTGGACCAAGGTCTGGGGTCATTCCATGGGACCCATGTGGGTACTCTGACCAAATTACTCCCGTGGGTCTCATATCAAAGGTTCATATAATCTAGTTGAAGTTGAACCTCTCACATCAAAGGTTCGAAGGCTGATATTTGTGCAAGTTCCTGGCCATATTTCCTCTATGCGGATTAAGTTGGTGGTGACACTGGCGCGGTCAGGCTCGATAGGGTCGAGCAGTGTGGGGAACATGGTCAACAAAATCTCTACCATCATTTTACTGGATTCGGATCCTCCAAGGCTTCGACCTAGAGAAATCCTAAATAAAAAGGAGTGGAACTCCACACTAGGCCCATCTAATCTAATGAAATTCAAATCATTGAAAATAAAAACAGTCAGTTATATGGGTATCCTAAAATTTTAGGTCAATTCGAGACTCTTCAACCAGTCAATCCAACGGCGGAAAAAGCTCGGATTGATATAAAATCTGGGACTGCCCCATACACCTATATAGCTTTCATTTTAAAAGATTCGGATTTCGAAAGATAGGCTCCACCGTGAGTTTCACTCTTTTTCCTCAGAATTTTTATAGGTTAAAAGCCTTGTAGCATAGGATCCGGACTCATATTTAGCAGGTTTAAACTGGTAGCCCAGGCTCAACCTGAAAGTTTTCATTTCTTCTTTTCTTTATTTTGAAGAAAGCTCAACCCAAAGTTTGTTTGTTTGGAAGAATTGTGAAAATTCTGGTCTCCGAGAATTCCAAATGTTGTCCTCCTATTTGGTTAAAGGCATTTTTCTTACATGGAATTGGGCTTGTTGGGGATTTATGACATGTTGTGATATCTTGTCCCCTGAGCATTCCAAATACTCTATTTGATTTAAAGAATTTAGAATGCTATACAACATGAAAAGGCACTTAGGGCATGTTTCTTTACCAGAATTTTCAGAATTCATGTTCGGAGGAATTCCAAATTCTCCAAAAGTTGTCACCTTGAGGTGGAATTCCAAATCCCTCCTTTTGGTGGAGCATTTGAAATTCCAACAAAATGCATTGAGGATGGAATTCAAACATGTAATTTGAAACAAACACAGTATTTTAAATGCTAGGGGACAATATTTCACATCATATAGAAAAAACCCAACAAAAAAATTTCTTGTAAGAAATTCTGGTAAAGAAGCAGGCCCTTAGGACTTGTTTGGTTAGATTTCAAATCCTGCCTCGCCCCCGCGCGCCCCCCACAGTAGATTTCCAAATGCTCAACCCCCCCTCTAGCATTTGGAATTTTGGAATTCTAGGAATTCATACGGCTAAAAGTATCTTTTTCAAGTGGTTTGGAATTACGAATTCATGCATCAAAAGAGCATTTGGAATGCCCAGGGGACAAGAAGTCTCACCGTGTTATAAATCCCTAATAAGTTCAATTCCTTATCAGAAATGCCTCTAACCAAATGGGCCCTTTTTATGAATTTACATAATTCCAACATTCCAAATTATACATGGGGTTGAACATTTGGAGTTATGCTTTGAGGGGACAACATTTGGATTTCTTTGAATCCTTCTAGACTAGAATTCTCACAATTCTCCCAAACGAAAAGGCTATGCTGAACCCCCTCTATCATTTGGAATGTTGGAATTCTGGTTAATGTGGTTTGGAATTTTGAATTCTTCCATCAAACAATATATTTGCAATGCCTAGGGGACCGGATGTGACATTATGACATAAATTCGCAACAAGCCAAATATTTTTTTTTCCATAAATACCTTTAACCAAACCACTAGGGTTGCAAACGGGTATTTGATTCTCTAATTATCCAGAATTTTCGACTTACAAAAACCCGGGTCTGAATCCTATTTTAGGTTTCGATTCATAAACGGGTCTAGATCTAGAACCCAATTTAGATTTCGATTGGTAAATGGGTCCAGGTCCGGGTCCATACAGGTTCCGACCCGTGGATTCGAAATCCAACATTTAAGTATTTGATATTGCAAATTGTACCACTAAAATTAACTTTTTTGGGAGCATTCTTATGTATAATACTGGATGTAGTATACTTGATGCACTAATATAAGTTGAATGATATGCTTATTTTAAGAAAAAATTAAAACTGATTATGAAATAATATTTCAGCCCTATAGTTGGACCTGATTCTATAACCAACCAACAAAATAGGTTTGAGTCAAAACTGGACTCAAATCAAAATCGTTATTTAGAAGCAAATGATCCTGTATGCAACCCTAATTAGCATGCCGGATTCTTAGTGGGCCCCACCAATTGGGCCTCCGGATACTAATCGGGTGCTCTATGGTCTATAGCTACAAATACAATTGGAATTCGTTTTCCTTCTCTCGAGATCGAGAGAGGGTGTGTGTTTGTTTGTTCTTGGAGTCGAGAGAGATGCAGATGGCTTCGAGGATCCCGAAATCGAATCTCCCAAGTTCGAGTAAATTCTCGTTCCTGCTGTTGTTTTTGGCGACTTCCCATCTCTTGTGCAGGTCGAATGCATCACCAATCGTGCACACCAACAACTGGGCTGTCTTGGTTTGCACCTCTCGTTTCTGGTAATCCTTTCCTTCCCTCCCTTGCGACTTCTCTTCTCTTTTTCTCTTCCTCTAATTTCACATTCATTAGCGATAGATACCCATGTGTTCATTCATCGAAATATTTCGAATTCTTATGATCTTGTTCCCAATATGATTGTAAATTGATTGAAAATGCTTCGATGTTTGTTTGACATATTTGGGTTTTGGGGCAGTAGAAGAGCTTTTCCTTGTCGGGTTTTTTTAACCTGATTCTCTCTTACGGCAATGCTTATAGCTATTGATTTATTACTAATCAGTTTAAAACTAATCCATTGTCTTCTACTACATTGCTCATTTGGGTCAGTGACGCGAAGGTGTTTCTTTCATCTTTTTGGTGTGCAATGGGTGTTGCCTTCAATGGTATTTGCTATTTTAGTGCCCATGGTTTTAGGGATTTGTGGGGTTCTGTTTTATGGAGGTTTACTCAACTATGTACTTATTGTCCATATGCCTTAAAGGGATCTTTCCATGAAAAGATGGGTTCTACCATTGGAGTAGCTATGAAGCTTAAGCAGAAGTTACTCTTAAGCACCTCCTGCTCCCAAGTAGCAATTTGGCGGTCTAACTTCTTCAAATCTGCCGGCAGCGTTTCACAACGTGTTGTTTGAATTTGTGAGTAGTTGGAGGGTTGTGGTTCTGCAACTTTGTCTTTTTTTATTTTATAGTTTCTCTCATTAAGGGATCAATTACTATTTAGAAAAAGAAATAACTGTCGCAAACAAACATGCCCATGCCCTGAGAGAATGATGAAATATTGGTTATAGATGATGTTAGTCATATATTTCAAGTCAACTGAGGTTTTGGGCTATGGTCCATTGGATATTTGTGCCACGAATTGTATGGTATAAATTCATCAATGTGTATTGCAACTTTGCAACACATGTATTAACAAGGTGAAAAATGCAATATTTTACTGTTTTATAACATGATAGTAATATGATAGTATACTCTTAGTGGGTTCTGAATGGCCAGGTGAAGTTATTGTATGATTTGGGAGCTGTTTCTGCCAAATATTGCATATATTTTGTGCTTTCAATTTAGCTCTGGTTGTTGATGTATTTTCAACCACTTAATAATTTAACACTTAACATTAAGAATGCTTTCTCAAAACTTTCATGTTGTGGCTGATTGAATGTTGTCATTCTTGACCAGGTTTAACTACCGACACATGGCCAATACTTTGTCATTGTACAGGTAAGCTGTAATTTCACTGAAGTTTTCTTTATCTTTTTGCAGGCTCAAATGTTCATTTTCAGGGTTTTTTTTTTTTTTTTTGGTACCAGGACAGTGAAACGGCTTGGAATACCTGACGAGAGAATAATACTTATGTTGGCAGATGATATGGCTTGTAATGCTAGGAACAATTATCCTGCCCAAGTTTTCAACAACGAAAATCACCGGCTTAATTTATATGGTGATAATGTCGAGGTGAGTATTGTTCTGTTTAGGTAATGTGGTGAAAACATTCAACCTGTTACTGAAGGATGGCTTCCTGTTGATTGGTGTAAAAGTGGATCTAAAACTACCACAATGCTTCTTTTTAAAAATAAACTACCATGATGCTTTGGTGATGATCTGCTAGTCGTGCCAAAGGCACCCAAGAAATGCATGTCATCCAGCGAAATCTTGTTTGAATAAATATTAGTAAAATGTACATGAATGTTACTCAGCGGTATAAAAAAACAGGCCAAAGGCACGAATTTACACCAAAATAAATAAATAAATAAATAAATAAAAACCCTTCACTAAGAGTTATCTAATCATTTCCATATTAAACAGTGGTCCTTTCTATGAGTGATCATTAATAATACAATATGATATGATTGTGTTGCATGTTTTTTTAGTATTTGGTTATTAAAAGAAAATTAGCATATGGGTATATAGTCCTTGAGTCTTGATCACGTGCATTTACCTTAGGGGTGCGACTTGGGCGGCTTGGATCGGATATTGGCTAAACTCGCCTGACCCGAATAGCTTGTTGGCAAACCCAAACCCAACCTGATTTGTAAATTCTTTACCTGTGGCCTGTGGGCAAGTTCGTTTGACTTGGGTTGGGTTGGGTACCCAAATTACTGGATTTGGTATGCTTTCCAAATGATATAAAATTTAGGAGATGTATCTTCACATTAGTTTATACTAATATATCATACAGGTATTATACCCAAACTCGAACACAACCTGAATTTCATGCAGGTAAGTTCAGGCTGAGCCCAACCCAAACCTGAACAAGCTCAACCCAAACACCACTTTTGATTGGGCAGGACCACGCGGTGCCAGTTTGGCCCAGCCCATGTTGCACCCCTAATTTAGCGGAATAGGTTCCTACTCCAGCTATTCAGGTGCTGCGGCAATCATGTTCATTTGTCCTTGTGAAGCCTCATTCTTTCATATTCCTCCAGTTTTTTTTTTCTTTTCCTTTTTCTTTTTTCTTCTTTTTTTTTTTTTTTTTTTTTGGCCTTGTTTTTGGAGGACAAGGACAAGGTTTTCATATTCTAACTCCTACTGCATTAGCATGTATATCTTATGGGCATCTTGCGTCTGGTACCTCCTTTACTTGGTTGTGATAATGAGTAGTTGCCATCTGCCAAGGCTTTATTTCTGGTGCCTTTGTTCTGCTTTTTTGTGCTTTGTAATGGGAGGAGTAATTCACAATGGTTAGAAGGGTTTTTCTGGTCTTCTAATTTTTAAACCATTTCATAAAGAAAGTCTCATCATTTGAAGATGATTTCAATAATGATAGATAAAAAAAAACACTGAATCAAGTCCCAAAGATTCAAAGGTTTACAATTGACAAGTATGGAAAGAAGGTCAGCCGTGTAGGACCAATGGCTAGCCAATGATTAGGCGTTCACATGATTCTAGACATGCACAGGTTTCCACATTGAATTTTGGTTTATGCACTAATGTCATTATGTATAAAGATTTTTTAATCTTTTTTAAGGTTGCAAGAAAAAAAGAGTGAAACAGTTATTACTTTTCATGTATCATCAATCATGTTGTGACTTCTCCTAGACAATCTATATTGTAGGATGGGTACTATATTTGCATCTTCCAAGTGGAACTTCGTCATGATGCTTCTACAATTTAACTCTATAGGTGGACTACCGAGGTTATGAAGTAACTGTTGAGAATTTTCTCCGGGTTTTGACCGGGCGGCATGAGACTGCTGTTCCAAGATCAAAGCGTCTATTGAGTGATGAAGGAAGCCACATACTTTTATATATGACTGGGCATGGAGGAGATGAATTCCTAAAATTCCAGGACTCTGAAGAGCTTCAGAGTCATGATTTGGCTGATGCAGTAAAGCAAATGAAAGAGAAGCGTAGGTGAGAATATGTTATTATCATACCCATTCAAGAAAGAAATATGCAATTGTGAAGATATAGCATCACTTTTACATTTTCTTCTTCTTCACTGTTACCCAATCGTTTGTTTCAAATGATAATTAATGTGTTATTTATTATTTGTTTTAAATGACAATTAAATTATGTGATATTTATTTCAATAACTAATTTACATTATTTGATATTGACGCATGCCCTTAGAATTATTTTAGACATTACTTGGTTTTATTCACAATGGAATCAACATTCTTGGTGCTTCTGATAAACGTCTGAATTTTAATGCATTATAGAAGGTGCTATTTTGAGAACCCCATCTGAGAAAGGCATCTTTCTACCCCAACATATCTATAAATGAAGGTCAGACTTCACTTATCCAGATCATTATCTGCTTGAAATGCATTCAAACTACCCCAAGGAGCAGGAGGCCTAATTGGGCACTTGGTCTTTCTCTGTAACATGTGGTTGCACATTTGCAAGCATTTGGTCAATTAGCATTATGCCATAAGTAAAGTGCCCATCTGCAAGAAGTGGAATCTGATTAATTGGTATTTACTTAGCTAGTTTATAGAAGAATGCATGTGTTCTTATTTGTTCAGACTCTCAGTATTTTCTCATATTTCTAGATTCAAGGAGCTGCTGATAATGGTAGATACATGCCAAGCCGCTACTCTTTTCTCCCAGGTATGATGGTTGTTTAGATTGTCTTTTCCTTTAAAAAAAAAAAAAAACTAAAAACCTCTTTTTAATGGTAACTAATTTTATTTAACAAAAGAGCTGATCAGTACAAGAGAAATATAGTAAAAGGCTACAAAGAATTTTCCTTTTTTTTTCTTTTTAATATTACAGAGGTACACTGTCTTTTATTTTGCAAGGAGAGAGAAACTTTATGATCTTGAAAACCCTTATTCTATTGTGAAGAGATAAACCATGATGGAGGTAAAATTTATCTATCTTTTTATGTTTTTTGGTGGAGGTAAATTTTATCTCATGTTGCAGGTTTTGTTCCTGCTAAATAGAAACTCTTGAGAAGAGCTCTGAGTGGTTTATCTCTTTGTGAAAAACCCAGGCTCTTTAGTAATAAAAAAATGTTATTTCTTTCTCCTTTTTACTTTTACTGTCTATCTGGCAATTTAGTTATGAAGGGAGATTAAAAAAAAATGCATTAATATGGGTGAAAATAAAAGGAGAATGTTGGAGATCAGTCTTCTTGTTAATGAAGATATGGGTAACCGGTAATGAGTTCCAGTTGTATTTTTCTGTTTTGAACTCTTTGAATTTTTCTACACTTTCTTATTATCATGCTTATTTCCAGATACGAAATGAAGCCAAAAAAGTTTATATTCATCTTTTTCAAATTTTTTTGATACAACTCGACAAACTGTTGTAATGTGGCCCTCTAATTTCTGCAGCTTCATTCACCTGGTGTTATAGCTATTGGGAGTAGTATGAAAGGAGAAAATTCATATTCTCATCACCTTGACTCTGATGTAAGATCAACTTAAATTAGCTTTCCACAGGAGCATTGCATTTGCCCGTAAGATTAGGACCATGGATTGGTGTTAGGGCTGCTGTGCTGGACTTGGGCGGGGCCTGGATATGCCCAAGCCATGCCCGTTTTGTGGGGCCTGAATTTAGGCCCATTGAGCAGACTGCTCTGGAAGTCGGGGCCAGAGGTAGCTCATGAAAGCTTTAAATGGGCCTAGAATCTGTCTAGGGGGGGCGGCTTCAGTAGAAAATCTGTGAATATCCAGCCCCAGCCTGGGCCATTTATCTATCTGGCTCTACATTTAGGCTTGGGTTTGATCACTAATGTGCAATGCATACTCAGGGTATGTTTTTCCAGCCATGGTGGGTATTCAAGCTTGCCCAATTCATCAGCAACCCCGGTTATGGTTTTTAAACTCACCTCCAATACATCTGGAAAGTACTTAAACTATTTGCATTATTAAATGGTTTTTCTTTCATATAGGTGGGGGTATCTGTTGTGGATCGATTCACTTTCTACACCCTTGCCTTCTTTGAGAAGCTAAATCTGTACAACAATGCCTCATTGAGCAGGTACACATGTAATTTTGGTTTCTTTAAATAGTTGCATAAATTTGGTAATATTGATTCCTTTTGTATTATATTTAAAGAAACAGCCACTTGCAAAGTCCTGCAAAGGATAATTGAATGCTTCGGTTTGATGATTTCATTAGCATTTGAATAAGGAATCTTGGTTTTAATCTAGTTATCCCACTTAATCTAAATTAAGGGGTTGTTTGGTTGCGCCATTTACATATGTAAATGATGCATGTGTAATTGTTGTGCACCATCATGTTTGGTTGCACGCAATTTACGTGAAAATGTGCTCATTTTCGCATCAGTTTTTTCACACTTGGATGGTAAAAGGAATCACACCTAGTGTGTAAATGTGCACAAAAAAAAGTGGAGCTATAGTGTTTCTGGGTGTGACCTGTAGGGTCACTGTCACCAGTTTTTTCATCTCTGTGGGCCCCATTTTTAGTTTTTGTTTTTTTGGGGCTCTAGGCCTGTTTAGGAGCATTTTTGCATCCTTTTTTGTTCTTTTTGGATAGTGTTTTGCATTCCTTGTATTTTTCTTTGCTTTTCAGTATATGCCTTTGGTACGGCTTTGCTTCGATTAATACATTTCACCATTCAAAAAAAAGAAAAAAAGAAAAAAAGAAAAAAAGGCCAAACTCAGCTTAAGAGTCAACATTCGGACATCTTTTCATTACAGATTTTGAGATATTTGCAAAAGGTCCAGACCCTAAAATCTGCCATTCTGGACTTTTATGGCTCCATTTTCACTATCCGAACCATTAATCCACTTTAAAAGGCCAAAAAATGGCGAGAGGGTCAATTTCAAGGCTTAATTTATCATGGATTCTGTGAAAAACTCTGTAGTGTTAAAAACGTTCTTGAAATGGTAGTCCATTTTTTTTTCTCAAAATCTTTCATCTTGTGGGACCCTAATTCACGATCTAAAGATTCTAAACCATTCATCCTCTTTAGAAGGCCAAAAACGGCCGTGCGGTCAAATTTCTTCTGTTGATTCATCACGGATTTTGAGATATTTGCAAAAGAGTCCAGCTCCTAAGCATTACCATTCTAGACTTCTTTGGGCCCCATTTTCATGATCTGCATTGCTCATTCTCTTCAAGAGACCAAAAGGGATATGGGGCTCAAATCCCATCTCTTGATTCATCATTGATTTGGAGAAATTATTGAAAAACGCTAAACTGTGAGATGTACTCAATTTCGCATGAGAAGAGATGTGTAAAGGCCTAACAATGGAATTTCACATGCTTTTCATTTGCATACCTAACGTTTACATGTTCAAGAATTACATATGTAAATTCCTATAACTGATCAAAGAAAAACATTTGAATAAGGTTTGTCCCAAGAAGGATTATAAATTTAGACCATTCCACACTTAACTGTGAGGTTTACCTTCATATTCTCGTCATCTTCGATCTCCAATGAGCTCACAACTAGGAACATCTCCCATATATATATATATATATATATAAAAGAGAGAGGGACTCTCCTAAGCTGTAGCCACTCTATATATATATATAAGCAGGGCTCTCTCTCTCTCTCTATATATATATATAGACACACACACACCATCATCATCATCATTAAAGCCTAGTCCCAACAATGTTGGGGTCAGCTACATAAGTTATGTTTCTCCATTTTTATCTATCATAAGCCAAATCCTCAAATAAGTTGCATTTTTTTAGATCTATTTTTACTACCTCCATCTGCATCTTTGGCCTACCCCTTCCCCTTGGTGGGCCATCGACCCGCATACACAAACTTTTCCTTTACCAGCACCATTGCTGGCCTGTGTTGGACATGCCCAAACCATCTCAAACAGGTTTATCTAATTATATCTCTTATTGATGCTACTCCTAAATGCTCTCGAAAGCGCTCATTTTCTAATCTTATCCTTCCTAGTTTTACCACACATCCACCTAAACATTCTCATCTCTGCTACATCTATTTTGTGCATATGTTGCTTCTCGATTGTCCAACATTCTACTCCATAGGTCATAGCTAGTTTAATCACTGTCTTGTAAAATTTTTCCTTCAATCTTGTTGGCATTTGTCCGTCACAATATATATATGGATCAAACACATATTCCAGTTAAATCTAATAAGAACATTAAATTAGTTCAATGCCCATTTATGCCTCACGGATATGTCTGGATTTACCATTGTAAGTCTTGTTATATACTTTATCAATTGTAAACTTAGTATCATTGCAGAGATGGATAGCTGGAACTGGTTTACCCCCACAGGTATATCCATCAACAAGTTCTTTAGTCATTCTGCTAACTCATCAGCTAATGTCATGTAAATGATCTCCAAATCCACTGTAGATCGGGATATACACAATTGTTTCTTTGATTTTCATTAGACGACTGCATTATCACATGTAAATACATAGCCGCTCGTGGACTTCGATTCTTTAGAATCCGATATCCATTTAGCATTGCAATACCCTTCTAGTATATCATGGGATATTTCTCATAGTTCAGGCCATAACCAATGGTCCTCTTCAGGTATTTGAATACCTGGATCACAGCTGTCCAATGCTCATTACTGGGTTTACTCGTGTACCTATTCAATTTGCTTACTGCACAGGCCATGTAAGGTCTAGTGCAATTCATGATATACATTAAGCATCCAATAGCTCTAGAATAGTCTAATTGAGATACACTTGCTCCTTTGTTTTCATACAATTTTAACCATCATCGAAACTTCCTATAATCCTATCCATTTCAACCTCAAATGGCTCCAATACCTGTTCCATTCAGAACCTGTACTAGCACCATTTCCCCAGTATCTTTCTTTAAGATGACGTCAAATCATCCCTTTAAAATCACAAGTGCACATACCTTCCAACTACAGCCCATATGCCCATCATCTCAAAGATTCAAACTAACCTAACCGCTCAAGCAACTGTCCTTCCATGACTGATATCTAAAGCAGAGGCTGTCTTCCACAAGAAACCCAATTTCCCAACCTTTCACGTCTTCAACAGCCTAAATCAGGTAGAACAGAAATCGATGTTTACACCAAACGATCTAATCAAACTGATTTTTCAAAGAAAGAAAAGGGGTGACTTTATCAGTTGGAACTTGAGAGATTGCTTGGTTGGTTGTGGCTATGGATGAATCTGAGCTTGTGGGCATTGAGGGTTTGTTTGGCATCATTCTGTCGAAAAAAATTTACATTTCTATGGAATGAAAATCATTAAAATACATTTGATTGCACTTTTTTAACTTTTTGAAGAGAATCTGCTCACAGAATATTGTTTCATATGAATAGGAAATTTTGGAATGATTTAAAATCATTTTCACATGAGAAGTGGCATTAGGATTTACAGTTCAAAGAGGTAAATGGATTCTTCAACTCCAGAGCATATTAGGTTTGAAGAGGGAGTTGCTGAAAATGGTAGAAGACAATATTAGAAAAATTGTAATTAATTTAAGTGGTTTTTTCCCTTCATTTGTGGGCCTTTTATTTTTTTGGCATTCCAACCTAGACAGAAACACTAATATAATTGATTAGTTTTTGTTGATTCGCAGTCAAGGGGGATCTGCTTGAATTTCAGACAGTATAGTGTAGTCAAATTGCAGAATAAGCAGGGGGCACTAAAAAAGCCCTAAAAATATTCATTATTTGACCTGTGTTTTAATTTTATTGACACTTGCAGCCTTTTCAATTCATACAATCCAAGTATGTTGATGTCAACTGCATATTACCAAACAGATCTATACCAACGACCTCTGGACCAGGTATGGTTTTGATTTATCTTGGAATCTTGATGTATTTCATTTTCAAACATATGTAATGTTGATGCATCCATGTTCTAATTTGAAATACTGAGGAAAGGTAATTCCACAAGGTTCTAGATATGCATTTAATGATGGAACTTGGAAATTATGAGCAGTAAAGATAACCAAATGCAATAAAGTTTACGTGGGCACTTTGGAATGTACTATGGTTCAATCTGTTGTACTTTTAATGCTGTTTGAGACCAGGCTGGCATCACAATCCTTTCATCATTTATGTTTTGTTACTGCTTGCATATTAGTCTTGGCACCTTCAGCATGTATGTATGGATTTTCGTGGAGACCTTTTTGAAATTGATTGTGTCATAGTTGCTATGTAACCCAGCGGTGATCAAACATGTTCATTGTTTGTAGTCTGTTCATTATGGGGATGAGTGTATCCCCGGAACCTACTTGGGGAAAACTTATAATATAAAGGAAATATTTTAACAATTCATTTGCAATTATGAGAGCCTCTCCCATTGTACTCATGATTTTGCTACCTTGTCAGCTTCCTCTCGTTCACTTCCATTAACATAGAGCCGAAAGAGGCTCTCAACACCTTAGCTAGGGATTACACTTTATTTGCTTCCCATTGCGTAAATATTCTGTCCTAATAGCTGGATGTTCAGTTTCTTTTGTGGTTTCAGAGTAATCAACAAACAGCTTTGGATTATGTATTAGTACAGCTGGATGGTTGTGCCTTGTGTTTATCAAGATAATTAGTGTTTATTTATTTATTTATTTATTTTCGTCAACTAAATGGAATATCAATTTGGCATTGGTTTGTCAGGTTCCTGTCACAAATTTTTTTGGGTCTGTCATGGAAACAATTCACACAGATTCAGCTTATATGGGCTTCTCTGCTAAAGACCACATCAAGCCTAAGATCAAAATCCCATCAAACCCAGCAGCTCTGGAGGCTGAACGAAGAACATTGACTGATGCATTGGCTGAAGAGAAAATTAGCAGCTTGAATATGAAGGTGAGTCTTGCAGTATGATTTATTGCTCTATCAAAAATAAAATAGGGCTTAATTTCTGATGTTTCAAGTGAATTCTTGATATACAGTATGAGCGTTATATTCTCCACATGTTGAAGCTTCTGCAAGATCAAATGAAGACAAATGATGATGCCGATACCGTTGTCAAGTATGGATTGGTAATTATGGCAGTCGTGGTGGTAGTTTCCTCTTTGCTATCACGGTAATCATGTAAACGAGAGTTATGTATGATTGTTTTTAATGTTTATGCTCAACTTTGTACATTATACAATATTGAAGGTCACTTCCCCCGAACTCCATGGACCCATTTGGAAATGTTGGTTGAAATCAGACAGGAAAGAGAAAATGTAGAACCTTGTTGAAAAAAGTTTTTGACAACAGCTCAATTAGGGGCATTTCATAGTTCATTCCCTTTCCCTTGACATTGGGTTGCGTTGATTTTAAGTCTCCCGGCTAGGACTTTATTAACTTATCAAAGATACCCCATTGAATTTGCAGTTAAGCGTTACAAGCTGCAAGAAACACGCATTGTCCCAATGGTTTCCAAGTAGGGTTGCAAATGGGATGACTCTGGATCAAAACCATATTGGATCCTGATTTATACCCATTCTTAAATGACGGTTTCGATTCTAACTCAAAACCTGTTTTATTAGTTCCAAAGCAGTTCGGATTCCAAGAGAATCAGAATTTAGTTCTCAAACCAGTTTTAACTTCTCAATTTATTTTTTAAAAATAAAGTTCAACTTAAATATAAAAATGTCCAACAAAGTTTGATTTTAAGCTAACATTAACGATTCCATACCTATCCCAGCTAAACGGGTCAAAACCTATATGGACCTAAAATTAGACCCATCAATCAATTGGACTCTAAATTAAATTTCATATCGTAAATTAAATTCCAGACCCAGACCTGGACCCCTCTATAAATTAGAACCTAAAACAAGTTTCAAGCCCATTTGTGAAAAGGACATCTCTATTTCCCAGTACGATTCCAATGCCCATTATACTATATTAAAGCCAAGGGTTTTAAAGCAACCATTTTAATATAAGCTTGCAAGCAGGATGTTCAAATCGATTTAACAGTAAAACCAACCACCAAATCAAATCTATCGGTTTTTTAATTAACCAATCCAATCCAACCGATGGAGAGGGCTTAGACCGAACGGAACCAAAGTACTTGATTCAGTCCCGTCAATTAAACCATTTGTTTTTATTTTATTTTAGGTTTTTGAAAATAAAAAATTGAGAATTTTAAAATGATGATACCCCAGAAGAGGCGCATGAGTTATCAAATGCCAGCAAAATGAAATCCTAAAATTTAAATAGTCAAATACTCAAATTGTATAATATAACAGTCACTTCAGTTTATATGGTGAACCGGGGGTTCAAACCAATAACCGACCGATCTAAGCACTTTCTGTGATTTTTAAACCATAGACCAAACCTATAACTATACAACCAATCCGAACAGCCCGGTTCAATCGGTTTGATCCTATTTAGCGGTGATACCGGATTTTCTGTGTAGCCCTACTTTAACATATTTCCCCTTTTCACTCCTCTCAACTTCATTTCCATCCCAAATCTCACTTACCCTACTTTTTCTCCTCTTTCCTTTCTCCCCCACTTTTCTTGCCCCATTTCAACCCACATTTGGTTGCAAAAATTCATTTGATTGTATTGAGAATATATATATATATATATATAAAGGGTACTTGCCTTCAAGGGCCCAAAGCAATAACCCATTTGGTTGCAAGAATTTATTCATACCTCTGCTGGAATATTTTCATTTCAGCATAATCAGCATTCCCTGATCCATTAAGATAAACATGCTGGGCTCAAATCAAAACAAATTTAGGCAGTTCGCTTCCATTTTCTTATCAAGGATCACACCTCTCTCAACCCGAGATTGATAATTACCTCAAATGCATTATTATAATGGTTAAAAGAGACTTATTCCTTGACATGATACGCAATCAGTGTCCACTGGCATGCCTAAATACAGTGCACCCATTGATCCCACATGCCATATCTGAATAGTTTGGCAGCTGAACTGAGTATCCATCACCCTGTCTACTCCTCACGCCAAGCAATGAAAGATCCGCAGGCCACTGATTCTGAATCATCCCATCAATCTGCCCGTTCATATAACCTGATAGGCCAACATGTAATGCTCCATCCATCATCCCATCATACAGGCTGCTAGAATAGTTGTACATCATTTGCATGTTGTCATCAGAGTACTTTGCTACCCCATCCAACGTACAATAGTCAATTGATGGACCCACATCTACCCAGCCAACATCACCAGGAAATGTGAGCTGCCCATTCAAAGGGTGGTTGCCATTGTTGGAAGTCTGGACAGTTGGACCCATCATCCCCAAATTTCCAATGCTGTAATCCTCATCGAGCAAGTAATTAATGATGTCAAGGTGAGGAAATTCATCTGCTGATGGACCCTGGACCTGATGGGCTGAAGAAGCAGCTGGCACCTCATCAGCATGGTTCGTTTGGGATCTGTCACCACCAGAATAACAGGGGCAACAGCTTTGAAGGTCATTCAGCATAGTTGGATAAAATTGCATGTCATTCCCATCCTGCCAGATGCAATCCCCTATCAGTTGGGGCTGATTGGGCAGTAATTCTGGCGCTGCAGTGCCAAAAGAAAGGTCAGTTATAGCCGAGCATAGATTTCTTCTTTCAGGTGAAATGGGATGTTGAGAATTGGCTGGAGACGGGCTTGGGGAACTTGATGAGTGAAGACGAGCAGAACTACTAGAAGTTGCGCATGTCGTACTGCCCATAACAGCATTTTTGTAGGACTGAGTCAGAGATACATAACCAGAAGTTGTCTTGGATAGGTCCACTCCCAATTGGCCTGCTGCACTCGCTGATTGTGCTAACAATGATGTTGTCTGAACCATGGAAGGAACATGAGCATTTGGCACAGGAGCAGAGATGGGAACACTCAATGGCCTTGACACTGCAGATGCTAGTGTTGCAGACTTCTCAACTGGATCTTTACAGGCCTTTGTGGAAGTGACAAATATTTGAACATCTGGTTTTGATATGGAAGGAACTGTCTCAGTTTGGGTTGAGCAATTTGAAGATGACTCTCTTACAGGAACTGGTTCGCTTGCACCAGTGGCTTCCACAGCTTGCTTTGGCTGCAAGCTGGATGGCAAACTTCTCAATGGACTGCAAGGAGAGGGTATCTTTTCTGCTGGCCTTTGCTTGAAAGGTCTGTTGACATCAGCCTGGTCCTTGAAACTCGGCTTCCTTTGCAATGATGTGACTTTCTCTTCCTGATATCAGATTTAGTAATAGGCCACAGGGCAAGAATGAGATAAGAATATTGATAGATGAAACTTGGAAAACATAAATCTCTCTCTAAAGTATGTGGAGATAATTTTTTTGAATGTTAGTAGGTGGAGATAATTAGTGCTTTACAGCTGTTGCAAGGAATCTACTTCAACAAAACCATTTTTTTTTCCTTTTTAAATTGTAACCCATGGTTTGTTTGGAAAATATCTACTGAGCACTGCGCACCTGTGCACCGGGACCACACGTTACACATATTCAGAGGTAAGTCCCACCTCTGGGACAGTCAGGATGCGCTGTGCGCAGGTGAACATTTTCCTGGTTTGTTTATCAATTCCACCATGTTCAGGCCTCAGAAAAACAGGAAGCACATTACATAGGCTACAGTTTTTCTGGATTTTCTTTCATCCCCAATCAAGACATTTGACATTGATGTCTACTTGAAACAAAGCCTGTTTAATTTGCGCAAAACAGAGAAGCATTCCACTCACCAGGAAAGATTGGGGACTACAAAAGCAGTCCTATGCCTCTTGAAAAATGAGGACCATTAAGCCAATTCACAAAAGGAAAGGAGTGAGAAGAATCAAAGACATCTAGAACCTTATTTGTGTTGGGGGGTTATTGAGACTAAGGGGGTTGGATTTGTCATAGGACCAATGTGAAGGCAAGAATGTCACCTCTCACGGATCATGTGAGAGGTACCTCTTAGTAAAACATGGCCCTATTATATTAGGCACAATAGTGATATATAATTATGATAGCGGGGCCCAACTCAAGTAACCAAACCCAAAACGGAACAAGACTAACCTGAATTGCATTTTTCATGTGCATCAGGATTCAGGACATGCGGGGCACAAGCTTGGCCTGACCTAAGTAGCACCCTAACACCGAGTCTCTTAAGTCTTAACTGACTCTAAACCAGGAGGCAATTGTCAATCAGGCCCAAAATCAGGTCGCATACCTGTTTTAAGAGTCGTCTTTCAGTCAGTTGGATAAATAGGCCCACTGTTATATCTGGCCCATTCTTTTGGTCTAAAAGACTGGCACAAGACCAATTTCAAACTAACTTTGAAATTCCATTTGGGTATTCAAAGTTGACACAGCCCGTCAGTAAACCAACGGGTCCATAAACTGTGGATCTAAAACCTGGACCCAATTGTCAATCAGATCCAAATTCAGAGCAGCTGGTGAATTTTTTGGGATGGACACTTGGGTTCTCTGGTAAAGGAACCCACTGGCACCTTTATTTTATTGTGGAGAAGTGCCCATAGCAAAGTTGGAAGGTGCTCTGTCATAATCGCAAGGTTGTAAGGGTTCAATTCGATTTATCTGTTTAAAAAATCTATTAAAAGATAAAGTGAACAATAATGGTTTCACCTTCTCAACTATATGTTGCTCAAGCCAATTTATTTGATCCGTTGAGGACAAAACAACAGCCTCTAATTGAGGCTCATCTTCCCTACAGCTGCCACTAGTATGATCATGTAGAGGGCCCTTGTCAGTAGCAGTATCAGATGGTTGATAATCTGTCTTATTGCCCTGATTAGTCTGGTCACACATGTATTTATTACTGTGTCTTTTCCCACTGAAAAAGTAAACTAAATGTCAAACACACAAACTGCAACAGCCATATGACACAATAACCAAACCAAACGGTTTTCCTACCTGCTGGGAGACACTTGTCTTTTGCAGTCGGGCAAGGAGTTCACCTTGTAAGGTCCATTCATTACAATTGAAGGGACTGAGTCAGTGGAACATGTTGAGGAGCTGTCATCTATAACAGATGGGCTCTTCTTGTCTGTTGTCCCATTGTGTACAGGTAAGCAGCTGGTCTCACTGCTACTAGCTTCTGTGGAGGCATGATTATCCGACAACATATCCGTGTGCCAATTGGCAGTCCTGGCATCTCTGCCTTCGAAATGGGGTTGGGGTGTTTCGGTGACATCAGACCCATCAGAAACATCTTTCTTTTGAGGAACAGGCTGTGCCCGCTTCATGGATAAGTCATCCACGGTTCTTTTGCCAGAAGGGCTTTCTCGTTCTTGCTTCGCTTGCTCCATCAAATCAGATCTTTCATCCTTTCCTCTATCCTTACCTTTGTGACTGCTCCGCCTCTGTTTAGCCTAGAAGAGGAAATTGTGGAAATGTAACGACAAATTGGATGTTTAAGACATAAGAAGAGGAATGAGCTAAAGCTGTCTGTAAGCGATCACTAATGTCTTTCTTCAGTGATATAAATATATGCTAGTTTCCTTTCCTTGGAAAAGTAAGAGGTAATGAGATAAAGATTTAGTAGGAAAGCAAATTTCATGTTTTTGATATGTACTTATCATATGAATGATAAAACACATGGAGCAAATGGGAAAGGAAACTACTAAGGTGTTAGCCACACCTTTTATCCCCTCAAGTTATCAAAGACTTAATTCTGAGACACGTGCTAGAATGCACTTTGAGCGACAATAAGGTAGCCAACCACCATTGGAGAGGTCTTGGGACAGAAGTACATGAGGATCAGGACTGGTTTCCGTCATCTCTTGTGTGTATGCACATGTGAGATGAGTTCCATCACTTGTCTAAAGAAAACATCTATTATAGAACAGGAGAACCTTCATTCCTCATCTTACAGGGATTCAAACGACCACAAAAAATCCTCAAGGAGGCAAAATGCCAAAGCAAAAAATGCATCTAAATCTGTAATTTAAAAGGTTCACCAATAACAGACTAAATCTCCAAGATGAAACATTATTTATTTATTCGTTGTGGAGCATGTATATACAAATAGATAAGACCAGAAACTATATAAAGATGAAAACCTGTTTTTTCTTAGATCGCTTCTCCTTTTCAGCTGCTCCATGCTTTGCCTTTAGCTCAAGTTCAGCCAGCACTGCTGCCTCCTCCTCACGAATGAGTTCCTCTTGCCTCTTAAAAGCAACTGCCTCCTGGTATGCAACTTCAATTATATTGCTGCAACATGAAAGCAACAGAAAAATTAAATAAACAGAATTAAATACTTCTATAATTGGAGTGGAGCAAAAAAGTAACAGAAAAATTAAATATGAGAAAAAGAAATATTACATACAATCTAGAATTACTAAATTAAAATAAGTGCCCACAAATGGCAAGTAGCAACACAAAATTAATTAGGTGTCAAGTAGTAGCTGCAAAAGCAATTTCGTGAATGGGAAAGACTCCAGCACATGTCCAGTTTGTCAAGATATCCTGCCTGGAATGTCCATGACTGTCATGTAAGGGTGGCAAATTTTGGCTCAACCTGCTAACCCAACCCGAATCCAGCCAACTTCTGACCTGCATAACCCAATCCATATACTATACAGGTCAGTTTGAACTCATGTGAGGTAAAGCTAACCACCCGCAGTAAACAGGTTGCGTTAACCGCATAATGGTTATGGCAGCTACTCCACTCATCTTCTTCCTCCTCCACTCCCTTTTTCAAATGAATTTAATCCGAGAGATTGGATACATCTGATTATTTCTGGTGAATGGGTGAGATGATTCGGCTTCCTGGAAAAATTAGCCTAACAGTCAGATTTTCTGATTCTTTCGTATAATTGGGAGAGATGAGTTGGCTTCCTGCAAAAATGGCTCAACAGTCAAACTTTTGTCGTCTTCTACCTCTTCTTCCTGTTGGGTGAGATAATTTGGCAACAGTCACTCCGATTGTTCTCATAAATGGGCAACATGATTTGGCCATTAGGATTTTGCAAGTCACTCTGATTATTATGTCTTGTCATAAATGTGTGACGTGATTTGGCGATTTGGATTTTGGCAGCAGTCACTCTGATAATTTCTCATACATGGGTTTGTTGTGTCTTCTTGGGTTGACCTGCATTGGATGCGGATTGAGGTTACATCACCCATTTTAAAAACAGTCAGACATGGGTTGGGCAGCAACCTATATAAAGCCATAGCCGACCTGACCTGACCCGACCCGACCCATTTGCCAGCCCTACCCTGATGATGCAAGCTTAATCAAACTAAAAATAACCAATCACTTTCATATGACCAACTGGGAATCACATCATGCCACTCTAAGCGGTTTTAGGCTCAACTATAGATATAAGAAAAGTTCAACAATTAGGATAGCGTACATGAACTACTTCCCTACTCAATGGAGCTGAAGCCAATTGACAGGTGCACATGAGAGTGATGAGGCATTTTAATGTCCACCAAGCACATTTGTTTCTAGTAGTTGACTACCAGTCTAGCACTTCAGAACATTAATAATCCTACCATCCTACTTCAGAAACAAGAGTAAAAAGTGATAATATGGTGTCAGAAGATAAAAACAGATGAGAGTCAATTGATGAATTTACAAAGGTTCCAGAAAAGCCAGAAAGGTGCCTTATAAATTCATGACAATATTAGATCATCACAAGGAGGTTATTAAGTCAGTTCTTCTGGAAGCAAGCTGACAATCATAGAATTTAAATTTTCAATTGTGGGAAGTTTGAAATAGAACGCCCTGCATGTTCATTGCTCAAAATTCCCTTCCGGTATAATGTCACAAATCAATACCCCAAACACTAGATAAATTATGTCCGCATGTCCATGATTTCTACCATATCTGAATTGTAACACTCCAAAACAAGTAAAATCAATTTAAATTGGTTGGAAATAAGAAGGCATAAAAAGATAGTATAGCTAGACAATATATGTTCTTAAATTAATAACAACAAATAGCACTAACAAACAAATGAGAAACAAGTTTGGCATGTTGATTACCTAAAGATATGTGCAAGAACAAAAATCTCCAGAGTCCTTCGACCCAGCTCAGTAAGCCGCATCTCGTCACACACAATTGAATCTTTGTTGAAATCTTCTCCAGAACTTCCATCCTAGATGTAAAAAGTAACACAGTCCATCTTATAGGTGTTAAAAGCAAACGCAAAAGAAGAGAATTTACACGACCTATGACGTTTAAGAAAAGCTTGAAAGGTCCAAATCATAAACACAATTTGTAATAATAAAAGAACAATACCGATCCATTAACTGCCATTCAAATATATATATATATATATACACACTGATCCATTTACTCTATACCACATAACACATTATAATTCAATTTAGTTAAACATATCATATAGAAGGCAACTATGTTGTATGAGTATTGATATGTTTGTGAGAATGCAATCCTGTTATGAATCTCCAATTCATAGGACAAGCATTCAGTTTTAAATAAAAAAACAATGACCAAAAATAAATAAAATATCGTGCAAATCTTCCTCCAACAATCAAATGATAATATTTCAATATTTTATTTAGACTTGAAAAGAAGGGTAGAAAACTAAAAAAGAAAGAAAGAATAGTATTTAACTACTACAAAACAATGAAACAATGTTTAAATAAGTACCTGAAGAATCCGTGCAAAATCTAACACGGTGTCCTGTCCAAGATGCACGACACCAATGTGTCATTCCAAAGAATCAACACATCAAAACAAGAAATTGATGCAAAAATAACCTATTACCTGGCACAAACTACAAGTCACAAAACATTTTGCAAATTGCAATTGCTCAGAGTCACGTTTAGCTTGTAGGGACTATTTCTTTATTCAAGATCCTTCTAATGGCTTGCACGGACATATCTTTTATGGTTAGAATCGTCAGATGCCTCGCAAACATGCAAAGTTTCTTCACCATCCAAGGAAGTGTGCGTGAATGGATGGTAAGTGGTGTAGGACTCTCTTTCACATGAGCAAACCGTTTAGGATTGTATGAGAGCGCATGGGTGTTGCTATATCCATATCCTTTTGTCACGACCCGGGCCCGAGATTTGGGTTACGACGGCCAAACCCCGAGTCGTGATTACCATACTTACTCCCGTAAACCTCGCATCACCGAAGCCAATACGAGATTCACAAGGGATCTTACATATACCCGTCAAATGTACATTTTTGCGGAAATATATACATACATTGACATCCAACTTTAACATGTACAAGTCCTTTACAGAAAGTAAAGTTTACTTACACATCTCATTTCCTATTTAAATCAACCATGCATATGCAAATACAATGCGTGTGATCACTATTTACAACAAAATGAATCTATTCAAAATGTTCCCAAAACTCGCTAAACCGGTCACCTCTGATTTACATCCACTCATTCAATCCTCCTGGAGGAACCGGATTGGTCTCCTCCGTTGGCGGTGAGGTCTCGGAACCACTGGGACGGGCAACTTGGCCTGTAATGTCATCAATAACACTGTGAACACGACGGTTCAACAATGTATACACAATTTCATGATAATCATATGTTTAGCAATTTTAACAATTTATATCAATTCAATTCAATTCACTTTAATTCAATGCATATAGTTCTTCCCTGAAGGAAGCATTCAATTCATGTAGTTCTCCCCTGAATGAAGCATTCAATTCATTATGTATACTTTATCAAGTATCTTTTCGTTGTCCTCTGGCATAGGCGGAAGGCGTACCATTCACAACCCAACCTTTCAATGACTCATTTCATTTCAATATTACTCACTTTATTAAGTGGCTTTTCAAATGTGTGGGATTTACCAGTGTCTTGATCAGAGATCACCGGCATCACCACGGAGCTCCGGAACGCTCCATCTACTGCAGTAGACTTAATCTTTAATTCATTACAGTGTTTGTTCACTTCAGTTCTTTTCTTTTCATTTCATTGCATTACATTGCATTAATTCACACATTATTCAATGGTAGCTCAACAAGGAGCATAACAGTAGTAGACGAGAGAGGACAAGCCAACTCAAGTCATAAACAATTACATTTTCCTAAAACAACATTCGGGTGAAACGTTCATTATGCAATGTAGGTGTTATTTTAGATGCCATCACTTTTTAGTGAAATTTACATTCACATAAGTTTAGCTAACACCCATGAAGGTTTAGGAAAATATCAGAAATCAATTCTGATATCCCCTCAATTTCGGTCACCTCGTCGGTTACCTAGTGGTTAGCCGCATTACAGATTTCGGCTGACCGAACCATATTCGGTCAGCTTTCCAGAATCACTCAATTTACAGGACAATTTGCTCAATTCGGTCACCTATTCGGTCACCTACTCGGCTGACCGAAATTCAAATTTTGGTTAGCCGAATTTCTTTCGGTTAGCTTACGGTCCGTTTTCCAGAAGCTCAACTTCTGATGGAAAAACCCTGACAAAATTTTCGGTTACCTTGCGGTCAACCCTCGGCTAGCCGAAATTGTGATTTCGGCTAGCCGACCTATGTCAATCAGCTCTCTGTCAGGTGTTGGTCAGCCGGCCTGGCGGCTGACCGAATTGTGCTCAGAAGTTCAGAAAATTCTGAACCGAATTTTCTGGAACTGAACTCCTTGAGTTCTAACAAGTCGATTAACATCTGAAATCCATATAATTGAGTATACTTGCCTTAGTTGGAAACTAATAAGCAAGAATTCCCTTGTCTAGCTTGAATCCAAGATGAAATCCTCAAGCCAAACCTTCCTTTAAACCTAAAACCCAAAATCAATCCACAAAATAGAATTCTTATGAATTCTTTGGGCCAAAACCATTCTATCTCAATGAATAAAATTTGGAAGTGCTGAATTCAACTCAAACACTTACTTGTATCCTTGGCGGGAGTTCTTGAGATCTTCTCAAGCTTGAAACTCCAAGAAATCAAGAAAAGAGATGAAGAAGATGATGGTGAAGATGGAGTCCCTCTTCACAATCACTTGTCAATTCTCCCAATCACCACTCAATGAAGAGAAATTGGAAGAAAGAAGAAGAAGAGAAAGAAAGAGAGAGAGATCGGTTGAAAGATAAGAGAATGAACTCATTTGAGTTCATCTCTATTTAAATAAATCCATTTTTGCATTTTAGCCCCTCTCCTTTCCACTATATACAATTTGAGTCAAATGAATGGTCATTTGAACCAATTCACGCCGAATGGAATCGCTATAATTACGAAAGTTAACGTACACCTCGATATATACGTGCGAGTATCAAGAGTTTCCGTATTCGACGAAATACGCGTAATTTCGTATTTACGAAAAAGTCCTTGCATTACCCGATTTGGCCTAAAACCTTTCTAATCCATTCAGAACCTTCACTACTCTTTTCATTAAGTTCAATTTGACCACTTGAGCCAAATTCTATATCAATTCAGCCATTAATCAACATTAATCAATAAAACATGTTGAATTAGCATTAATCCCGATTAATTAGAGTTAATCTTAATTAACTCGGGACAGGGTGTTACACCTTTACAGGTATATGCTCTTTTAGTTTCTCTTCTGAAAGTTTCTGATGTGGCTTTATGTGGCTGGAAATGTCAATCATTTCTTTTTTTCTTTTTTTTCTTTTTTTTTTTTTTTTGGTGAAATGATAACTCTTCACTTCTTGAAATGACGGAAGTGTGAAAGACTTTATTTTCCATCTCCTTCTGATGTTTGGTTTTTGTTTCTTACAGCTGCTTACTGTTCTGTGTAATACTGAGAACAGTAATGATCTGTTATCATTTTGGGAAAGTTGTAAGTCATCTCGTCGAGGATTGATTTTTCGGAAACCGATGTTGCTACTGTTGGTCTATTATTCAGAGAGAAATAACAGATCCATCAATAATAAGCTAGACAATGTAATGGGGGTGGGCTTGAAAGTGGAAAACAAGGCCATTTCTTGGGCTGAGGACGAATTCTTTTGACTTTTTATTACACAAAGTATGCTGCAATGTTTGTGACTTTTGGAACTTTGAAAATGATGGATTGTTAGTGATATTTACATATTCCAACTGTAAGCGCAAGTTTTTTTTTTTTCCTTCTAAAGTCCTTTTTTAAGTTAACTGAGATTTTATATAAGAGAACAAAAATAAAGTACAAGCAAAACACTGCAGGAAACTACAGATGAAAAATTATACTTCTTGGAAAGCAGAGCCTAAGGAACAACTAAGTTAAGAAAGGCGATCTTAATATTGAACTTTGACAGCAATGGGAATTGATGAATCTGATGGGGCTAGCACTGGGGGAAGCACAAGACCCATATGATGTTAACTATCTGGTATTCTTCTAGGCCAACTCAGGTTGGGAATGCGAATGAATGTAGAGAAACATTTTAAGAGGACGTGGAAGCAATTTAGTAATCCTTAGATCAAGTTGACTCATCTATATTCTTGCACCTTCATTTGGAGTCACTTCTTCAAGATTCGTGGCATTTCAGTGTGTATTCCGGGTAGGGGAGGCCGCAAAAGTGTGGTCAGCAGGACTTTTTTTTGCAGTTGCAAATTGATTTGTGTGGTAGACTGCTCCTTTCACTATCCTATGGTCCATAAACAGATTCTTGTTGCTACAGAAAATTCGGTGGAGAAAGTAAAATTTGCAGTAGAATTGAGGGTGGGTAAGTGGGTTTTGGAGAGAAGAGTCTCAGCATTTTAAGCTGGATGACGTTTTGCAAAATTGGGAGGTTTGTATGACTTGTCTGGTATGGAAGGAGAATGTCAATGGAGCAGCTAGAGGGATGTTGACCAGTTTGGATTGGAGGTGTTCTTCGAAATAATGCCAGAGGGATTATCGGTTACATTTTCTGTAACTATCATGCCCAAAGATTCCAAGGGAGAGATGTTGGGTATCAAGAAGCATTGAAGATCTCTGACTCCTCAAGCAGGGTGATGGTAGAAAGCAATTCAGCTAATGCAATTAGATGGGTGTCATCCTCATAAAGGGGCCTCAGAAATTTCATTTGATATTAAGATCGATCAAAGCCTATTCAGCATCTATTTGGGTGGTCCATTGTCATGTTGGTAGCTGAAGCTACTGTTGGGATTGACACGCTGGCAAAAAGCGAGGTTGCTAGGGATGTGCCTTCTTTAATGTAGTTGTTCTGTGGGTGTGTTTCTTCTTGGTGTTGCAGTATAGCACTCTTATACCATCCTTTTGCTTTTTTGGTAATTAAACTTATTTCAATTATTGATTTAAAAAGATGAGCATAGATTCTGATGGGTTAGTAATATCCTTTGTTGGTAGAACAAAATATATATATAGGTGTCCAGGTCTCTTAGAAAGGAATTCCAATTTTTTTTTTTAGCAACGTTCATGGGAAACAAGTGGATGCCCTCCCAAGTCTTGTCAACTATTGCAACTTCGATTGAGACTTTTGTGCTTTTTAAAATTATAACGATCCTTTACCAAGAAAAGGATGTAAACTCAGCTGGTTGGGGACATGGGTGTGTGAGTTCAAGTCCCATCTGTGGCAAAAGAAAAAAAAATACATCTCTCCCCTGTCAACAATGCATTTGGCTAAAATTTTGGCACTCTTATCACTCTGTCTGTACTCTTTACATAATAACAGTAATGCCTTTCATGCTTTCTATCAATAAAATTGTTGTTTAAAGATTGACATATAAATAAAGAAAATAAATGGTAATGGGACCAATAACATTGTACACTCGAAGGCAGGTTGCAACAAAACAAATAAGAGAAAATATTCCTAAAATGGAATCAGTTAGAATTCTCTTACCTTTGTACGGTTCTGAGGACCCTTATCATCCTTTGGAGGCAAAGGCTCCATAGTAGCCCTCTCAAGCAATAACAACACATCATCGGCCAAAACAAACATGTCTTTCTCAATATGGACAATAGGAGCAGGAGTTTCCTCTAGTGTCACCAGCTTTGCTCTTCCTTTCTTGTTCTCACTTCGGTGTTCAAGTACCTTTAGACCACTGGAAAGAGAATCCATTACCAATGTCGATGTGACTTCCTTCTCTATAAAAAAATTCTTCACAACTTTTTTTAATATAGTATCCATTTTGTCTCTAGACATGCGGCACCTAGCATTTTGATCAATGCCATACCAAAATGCACGGAAGCTGCAAACATCCCCAATATCAATTTGTTATACACATGCTCATATTCAAGATACATTTTTTGCAAGCCTATAAACACCTTCCCATATGCACGCCATCATGCAAGCATATTGTGAATGTAAGCCACATGTGCAAAAGATCCTAGCTGCTCATCAGCTGGCTAAAAAACCGCCATGTTGATTCTGGCAAAAAAAAAATAGGCCAGTCCATTCATCAAGTGAGACAAATGTGTAGAGAGAGAGAGGGAGAGAGAGAGAGAGAGAGAGCGCCCAACCACCCAATGAGTGGTTCTAGTCTGCATATGTAGCAGCGAACCACATGTGTGCTTGCAAGTGGGTGCACACTTGTAGTGGTATAGTAGGCTTACCAAAAGAGATTAAAACATAATACTAGTAGTAGCAGCAGCAGTAAGAGTATAGCCTGATCAAGCCTTCTATGCCACAGCTATCAAAGAGCATTAATGACACGCTTACAATGAACGCTAGAAAAATTGAAATAAAACTAGCAGGTTTGAAATTTAGTGGTCAACAGTAATTCTAAATTTATAATGGATAAGCAAACTCAACCTGGACCATCTAACTTTATCTTCAATCAACTTGGTAAGCAAGTCTCTTTTCTCTTCAACACAACGTCGGCAAATTAGTTCTACATTGGATTGATAAACCCGAACCAGTTCTCTCCTATATTGACAGTCAAGGCAACGCAAGGGACGATGTGCCTTTTCCCTAACAAATCATAGAAGCAGAAGTATGAACCAAAATAGTAAGTTCTCAGCACGTATCAAAAGTTAATAGTGGTACAGGGTAAAAAATATATCTAACACAATCCACATTTAACTACCAAGTACCGATGCACTTTTTTATGATTGATTAAGTATAATTTATTGTTTAGGAAACATGTTAAAGAACATGACATATTTAGGGAAAAGCACACAAGAAGAAGAAGCACCAAAACATGAAACTACTAAGTGGGGATTCTCAAGTACATTCTATGGACACTTCTATTGAGGAGAAATCATTTTAGAAAAAATCATTCAAAAAACCATATTTAGATAAAGCTCAAGGAAGATTTGATAAAAATTAATGGATCACGTATTCATGTTCATAGTTAGTTTAGAAGTGGTAACTCAATTTTGGGAAAATGAAATACTTAATCCATCATCAATGACAACATTGGTTTAAAAATCAAGTTTTTATCACATATCATTCAAGGGGTGAATCAAATCATATCGTGAATAATAAGATTCTTTTATTTATCTTGTAAAAATTTAAAAATAAAACTCTAACATAATCATATAGCAAACATTGAAATATATTAATGTATCATGAATGATGTATGCATGAATAATTGAATATGTTTAAGACACCAACCTTAAGGGGAAAAATAAATTAATTACAAGGTTAAGATGTCTCTTGAAGTTTAAAAAACGCATCATCATCATCAAAGCCTTTCCCAACTATGTTAGAATCGGCTACACGAATTTTGTTTCTCCATTTCGATCTATTTTGAGCCAAATCCTCAGATGGGTTACACTTCTGCATATCTATTTTTGCTACCTCCATCAACGTCTTCTTTGGCCTACCCCTTCCCATTGGTGGGCCATCAACCATCATAGCCAAACTTTTCATTACTGGCACTATTGCCAGCCTACGTTGGACATGCCCAAACCATCTCAAATGGATTTCTCTAATTTTATCCCATATTGTTGCTTTCCCTAAATGCTCTCGAAAGCGCTCATTTCTAATTTTCTAATTCCTAATTTTAACCACACATCCACCTCAACATGATCTCTGCTACATCTATTTTGTACATATGTTGCTTCTTAATCTTGTAAAACTTTCCCTTCAATCTTGTTGGCATTTGTCGATCACAAGGCACTCCAAAAGCAAGTCTCTACTTCAACAATTCCGCTTTTATCCTATATTCAGCATCTTTATCAATCTCCCCATCCTTACTAACCATAGAGCCAAGGTAGTGGAAAGAATCACTTTGTGGTATCTTACGGTCTTTAATTTTCATGTTAGTTTCAGCTCTAAAGTTTAAAAAAAAAAAAAAAAAAAAACATTAGTGAAAAAATAATTAAGCAAAGAAGAATGTAGAGCAAACCCCATACGTATAGTTAAACACTCCAATCAAATGCCTATTTCTTTGTTTATCTCTAAAATCTCCCCAGAATCCCACAAATAGAAACACTAATAAAAAAAAGAAACAGAAAAATTATTATTATTAGCCACTCAGCTGTGGCTATTTCCATTGTGCAGATATAGATATATATATATATATATATATAGAGAGAGAGAGAGAACAAAATGCAGTAGATATTTGAAACATTGGGACACAGGACTTTCATACTGCAGCAACCTTGTTTGTTAGGCAATTTAACTGCAAGATAAACATGGCATCATACTTACTAGGCCATTTTGACACCTACATGGCATGGATGTGGAAACTCAGGCTTCAGATTAATGAAGCACAATTCAGAACAGGAGGGGACAAGAATATAGGCTGCATACTGCAGATGTTGACAAAGTGGAGCAACATTCCAAACCTTATGCGCGGCACGGCACTATAAGGTTCTTGCAACCAGTGTCTGGCACTCTGGCCTAGAAAAACTTTACCGTTGCCAAATAACAGAGCAAGCATAAAATTATATCAATAATAATTGGGAGACTTGAAAACTATAATACCTAATAACTTGAACTTGGGCTTTGATCACCAGAGTATCAGAGATAATAAATCCATCATATACTTTTGATAGTTCCATGAATCTTTTCCATCCCCAATCATGCTCTTTCTTCCAAAACCGGTGCAAGGTATCTGCGAAACTTCCATTGAGTTCATAAGCCCTGAAAGAAACAAAAATACAAGCAACCAAACGTACAAATCCACAACAGCAACTAACTTAGATGATATTCAATATTCAACTGACCAGAGTATTTAGATTTCTTTGGATCTTTATTCACAACAGCTATTGTAAATTGTGCAAAATGACCCCATCCTGTCAAAAATTGACGAGGAACTTAAAACTTAAAATATCGATACAAATAGGACAAATACTGGAGTGATTGAAAAGGTCATTCTATATATCACAAACCTGGAAGAAGTTTGTCATGGTTAGCAACACAAAGAAACAAAGAGAGATGATTGCAAACATCGCATCCCTGGGGATATATTAAAATGTACCTGCAAACCAATTTAATCATGGTTAAGTCAAATTATCAATATTTTAACAAAGAGCCATATAATAACTAGAACCACAATGCAAAGGCGACTGAGCAACTATAGTAAGCATTGCCATTGAGCAGCACACCGAGTAATATTTGAAGGAAAAAAATGCAAAGAAAAATGTCTAATTTCAAATTACGCGAGTAACATGCATGAATGCAAGCATAATAAAATACACACATGCACATGCATACAAACAAGTGCATATCCATATGATTAGATCTGTATGACACAATGTGTGTGTATATGTTTTGCCAAGTACATCATGATCACATTTTCCTATGTGATACTTGTCTGTCCAAATTTTCCATACAGCAAGCACCATTTCAGTGTGCGCAACCCCGGGAAAGAAAAGGTCATCCTACTCACAGTAGGGCCACACTCACTTGTATGTTGAAAGTGATAGGACAATTGTACGCAACTTGAACAGCAGGGATGCCCAAGAAAATTGGCTTAGCAACATTGCAGAGTTATATTTACCACAACCTTGACATTGCTAAGGCCTCACTAGAATAATACAAATGTAAAATACTCTTTGGATACCCAAAAGGAAGAAGTGGTTCAGTATGCATAGACGGCAAAATCTAAAAATTATCTCATTCACCCCAATACTTGAAGCAGATGTGGCACCAGCTTTGCGCATGATATTATCTGATGTCACATCAGTGTAGACAGCCAGAAAGTTCAAGAGATGGAAAAACTGGAGTGGCAGTCTAAGATTTATTCAAAATTCTATCTAATACTAATTCAGATCTTTGGCAATTGAACAAAATCATTGGCGAGAAATTCAATAACATCTTACTGAACTTCCCATATGCATATCTACATTTATGCACACATAAATGTCAACACATACATAAAGAGAGTGTTCCACTATTTCAAACATAAAAAACAAAATATATGTAGGAAACCCTTACCATTTGTATCCACCAACGTCAAATGCATTGCTTCGGAGTTCCCTTTTGTTAATTTGTGAGAAATTTTCTATCTTCCAAGTAAATTTTCCATACAGCTCAGAAGGTTTAGGCCCTGCATAAACGTTAAAACAACTCAGCAATAATTCCAATCATTTGCTTAGTTGCTTACATTGCAAAGGAGAATATATTATGATGAAACAGAAAATATTTAGAGCTTCACACAGAAAAAAAAATCTACTAAATGATCTTTGCATTTGGGAGCCATCCTAATCTACCACACTTTCAGTGAAATCTTTGTATTAGAAGTTGATTTTCATTTCTCTGAATTGTAGCCCCTCTGAAAGAAATTTTTCTTGTTTTCATTTTCACTGAGGAATTAAGGGTCCTCATAAGGTGCAGGCTCTTCGCTGGACATTTTCTTTGGAAAAGATTCTTACTATTGATGATATTTGTTGTCGCATTAGAAAGCTTCAAAATTGCAAACAGTTACATTATGTGCTTACAAGATGAGGAATATGTCTTTCACCTAATCCTAAACTGTCTTTTTGCCAATATGGTTCAGAGTTATTGCTTCCAACTATTTGGAGAACAATGGTGATGTAGATGTTGATTGTATTCAAGATCATGTAATTTAATGGCGATATGACTGGAGTGAACAGAAGCGGAGGGGGTCAAATGGGGGCAATTGCTCCCCTTAACTTTCTTTCTTCTTTGACTAAAGAAGAGAAAATATTTGGATGGATTAGGTCATTTTTATCTTATGTGCCCTTGCCCATACTCAACTTTATTTACTCTTTGAGAATTTTAGAAATCAATTAGGGTGTTTTTTTGTCTTTCTATTTGCTTGCAAAGGAATTTTTGAAAGCAATGAGGCCCACATAGGAAAAATATATACCTCATAAAAGAAATGTCCTATTCTCTATGAAAAAAGTTTAACTCAATATGATCTAGGCCCAAGTCAAATTGATCTATATGGTAAAATATTGTTTATAACATTTTATTGGTGTATTTTAAAAAGTTATTGATCTGAAATTGAATCATTTAATTGAATTATGAGGATGAGCATACACTACATGAGGAGGCTGTTTTCCAATGATTTACATATTTTATAAGGAGGCGGGCTCGCTGTTGTGTAACTCTTTTGCGATTCTTTGTTTTCTTCTCTCTTTTCCCTGTCTCTACAATGTAGATAACATCTGTGGGCATTGGGCCACAAAAGAATTGCCTTCTTTTCTATGAGAAATGTCACTTCAATATGATATAGGTCGACTGTTAGATTCATCTGAATAAAATAGTAGTGTTTTTTAATAATATTTTACCTAAGTGTTTTAAAAGTTATCATTTTGACTGTGGACTATTTAAGCGAAGGAAAATCTTCACCTCTGAGCAGATCGCAAAGTGCGTTTGCGGTCAACCTCGTGGGGCTCACTTGGATGCAGTCATATTATTGGGGTTAGGTTAGATGGGTCATTCCAATCAAATTATCCCAGCTCTTGATTTAACAACATTAAAGTTTAATGCTCATTTACCCATAAATATTTTTGAGATTCAACCTATCAATGGTTAAAACTTCGATGAGTATGAAAGGAGCTACACATATTAACAATGGGCCCAAGTGTAGTATATTCCTAGGAGAAAAATCTCCAAGTGAATCTTATATAAATTATAAGGGAAGGTGCCATTTTTTGAATGGTTTAAAAAATAAGTGAGCCCCGACATTATTGGGATCATTCTTGCCAATCACAACATGAAATAATAAGAAGAGAAGGAGACACCACTGCAACCATCATCGGCATCAGTATCCCAATATGGAGGTGAAGTAGACGTTTCTAGCTGCTCGCAGGACCGCCACTCGGCCAGGGAATCCTCCGGCCGGAAATGCTGTCCATTTGAGATCTCCTCTGATGACCCCCCAACCACATTAGCCCCGCTCGCACTCCCAGCCATTATCAACTCCAAAAATAATTATCCCCAAAACAACCTTTTTGTCCTGCATAAGAAAGAAAGAAGGTTACAATTATTCCACTTGAAAACCACATTAAGGTCTTAATGTTTTCAAAACCAACAATGCAGACTGCAGGATTACACAATGCCCAAAGCCTCTGAAGTCTCAAACATCTCCAAATCATCACCATCAATGACAGAGCCTAATCCCCAACAATATGGTGGGGTCGGCTAAATGAGTTCACTAGTACTCCAAATCTTCAATTTAGAAGCATAAAAAACCAAACCAAACCAATAAAATAAAGTCAATTAAATTGATACCCATCAACATCCCATTTTCCCCCAAACTATAATTCACGGACCCCAAAAACAGAAAAAAAAAAAAATCGCATCTCTATCACCAATCAGAACCTAAAACCCACATGCAGTGAAAGGGCCAGAAAAAAAAAAACCAATCTCTGTAAAAGGGAATGTAATACAATAAAAACACATAAGCAAGTCTAATACCCGAGAAAGTACAAAATGCATATCAAAACCAAATTTCAGAGAAAACCCACATCCAACAAATACTCCTCTCAGCCAAAACAAGTGAAACAACAAATAAAGAGAACTCAATTGCAAAAAAAAAAGAGTAAAAAGTAAAATCAAATCAACAAAAACCAATGCGTAATAGCCCAATTGGAGAGAAACCCATTTCCAAAACCAATCAAGGATGATATAAAAATAAGAACTTTCAACAGGAAAACCATACCTGAGACTAGAAACGACCTCAGCTTTGGATGACAAATGGAAGAAGGCTTGATTATTATTTTTTCCGTCCGTCCAACAAAAAGAAAGAGAATACAGAGAGAAAGAGAGGTTGATATGGGGTGGAGAGAGGGAGGCAGCACAGCAGAGCAGAGCAGAACCTCTAACGGCAACTGCAGGTAGGAAAAGGAAGGACGGACGGAAAAAGAAGGAGATACGAAAACGAGGCTCCTCTTTGTCTCTCTTCTCTTTCTTTGGAAACCCAATAAAGAATTCGCTGTAAATCTTCATTTCTTACTTATAAAGATTATTGCAAATCTATATATGGAATGGCTAAATACGTGAATTTAGCCCATGCCTATATATAGAGAGAGATTTTTTTGATATATATAAACCCTAGCCGGTTTTTATCATTGGTAAATAGGCCCGGGCCCTTCTCTTTCATTTTAATACCTTTCATATCTCCAAAACTAAAAGTGACAAATTTGCCTTTACATCCATTAAACAAAAATAAGCGTTATTATTTATAAAATATATATATTATTATTTTTCCTAGTCTCAATGCTTTCTCTTTTCATTAACTCCTCTGTGTGTATGAAGCTTGATCATGTATTTTAAAATTTTCATCAATCTAATAATATGTCGTGCATGGATTAAATCAAGGGAAAATTACAAAACAGGGCTCAAGTTCTTCTTAGATTTCAAATCAAGACAAAGGAAAACTCACATTTTAAATCAAGATATAAGATTTCCATTTACATTTCAAAACAGGACATCCGGTGAGAAAGTGGCTTTTCCGGCGACTTGCCCCTTTCTTTTTTTTCAAAATACCCAAAACGCTCTCAAGCCCTTTCCTCATCCTCCTCCCTCTTCTCTAGGTTGGCACTGCTACAGCTACAACGTCTCCAAGGTCAGGCACAAACCTAGATGCTCCATCGGACCCGGATCGGCATCGACCCTCTTCCATCCCCCCAGCCTTAACGTCTTCAGATTTACTCATAAGGAGAGGGTGGTCGGCCAGCCACCATCCATCCGGTGGTTGCAGAACGTCAACTCCTAATGCCGTTGAAGCTCCCCTCTTAGCAGCTTAACTCCAACTTTACCCGCCGGCAGCGATGCATCAAGATGGTCGCCCAACATCCGAAATCGCCAAATCATCATACAATTCCTCAACAACCCCAATTGCCCACAGGATCTGAAGATTCTCAAAGGAAGCGATCCTAAAGACGATGTCGTTGGTGCAGTGGTGGAGCTCAAGCTCTAGAAGGGTGGGGCCCTTGGCGGTGATTAGAGGTGAGGCCTACGTCGGTTCCAACAATGAGGGAAAGCTTCCAAAGATTGGGGCAACTGCGGGAGAGGGTTTTGAGTCCAATGTCATCGAGGACGAAAACGGGCGGTGGCAGAGTCGTTGGAGTAGATGGGGAGGAGAGAAACGGGAGGGCGAAGAAGATGTCGGAGCTACTGCAAGGGGACTGAGAATCGACGGAGGCAGCGACGAGGTCGATTTAGGTGAGGTGAAGGAAGCAAGAGGTGAGACGGCCAGAGTCGAGGAGCTTGAGGGAGCTGCAGAGGCGGTTGTGGAGGGCGAGCTATCGGTGGCAGAAACACATATCAAAATCCCAGTAGAACAAAGGTGGTTGAGGTGGCGGTAAGGAGTGAGCAAGAGAAGAAGCTGTTTCATTTTGATCTGAATCTCCCCACTCCTCTTGTATTATCGGATCAGATCAGACGGTCAGGTTGCACAAGTGTTTTGTTTTTTCGTTCGGCATGCGATAAAATCGACGCCGATCTGGGTTTGATGGAGCATCTGCGTTTGTGCTTGACCCTGGAGACGTTGTAGCTGCAGAGAGGGAGGATGATGAGGAAAGGGCTTGAGGGCGTTTTGGGTATTTTGAAAAAAATAAAGGGGCAAGTCGCCGGAAAAGCCACTTTCTCACCAGATGTCCTGATTTGAAATGTAAATGGAAAACTTATATCCTGATTTGAAATGTGAGTTTTTATTTGCCCTGATTTGAAATCTAAGAAAAACTTGAGCCCTGTTTTTTAATTTTTCGTTAAATCAATTATAACCAAACATAAATACATGCATTGATTGTCATTATGATCAATTTGGATTTAATTAAATAAGCCCTATATTAATAACAATGGATTTATATAGGGTCATTCTCCATTAAATATATTAGGGTAGCCAGCCATTGATGTTATCAGCTTAGAGGAAGATAAATCTAAGCTTTTGAAATTATGTATATATAGATAAAGAGATCGGCAAAAGAATTTCACTCTAGAAACTTATGGTGGTTGAAATGCTACTGATTTTGCGAACATGGAATGTATTAAAATAAAAAAGAAGGGGTCTATTTTCAAATACTAAAATCATAGGGGTCTATTTACAAATCCTGTAAACTTTAGCGAGGCTTATACAAATAGCTCATATATATATATATATATAAGGAGATGCTCATGTGAGAGTAACTCTTACAATACGGTGAGAATAAGGATGGGGGCCCTCACATCCAATGGCGGAACCAGGCCGGGGCCATGCCCCTCTCTCCCCATAATTTTAGAAAACCCCCATATGTTTTAAAAGAAATTATAGTTTTTTACATATGCACACCACACCACCCCCCCCCCCCCCCCCCCCCCCCAAAAAAAATAATAATAATAATAAAATAATAATAAAAATAAAAATAATTAAATAACCCCTATATATTTTGAGAATTATATGCGCTTTTTTATATGTGACCCTCTGAGGATATTGTTTCTATATAGTGGCCCCTCCAAGGAAAAATTCCTAGGTTGGCCCCTGCTTAAATCTATATTCAATGTCAACAACCTAAATGTGAGGGTCCTCACTCTTTACTTTTCAGAGAGCATCTCCCATATAACACAATAATACGTAAATACATACACACTCCCTCAGGGGCCCACCTTTGGCCCATCCAAGTGGATCACCAAAACACCCTCTATGTTCATGGGTCTTGAGGTTTGGCAATCATCTGAATGGACTGTATATCATTGGGATCGACTGTGCAATTTGTTTTGGATGGTCAAAACTTATAGGCCATTGATCATATGAGCTAGAATGACCATTTGATCTTTAGCCATTGTACACATGTAGGTAGGGGGGATCGAACGTCCCATCCTCAAGTGGGTCCCATAGCGTGTGAGTGGATGGAAAGACCAGTCCACTCAAGCACTGGAGTGCAAGCCCTATATATATGTTTGTCATAAATCCATTGGTGGGGTCTGCATTTGAATTTGCCCCCTGAAGATTGTTGCCCCGCATTGTTTATCATCAAGGAAAAACTCTCTTCAATGAAAACTATCCCTACTATTGGATTGATCATGTTTAAAATATATTATTTAACTATTTTCTCGTTGCAGCAGAGCTTGACCGTCTTATGATGGCCTAACTAGGATAGGAGAGAAATCTTCCTTGATCATAAAATGGGAAGCTGATAGTAAGCTGATAGGGTTCTAACTTCCAATTGTGGGTTGCAGTAATGGATTTAAGGCGCGATGGCTCTGAGAATTTTTGAGCCCCGTCTTACGATGGCCTAATGAGTGTTAATTGACAACGTGGTACCTTAATTAAACAAACTAATCTAATAAGTGTTTGCTAATGACTTGGCATGCTGAGCAAAGAAAGAAAAGATCTTTTGTACACCATTAAAATGAGTAAACAATTCTTAAAGAGGGAGTAGTGATTTTCTCCAATTTAGACAGACTCACAGCTCACTGCATTTTTCTCATTTTAGCTCTAGCCAGGGTGTGCAGTTCAGCCTCATTAGATCATGAAATTATAATACATCGCTCCATTTGTTTTTTCTTTCTATATCCGGGAATTTACATTTGATTACATATTAAAAAAAAAAAAAACCCTCTCTGCTAAGTCAAAGAGCACGATGCTGCCATGCGATCTCACTACTTGCTCTCTAAATCAGAGAGACTAGTGCTTTGTCCATTCTAGAGCTCTCAAATGCATCATATTCTATGCATTTTGATTTGCAGCTGACGCAGGATGGGCAGAATCCGGACTCTATGAGGATTGTAAGAGAAAAATGATCATTTCCTGTCTCCTTCGAACAGCATGGAGCATCTAATAGGCAGGTCTAAGGCCCACTTTTGATTGATATCAAATCTAATCATATCACTAATTAAAACAAAGAATAATTGACATGATTTGATTGATCATGTCTCATATTCATAATTATGCCCTTTTTTTGTCAATTAAAGGGAGTGATGTGAATGAGTTATATCAACCAAAAGGTAGGTTTATAAATTACAGCACTATCACATACCAAAGAAGAAATGGGGTTATCTTTTAATTTTGTTTTTCTAATCCTTAGTATGGAAAAATTGATGAAATGTTGGGGACTATAATATCCTTGGATACTATCCTCGACCAATAGCCCAACACAGCTATTAAAATAATAAAAAAAAAATATCAATGGGACATGATCACTTCTATTCATATACTGTGTTGTTTCAAGAAAATTAATAGATTTAAACTTGACAACCCAACTTGGCACACTTGCATATGGGCATTTATGATCCTCATCTTCACAGAGAGATAAAAGGACCTTCTTTGCAACTCTTCTCAAATTTTATTGGGGGCTGTACTTCACATGATCTGTGATAAGAATTATTATTATTATTTTTTTATTTTTTTAAGGAGTCTGACTATATGATTGTCTTTGGATTTGAAATTTGCCTTGAAAGAGACAAAATTTAAATATTTTTTGCAGAGTTATTCGTACAATAGGGCGATATCTATCTAATGTACTCGTGTTCACCAATTTCATGTCATGACAATAAATCACTCCATTTTCATTTTATTGCCGAAAAAGATGAGAGTTTATTAAGCATAGAAACACCAATACTAAATACAGTTGGAAATTTAAAGCCAAGCAATAAAACCTAATAAAGATAACAAAGGAGACTAAGATACTTAATATCCAATCAGTGTGAAAATTTTCATAAGCCCAATTTCTTCTTCCAGTACCACTTCTTGGTTGATCCTTTCTAGGGTTCCAGCCTCTTCCCTGAAAACATTGGAATGTGAAAACTTCAAATGAGTTTCATTCTAGTTCTACACATCTACAGGAAAATAAACACAGTATACATGGATCACAAAGAAGAACGAACAGGAGCAAAGTGAGAACAACGTGAAGACAAACATGCACTCATCACTTACTACCATACCAGAATTACTTAGATTGCAGATTTCTCTGAGCAGCACAGATCTGGTCCCATATGAAAGAACAGCTTGAGGATTCTTGGAAGCTTAGGGATAAATCTGTATGAATTTCAGGATCTAACCAAGAGATTATTGTCTCTTCTTGCCTGCGATAAATATCGCTTGAGGAGATGCGGTGCTTAAGTATTGTCTCGTGATCATCTTCATCAAAGACGAACAAGGCAGGAATCTCGGGTCCCTGGATATGATCGAGAGAAACATGTCCAGTTCCACGATCATCCCATTTTCCGGAGTCATTCAGGCGATAGACCTTAGCACGGTGCATTGGATTAGAGGAGAGGGCGGGGTTTGCTGGTTCAGCACCCATTGGATGGGTTTTTGCTGCTGCTGAATTGAAGGAGATTGGAAGTTGGAAAAAAAAAAAGACAAGGGATTAGGGTTTTGAGAGAGGATGGTAGTGGTGATGATTGTTATTATAAGCGGATTTGTGAATGGAAAACCTAACCGGCATTGCTAAAACCACGCAAGTTTTGTTTTTCCTCCTTTCCTCCTTTCCTCCTTTCTCCGTCTGCTTTGGCTCTCTCGCTTCTTCCAATTTCCAAGTGACGTTTGGAGCACGGGCACGGCTCCAAATTTGAATATTTGTATCCATCCGAAACCCCTTTTCCAGCTCCCAATCCAATGATTAGTGGGCCCCAAGCAGGCCCCATCAAATTGTCCCTCACCTAGGGATGTAGAAATGTTAATAAGAAGATGGAGCCGGATATGGGGCCCCATCAAATTGTCCCTCACCTAGGGATGTAGAAATGTTAATAAGAAGATGGAGCCGGATATGTAACGGGTCAGACAATGATATGGAAAAAGTCTAGTTTTTAGGATAAATTTTGCAAAAATGAGGTAATATATTGGGTCCTGAGTCGATGGGTTTGAATCAAGGTGGAACCAAATCCGAATCAGTTCAGGTCACAGGTAAAAAAAAAAAAAAGGATCCAAATCTAGACCCATTTACTTGCTTGGTTTTAAATAAGGACCCAAATCCGATTTTTAACGGGTCAAAATCTCTTGGAACCCATTTACATCCCTACGCTCACCATAATACGATGAGAGATGAATCACATGGGCATCGTGTATGAAGAAATGAGTATATTGTCTTTTCCAAATGTATTATGGAGGTCCATCAATTTTATTTTATTTTTCTCAAAGAAAGTCTGCCCAAAAGTCCATGTAATTGACCAAAATCATCACTATTCATCGTTATATTTTCCTTTCATATTTTGGTAACAGTGATTATATGCAGATTTTCCTTTCAGATTTTGGTCACGTAGTATGCAGTTGACTGATTTGATGATCAGTCCAAACTCCAACACCTTTTTTTTTTTAGTCATGTATAGGAATGATAAGAAATGTATAACTAAAGGTGGTAAAATTGAAGAAACATAGCATATAGATCTATACATGGCCATCAAACAATCTTCCCTTATAATGGAAAAGTAATATACAGCCATCACCTCCCATATAGTTTTACTCAATTCATGTAGATAAGAGGGTTGGCATGTGCCCTAAGAATTAGCTTTTGGCTATTTAGAATCGAGTGTCCTCAACCTCAGGGCCAAAGGCTCTTGGGCTAAGCTAGGCAAAAGATGCCCTAGATTAAAAAAAAAAAGAAAAGAACCAACTATGTAAAGAAAAAGGCTGCCAGACATTGGATGGTTTGGATCTCCTGTTCTAGGTTAACTTGGAAGATGGTCATTCCCATTGATCAAAATGCCCCACCAACGAAGGGGCACATTGAATTAGAACTGAATGGCATTCAGTTCATGCGTCCATGACACATGAAGCCTTTCCGTGGCCGTGTTCTATCACTAGAGATGGCAGTTGAGAAAGCAGTTCTATTACATTCGCAAGTATCTTCCCCAGTTTTTGAAGAACAGAGTCAATACAACTTTATTAAGCAAATTTATGAGTGGATAATGCAGCCCAGTTAATATGTCTGTTCTTTGCAGCAGTGGCCAACCATCTTCCAAAGATGATGCTTATATTTAGTAGCTGATAATGTACTTGCATCATCAGACATCTACATAAATTAAAACAGTTTCTTGTCAGAACATCACTCGGATACCTTCATAATTATCATGCTGGAAAAGATCCTTCAGTTCCAGAACTCCTTAGAATTGATTACAAGCATCAAAATCTTTGGGCACAGGTAAGAATCACAGCCAAAGGTACGTTAAGGACATAACACTGTCTCAACTTCATAAAAACTTGTTTGCAAACGTCAATCCCCCACAAGCAGTACAAACCCAAAGCAGAATCCCATCGGAGAACATTTTATAAATATAGTAGCTTTGGAGTTCCATTCTTCAACAGATGGCGAGGAAGGCAAAAAAGTGAATGAAGTCAATAGATAAAATAATGAAACCATGGTTTTTCTGATGAGTCAAATTTGTAGCCATCAAACTTTTGTTTCAAAAAAAAAAAAAAGAAAAGAAAAGAAAAGGAAACAATGAGCTAAAAAATTTAAAGCCTTGCATGGAACTCCTGAAATGATTTTCTGATGCCAGCATAGCATGCATATAAAATGAAAATTGATTACATAAGCTGCTTTATATCATTTTTTGGAGTTATGTACAAAAATAATAATGAGTTAAAAGTTTAGCAGCACCACCTGAAATGATTTCCTGATGCCAGCAAAGCATAAATAAAAAAATTAAATTGATTACATGAGGTGCTTTATATCTTAATGATCACCATCATCATCAAAGCCTTATCCCATCAATTTGGGGTTGGCTTCCTTTCTCTTATACAGATTACAATTTGAGTACTACCTACCGTAACTAAATTGGCAATGTCATCCAACTCAGTTCTTATCTGTACAAGTTTGCAATCTCAGTAAAAATTGAGTGCAAGATTCAAATCATAACCAACATATAGAGTACAGCAGTCCTAGAGAACAGCCCATTAGGGATGTAAAATGAATTTGATTTTATTTTATACAACAGATCCTCAAAGAAATGAAAAACCTCAGTTGATAGTGTCATGCATCAGTTACTTGTGCTTGTGGGAGGGATAGTAAAAGCCATTCATGGTCTTCTGTTGTGAGTGATGCCAATCAGCTAGATATTTTGAGTACCTGCATGTCACATCTGTCACCTTTTAATCACCAATGCTTCTTACAACTTGTCATTTAGAGCCTTTTTTTTTTTTTTTTGCATAGAATACATAGGAATTCAACGCCACGTGTGCTCCACCAAAGAGTTAATAAAGAGGTGTAGGGTGTCGGATATAAGGTACCGATGTAGATGAAAACTTCACTTTTCTAGGATTTGAATTACTAGGGTGGTGGCGGCGTATTCATTTCCCACCTCCCTTGATTCATTTTTCCATTAGAGGGGGGATAATTTGATGATCATTTTTGGAAATTCACATTGGTCCCTTCAATTTTAACCATATTTAGAAACCAAAGTCTTACAATTCCTATGTATTCAATTACATGAAACAAACAGGCCCATAGTGATTGAGTATGAAAAAAACATACCGGCTATCATCCTTGTTTGCACTCCTGGATGGCCCCTGCTGAGTCCATGATGGTCCTGCTGCCTACATTAATATGCTAAGCATATTATGGACATGAAAAGAATATATAGCAAGTGACACTATGGTGTACCCTACAGAAAATGTGCAATTTCTAACTCAGTTCTGTATGCGGTACCATTGCTTCGTAATCCAGACCATTGATCAGATGGGACAGCAGTATGTAAAGGATATTATGAGAACCTCCCAGATTAAGATCTACCCTCCATCCCTCTATTTTTCTTTTTAACTAATCTGACTTCTAATCTCAAATGTTATATCAAGAGGGGTAGAATCGTATAAACTGAAGACCGACGAAGCCGGATTGGTGGAAGGACCACCCATAAGTAGGCACCTTCAAGCCAACACAATTACTCAAGGGTTCTACCCAAACATAAGAGGAGATTTTAAATATTATTGAAGTTTTTCTAATGCATTGGAGGCCTTTAAATAGGCCTCTTAAAAACCCCAAAGAAGATAGTTTCCTTATAGTACATGGATCTCCTTTCCCTAAAATTAAAACATATATTGAATCCACTCAGCCAGTTTTATAGCCGGTCTCAAGCTCAGGTAGGAGGAGGGTTGTGTTAGGTAGGTTTACCGCCAGCATAAAATTTTGTCACAACTCAAAAATGAATTATGAGATCGGAATGGAGAAACGGAGTTAATGTAGCCGACCCCAACATAGTTGGGAGTTGGGACAAGGCTTTGATGATGATGATGATAATGATGATGATATTGAATCTAGAATCTACTCAAATAGAAAAAGGAAATTAAAAGGAAATACTTAGGAAGATAATCATTCCAATAGAGATATCCACGCAATATGATTTACTGCCGTATTGGTCCCATTGACTTTCTGCACACAGTTGGATTCAGCCTCTCAAACCAGCCATGGGCTTGGGCCCAATGGACATGGCCTAGCCAATGATTCTTGGGCCCAGTTAATGTGTGCCAGCCTGCATCATGGATCGTTTGCATCGACATTCTGGGTCAAAGAGAAATACACTGTATATTTGCTACAGCAACCATTTCCTCACATGCAAGCCCCTCCCTGATCAGGCATGCTGATAAGACATACTGGTGGTTCAGGATGCTTTATCAGATTGCAAATCTTAACCTACAATAGGTGGCCTGTCAATAATGCTCAAGATGAGAATACAATGGCCCACATCAAAGGATAAGGATTTAACATCTTCCAATCAGGTTCTTTGGAGCATCTCGTATGCAAAGGGTGCCCCCATATCAGTAGTTCGGATCACACCACACATATATGGAACGCACAAGCAGGATCCTATTATTGTTAATCCTCATAAGGGAGTTCAAGTCTCTAGTTAAAAAAAAAAAAAAATGAAAGAAAAAGAAAAATAAGAGAGAAGTCCTGAAGAAACTAACCGGATGTGTAGATGTCTCATCACTTCCTCCATGCAGCTGAAGGTATTCTTCGTATGTCTGTGATATGAAAATATTGTTTAGTCGTGCAAGATAGTGACCATATTGGCAAAAATAAAGATCTCCATTATCATTCATGCTTCCTGTGAATGGAAATAGTGGAACTCACATTGTGGCCCACTTAATGAAGATTTGAGCTGCTGAATCCTTCATATCTATTGGACTTTGGAAGTCCAATCCATTTACTTATCAGGCCTCAATATAATCCAACCAAAGGTCCCACATCAGACTCAACTCAACCCCAACAATTTACAAACTTTTACAATCCTTTCGAGTTTTGTGAGACATTTGTTGGGTATGCTAGGCCCCTAGGCCTTTAAGCACGGATAAGCCCGTCATGGCACATTGAACTATTGGGTGAACCTTTAAGTTTACATGAGCCCCACCCTAGCACACTTAACTATTGGGGCCCAAATCTCCAAAGACTAAGGATGCAAAAAGATATCTAATTCTCCAAATATCCGAAGGTTCCAATTCATAAAAAATGGATTTGGAACTTGTTTTAGGTCCCAACTCATTGAGAGGTCTGGGCTATGGAGTATAGTTGTCAATATCTGAAAGTGATGTAGCTGTTGTTGAGTTTAACAATCAGGGTAGAAGCAAAATAGTTGGTCTTAGTTGTCAGAGAACACAAGCATTCATCCAGCAACGTGTATGGTTCACAAAATATCAAACCATGCAAAGACAAGTCATAAAAAAAATGATCATATCAATCATTTGGAAAATATCAAAAAAATCAATCATAAAAAAAAAAAAAAAAAAAAAAATTGTATGCACGGAGCTGGATGCAAAAAACAAAAAAATGATCATAAAAACAAACTGCATGCTTTCTTCTGTTGTTACTTATTTTTGTGAAATATTTCAAGTTTCAATTTTTCAATGACAATATCTTGATAGTTGTCAGTGCCATCAAAATATAAAGTCAGATACACTGCAGAAATTGTTTCCTTTAACTGCAGAAAGTGGTATTAAAATCTTGCTAGCCTACTTATATCTGAGTTTTGTTGTTACAGTTGAGCAATAAAATTTATGAAAGAAGTTATCAGAAAAAAAGAGGCAGAGCCTCATGAGCAAGTTCTAAGATGCTACGGCATAAGGTGAGTCGTTCCAATCGGCTAAAGCCATCTCACGAGCATGTCTCTGCTTTTATGAGAGAGAATCACAGAAAAATCATAATCATCTTCGTCTTAGCCTAATCCATAACTCCATCCATCTGGGGTTCACTTGAACTAAATTATAACTATAGAAAGACTGTTATCTTATAATTTAACTCTCTAAGGTTCAGTGAAGTTAGACTGTGTATATGTAGTGTGCAAGAGACCGATTGGTGGTCGTGATGGGGGGGAATATAAGTGTACATAAAGAGAGACTCTAGAAGAAATTGTCAAAACCTTCCAACACACATCCCCTAAAAAGCACTTCCAGTCAACTGTTTGTAACTCTACATTCTAACATGTTTTTTCCCTACTTCATTCTAATCTTTGTTGTGTTCCTCATCCTCCTAGTTCATCCCTTCAATTTGGTGTACAAGTTCAAACTATCATCCCCCTCATCAAAGCATTGTCCCAACTATGTTGGGGTCAGCTACATGAATTCTGTTTTGCCATTCAAATCTACATGTCTTTTTTGGCCTACCCCTTTTCCTTGAGAGGCCATCAACCTGCACGGAGAAACTTTTCCACACCCGTTGTTGGCTTGCGTTGCACATGTCCAAACAATCTCAAATGAGTCTCAGTATATCATCTATTGATGCTATCCCCAAATGCACTCATTTCTGATTCAATATTTCCCAGTTTTACCACACATTCATCTCAACATTCTCATCTTTTCTTGCATGTGTTTTTCCTAATTGGCCAGCATTGTGCGCTATAGGTTATAGCTGGTCTAATTGTTGTTTTGTGAAAAAATTCACTTCAATCTTGTTGTATGACCGATCACAAAGCACTCCAAAAATAAGTCTCCACTTCGAACATGCAACTCTTATCCTGTGTTCGAGAACAAGGCGTTGCCCCAGTTAATTGGCAACCTTACCTCTCATCTGGCCAACCAGGGATCTATCCCAGTTCACCCCCCACCCCAGCGTGCGCGCGCGCACACAAATGCTCGAGTTATCACTACTCACACGCGCAGGTTCTCTCCTCGCATGTGTGAGCACTCACTCTCCGTGCGTGTAGGTTCGCTCTCCTCTCATGAGCAAGTCTCTCTCCCTGCTTGTGCGAGTACTCTTATGGGTCCCAGCTCCCTTAGCTAGGCTACCAAAAAAAAAAAAAATTTAATCCTATGTTCAATATCCTCCTCAATCTCCCCTCATTAATTATATAGCCAAGGTATAAAAAAGACTCTTTATGGTATCCCTTGAGCTTCAATTATCACAAGAATTACATGTCTCTGCAAATCCCCACTAAAGTAGCAATTCATATATATAGTCTTTATACGATTTATGTTCAAGCCCTTGGATTCTTAAACCTCCTACCATCTCTCAAGTTTTGCATTCACTTAATCTCTCAATTCATCCACCAACACTATATCTACAAACAACATACACTAAGGTACCTCCACTTAAATATGAGTTGTTAACTCATCCATAATCAGTGCAAAAACAATATTTGTTGATTTTTTTAAGCAACTAGTCTCTCTCTCTCTCTCTCTCTCTCTCTCTCTCTCTCTCTCTCTCTCTCTCTCCAACATCTGTTTAAGCATGTGCATCTCCACCACAAGTACTTTGACATCTTGTTTCTTCGTTGGCCAACATTTTGCTTTATACAACAAGACAGATCTAACTGTCGTCTTACAAAAATGATCCTTTAATCAAAGCAGCACTTGACAATCGCACACACTCAATTAGAATCCATTTTACCCACCTTATGTGAAATTTATTTGATATATCTAACTTAAAGTCTTAAACCCTCTGTTTTGTTCTACCTGCCACTCTTAAGCATCAAAACCTCACGCTACAGTATTAAGTTGTTTTCAGTTTTGAACATCTCATCTTCTCTAAACTTGCACTTTGTTCTTTCTGTCCTTGATTAACTCGAACAACTAAATGTGAAGCCAAACCATTAACTAAAATGGTTAGAAATGTCAACCCCAACCCGACCCAAAATTAAAAGGGTCAACCCAAACCCTAAATTACCACAATGGGTTTGAGTCGAGGTGGTGGGTCGGGACAGGAATTGCTACTCCTAGAAGAACCCAATCATTTGGTGTTTAGACTCTAGGGTAATATTTTTGAGCATTAACAACAGCATTGAAGATGATGGCATGGTACAAAATGGTCTTCTGTGTGAATTTTCCGACACAATCTCAGGAATTGGTTGTTGGTGTTACTACCGATTAATCTGACAAGTTCTAGGGTGTTCTATGTAGGTCATAGAAACCCTAGAATATAAAAAGATGAAGAAACCAATCAAAATAAAGTGAATTTAATCAAACAAATCACACAGAAGGGTCGCATAGAGCTGGGTGACACTTCCAATATATATTTTTATATTTGTGTATTAACAAAAAAAACCCCAAAGTCTTGAGTATTTACAAATAAACCCATACTCTCATAGAGATCATCAGGCTAAGGTCTATTGGGATATTGATAGAAATGGGAGTCGATGTGGTTCCATTTTGAGGAGAAACTTACTTAAGTCAGACAAAAGTCAGCTCCTCTCTCTTCTGGACATAAATGGGCAAGTTTATTTTCCAGAGGAGGGAGAGGATGGTAGCATTTGGACTCCTTCCCAAAATGGTACATTCTCAATGGCTTCTTCCTTGACATTGATAAGAAGCTCCCCTTTAACCAGTCTCTTGCAAAGTCCTTGAAAATTGAAGATTCCTCAAAGAATGATTGCTTTAGGGTGACCAGCTTTTCGAGGAGATTTTTAAGTAACTGTGGATGATCTTTCTGCTGGCAAGAAAGGAAGGTCACTTGTCGAGGAGATTTTCATTTTTGGAGGGTTTTGTGGGTCACATTTGGAAGGAGAGAAATCTTTGATGCTTCAAAGGAAGGTCTTCTAATGTTCAAGGCCTTACAGATAAATAATCATTCATCATTCCCGCATGGGTTACTGTCCTTCCTCATTTTGTGGCCTTATCATTAACCTTGGGATGCTCAATTGGAACGAGGTGACGGCTTTGAATTTGGGAGTCTAAGGCCGTCACTGGCAGTCAGATGTTACAGTCCTTTTTCTTTTTTTTTTTTTGCTATGTTAGGCTACTGGTCAGGAGAGAACATTCAACTTGAAGACCAAGGGAACGATCTGTGGCCACATGAGTGATACCAAGGTGCCGACACCACTCAACCATGAGTGTGTTGCCTATTCTCCTTTTGTGTTGCTCATGTCTACTCTTGGTTGTTTCTGTGGTCTTATTGCATGGTGCTTTTGGCATTGGCTTCTCAGTTTTTCTCTTGTATTACTAACCTTTGTTTAATGCAAATTTAAAGTTGCCACTAAAACAAGGCATCAACAGAATCAGAGTAGATATGGATCTAAACCCTAATAGATTGTCCTACTTGCACCATTTAATGAGGCCTACGATGACATCAAAGAAAAATACAAAAGTACTCAAGATAGGATTGCATTACCATGTCAAGAATATCTTCCTCGGACAGGGAATTGCTGATAGGGCTTCTTTCATCAGAAAATTCCTTACCTGACCGAAAAACCACCTCTCTTTTCCCTTTACCATCAGTAAGATTTCCATGAACATGAGAATGCTTCATTCGTGGACCATTTTGCAACTCCGAGTGCAAAGTTTGATGTTCAGAAAGAGCTCCTCCAGATAATCTTCCAAGTGTCATTTGCGCACTGTGTGCATCAGCAAGTAAAGCATGTTGATACAATAAGGATGGACATATCATAGGTGCTCTGGCCCATGCTATTTCTTCTGCAAGAGGAACTTGCGACTCTCTACAAGGTCTCTTTAAAAGGAACTCATCTCCGACAGCACTATTCCTGCATTAAGTCAAAGCATAGACATACAGGGTTTTGAAACCCGAAAGTACTTAAAACCTAGATAATCAAGCATTATTATTATTATTATTAGTTTAAATTGTATAAAATCAAGCAATATTATACCTCTTCAGTTTCCCATCCACATCAGTCTTTCCATCAATGAGTGCACAGAGTGCCTCACCAATATCTTGAGATAATTCCTATAGAAAATGAGTGGTCAGATGCCAATTATTCATAACACAAATACAATGTCCTGATCCATCATTCCATATGCAGGGCTCGTCGTTTCTTGATCCAGACCATTAATATTATAGGTTCCATGAAGAATGAAATTTCCATAGAGCATCCAGATTGATAGTTCCACCATTGCAATAGTATGAACAGTAGTTTATTTGTACCACAGATCTTCCAGTCCTGAAGATTTTTTTAGGCACCCCATCTATAGCAGGACTCCTCAGATCAACAGTCTGGATTACCAAACCCTGAGCCCACTAGCACAAACTGGCACCCAAGAATGTACATGACCTGATGCATCAGAACTCTATAATGCCTCTATGGTAAAAGATGACTAATCTAAAGAACAACCTGGCAGTCTCGGCTAATTTTGACTGGCTTGTAATCATTTAACGGGTTCTTGAGATGAAGAGTCTTTTGGAAGGGCAAGTTGTTTAATCGAAGCCATTTAACTTTAAAACTTCGGCCCCAAGGATTATTACCACCACTTGATTCACTCCAGACGTTGTCTCGTCTCCAACCAACAGATGACATCATTTGAGCATACCCTTGGAAGAAACCACTCATGTTGACACTAAAAATGAGAATTACTCTGTCGGAATTCTGAAAAAAAAAAAGAAGGAAAATACCACCATAAGATTCATAAAAATTAGTATTGTGTCCTTCACATGATATCAGACTAATAAAGGAAGCCTTACATGAAAGGCCTCCTCCAAAATTGGTTCATTCATAACTTGAGTAGCCCAAATGCCCTTCTCAACCGATAGTTGAATGTTGTGGTGGTTCAAACTTTTAATGATGAAATATCTTGTTGTATCGGGCTTTCTAGTTCTTGAAGCACCCAAACTCCCCACCCCATCAGGAGACCTCTGTCCTGCACTAAAAGGATAGCTTTCTTCATTTTCTTTGTAGCTCAAACTTCCTGTGAAGAAAAACACCAGCTCAGTGATGAAATCTCAATATTATACCTCAGAAGTATCAAAATGAGATCACACAAATTTCAAAAGATGTACAGATATAAAGGTTAACTTACTAATGAAGAACCTGCAGTTTGATGTATAAAAAAAATCAGGATTTTGTTTATAAAAAAATACTGTAATATTTTTTTTATTATACTCTCTCTCCCTCTCTATACATGTCACACACACGTGTGTGGTTATGACAAAGGGATCTTGAGCACAAACCATCCAAGATGAAAATTAGCAGGGGTAGGGGGATGGAAAGTCTTATTCATCATGGTTTAGGGTTGGGAAAAATCAGTAGATCAAATGATTCTAACTATTAATTTAAAGGTCTCCAAGTTTAACAGTTATATGTGCATATATAACCACTAAACTCAGGGCCCTTAAATAGAGGGTTAGGAACATTTGATGGAGCCGACTTTGCCTAACCGTAATCCATGAAATACCAGTTTTCATCCCCCTACCCCCTTCTAATTGCACGCATCAAGCTGAGGCCCAGAAGACCATTCAAATAGTTTGTGCTTGAAATTTCTGCTTGATGACAGGTGATACAAATTTCTAACAAAAGTTCCATGACAGTTATGACAAAGAGAGATAAAAAAGAAAAGATGGGGCCCAGCTGCTTTTATAAAAAGTAATTCTGCTTTTGTTTTTTTTGTTCCTTTTTTCTATTTGGTGGTCAGTAACAAATGAATATTTATTAAACTAGATAAAGGTACAAATAACTAGAGTCATCTGCATACAATATGAGACATATGTAGGCAGGGGTGGACCCAGGTATAAGGGGCTGGGGGCTTAAAAGAGCTTAAATAATAATAATAATAATAATAATAATAAAACCCTGCATATTCTAGAAATTATTAAAAAAAAAATTACATTTGCCCCTTCCTCCAATATTTCTTTTACATAGAGTTGCCCCCCACCCCAACTAAAAACCCAAAGATCATTTTCCTGGGTCTGCCCCAGAATGTAGGGATGTCAATGGACCTCCGATCGCCTGGCTACCCACCCTAAAAACCCAAAGATCATTTTCCTGGGTCCGCCCCAGAATGTAGGGATGTCAATGGACCTCCGATCGCCTGGCTACCCACCCTAAAAACCCAAAGATTATTTTCCTGGGTCTGCCCCAGAATGTAGGGATGTCTATGGACCTCCGATCACCTGGCTATCTGAAGGTTTAGCTCGGGAAAATCCGAGTATGGGCAGGTCCAATCAAGTCCATAACTGAATTTTCAATTACCCCAAGTGATATGCATAAAATACTGTATATTCTACAATGCATATCAATACATATTATTAAAATGATTTAAACAACAGACACAGACACCATGCCTGCTTATGGTAAAGCCTCATAAATGCAACATTAAGGTTGCAGGTTCGGCCCCAACGCTAACATGTGCACCTATTTTTATGTAACCTCAAGTTTGACTTGGGCCCAAAGTCGGATGTGGGTCCAATCATGTCATTCTGAGTTGAGCCAGGGTTCGGGTCTGAGTCTGGTTCATTACAACCAACCAACAGAAAAAAAAAAGTAATAATAAAAATAAAATCTATACCCACACTAATTAATTAATATACTAACTATATCACAACACCATATACTCCCTCTTTTGCAAATTAAACCAGTTCCTCGTTGGCTCACCCATCAGTGTGCTTGAAAATACAACCTACTTGATGTTGCAAGTTGCAATGCCCAATCTCTACAATGATCAACAAAAATGGCCAAAGCACCTTTCCCTTCTTACTCAACCATCTAATCACATTCTTGTAGTCACTTTCAATGATCAATCTTTGGCGTAGCAGCTAGTGTGTTAAGGATTAAGGAAGAAGATCATTGTCTTCAACCTAAGAACAAAAACCAGAATTCGCTAGGAGAAAACTTGGAAAATCCAAAGATACTTGATTTTGCATTATTTCCATTATTAACATAACAATGACTTACATAGACTCTAAATTACTTAACCTTCCTAAACAATATCGGACTCAAAATTTGAAATTAGGACTTGTCCTTCCTAAACAATCTCAAGTTCAAAATTTGAAATGAGTACTTATCATCTGGCTTGATTTTGAATGAGCACTTATGCCCATCCTTTTGGATTGATTTTGAAATTAACACTTATCTTCTTTTTTAATTTTGAATTTGTCCTAAATTTCTTAAGTGCACCTATCCAAGGATTTGACTTAGGATAGATCGGAATGGAGAGACAAATTTCATGTTGCCCAACCCAACATAGTCGGGACAAGACTTTGATGGTGATGATGGTGATGAACTCAACCTACATCAGTCCCCTCCAATTGAAAAGAACTCTCCCTCATGTTGATCTTTGGATAAATTAGTCCCTCTAGGGCATTGTAATCGGCGAAATAGCTATCCAATCTGTTGTTCAATGAATTAAGGAAGACCTAGCTCTAATACCAACTAATGTAGTGGGTAGCGCGAAAGGATTAAGAAGATAGTTATCTTCACCCTAAGATCAAAACCTTGAATCTGTAAGGAGAGAACTTTTCTTTTTTTTTATCGGCAATGGTAAATTATATTAAAGGCTTAAAAAAGGTACAACCATAGAAAAAGGAGAAAAAAGAAAGTAAGCAAAGGTAATAGAGCTATACACCCATGCAAAAAACAACAAATTACAAAGGAGCAAACAAAGCTACATCTCTTTCTACCCCCAACTTAGCCAAAGTATTCGCCATGCCATTCGCAGACCGATACACATGATGAAACTCAACATTCAAAGATGAGGGCCAAGTCTTGATTTCATTGAAAAGGAATTGGAATTTCCATGGACCCTTCCCAAACAAGACATCCAAGAAATTGCATTTAAATAATCGCTTTTGACCACTATGCTATGAAAATTATTTGAGGAAGAAATCCTTAGAGCTTCCAATATCGCTAAAACTTCCGCTTCATTAGAATCTCTAATGCTTATATACTTTGAGAACATAAACAATACCTCCCCCTTGTAGTTCCTTAGACGCCACCTATACCTACTGGTTTTCCTCTTGCTACACCATTTACATTAAATTTAAGAACCTTAGTTGAATGGAGGAGACCAAGAGACTAAGGTCCTATTTCTTTAGAAGAATTCCTGACAGGAATTCAGGGTGTCTTGGAATTCAGAATTCCTGTCAGGAATTCTGTGTTTGTTTACAAGAATTCGTTGGCTTTTGAAATTCCAGGTATTCGAAATCCCTAAAAAGGCAAGATTTGGAAAACCAGAAGGGCAAGGAGGATTTGGAAATCTGGCTTGAGACGGGAGTTTTCAGACCGACAACCACATCTTCCTGGAACGCCAATAGTCATCTTCTTCATTCATTTTCTGGAAACGGCAACGGATCTGAAGGTGTGAATCTTCTATAGCCACACCCCCTTTTCATTTTTCTGTATTTTGAGTCTTTTCTCTATATTTCCTTGCTTCTTTTATTTTTTAGGGTTTGTATGTGATTGAAGGGGATGTGATTTGAGAAGTTGTATGTACCATCTGAGACTCATAAAAAAAGAGTCTTTTGATCTGTTCATGTTGTGATTTCTTTTGAGATGTCTAATTCTTCTTCTTCTTCTTGATTTCTGATTTCCAAAACTTGGAAATCTATTCATGCTTTTGTTTTTATTATTCTGAATGAAAGAGGGAGGGATGGGAAGCCTTCTTGAACCACCATCAAAATTGGGTGCCCTAGATATTGGGCCTAATTAAAAAACCCAGGTTTATCAGCTCCTCACCCCTGTCTAATACAGATTCCGAAATACCCATTCCGAAATACCTAGATGGAGTTTCCAATCTCGCATCCATGTATTCGTTGAATCTACAACATCACCCGCCCTATTTTATGGGTTTCCTACTGTCTTCTTTTTAAAGCTTATTTTCTAGATCTACATGTGTTTGATCAAAATATAAAGTAGAATCTTTGGCTCCCAGATCGTATTGTGGCTTAAATTGATGATATTTACGTGAATTTTGTGGCAAGATGTTATCTTTATCTTTATAGGTTGAAATCCGAAATACCCAGTTTGGATTTCTAGTTTAACTTCATGTGCTTGAATTGTTATGTGTAGATCTTTGATGGGAATCCTAGACGCCTAGAGCGCAGTTCGGCTTTAAGGTTAGGGTCTAATGGTTTAATAAATGCATCATTTATTATGATCAATGCAATAGTAGAAGATGGCTGGATGAAATAAATGCCAGTTCAAAGGCAGTATAGATGTATAAGAGGGGTTGAATTAATCACAATTTTTCTTGAGCTATCCACTTGTCCGGCTTGATACCCATTATTTGTTAGATTTATCCATTAGATGTACAACAACACTTCAGATACAATAGGCTATAAATGGGATAGGAATAAGAAGCCAAGGCCTATGACTTTTATGTCAAAATAGTGAACTATCTTGAGTTTGGTGATGGCCCACACGCATGAAGAGCTCTCAACAAAATTGGCTGGGATAGGCTTATTGGACTTGCCTTAGACAACAACATATTTCCATCAGTATCTTCATTTTGATTGTATTTATGTGGGTTCTGTGGAAAGATGTTTTCTTTTATCTTTGTTGATTGAAATCTGAAGTACCCAGTTCGGGTTTGTGCTCTAGTTTAATGTGTTTGATCTGTTATGTGTAGATGGTAATAGCTTTGTCTGGCCGTTGGATTTTCATTGCGTGTTGATGGGTTTGTGCATGCAGATTCGAATCTGAAATGCCCTTCCATGAAGAATGGTTTAATTTAATGGATTTTGAGTGCTTCCCAGCTCTTCTCCATATGGATTATTCATATGGCTACTCATATTACCCAGATAAAGCAATGATGTGACATATAACATCACGTTCACTATACTATTTAAATTTACAAATGGAAATAAAAGCAGAGACGCCAAACACCACCTAAGAGTCTCAACCCTTCGGTTCAATTCCACCCTAGGCAGAGTGCGTTATTGCTCGACCCAAAGCTATTGGAGTCGACACCATCAAGAAAGGGTGTCGACACTTTTTCCCATAAGATTGCTGGAAAATTCGTCTTAAGGGGTCGGCACTATATGATATGGGGTCGACACGAAAGTTTGACATTTATTTTATTTTTATGTATTGAAGTCTCGCTCGACCTAGCCACAGGTGGGGTCGAGCGAGTGATCATTCTACCTGGGGGTTGAAAATGCATAAGCCTTATGGAGTCGACACCACAAAGAAAGGGTGTCGACACTTTTTCCCATAAGATAAAAGTTTTTATGTATTGAAGTCTCGCTCGACCTAGCCATAGGTTGGGTCGAGCGAGTGATCATTCTGCCTGGGGGTTGAAAATGAGTAAGCCTCATGGACTTGACACCATAAAAAAAGGGTGTCAACACCTGGGCCATCAAACCAAAACGGTACTAGCAGAACTTCAAAGAAGCAAAAGTCAGTGGAATGTGAAGAAGTGAGAAATACGTTGGATAAAGTTGCAAATGCTGTCATTAAACTTGCTGAAAGCATAAACCCACTTGAAGGCTTGATTTCACGAGTTAGTGAAGTTGTGACTGCACATCCTCCTATACCTGAGGATATGGAAATGCTAGTTCTTGACTTTCTAATTAGTAATGACAGGAGGGCATATAGTTTCTTGAGCTTGAATGCTGAGAAGTAGATAAAATGGCTGGAAACAAATTTCCACCCGAGGTCATCAGGCTATACTCCATGAATTCGAAGTCTTTCGGTATACATTTTGGTCCATATGAATGGAGAACTTTATTAAACCTTATTAATTTCAAGTTGTTAGCTGTTTAAGTACTTTCGGTCTTTTGGATGACTATAGTAAACATATTTTGGATGTTTGCGTCCTTTCTGTCTTATGGATTACTATATAAACCATATTAGGTAGGTTTTGATGGGCTAACATAATTTGGATGTGTGAGATTGACAGTGTGATCTTGTTTTTGATGGACTTTGGGTGCATGTAATTCATTATGTTAGTATTTCAATTATTTATTTATTTATTTTTAGATGCTTAAATTCTGTAATTATGTGGGGATCTGTATATATATTGGTGGGCAATTTACACTTAAATTTGTACGGTGCTAATACATACAGGGTTCTAATTCCAGGTAAAAATTCTTTTATCTATGAAACAAGGAATTTGTGGAGTCAGGTAATTTAAAATTCTCAAACAGGAATTCAGGCCTTGAATGAAACAGGGAATTCGAGATTCCAGAATTCAGCAGTATTTCAAATGCCAACATTTGAAATTCTCAGACAAGCACTAGACATGAATTCTAGTAAAGAAACGGGCCCTAAAGGTCTCTTCTTAAGAAATATGCTTCCCAAACAAGCGTCCCAATTATTTAAGATACTATCCATGCTCAAGTGCTCTAACTCCTTTTTAATACTTGCCCATTTAGCTATTTTAAGAATAATAATGAAAACAATATCCTCCCTATCCTTTGACTTGCCATTGAAGATTCTATTGTTCCTTTCCTTCCAAATCGACCAAAGAATAGAGAAAGGAATCAACCTCCATAGGATTAAACCAACCCCTTTGAAAGTGCCCAACCTCCAAGCCTCGGCCAATTCGCTCAAAGACCTTGGCATACACAAAATGAGAAACTTGATTTCATATTATTTCCATTAGAAACATAATGACTTGTATGGACTCTAAATTCCTTAACCTATCTAAATAATATTGAACTCAAAATTTGAAATTAGCACTTAACCTTACTAAACAATTTCATACCCAAAATTTGAAATTAGCACTAACCCTTATCCTTTAGGCTTGATTTTGAAATTAGCATCTATCCTCATCTTTGTGGCGTGATTTTGAAATAAACACTTATGCTTCTTCTTCTCTCTGTTTTTTTTTTTTTTTTTAACTCGTCCTACATCACTCTTCATGAAAACTCAGCCTTAAAAATTCTCATTGCCTTTCCAAGCCAATGCTACCACTTCATTTGATTTTGTAATACTGACCAGACCTAAAAAGGAGCAAGGAGCTTCTACTTTATCATTACATAATACCTCAACAGTTCCTGCTTGCCTAGGTTTCTTTATCTTGTTTATTTTCCTTCCCATCTTCTGATCTAACAAACATCATTACACTTCATCATCTTTCTTTTCCATTTTTATTTAAATTATTTAGGACCGGCAACATGACTGGAACATGTAACCTCATGGTCATGACAATGAGCACCTCCAACCATGCTTCAGGCTTTTGATCAGTTCCTCATCTTTCTACCATTCACCAACCTGCATACATCTATAATAAAGCAACGACTGCAATCAACAGTGCTTTCTAGAGCGTAATAGTGGCTTTAGATCTCCTGCATGATCTGAGGAGGGTGGAGGGCGTGAAAATGAGAGTACAAGATTACCAGTATAAAAGACCAAGGTCGAATGCCTCATTTTGAGTGGTTTCACCTTTATATGGATTTCAATGGTTCATCATAATTCATATCTGACTGGTTTGGGGAATGTTGCAAATAAGATTGAACCAATCTTAATCTATTACCAATTACAACCTCTTATCAATCCAATATACAAGATGTTTTACAAGTACAGTATTCTACACAACTACATAAAATTAATGGGTTTTCAGTCATATAGAAGCCTACACAATATGTGAAATGATGGGCCTCTCACTGTAATGTAGTCTACAGTCTACACAACTACAGTTCTCTTCCACAATCAAGACACGAGCCTTGCTGAATTGAATGAACTTTAAACAGGTCTACCGTCTGTAGTTCAGATAGATAATCAAGAACACAGGATCCTAGGCCATCAATATTCAATACAGATGCGAGAGAATTGTCCTTCAGATGCACATAGATGTGCAAGGCTTGATGAGTGCAGAAAAGAAGATTCTTATTAATCTGCAGTCAAGATTGGGTGAAAAAAAATAAACAGAACTGGATGAAATCTAAAGATCTGATGAAGACGAGACAAGCAATGAACTGAACCTAGAATCCGCATGCAGATATGCAGAAGAGAGTCTGCAAGCGGTTTGAATAAGACCGATGATGTGGACTGCTTCTCTCATTGAGAAGCCTTTCCAGAAGAGCGATGATGTGCATGCTAAGAAAGTAGAGTCAAAGCTGATTCACAATACAAGAGATCTTCCTTCATTTGCTACGAATGAGGAGCTAGTTTTTGTATTCTCAATTTCCTCTAGTACAACCAAATCTTGCATCAGGAAGTTCTGTAAGTGGGCCACTTAAAGAATGACTTCTGCACGACTTGTGTAAAAGGTTTGCAAAACCTTCTTTCAACTTGCAACTTGCCGAATGGAGTCCTAAACTCCTTACAAATTACAGCTTGCGCAAAGTGATTAAACATCACAAGCAAGCAACTGGTTTTAAAATAAAATAAAATAAAATAAAATAAAACAACTAATAATGTTATTCCAATAGTAGTAATATACTCCAAACCTATAATTTACAATGTATTGTTATGTCATGTCAAATAATAAAAATAAATATTATTGAGCAGACAACATGGTGCAAATAGACCTATAAAAATAGCAGCAACAATAGCAGTGTCGTATACTCATATGACAAGAACTGTTGCAAATGATAAATACGTTTTGCAAACAGGCCCACAGCAAAACAACCTCCAAAGCTGCTGCTGTTCATATTTGTTTACAGCCTTACAGGACCATCCTTTGTTGAAACTCCACACGCCAATCTCAATATACTCATCTCAACCACATGTATGTAGTTTCTTCTTGTTTCTTTCCTGCAACATTCAGCTCCATAGAACAAAACTGGTCTGACTGCCATCTCAGAGAAAATGCCCCTTCAAAAGAGTGGGACTCAATAATCAAGTATCCACACCTATCAGTTGGTAAATATCACATTCCATATAGTATTTCTCTTATCTTATATAAACAATGTTGAAAAAATTTTCTCTATTAATTAATTTTTTATTATCGATCCTGCTTCTAAAAATGATGGGCAGTGGAAGGGGGCTGGGCCTATCATATCAAAAGGGTAGTAGGAAGGGACACGGGCCACCTATTTTGCTTGATGTTCCCAGATAGGAGGCTGCCCAATTCAACTGACAAATGGGGTAAGCTTATCTGATTCGATCCAGGAGAAAACCCAGTCAGCCACCTTTTGGTGCAACAATCTTTACACCTCACTAGATAAGAGGCATTTCCGCTACATACCAACTAGCTAAAATGTCGACATTAATTTTTCAATAACCATGCATAATTGATACAGCTACTAATATCACCACATGCAACCACATGAACAGACTAAACACTTGCAAGAATATAACCTTGGTCTAGATGACTGCACAATATTAAGAAAAATGGATGTGATTGCGTGCAATGGCATATAACACTATAACAGTGACTTGCCAAAATTGAGGGAAAAAAAAACAAAAAAAAAAAAAAAAAAAACAGAAATAATTGCACCCAGTGAGTCATCTCATTTGCTGCAAAAACAAAGCTGATGGAAACAATGTAAGCACAAGTAATACCTGGACCGGTGCAGTTTTCTATGTCCTGTTTAGATCCAGTCAAGGATGAACCGACAATAGATGCATTTTCCTTGGTAGTTTCAGGCGATGCATCCTTCATTGTACCCCTATATTCAGACTGTGGTTCAACAACCTAAAGTAACATGCTAAATAAGCAGATCAGCATTCTAGTAACAGAAAAAGGAAAAACAAAAAAAACCACCATTCAAGTCAAATTCAGAAGTGAGCATAAGTGATGAGCAAAGCACATAGATGGCTTAATGAACAAGCAGGAAAAAAGAAGCTCAAAGTAACAAAAATTTCACAGGGATCCAAGAAATAAGAGAAACTGAAGATCTAATGAGAAGCAAAATTAACATAATCACACTTAGTTGATGACATAGATTATAGCTTTGTTAAAATTCAGTTATAATAAAACCCCAAAATCAGTTTAAAAAATAATAAAACAGTTAGTTTCTAGAAACAAATTATCACAAGGTCTACATAAGATCATAACAGCTCAAGACTACCAAACTGCTCCTAAATAATTTTCCAGTGTTGACTATCGGAAATTGTGAAATATAAAGATTTCTAAGTGAAAAGAGACACATTTTCGTTAATTTGTATGGGTAAGAGTTATGTTGGTCAACCATTTTGGAATATCAATGCAAATTCCTTCACCTTTCTCCAACTCCCAGACCCAGTCTCCTTTCTTCTTCCCTATCTCCTTCTAATTCCACTAGCATACTAACTCATGCTCAGTACAGATAAGGCCAACAGTGCAATTTAAATATTCATGCATTAAAAAAATTCATAGTTTTTAAAAAGAAAGCAAAAGAAGAAAAAAAGGTTATGAGTACTTGCTTATGTAATCCAAGATCTAGTGGCGTAGAAAGGAAATACGAGAATTTCAGTAGAAAGGGTATGAGAATTGAGTAGAAAGGGAATGGTAGAATTTGGATGAAAACGTAGTGTTTGCAAAAGAAAAAAAGAAGAAAAATAAAAGTGGAGAGTAGATAAGTGGTTTTGACAAAGAAATAAAGTAGGTAGTTACATGAGATAGGAGTGGGCCTAGTGGGGAGAGAACATGCAAGATTTTGAAAAAAGCCAATGTAACTTCTAGTCAAAATTTATAACTGTCCATCAAAATTGAATAAAAAACCCTCCTCTTTAATATAGTATAATTGAGAATGTAAACTCAATCACATGGAAAAATCCATTCCGACTTTATTTAGCTCAATCACATGGATAAATCATAAATCCATCCTGACTTTATTCAGCCTGCACAATTCTGCGTCATCATTTCTTTCCTTCGGTGTTTTCAAGCTCGTAACATAAAGGAATATTAAGTTTCTACTGACAAAGCAACAAGTTTGAGGTGCTGTTCACTGTTGATTCCAACTCTCTTTAGGATCTAGTAAAAAACCAATTGGTTTCCATAAAGCAAGAATAAGTGCATAGTCATACTATGCAGATGTAAGTTTTTCTAAGGGAGTCTGACAATGATGACCCAAACCAGGAGTCAACCTAGAGCACAGATATGAAAGCAGTCGCCATCATTATCCAAAACAACCAATGAAAAGATTATTCCTTTGTTGACTCCTTTTTATCTTGTTCTACCTTCTTGTCATCCATACTGTTTCTTAATGAACCATAATATTTTAGTGAAGTAATTGAGCAACAGCATAAGCAATTTAGGATTGGCAATTGGAAAACTTCATGCAAGTTGACGAATTATCTCTTTAAAAGGACAACAATAGGGAGCCGAACATTCTCCCAAAGCCAAGCCGGTAATCAACAACGAATGTCCTTTATAACACAAGCAACTCGAATCAACAACTAAAAAGCTTTCAAAGCTGCCACACATATGAAGCATGACAGTCAGCGATCCTTATAACTGCTTCCCATAAGAAATGCATTACATCATGTTAATGATTTCTATATATGTAATTAAAAAATCGCCCATAACAATATTACCTACATTTAGTACTCATCACCGTCTCACCAAAGCCTCGTCCCATGCTCCCAGCTATGTTGGGGTCCGCTACCAGAATTTTATTTCGGCATTCTAGTCTTATCCTAGGGCCAAATTCGTCATAGGTTGCACTTCTTTAGACCTATCATTACTACTTCCATCCACATCCTCTTTGACCTGTTTTTCTTCCTTGAGGGGGCTATATAGGTGCTTGCATTAGACATTTCCAAATAATCTCAAAGATCCTCTCTTAATATATCACCTATTGATGCTACCCAAGATGCTATTGAATGTGCTCATTTCTGATTCTATCTTTCCTTATTTTAACCACACACCCATCTCAACATCCACATCTTTGCTAACACTCATTTTTTTATTATATTGTTTGCCAATTGGCCGACATTCTTCTCCATAGGTCATATCCAGTCTAATCGTTGTCTTGTAAAAAATTTCATTCATTCTTGTTGGCATGCACAGATCACAAAGAACTCCAAAAGAAATTCTCCACTTCAATCATCCAATTCCTATCCTATATTCAACATCCTCATCAATCTCCCCATCCTCACTAATTGTAGAGCCAAGGTATCAGAAGGACTCTTTGCAGTATCTCTCGAGCTTCAACTTTCACGGAAGTTACATCACTCCGCACATCCCTGCTGAACTTACAATTCATATATTACGTCTTTGTACGACATATTTAAAAGCCCTTTGGGTTCTAAAGCTTCCGACCATCTCACAAGTTTCGCATTCAAGCCATCTCTTGATTCATCCAACAACAATATATCATTAGCACAATAAATAAATACATAAATGAATAAAACACACTTTTAAAAAAATGAAGGGCCAAATCAAGAGAGACGAAAAGAATAGGAGGTCAAAAGTAAAAGTACTAAATGACAAAAAGCTACTCTTCCAAAGTTATAGCTTGAGAGAGTAGCTTTTTATCTTTTTTGGTAAAAAGAAGAGGTGCTTTTGTCATTTATTACTTTAACTTTTGACCCCCTCTTCTTTTCTTTTATCTTGATTTAACCCTTCACTTCACTTCACTATACAAGTAATTTTACGAAACAGCCCCTAACCTCTTCTTGAATATGAGTAGTTAATTCATCCATAACCGATGCAACGAGGTGCTTAAAGCTGACCCTTTTTTTTTTTTGTGTGTGTGAATGGTAACACAAGTTTATTAGAAGCAAACCAACATGAGAGACATATACGGAGAAGCTAAAAAAAAAAAAACCATGACAGCTGCCCACTCCTAAGAGAGTCTCAACAATCAAATTTTGTTTCACCACAACACTTTAGTAAGACCATCAGCCACCTCGTAAGTTGACTGCTTCACAAGAGAAAAGGCGACGACCATTTTAGAGGACAACTCCAGAACCTCCTCTGCCATATCCGCCAAGCACCAAGGAGGCTTCCAAGAACCGGAAGCCCATCTAAGAACACAAAAGGAATCACCCTCCACAATTCGGTTATGCATATCCAACCTCACGGCTTCATGAAGCCCCATTCGAAGCGCCATCAACTCAGCTTCGTTCACTTAGCAAAAAACGAAAATGGCCAAAGTAAGAAAGAAATGAGCACCAACACTACCTCAGAAAATTTCCTCAATGCCAAATTGACCTAGATTGCCCAAGGTACTACCGTCAAGATTGAGCTTAAGGGAACCCACTCAAGGAGGAGACCAAGAAGGCAATATTTTAACTCTAGAAGGGGACAAAAAGGCAATCTCACTCCAACATCTCAATAGGAAGTCAATCGAGAAGCCTCTTGACTTCGGAAGAACCCAAAAGGCCACAAGAAACTTCACTTTATGAGCTAGAGATTCCATCTACAATGCATTGCCTTAAAACATCTAGAGTTTTCTCTTTCCAGATAACACATACGGCTGCAAAAAATGACAAGTTCGACATAATCCTTCCTTTAGCCTTACCCACTCCCATTTCCCATGCACGATACAAAGCATCAACTAAGGATGGCAACACCCACCTACAACCAAACCAAAAATGGATAAAAGATCAAAGGAGAGTCGCACTTTCACAAGTCACAAGTAAATGATCCATCGATTTTGTATCCTCAACGAACAGCAGACAACCATTCACAATGATCAATTGATGCTTCCGGAGGTTATCCATTGTTAGAATAGAACCGGAAAGAGCCAACCAAGCAAACGCCACCACTCTAGGAGGAGCCTTAGATTACCAAATACCATAGCAGCCCTTTGAAATAGGAGCATCACCCTACAATGCTGGAAAAAAAAAAGAAGCCACGCAGAAAGAGCCTCCCACAGAACCTTTCCATATTCTTTTATCAACCCCCACCACTGGAACAAAGACACTATCCAAAATAGATAGAAGCTCAGAAAATTGATTCATCTCATCCATCATAAAGTTCCTTCTAAAAATGAGAAACCAAGCCACTTGGTCCCCAGATCTAGCAAGGTAGTCACTAACTAAGGCCGGACCATCAAGTGCATATCGAAAGAGGTTGGGATACTAAGAAGCCAAAGGAGATTCTCCCATACAAATATCTAGCCAAAAGCGAATTTGGTCTACGGATCCAACCCGATAACAAATCATGGAGTCAAATACCACTTTGACAAGAAACTCTTTTTTTTAATGGTCCCTTTGACAAGAAACTCTCCATAAACTCAATTGTAATTGACAAGAAACGTTCCACAAACTCAATTGACAAGGTCTGAATCTCTAAGGATCCCAACCATCTCCCTGAACATCATACTTAGCAAATAGGATCTGTTTCCAGAATCCTTCTTGCTCATCTCCAAGCCACCACAACCACATACCTAGCAAAGCTTCATTTATGGTCTTCAAAGGTCTGATACCCAGACCTCCCTCTTTTTTAGACCTACAAACTTTTTTCTACTCCATAAGATAAAACCTCTTTCTATTCTCCCGACCTTGCCGAAGGAAATCACGCTGGAGTCTTTTGATGCACTTAGCAATCATCACAGAGCATTTAAAGACTAACATAAAAAAATAAAAATAAAAAAGGGGCAAATTCGATGGAGCAATTTAATGAGTAATGCAGCCACCCATACATAAGTAATTTGTTTTCCAAGGAGCTAACTTCCTTTCAACTCTCTCAATAACTGGATTCCACAAATCTTTAGAAGCACTTTCCAAATGGAGCAGGCGACCCAGATAGGAGGTCGGAAGAGAACCAGCTTTACAACCCATCAAATGCACCGAACTAAGAATTGACAACCGCACCCCAAAAATCTCACTTTTGAAAAAGTTCACTTTGAGACCCGAGACTGCTTCAAAATACTGAAGAATAGCCTTCACATTAACAAATATGGTCATGAGAAACTCACTTGCCTCTCCACTATAGTTCTCACACTGACTACCGCTCCCCCATTCAGGTCTTTAATGTTGTCAATATAATCTCTCGGAACACTCCTTTTATCTAAACCCACCAAATCAAATCTCTGCATACCATGTTGTAGGCTGTTTCTAAATCGATGAAAACTGTATGAAAGATTTTCTCCTCTTGATATTTTCTTATTAATTGTCTAAGTCAGAAGATAGCTTTCATAGTTGAAATCCCTATCATGCATCCAAATTGATCTTCAGGTATCTTCGTTCTTCGTCTAAGTCTTTGCTCAGTGCCCCCATCACTCTCTTGCATGGTTTTACAGGTATGACTTATAAGATTAATCTCATGATAATCGGTGCATCATTATATATCTCCTTTCTTTTTCCGTATAGGTAATGCGACATTTCTTAGTTCATCTGACATCTTTGTCCTTAATATCTTATTAAAGAAGCTAGTTAACTAAACCCATTCAATACTAAGCACTTTTAAGCCTATAGTGGAATGTCATCTGACCCTATAGCCTTTCTTGTCTTCATTCTTACTAATGCTTACTTTACTTCTGCCACCCTAATCCTACGGTAGAAGGTATACTCTGCTAAAAAAGTATCATCTCTCATTCTTGAGTCCCGCATAGAATTTGTATTTAAAAGTTTGTTAAATTATTCCCTTCACGTTTCTTCAATATCATTATCCTTCACTTAAACCTTTTAGTCGTCGCTCCTTATAAGCTAACATTATCTAAATGCCTACCTTTTGTTTTCCTCATACTTGCAGGGTTGAAAATGTTTCTCTTCTCTTGTTTCCAAATAATTATATAGGTCATCATATGCTTTGCACTTTACATCACTCATTACTTTCTTAATTTCTTTCTTTTTCTTTTTATACATTTTATAATTTTTGGTATTCATAGTCACCTGAGAGACGTTGTAGCAACGCCTTTTCTCTCGAACAACTTCTTGGACCTCTACACTCCACCACTAAGTTTCCTTATCGAAGTGTCTTTTCTCATTCAACTCTCCAAACATCTCTTTTGCAGGCCTTCTAATGCAGTCAACCATTTGGTTCTACATAACCGTTGTTTCTCCCTCGCCGATCACTTTATGTTAAAATGTTGTTGCTCTTTCTCCTTTCAAATACCTCACTGTGTTTTGGGGAACCTTCTTATTTATTACCTCTCACTTTCTACTTCTAATGCAAACATCTAAAGCTATTATGTGACGTTGTGCGATCAAACTCTCTCCAGGAATAATGTTACAGCTTTTACAAATTAGTTATGTTTTCTATGTAGAAGAAAATTTTATCTGGCTTCCATCAGTTCCACTTTTACAGGTTACAAAATGCTTCTAGATGTTTGCTATTATAGGTTAAATGACAATGCAAATTCCAAGATAGTTCATACTAGTATCTCCCAACTCATTCCTTTCTCCAAATCATTGTCCTCTATGCACTTAATCATTCCATCCCCTATACTTTTCTACATGTCCATATAAGTCTCCTTACAAAATTGTCTCTCAAAAAACAAAACTTTTATCTGATCCTGGTTGGGGGCCCCAGGCACTAATGGCATGTATTACATCTTCCACTAACACTAGCTTAATTCCTATAATTCTATCACCCAATCAATCTCTTTATTCCCACAATCTTTTCTTTCAAATCCTTATCTATTACCATACCTACTCCATTTCTAGAACTATTCTCTCATGTGCAGTAGAGTTTCTACCCATCAGTGAGTTCCTTAGCTTTATCCCCATCCAATTTTTATATCCTGCAAACAAGCTACATTAACTCTTCTTCTTTTTATTGTATTGAACAACTCCATGCTCTCTTTTTTTTTCTTTTTCTTTTTTTTGAATGGTAAAACAACAACTCCATGCACTTTCCAGTCAAGGTTCCTAAATTCCTATATTAACTTCTACAAAACCTAACATAAGACTGCACATTCCAGCGCAAGCTCTGAGCTATGTGCTTGACTTCCTTCCTGAGCAAGACAAAGCATAAGAGAAACTAGAGGGCCATTTGTTGGATCAGTCTTGAGTTCTTTTCCTAGCTACACCTTTCTATCAAAAGAGCCAAAATTGAAGGATTCCAGGTAAAGATCCACAAGGGGCATAAAACCCTAATCCTATTAATTTATTATGAACTAGGCGAACTCGAGCCCTAAACCATGAGAAATCCCGATCCACCAAAACCGCTTTAGATCAACAATCTTTGGATCGATTTGCTTAGTGGGAAAATTCTTACAGTTGTACAGATCGATCAGGGGAGGGAAAGCTTTCTTTGTGAAGAAAACCGGTGTTGGGATTCTTCTGGCTTGGAATCCGAAGAACGAAGTTGCAAAAACAACAAGAACAGTTGCAGAAAGAAGAATAAATGCAGAAGAGTGAAAAATTTTGAAAACGAGGAAGAGGAAGAGAAGCGATGAGAAGACATTCGTATTTCGTACCTGAGAGCTTTTGTGGGGTTTGGGTTTGGAACGGAATCTGATGATCTTGGAGACGATCCCTGCACCCTGGTGTACTCGCTGGAGGAAACTCGCGAGTCGCGAGACTGCGTTGCGTGCGGTCGGACATGCTTTTAAAGTGCGGGACCCGCTTCTTCATTTGCCAATAGCAACGAAGATAAGGAAGACTGCCTGACCATAGCGACAGATTTCCTCCTAAAATGGAAATTGATTGATATTTTTAAAATTCAAGGTTTTTTTCTTTTTTAGATATTTATTGATTGCAGATAAATAAGAATAAAAAATATATTAATTTTTTTTATTTTCTTCAGACGAGGGTTTCCGACCTCGCTTTTATCAAAACCGACTATTCTATTTCCTTCAGCTTGCAAGAGAGAGAGCGAGTTCGAAACTACATTTTTTTTATTCCTGGGCAACTGTCGTTAAATAAATATAGTTGATAAATTCTCTAGTTTTTTTTTAATTATGATTTATTCTTTTTCGTGAAATTTTCATTTTTTTTTCCAATATTTTGAAAGTAGGAGAATATTGTGAGGAAAATATTATTATTTGTACATATTGTGATATTATTGTGACATTTCAAAATATCATTGATATTTGTAAGGTGGTCTTGGAATCAAGAGTGGGATTTCAGTTGTGCTTATCTGTGTTAGAGTCCGAGCCCAGTAAAGATTGCAGGGTCGAAGTTTGAGTTTGTTTCCTAAACACCATAAGCTTAGTCCACTAGGAAAATTTATTGGCTTAATCTACTTGTTCAAGGCCAATTAGTTTTTGGAGCTTGTACTAAGATTTGTTATTACCAATATAAAAATTACATGAAATTAAATATCATAGAAATTTATTCTCAAATCCAACAAAAAATTATTAAAGAGTGAGGGGAGATGGATAAAAGCAGGAGAACTTTACTAGACTTTAAATTGCTAGGGTCCATATGGCTGAGTAGTCATTTAGCATCTCCCTTGAATCACTGTTTTTCAAATGAGAGGTTATTTGATATTACGTCTCTCTTCTTTGTTTTCATTCATCTTTAACCACTTCCAAAACTACATAACTTAGAAGGTTTAGGAATTAAATCACATGAAACAATTGGCCCCTAAATCTAGGATTATTCAAAATAAGCTCTTTTTTCTTCATAGGGGTAGTATCACTTACGTAGCATGCCAACCATAAAATGGAGGAGTTTATGTCTGATCTGTGTGGGTTGAAAATAGGGACATGAGGGCTTTTAAAGTTTGAATCATTAGATGAAGGGAAATTCTAAAAAACGCCCCTTTTTGCGCCCCTCTCTTTTTTCTTTCTATTTTTGTCATTGGGCCCATATTGCGTCAATCAAGTCTTTTCACACACACCGCCCCCAATGAGTAGTCACAAGTCCACGTTTAGCGTTCATCCAACTTTTCATAACCCGTTAGATTGAAATTATAATAAAATAAAGCCTCTAAACCGTTAAATTCTAGGGCCATGGATCAAAATGTTAGAATGATCTTATGGGCTCATGATTTTGCATGTAGGTAGGCCTCATATGGACCTTTCCATCCAATGGACTTCCATATACATCATGCATCCCAACTGGCTAAACTAAAAGGGGCGGCTTTTTCCAGTGTGTAGTGCTTCCCTTAAATGAATCCTGTATTGATGTGGTTTTGCATTAGTACATTGAGGGGGGCCCAAATCCAGATGAGTTTCATGCAAGTGTGATGAATAATCACATGGTATTCATAGATCTTAACTTTTAGCTATTAACAGTATCGAAGGATAATGTTTGTTACTTGCTTATTTCTTTCAGATAACTCTATCCAGACGACAAAATGATTACAGGCACAATTTGTGATGGCCAGTGAACCTGCATTTTCTCAACCCACATGAAAAAAACCCAAGTTGGGTTGGGCTTCTTCAAGTTGGGACTTTGTTTTAGGCTTGGATCTTTATTAAGCCCGCGTGCGGAATTTGGGTTTTGCTGGGTCTTAAGCTTAGACCTCATGTATCCACTTTGGGGCTTGGTGCCTAAATTTGGACTTTTTTCTCGAGAAAGTTGCCATTTTGGGCGCGGGTGATAATCAGCTAATCAAGTCTCAGAAATGATTCCATATAAATATATATATATATATATATATATACAGAAATGAGTTTGAAGGTCAATCCCAAGGGGTAGCTCAGTTAGTTTAGGACTACGTTTTGTATCCGAAAGTTGAACGTTAAAAACTGCACTATCACACTGGGTCCACAGGAAATTTATCCGGCTCTTCCTAGGCTCGTAAGGATTATTTTAATCTAAAAATCTATGGGACACCCTCCGTTAATAGAAGAATAAAGAAAAAGAAATGAGTCCGATGGTCTTATAAACAGCCAAGACTTGTAGCTTTCTGGTGTGACAATCCAACTATTTAAAGACATTCAAGTTCTTACATAGACAAAATATTTAGGTCAAAGAAATAAAAATATTGAAGATGTCTCTTTCAGGTTGACACCTTGCTAGTTGACTTGTCACGTCTTGCTCCAATTATTGGAACTATTGGCTAACTGAGTATCCACACGGAAAATAGTGTCACGAGAGTTTTGGCAACCACATCGAATACCCAATTGCCATACAGAAGGGTAGTGGGCTCAGTCTGGGCTGTATCTGGGTTGGCCTGGCCCATTTGAGACTTGAATCACATGTCTAAAATTTAAGATCGGGTGCAAGAGAGTGCCCCACGAAAAAGATTAGCTTTACTGCTTTCTGTCCGAATGTACAGCAACTGGCATCACCTGACCCACATGTATCATTGGTAATGGCCCAAAATCGCTCCACTTGAATGTGTTTCCTATATGAGCGCATCACTAGGCCCACATGTATTGCCACAAGAGTCAAAACTGTTTATATCAATAATCTATTGTGTATAAAAAGATTTCAGTCATGGGGTTAGATAGACTAACTCTTATTGTCTTATACTCCACGAAAGCAATAAAATGTATTAATGCATTGAGGTTTTGGTAGGAATGGTTAGCTGAAAAACTTAATAGGGTACCAGAGCCAATCAATTGCGAGTTCGAATTCCAGGAATAGCGACTCGGCACAAGGAAGAAAAAAAAAAAAATTGTGCCCCGTAAGTGCATCGGCCAGCCGGATTCCACCTGAAAATGAGTACTGAGGAGTGGGTATAACCAACTTCACCCATCGGACTGTTCATACTTGAACAGCACATGTACCCCGCCCATCAACATCTTTCATGAATGCTATAGGACTAGGAGCATATTAGTCAATGTCTACAGTGCCAAATATGTGGTGAAAAATAATTTTCACTCATAGTTGAGAAAGGCGTCACTATAAACTCAAACTAGAAATTGATTCATTTTTGGAGCTCAGGTCACCTTATCCTAACTTCTTCTATCACTTTCTAAGAGCTGATTCAAGTAGACTTATTTGTGTTGTTTTATTTAGAGCCATTTCCAAATAGAAACCTTGGTATATCTAATTTAGTTGAAAAAACAAACTTGTCCTATTGTAAAGTTGCACGGGAAAATTGTAACAAAAGTAGCATAGGCAAAATTGTCGTATAGATTATATATAGAAAAAGTGAAAATACACAACCATGTACATATATATATATATATCAGTGTTTGAGTAATCCAATGTTTTCAAGCGTACAATGGGCTTTTTGTCTGCTTTCTCAATTATAATTTGTATCAAGGACTTCAAACTAAAAAACGAAACCCCCATTAAGGAGGCAAACTACATCACCACATGGTCCCCACTACCAACTATGCAATAATTACAAGCAACACACATTTATTCGCCGATAAGACTCAAATATTTTAAGTTATCAAGAAACGCACAGAGCGAGAGAGAACCAAAGTGGCTTCTTCCTCCAACATAATAGTTGATATGCATATTAAAATATTGTCAGCCTTCATAGAACTTGCAAATTTAAAATTAGGAGAATGATGCCAAGCCATTCCCACTAAAATATGGAATCCCAATAGTTGGTAGTAGACCCACTAGACCCATCATTTTATTACAAGCACATTTGGACGTGTGGCCCACAGACCACCTTATTAAGATGATCAAGTTCATCCAATTTCTGTTTGTGATCACATAACTGAGTTAAGACGATAAGTAGTTTCCAGTGCAATCCACTTTCCAAGGTGTTCCCCAACAACTATGTACCATAACATTCAAAGGTGGAACTCACTGTCTTATGCAAAAGCACTTTGTGCAGTTATACTAAAGAGCTCCTTTACAGAAAGAGATGCTCCTCTGATTTCCAGTTTTGGGGCCTCTTATTTTCTAACACTAGCTAGGTTCATGTACTCAATAACATATTGAATAGAGAAGTTTGGGAAATCGATTAGGATCTCCTAAATCGATTTGGTTTGAGATTCAGATGCAAAGCAAATCAATATGGGCAATCAGATGGGAACCTCTGTATGATGTCTGAAATAAAAAATTTCTATAAGTTTCATGTCTTTTCATATATTATAAGTTCAATGATGGCAATGAAAAGGGAAACGTTTTACTATAGGCATATGGTATTTAATTACTTTTAGTCCAAAACAAATGGAACCATTGAAGTAACAGAGTCAATAATTTACTGTCATCCATCGAATATCCAATTTTACTCCGGATGATGAGAAACTCTTTCTCTGAAGAAACCCATCACGAAACTTGACAACCTGAAATGTGACTCGCCAAATGGCTGGCTGAATCAGTTGACCCGAATGCTCAACATGGAAAGTGGTGTTTGTTGTGTATGAATTAGCAACTGAATGTTGCAAAGATTTCTGTAAAGTAAGATAGTGCCATTGAAAACGAAACAAAAACAGAATTACATAATTAATCTTGGGTAAAGCTGAGTCTGTTGAGTTCTGTGACTCAAAATGTAACTCGACTTCAGATTCAACTGAGTTGTATGGGTCAGACGAAGTTTCAAGAACACACCTTCTAGTGCTATGCATAAATTCTACGACATGCTAGGGTTTCTTTTCATATTTTTTTTTTTCCTTTTTTCTCTAAATCATGATTCCTTCACTCATGCTTTAGCATAGAATCCTACCTCTTTTCCTATAGGACAAAACACACAGGAATAAAAGGGCAAGAGAAGAAATGATCCCTGTGGATTCCTTTATGGGACACCTGAATACATGGAAATCACACAGGTAGGGTATGGAAAGGTCTCATAATGGATCGACATTGACCAAAAAGGTAATCCCTTTGCATCATCACTGATACAATTTTGATCTCTCAAATTTCCAGGTTTCATAGTTTTTTGTCAACTGCTCTAGTCAGGACAAATGAAAGCTTATGTAAAAGGAAGTGTTGATATAGGTATTGGATGAACTGTGCATCATTTCAGTGAGAGCTCAACTCGTACTACTGCTAAAAAATAGTCACAACTAATGATGGTAATGAATAATGATTTGATATTTAAACATATTTCAGGCCATTGATGCATTGGAAAATGATATAAAGATACTCTTGTCAACACCACGAAATGCAATATGAAACGCTAGAGTTCACAAAGGTCATTACAGGGTAGAAAGTTCGAAAGAAGCTGTTATATATAGAAGACTTGTCTACCAAGTTAGAATTTATAAAGAGTTTAGTGAGACAGCTGGTGGGAATCAAAATGGACAAAGTGGTTGATAAAAAGAGGTTCTACTCTAAGACTATATATTTCTTTGGTTCTCACTTGGATTTCGAAGTAGCATTGATTGGATGTTGGAAATATCCATGAACAAGAGTGTCAAGTATTTTACCTCCAATATGAATTAATTTATGTTTCAAGTAAAACTGGAATCCTAAGAACATTTTATTGATAAGAACAGACTCAAGTAACCCAACAACTATGTTATCGCAAAAACTTTAGAGGCATGCATCTCAATTAACCCAAAAACTTAAAGTTGCTTGGGCCCGTTTGATAATTTTACTTTCAAAATTAAGTGAAGTGAAATAAAAAGAGGGAATAAAATATAAATGGGTTATAATGGTACTTTGTTTTTAGTTGTTTGGGATGAAATATTTTTGACTTTTTGTATGGGGAAATGAAGTTTTTTTGTCTTTTAGTGAATAAGGTATATAGTTGCTTTTTTACTCTTTTTTTTTTTTTTTTAAGATTGAGAGAGTTTCGAATTAATGTGCTTTTGATTTGATGCTTCACTTGACTTTACCTGAAAAGCAAAATTACCAAACGGGTTCAACAAGTGGAGATAAAGTAGTAACTAGTTAGAGATTATCTACAGAACAGAAAGTGGAGATAGGTTGACACTCTATTCAACAAGGACATCCAATAACGTTAGGACTTAAGGTTCTTTTTCCTATAAATATTCTTAAGTTCCTCTTTCAATGTACTGAGAATATGTTTCTCAATAATATTTTTTGCATTGAATCATTTGATACATGGGTTGGGTGTATGATAAGTGACTAACAGGTTAGGCCTCATGATCTCATACCTGAAGAGGCATACAAGTGTGCTGATTTTCATTCATCAAGTCTGACAATTTCTCATTTTGTGGAGCTGAATGTAGCTCATGGAGGGAGAATTCTTATTGATTTGCATACTGCAAAAATTCATTCTAGTCTTTGATATTCGGTCTATTGGTCTAATTACATTCATTGGAAAGAGTTGCTGCTCAAACCAGCCCCAGCCCCCCTAAAAAAGATGATGCAAAATGAATAACTAAGCATCAAATTATCAAATCACTCCCCCTTTACCCTACAGTGGAATTACAAAGGCATCTGATACCCACAAGTTGTGAAGGTCTGAAGTCTGAACTAGATGACTGAGAATGAAGCAAATCTTACATGCGGACATTGATTCTGTAAGGAATAATTATGAGCGTAAGAAATTTAGGTTAAATGCGTAAAATTTAGAGATTACATCAGACAAAAGTTGATTATATAATATTCCATTGAGAATTATATACAGCTATTAATAGAGTAAGACGAATATTCCATTGAGAATTACAAAGCTATTTATAGAGTATGATGAACACAGCTAAGAGCTAAAGAAAAGGGAAACAAAATAAGTCTAAACAAATCTAATCTCAATCTTACCAACGATCTTGTCAAATCTTATTAGAATCCTATCAGAATCTCAACAATAATCAACAACTGCAACCTTAAGTTCTCCTAGGAGTAGACTGTATGTTGTTAATAAGCAATCTAGATTGTGGGGCCACTTAGATATGTGTCTCTCTGAGGGCAGATGGTAAGGTCACCTTATGAAAAGGAGAAGCCTAAAAATCATCTCCATGGGATGTCTTAGCCCATCATTTAACAACCTTAAAGTTTAACGGTATCTTAACCGTAGAACTTTTCGAGACTCTATCCAACAATGAGTGAATGTTTAATGAGTGTAAGATTGGTCATTATACCAGATCATGGAATGACAAGAGCATTAAAGGAGCTGAACTGATCAAAGGTCGGCCCACAAGCTAACTATACATGTAGTCTGCTCGTAGTAGAACGTTCTCCCTTATTGATACCAAATCATGGGATGACAAGAGTATCAAAGGGGTTGCAGTGATCAAATGTGAAGCTAATTGGGCCCCATCAAGCTGGACTATACATGCAGTCCACTCATAGGAGAACATTCTCCCTTAATATATGATCTATCAATAGGGTACCAATGATCTTGTCAAATCTTATTAGAATCCTATATTAATCTCAGTTATTATCCTAAATATCCTAACATCTTAGAACAAGTGAAACCTCAATATACACTCTTATCAGTATGAAATGTGCACGGTTTTAACAATGGCAATCCACAATGATTTCTGTTGTGGCCATTACGGGCTTTTGTGTTAACAAACCAAAACTATTAAAAGACCAATAGATGCACCATTATATTATATTTATCTATTAGAAACATTGGATTCTCACATTTTATGTTTTTAAATCAATTTCAAATATTTGCAAAGAAAGGGAAGATAGTGAAAAGGGACAAAAGGTTTCACCTTAGTTGTTAGTTCTAGTCATAACCATTAAGAAGTTCAAACAATGTTCTAAAGCCATCAACTTAAAGCAAATTTTTTTATGTATTTGGAAAAAACAAAACTTACTGGAGGTGAGGTGAATTCACAACCTCCCCAATCTGATTTTTTTAGTTCCACAAGTTTATCAATAATTGATAATAATCTACTAGCAAAGCATGCCAGCGCTAAGGCCGGGCCCACAAATAAAAACACATCCAATTTGTGGCTATTTTATGAGATATTAATTAATAAAAAAAATAAATATAGAACAAACAAATATACCATTTATTACGATTCGAAGCATGGCCCAACCTGACATTTATACAGAATAAATTTTAATTTTTATATGAATGAGTATGAAACTTCAAGTCTTATATAAATTAACGTCAATGTTTATGTATTTATTTTAGAAATTTCAACTTTATTTCAAGTTGAAAACCCTAAAAGCCCATAAATTCTCTTTTAATTTATATAAGTAAATTTAAAAATAAAAGATTAGGATGGGCCTGTGGGCTAGCTCGTGGGTGGTACTACTTGGCTTAATTGGGGTACAATATGGCACGGCTGGGCCGATATGAAAGTAAGCCATGCTTCTTTGACAAAAGTTCAAATTTTATCTTTATTTAAGAATTATTGGATGTCTATATCTTCTTAGTAAGAATCCATTTTATTTTTTATATTTTCTTAAAAATAATTTTGAAACATCTCACTTCCCGCGGAATAGACCAAAATCTTATTTGGACGCTAGGTATCAATACATTGAATAATTTTGGACTTGAGTAGTTTGAATTTCATAGGTACACATCAAGGATGAATAAAAATGGTATAAATAAAATGTCCTCGATCAAGAGTTGACATTTAGTTCTTTCCAAACTGGGAACTTGGTTGTCTTGCAAAGTTGCAATATAACTTGCCGTGAAATTGTAAGTGTATTACATATCACTTGACACCGAATCTTTTAATTATTATATACAACTTTCTTAATCAATTGCAAAGCAACTTAAAAGATAAGATATATATTATGATTCTATTTTAAATGAATCACTTTATAAGAAAAAACTTAACAGATAAGATGTATCTCTATTTTTAAGAAAGATCCACTTTTAAAAATCACAAACATTAAGGATTTTCTAACCAAATAGATATATTAAAATTCTAAATTCACCTAAAGAAGACTCATTTTAACTTGCTTAGATAGAGTTATTGAGTAAGGTGAATTTTTTATTTAGACTCTTTAACAAATATATATTAAAATTTGAAATTCAGACAAAGAAGCTTAACAAAAGTGGACTCTTGATGTAAATCTTAAAATCTCTCCAATAAAAATTGAAATTGAAATTTAAATTGGACTTTCAATTTCGTAATTGAAATCGAAATTGAGCTCCAATTTCTCGATCAATTGAGAAATTAAATTCCAATTTTGCAATTGATTTGCAAATCTGACTTCAATTTCGAAATCGATGCCTACGTTTATAATATATAATAATTTGTAAGATCCATCTGCTCATTCCTAATGAGTACAACTGATCATGGTCTTCTCCAAAAATCCGAACAAAAGAAGGGCATGGCAGCTTACTATTCAAAGAAATTTATGCTGATTCCAATCAAATATAATTCCATGATTTTATCATCACAAGGAGACACTAAGGCTAGTGCTATTCTAGTAATGTATAATGCATATCAAGATGCAATGGCCAAGATCCAGAGAAACCCCTAAGCTCCTTGCTGTATACAACAACATAGCTCAGCACATATGTTCATCCAACTAAGTCTTACATTTTGGATAGATGGTAAGCGAAAGTAAAGCTAAGCAAACATTTCTCCTCGCCCATGTTTCCCAAACCATGACACACACACACACACACACACACACACACAGAGGAAAGAAGAAGCTGAAGTTAGAAACAAGCTGATGTGCATAAGCAAGCAAGGGAGTTTAGCTAAACAAGTTGGGAAACCCTAACCCTAATATATTTTACAAGCAGCAAACCCTAACCCAAATTAGGATCAACGAGCTCACACCGCCATGGAGATGGTCCAAGACAGTGCAATAAGAACTAGAAATTATCAGTTACCTTGAAGATTCAATTTGACAAGCAAATCGAATCCATCAGTATCTCTTGTAGCCCCGATGAATCAATGCTTCTTGGATCATCACCCTGTGTTCACAATTGCCAAAAAGTTCGGTGAGAATCATGATCTGGAATTGAATTGTTAAAATTCAACAATAACCTGTAGAAAGATACGCACCTCACACTCGAGAGAGTAGACCCACTGCGCGTTTATGCAAGTTGAAATACTGATGACATTGAGGCCTTCCTCTACCAAGGCCTTGATCACCCGCGAGAGTGGAACTTCTTGCCCCTGCTGGCCGACAACGGCTACTGCAGCACCAGCAAAAGTATTCCTGACTGTAACTTGAGGTGAAGATGAGCTTCCTTCACAATGTGTAGATTTTGGGTTGGATGAGGACAAGGTGACCCTTCTCAAGAGGTCTCGCTTCTCCTCCAGCTCTTGAATCTTCTTCCGCAGATGCTTTATGTAATTGGCTGCCTCATTCATGTGATCAGAGATGGACCTCTTTCCCTGCAGATCATTCAAGAAGACCCAAACCCTTAAACACCAGAAAAACTGTAAAGGAGAGAGAAGGAAGAAGATAACAAGATTCCTTGCCTTGAGAAAATCGCGTGGGAGTTTCGATTTCAGTAACATGTAGAGCATGGACATCTCCTGTCTGCGCTGCCTCTCGACATCGCGGTGGATGATCTTTCTCTTCTTGCTACAGCGATTCTCACCGTCGTCTGCATCTTTGACGGCGGGGGCAGTTGCGCCCAAAGCCGGCCTCTTTGGTTCGACTGTGGAAGGCTCTCGCGTAATGGAAGGATGCACAGGGAGCACATCAGGAATTATGGTGGTGTGGTGGGGAATTGAGGTTTGGAAGCACAGCTCATTGCCTTGATTGAAATACCAAGTGGGTGCAATATAATTCATGCTTTCCATTTCGAAGAGATCATGTGTTGGAGAATAAGATCTCTGGCAGACCAAGAGGCTCAAACAAACTCTCTCTCTCTCTCTCTCTCTCTCTCTCTCTCTCTCTCTCTCTCTCTGATGGTGCTTATGAGGAGAATATTGATGGACAAAGATTCTCTACCCCTCTCCCTTTGAATGAGATAAGGGGTGACATCAGGCAATGGTTTTTGGTGGGAGCCTTGGGTGTTAGTTAATGGGATAAAATATATATATATATATATATATATATAAAATAGGAGAGGAGGAAGAGAGGTTATCAACAGTATCAAGGGAGAGATTTCGAAGACTCAGCCTATTGGGAGCTTTAAAGAAAGCTCCTCTCTCTCTCTAAAATTCCATGTCTACGTGTTCGTTTTATTGTCACCCAAAAAAATGTTTAGAAAGCAAAGTAGTAGTTTATTTAAGTTCTAACCTTTGAAAGAAATAATTATAAAAGCAAGGAAAGGTCACTCCGGGTCCCCGGGATGACTTGTAAGTGTGAAATGGGAACAAAGTGTGGCGATGTTAATGTCTATATATATTCTGAACACTCTGGAGTGGATGGGTCAGTTCAATTAGACTCAAATAAACCGTTTATTTTAACTGGGCTTGATTGTGATGTTAAGGAATTAAGAATATTTTAAAAACTAATGGAGGGTCCAACCAATTCATCCAATGAGGTTTTTCTGATTCTGGGTTCGTCTATTTTGATTAATCTTCTACCATTACCTTTTTCTTTTACCCTAGAGAGCCTCCATACTGGGAAATACATTGAAGAAATTAAGTCTAGACAAGTGGGAAGGGAGTCTGCACATGCAAACGCAGGAAGAGATGGCGTCAAACCTTTGGCGTCAGGTGAGAACAGCTACTTTTTATTACTCAGGCAAGGAGCCATTCTATTTTACCATTACCGTTGTTTTTATTGATCTGGACCGAGTATATAGTTCCTGTTTGATCAGCATTCCAATTGAATTTTTCAATCATGGGGTTAGCTTTCTACTTGTTGATGGCAGATGGAGCATTTCGGAAGCAACAAGTCGTCTAACCATGGTCACTTCTTGAGAAATTATTACCTTGAAAAAATATTAGGATATTTTCAAGTTTAGTGTTTTTCAGACTATCATAAAAGATGTAGTGAAAAGTAAATTAATTTTAGATAGTATAGAACTAAAAACTTTAAAAAGTAAATATCAGTCACGATTAAGAATTCACGTTTTTTATTTTCAATTCTACTCCTATTGTAGTTCCATTGTAATGCATTTTTCTGTTGAAGATTTCAAATTTGGGGGTTTTATGGAATATTATGAAAAATGTCAAGGAAAAAATAATTCAAGATAATAAAAACAAAGTGATTTCTCTAACTCATGGTTACTTAAAAACTAAAATTACATAATTCGTAGAAAAATTTTGTTTTATATAAATTATGATTAGAGATTGACTTCATTGTTTTCCATTTTGTTCCTATTTTATTTTCATTTGATGTGTTTTCTATGATTTTTCTTGTGATAAATGAAATACTAGGATAAATAAATAAATGATAATATTACTGAAAGTGACTAAAATTGAAGAAAAAGATGTGAAGATTCATAATTAACTATTAAATAATTCCCCCTTTAGTTGAAGATGAATGAAAAACGAATACTTAAATATTATGCTTGTGAATCAAATCCAAGAAAGTGGCATACCATCCACATCTGCCTTTTCTTTAGGGCCTAATTGGTTGAGAGTAGTTTTGGAATTCTTGTCAGAAATCACTATAAAAAAAGTGCTTTTTATCAACGGGAAAAACACATTTCGTGGCAGTTGTTTACACCGCTAAAAAGTCGCTAAAAGTCACTATTTTGTAATAAATATAGGGGTTGTCCAGGAAATTCTCATAATTTCCTATTTGATTGAGTTTAAGTTGTTGAGATTTACTGAGCTTACCAAGTGAAAAGTCGCTTTTGGCCATCTAAATTCTTTAAAAGTCTGAAATTTTAACTACTCTTTTGCCCATTAGCATTTTTGAATTCTATATCAGTATTGATGACTTTTAAAATTCTCCAAATACTATAGACATCATGTATATCCCAAAATTCTCTAATTATCTTCTAAACTCATTTTATCATAAATTCCTTGAAACCTGAAAGAAAAAAAACAGCCCCTGAGAAAAACTTTTACAAGGTGGCCACAAATAATGATTTGGATTTTGTGGGGCTGCACCGATTCCCTGTCGATCCTTTGATCACCACCCTTGTGTCATTTTCATGATCCTATCAATCACATGGAGCTGGCAGAGAGAGTGGCCTTTTTAAGTTGTGAAGTGAGTGTGCGAGACCCACCAGACGTAGTCAATTGGGTTTGGGTCTCATTGATGTGGTTCGTGTGGGGTTTCACTGTTTTGGGTTCAAGAGAAAAGTGGTCATCTATGACACACACTACTTTATCAACCCATGAGTAGTATGATCGATTCTACCTCAATTATTATCATTTCAGGAAAGCTCTCTCTCAATGCAAACCACAAATAAGGAAAAGCAGAACCATGAAAAGTTGTGTTTATTGGAGATTCGGGAACACCGTCCAATGTGAGTGGCCCACTACACGACCGATTCACCCTGTGAGACTTTTTAGGGGCTTAAGTGCCCGTTTGTTCGTACGGAAATAAATTTATAAGAGTTCAAGATAAAATGGGCTTGAAATAAAGAATTATTAAAAAAGTGACGGGAAAGATAAAAGTCACAAGGTTTAAGATTTAATTTTGCTAAGATGATGGTTAGGTATTCATTTATCATATCCAATTAAATCACTTCTTTTTATTAAAATAAAGAAGACTACCAAATGAGCATCCATAGAACTTCACTTTCTATCTTCAATTTAAGCCACTTTTAGGAATACATTCCTTAGAATCTGTAAGAATTCAATTCCACGAGACAAACATGCCTGAGTCTAAATTACCTAGATTACCTAGGCCCGATGCTGGAAAAATCCCTAAGGTTATATAAACCAGCCCATTTATTAAGAATGGAAATCGTTCAAAATAGATCTTTTCTTCTTGTATGGAATATGGCCAAGATTCACTATGCTAAAGGTTAATGCACATTAACAAGTTTGTTTTCATGTAAAGATTATTAATAAAATACTACAAGAATTCACTTATTTTATGCATTATAAAAATGGAGCTGAGATCATATCCTATTACAGTGAGATTTAATCATAATCCATATAAGAGAGGCCATTTCCTTTAAGTGGTTTAAACTTTTAATGGTTATGATGGAGACCCACATTCCCACGATTTCTCATGTGGCTGAGCCTCAAAGGATCCAAACAAATATGCATGTAAACAGCTGTGGCACTTCAAGTGCCGAAGACAAAGTTTTATGGGACCTTATGGTCTTGACAACTATATATCTACACTACACAGCACTACAATGATGGTTTTTATTTATTACTTTTATTTATTTTGGGAGAATTTCAAAAATATATAAAACTTTTAGCTCATTTTTAAAAAAATATACAAAGATTTGAATATTTCAAAATAATATAATTTCTTTTCACAATTATTTCAATCAAGCACTACACTTTAAAGAGTTACAGATGCTAGATGATTTATTTTATTTTATTTTTCTTGATAAAATAGAATCTATGATAAGTTGTCAGGGTGTGGGTGTTGGCATGAGTGCAAGTATTGTAAACTTTAAAAAATAAATAAATGATAAGTTGGTCTGATCCAATGGCTGCTTAGATAAAAAAAAAGAAATGGTAGAGATAAGAGGGGAATGTGAATTCAAAGCTTATCTGAGGACACGTTTATGTATTCCATTTCCACAAACAATGTATTATTTTTCTATGGAAAATTATTTTTTCATGTGTTTGGTGTGGTAATTTTCTGCAAAAGTGTTTTTTTACCATGTCAGCGTTTTCCTTGAATAGCTTGAAAATAGAGTTCCTATTAGAGGGAGGGTATGGGAAGTCCATTTCCACACAAAACTTATTCCTTCTTTATTACTTCAATTCCTCACTCCCCTCTTTAATACTAGTTTTTAATAAGAAATCCATAGTCATACCAAACAACTCTAGCACCAATTCTTCGAGAGAGAAAAAAATTGCACCAAACAAGAAATTCTAACCTCCGCGAAAAACCGTTTTTGAGGTATTTAGAAACCATAAACTTTGTTGATATGGCAATTTCAACTTTCCATAGAAATTGCCTATACACAAACGTGCCCTAAAACAACTATCATTTCTATGAAATGCTAGCTATCATCACATTTAAAGATCAAGATTTGCGGGACTGTACGTTCAAACTAAGAGACATAGAAAGAAGGGTTAAATAAGAAACTACCAAATTATGTTTTTTATATATACTTTTTTGGGGATAAAAGAAGAGGCTTTTGTAATTTACTGGAATAAGGGAACTGCTTTTTGAGTTTTTTTTTTTTTTTAAGAAACAAACCAAAAAAAAAAACAAAAAGAAGAAGAGGCGATTTTTGAAATTATATATTTTTTCATATGACCCATCTTCTTTTTTTATCTCCTAAAATAACTCTTTACTTCAATTTAATTTACAAATAAATTACCCGAACTGAAGTTATATATGAGCAGGAGAGCAGAAACACTTGTCGCCTATGTTTTGATGCTGTTTATTTACAAAGTCCTCTTCACCAATATACTGAAGCAGACAACTCTGTAAATATGTAACTAAGAATTTGAGAGAGAGTAAAAAACAAATATGTACTAGATAGCTAGCATTGCTTGAAAGCTCTATTTAACTACGCTCGGCTCATAAGCCAAGTCAACCCATTTATATCTTGGTCTCAGTCTCATACGAAAATACATGCATTGACAGGGATGCCACCACATCACACAAGATGGTGCGGGGGGTTCTCTTCCTCATTCATCAACAAGTAGTAGTTATAAAAGATGACTACAACAAAAATATTACAAACTATGTCATCATTATAATATAGAATCTAGAGATATACAGTATCAGAAGAAATCAGGATCAGAGATATGACACCGCACAAATACGTGGCCGCTGAAGACACCCCATAAAAAAATACAAATACAAATGAACACCCAACCAGGCAGGCACGTGAAGAATATCCATATATATCTTCTGTATAATATAACCCACCTTTAGCCTCACATTCATTCAATCCCAGACACCAAATCTCTCTCTCTCGCCCTCTCATATCCTATGGAATTTGCTGTCTTTAAGTGCTGTCCTCCAGATCCTGGACCATTCATTCATTCACCCATTTGCAGGTAGTTTATTCTTATTATTAAAGGAATATGGACCAATAAGATGGTCTTGAATCTTGATCAAATTTAAAATCCATTTTTATATCTACAAACAGTTTAGGGCCCCTTTGGGTATTATTTGTTTTGAATTCCCCCGAAATTCAAAGTGTAAGGTGGGTTCTAATAAAAACTAGAAAAGAGTAGGAAAGCTAATGATGTAATGTTTGGTTGAGATGTAAATGGGACTCAAAAATCTATTTTATAGTTTGATTTATTTAGGGGGTCGTAACTGAGTAATCATTTTCTATCAAAACAGAGACTACATGATGACGAAGGATCTTCTTCATCTTTGCCGCGATATTCATTGTAAAGAATTTCAAAAACATTCATAATCTCACTGTGAGATTCATCCAATCAATGATCTATTTTATAAAACCCCATAATAGTTCAGGTTCAAACTAATCCTTATTTGGAAGCAGATAAGGAAAGTTATCTCTATCCAATGCTGACCACTAACATGGAACGAACCTATTATCTCTAATAGCTCTTAATGCCTTGTTAGAGTATTTTGGCAACAGAAAACACAGCTCCAATTTTTATTTTTTTTTATTTTTTTTTTCTGGTTTTTTTTTTTTTAGATCGGTACAGCTGACTAGTGAGACAGATAAACCTACCCGCCAGAGGGATCAATCCACTTTAGGTGGTCACATGAAACTAAAATGCCAAGTCATTGAGCCATCAATTGTTTGACAGGCAAGCATTTACTAACATCTTCGATCATAAGAAGATGCAAATCATGCATAAGCTCAAGTTTACGAGTGTAGCTTCTACACTGCTCTACTAGTATGCATCTCTCATACTCTCATGTCCATGGTCCTGTTTTAGATCCTTAGAACTATTCTGCCCTGCTCTCTGTTTACCAGTAAGTCTAATTGCATGTGACTGCTTATCTGTAATAGGTTATGTTAAGGGGAAACTTTTGATTAATCAAAAAGGATTTTTTTTCCTTTTTTCTTCTAAACCTGAATTTTGAATTTAAAGCTTTTAACATTCCAACGTATTAAGAAACATTTGCTCAAGCTCGGTCTTTTCATTTTAATTACTTATTAGTCGCTCTATATTCAAACTCATTTTTAAAGCTGATACAACGAGCGTAGATCTGCGGCAACTGCCAGGTGTCAAGGACTTCACATGCACAGCAAGGACTTCACATGCCTGCCTGAGAGAATAGCCTATTCTCCAAAAGACCAGACATCCTCATCAGAGAAAGGAAAAAAAAAACTAACCATATAACAGTCTATGGGAATCAGTCTTGCAGTGAAATCAAATCAAATCCTATGATATGGTCAAGCCAATACAAATTAACTAATGCTAATGGTAAGCTAACCACAACTTATTAGAGAATTCGAAAGCTCATCATCTTATTAAACAGGCCCTCAGAGTCGGTTGTATGATACCATGGATGGCAATATTGTTTTGCTGTCTACAAGACGAAAAACATCAAGATTCAAGAGGCACCTCAGCACTCTTTCTAATATGTTGACAACAAATAGAAGGTTCTGTAATTTAATACTAAAACATGTTCACTGTGAAAAATAGGCTAAGGGGTGTAGTTTATAGATACCATTCGACTATGAACTTTCCTTGGGAGTCCTTGATCAGGTGGCTGAAGTAACAATGGCGATCTGCAAGGGACCAACAAAATCCACCCTTTAATAGGTAACCATTCCCTCTGAAGATGCATTAAAGTATGCAGGGAAAGTTTGCATGTTCCTTGCAGATATCCACCATCCAAGTAGCTCCTTTACCTCGGATCAGTGCAAGTAACATGAGTAACATGTAAATTACACTTCCTATATATTTAGGTAATCTGAGTTTATGTAAGTACAGGGCTCTCACACTTGGAAGCAATTAATTACTTCTAACCAAACGTGACAATGAGCCCCAGAACAGTTGGAAAAATAAAAAATCACACATTTAACCAGAGATGTAGGTAATTACAAGGGCGGGTAACTGCCTAAGAGGGTAAGTGAGTTCCATGGGGCAGCCATTTGGATCTTCCTAAACCAACTGAACGTACCCTGGACTGCCTAGAAAATGCGGCTCTTCATTTGAATAACCTGACCGAACTGCCTCACACCGCAGGTAGCACAGTGGTGGGACACCTCCCTTCCACAGAAACAACCAAGGATCTCTGAGGTGAGTGCGTGTGTGCTTGTGAATATTTACCGATATAAAAAAAAATAAAAACAAAAATAAAAAATAACCTGGGTGTACACATTTAAGCCACAGGTTTGTTCTTTGCCAATAAATATCAAAAGCAACACGATTAAAGAACAACTTGATTATAGGGTGACCATTTCCCAGGATTCCAGCAGGACAATAGAAATAGCCAAGTAATAAATATGCACTCAAACGATGAATGCATGGGGAAAAAGGAAATTGAGGGCAAGCCTTTCCCATCCAAAAATATAACTTACCATCAGTAATGTAGTTCAAAGGTTTAGAAACACTCCATTTCGTGCAGGTTGCCATAGAGCTTCTGCTGAACTATTACACCACTGAGTAATCTCAACCATTGCTATTACTACCTTCATACAGCAACAGTAGGAGTTGATAAAAATCAATAATTCCTTTACAGGGACTTCTACGAAAATCTCACGTCATAAATACATACTCAGGCTATGAACAAAACAAACTGCAAAGCTTTACAAGCTGGGTGACCATAATTACAACTAAGCCCCCACCTCTTGATAATCAACTTGAAACGTAGGGCTCAAAGAGTTTGACGCTAGGGTTAGGATCATACTGCAGTACATCAGCTGCCCGTTCAAATTCTTCCCTCAGAATTTTTATGCTGTATTTGTCAACAACACGCCCTAGATCATGATTGACCTCAAAAGGATCTTCTATGCATATCAAATGACGGTCATTCCCAATTCGCCTCGTCCAATCCTTTTCGCGCTTGCTTTATTATCCAAGTCAAAAACCACAAAAGCAGGTTAAGAAAAACCAATCAAATAGCATAAAAATTGATCTTCAGAGTAACATTTTGGAATGCACTTTTATTCTTTTAAATGGGGAAAAAAAAAAGTGGAGAATAGAATCCACCCATTAACTCCACAAAGTAACATCATCAACACAGCACACTTGGTAATGAATGTTGCCTTAAAAGGTAAGCCATGACTTTGCTTCCAATGATACTAGCATGAAAGCAAGATTGAGGTGCACAAAATACAGATTCTCCCCTTGAAAGATAGGGGAAAAGGGGTCCCCCAGCCCAATGAAATTCTTAATTCCCACAAAACACAAACATGAATAAGAATTAAGTGAAAACAAGGGCACACTTTGAGAAAGAATCAGTACTGATGATGACAACTTAATTACCTGTTCCTCCTGTAATTCCCCCATACAAGAGATGCATGTCAAGCACTTTCTCTTACAAGTAACAAGTAACCACCTTAAAATAAGATACGAACAAGAGAGGCAATTCATTCCTTACGAATAAAGTAATCAAAATGAAGACATATGGGGGCATTTGTCATTTTCACATTGGCCCGGGGGTGAATGCCGAAGGGACTGACAAATATATGGGACTAACAGCCAATTTTCCTCCTCCTGATGGTAAATAGTTTCTCATCATCACTCTGATGGAAGCAAATCCAATGTGTGATGAAAAAATGATGGTCTTCACTGTTGATTGTACTCTCTCTGGTTACTTTTCTTTGAGAACCCTAAAACTAGAAGATTGTCAAGTGAAAGAATAGCCGTATATACAATCCATCCTTGTAATGCATATGATCAATATAAAGTGGTATATACAATCCATACTTGTAATGCATATGATGACAGTAGACCATAGCCATAAATTTCGTTCTCGGTCATCTCACCTCAAGAAATTATCTGAAAACTGACTAAAACTTGGTTTTTCAAGAGATACATTCAAGAAATTTTACAATTGTTCCATATGTACGAATCCTAATGGACCATTTTTAGTTCATCTTTCAGTTGGGATTTCAGTCCTATTCGTCTAAAATCATCGAGTCAGTATCATATTTGGAGATTTTGGCAGAACATGAATAATATTTAATACTTCAATCGATATTTGACAAACACGGGGATTTCACTTATTTTTTCTTTTGGCTTTCTTTGAGTTGGCATTTTTACCATTAAAGCCAAGTATGCACAATTTTTTGTTCATTTTAATTCAAAAGTAAGGGCTTTTAGGCTAGCTTGTTTAGGGCCTTATATAGGAAGCGGTTTCCTTGGTTAGGCACTACTGTGTTCTACTTCTTCATTCAGGTATTCATTCTTTTGGGATGCAGATATAGCAAGGGGTGCTCATGGGCCGCATCAGCTTGGGACCAGCCAACTTTGGGGCAGTTTGGGACTTAGCTTTTAGTACGTGGTGAGGTCTAGATCTAAAATTTAGGACCTTTTAATATTTGGGCAGGGCTTGGATTAAGTAATTAAAAGCCCTGCCTGGCCTGAACAAGAGAGATAGCCATATAGGGTTTTAAGGTTTCCAAGGATAGTAGTGCATTCCTAATAGTAAGATGTATATGCAGTTGTTTGGAAGGAAAAGTCTATGTGAGAGTTCCATTTTAGAGGAAAGTTGTCTCTATGCATATTGGGGCTTCTTGCATACATTTGATCCAGAAGAAAGCAAGTGCAGGGACCAAAGATTTCAAACTGATTAGCACTTACAAGGTTTTGGCTAAGGTTGTCACAGTGAGACTTTAAAAAGTCCTTCCTCGGAGTATTTCCATGGCTTAAGGTGCCTTAGCGCATGGTCATCAAATTCTGGATGGCGCCCTTGTTGCAAATGAGCCCATTCAATTAAAGCCAGAAAGGAGGAAGCCTGGGTTGATTTGCAAATTAGATCTAGTAAAGGCCTCCCTCATCTCCTTTTTTTTCTTTGTGATGGTAGGGGAAGCTTTAGGTCGAATGGTCACAGCAGTGGCGTCAACTAATTCAATTAAGGGTGTCAAGCCAATCCATGAATCCATGGATGTTAGCTATCTCCAGTTTCCAGATTACACATTGTATGATGCGAAGGAGGATCAACTTAAAAATGTGAGTTATTCTTCTCGATTTTAAAGCAAACTTCTGAAAATCAATTTCTTCAAAAGCGAGTTGATTGGGAAAACAAAAGAGGCGTATGTTCAGGGTCTAGCCAACCTTATGGGGTGTAAGGCAAGCTTTCTTCCAACTTCCTATTTAGGTCTTCCTTTGCGCCTTGGTTCAGCTTTTAAGGCTCTTTGGAACCTGGTAAGTGAAAGTAAGGAACGGAAAATGGCCTCATGGAAAGTAAAATATCTCTCCTCTGGAGGTAGAATTACCTCCATCAAAGCGGCCTTTTAAAACTCATTTATTTTATGTCAGCCCATAAATGCCCCGTGGGCAGTGGGTGTAATTAAGCATTTAGAGGTTGCAACGTGAGTACCTATGGCATGGTCGAGAATCCAAAATGAAATTTCATCTCAAAATTGGTCTACAATCTGCAAACTAAAGGAAGGTGTTTTGAACGTATCATTCCATCATATCAAGCGGTCAGCCAACGAGGAAGCTGATAGCCTTGCCAAAGAGGAAGTCCAAAAAACTTCTCTAACAGCTGACTCTTAATGGCTTTTGTACTTTCTTTTTTGGGGCTTGTTGCCCGTTTTTATTTGGGCGAACTTGTCCATTTGTTTTCTGTTTGCTCTCCCATCTTCTCCCATCTTTTGGGCGTTTTATACAGTATACCCCTCTTATACTGTACAGTTTCTTTCTAGCAATGAATTTCAGTCACCATTTTCAAAAAAAGAAAAAAAAACTGAAGGAAGGTGGTTTAGGTTTTAGACAAAAGTGACTAATGAATCAGCCTTTGCTAGCAAAATGGCTTTGGAAGATTGGGTATGGCCTTGAAGGCTTATGCTAAGAGGTCATCATGGCTTAGTATTCAAAAGGAATGGTAGGGATGTTCCACTGCACAATGCTCTCGAGTCAGCTTTTAGAGGCAGTGTTCGTCAGCAAGGGAGGCCTTTGCAAACATCAGATTTATGGCGCAACCCGGATCTGCGATCAACGAATAGATCAATCTCTCAAAGGATTGATCGAATCCAATGACGGACTCCAGCTGGCAGAGCACCCCTCACAAGAGGAGAAAACACCATAAGTGATAAATCTCAAAGAAAACTTTTAATTGATAAAAAAATAAGCACTACATTACAATAAGGCCTATCATCCTTTTATAAAGGAGTTGGCTTGATCCTTAACCAACAATATCTCCTAATATCTGAATACGCCTAAACAAAATAGGAAACTAACTAATATTAATCCAAAAAAAAAAAATTCAAACTCCCAAATAAAGGGACGCCCCCTTGGGCCTATAGACTGAACCCCATGGATTGGCTGACCTATTGTCTGGCCTACATCAATTTAGTGTTGGCTCGGTCGATTAGGGGGATTCCAGTTGCAAATAAGTTCCCAGATCTTTAGAGCTTTTGACCAGTGAGCTTTGTCATAGCCCTGCCCAACTCAACATGATATTGTCCGCTTCGGAACATCTGCGCGCGAGGACTTCCCGAGCGGTCACCCATCCCGATATTGCTCCGGCCCGATCACGCTTAACTCCAAAGTTCTCATGAGATCTGGGGCCGCACGTCTTTAAAACGCATCATGTTGAGTTAACACGGGGTTTGACTTATAAGCCCAAGGTTAGGACTTGGATATTTTCGATGCGGGACTAGTGGAGACTCACCATTGGAAGCCCGTGGTTAACACGCTACGCCCCATGGTTAAGGGTGCCACCCGAACCAAGTTCTCACACTCTCCCCCACTGGAAATAGAGTCGTCATCGACTCTATTATCAATTGTCACAGCCCTGTCCAACTCAGCATGATATTGTCCATTTTGGCCCCGTACACGCACGAGGACTTCTCGGGTGGTCACCCATCCTAGTACTGCTCCCGCCCGATCACGCTTAACTCCAAAGTTCTTATGGGATCCAGGGCTGCACGGCTTTAAAACGCGTCATGTTGAGTCAACACGGGGTTTGACTTGTAAGCATAGGGTCAGGACTTGGATATTTCCAATGCGGTACTACTAGAGACTCACCGTTAGAAGCACGTGGTTGACACGCTACGCCCCATGGTTAAGGGTGTCGCCCAGACAAGGTTCTCACAAGCTTCACTTTGGAGCTACTTGTCTAGGGTGGGAGCCAGGTGGTGCGGGCCCTACTTTCAAAGAAATCCAACACAGATGGAAACTCAATTTCAGAGCCTTCTTGGCATCTTAGATGGGGTATACTTTGCTAATGAAGACATGGATAGGCAGATGCGGGTGATGATGACGAAGGGTGTATCCTCAGTTTATTCTTTCCATAGTTTGCTGGTTTCTATCAGAAAATTCAAAGCTCCTTGCGTGTTTGCTTTTCGTTGGTTGGCTTTTCTTCGAGTCATTCTTACAGTGAACAATTTATGGAGACGTAAGATTGTTATTGTGAATGTTTGTCCTCTTGTTTCACAAAATTGGAATACGTTGACCATCTTATATTAAATTGTTAGATCGCCCAAGCCCTTTGGGGCTCGGCTTTAGCGTGTGGTTCAATTGTAGCTGTGTTCGTCCAAACAACCTCCACCAATTGATTCAAGCTTAGAGACCCGTAGTTCATTGATTTCTATCTGAAAATTCAGTGCTCCTACTCACATCGTAGCTTTTGGTTGGTTGGCTTTTTTTGGAGTCATTCTTGAGATGGATAATTTATGGAGAAATAAGATTGTTATTTTGAATGCTTGTCCTCCTGTTTGACACTTGACAGACATGGAATCTGTTGACCATCTCCTATCGAATTGCAAGATCACCCAAGTCCTTTGGAGGTTGGCTTTGGGTGTGGTTCAATTGTAGTCGGGTTCATCCAAACAGCCTCCACCAATTTCTTGAGGCTTGAAGATTGATGGTGGGGCCGGGCAGGGAAAGAATCATGAGGCAAACCTCCTTTTTGGCAATCAATTGGCTTTTATGGAACAAAAGGAATGTGATGCAATCCTACGTCCATCTCACAAACTTTTGTTTCAAAAGATTTTTCATCTCAACCCACGTCTCAACGAGGTCAATATTTTGATTACTTCTCTTCTTTTGCAACTTAGCCCACCAAATCGCAGCATAATTACGAAAGCAAGTTGCCACCAGGGTAACTTTATGATCATCCGTCATTGGCTTGTGTGCAAAAACATTCTCCGCACACTAACCAATCCATGAATTCATGTGACTTTAATTTTCATCATATTTGGGAATCACGAGTTTTATTCCTAAATCACGATCAACATTGACTGCCTATGGATCCCGTTGAATCTGATTATTTCCTCCATCTCAGTGATTATCCCCACGCCCATTATTTTCTAAATTGGCTAATTGAGTTTCCATTTGTGAAAGAGTTTATTGGATTTGAACCATTGTTCCGGAGAGTTGATTAATATTTTTCGATAACTCCGCTACGGTTCCCTTCAAATGCTCCTCGTTTGTGAAGGAAGACTCTACTTCTGCCTTCTTTATATGAAGCACCATTTTTTTTTAATGCATTGGGAAGGGGTGGTGGTGGGATTGGGCAGTGGGATTGGGAAGGGATGATGACAAATTTGGGATGGGCTTGATGGCAATGGGGCATGTCGGGGATGGATGGAAGGTGATGGACGATGGATAGGTTCCGATCGGTGACCAAAGACGGATCGAAGAGATGCAGATCTTTGCTCTAATACCAATTGATGCAATCAAAGGTGCATCACAGGTGCCGGAGCACGATCAAAGGTTTCTACAGAAACAATCACACGAAGAGAGCACTCTCCACAATAAAACCCAGTGAGGGAAAATTCTATTAACTCCAAATCTGAGATCACGGATCTCTACAATGCCATATTTATAATAAAAGAAACTTAAGCCCTAAGAAAACTAGTTAAACTAGGAAACAAGATAAGATAAGAGTCCTACTAAAATTACAAACCTAATTCTAATTACAACTCATTAAATAAAATTGGAAACTAATAACAATTAATAAAGAAAATCTCTAGACCCCCTTGGGTCCCATATGTGGCCCAGGTTTCTGTCCCCAACGAACTATAGGGGCTACTGCATCAAAATGCTAGATTCTTTGAAGATAAATCCACATATTTGGCCTCTTTGTTGGGAAAGGTGAAATTCTTTGTTGCTTCTTGGGCTTCCACCCTTCCTCAATTTCAGAGTTTTCTATTAGTTCTATCATTAGAAATTGGCAAGAAATTGTGTTCTTCTTGACATGGAAGCTTTTATATGTCCATCTTTTATATGTCCAGTTTCGTGTGCCGTGTGCCCTCTGCCTCTTGACTTTGTTGAGCTAAACTATGATGGGAGTACAATGGGGAACTTGGGGTGTGCCTGTGTGGGCGCTATTCTTGGGGATGGCGTCGGACTTGTTCTTCTATTTTTCTCCGTTCCAGTGGGACTTCACTTCGTCAACCAAGCAAAAATGGAGCATTGAGGATAAGACTTCATGAAGCTCATAGACTGAGTAGTCAGAGCATTATGGTGGAGGGAGATTAGATCAATCAATGGGCTTCAGATGTGTTCTCACTTCTCAGCCCCTCGGACAATGGAGGATGTTGTGGAGGAGATGTTGGGCCTATCTGAGGGTTTGTAATCTCATTTATGCACAAAATGGATGTAGCAAAAATGAGAATGTTGAGGTGGATGTGTGGTAAAACTAGGAAGGATAAAATTAGAAATGAGCACTTTTGAGAGCATTTAGGGGTGTAGGCGTGTACCATCAGGGGATAAAATTAGAGAAACATGTTTGAGATGGTTTAGGTATGCCCATCGCAAGCTAGCAACTGTGCCAGAAAGGAAAAGTTTAGCTATGTAGGTTGATGGCCCACCAAGGGGGAGGGGTAAGCCAAAGAGGACTTGGATGGAGGCAGTAAAAATAGACCTGAAGAAATGCAACTTATTTGAGGATTTGGCTCACAATAGATCGGAATGGAAAAATAGAATTTATGTAGCAGACCCAAACATAGTTGGGACGAGGCTTTGACGATGATTTATGCATGTCAAGAGAACTGCAAATTCCACGATAGATCTATTGCCTAAAGAGGGTGTATCTCGTCCTTCTTTGTTGATTTCTCCTAATTTATAGCTTGTGGGGGGATGTTTCATTGTTCTCGTCTTTGGGTCGCCTCTTGGTAGCCACCTACTATATTACTTTTGTACCAATGAGCTGCTTTAATAAAATATAGTAGCCATTCACGAAAAAACAATATATATATATATATGTAGCTTCCAGATCTCTAAGGTATTTTTATATATAAACCCCTGCCTAGATGACTTAAAAGAACGGAACTAAAACATTCAAAGGGATTTTGAGGTATGGATAATCTTGCGACTCCCTCTATGATTTTTATCTTTTAATTTAAATTTTCATTTTCTAATTATTTTATTTTTTTTAATGATACTAAATTCATTTTTATTGTTAGCGTTAATTGGGCTTGACATGTTTGAGGCAAGGATGGACGTGGGCCAGGAACTTCTGGCCTGTGTCAGGCTTAGGCTGAGTTTCTAAAGTCTGGACGGGCTTAGGAAACACCCCTAGATATTGACATTGTTAATTTAGCAAAATGAGTTAAATATACATTTTTTATATGCTATTTTCGCTATTTAATATTTTTCCTTTATATATACACTTTTTTTTTACTATTTTCTGAAATGGAACACCAAAGTTACTGAAACACTTCACTTTGAAATCAAATCAAAATGAGTCCAAAACGAAACTGACAATCATGATATCTACACTAGTTTAAATAGGTTATCTGCAGGTTTGACAACTTAACCATTGTGCTTACCTTTAAGAAACATAAGCAACTCCCCTTTTTGGATAATAAACCAATAAAAAATAGTACAAAAAATCATATCCTAAAGAAGACCAGCTACAGATTATATGAACCATAGAAAAATTTTAGACTTCTTTCTAATCCATTAAAGAAGACCTATACGTCATTCTTGGAAACAGCTCACCTTATAATGCCTGCAGTGCGGACAGATATGACATCATTTGCATAATCATGACAATACGCCCAATAATCAAAGAATGCCCATAACAAATAACCAATACTTTCATTGTTCACTGCCCCAAAATCATGGAGTTCCTCAACTCGATCAAAATAAGCATAATCCACACTATCTATGTTGACCACATATGTAGCTTTCATTCCCTGATAATAGAAATACCAGACATGTAAGGAAGATAAATTCGCCGTAAGAGTACAAGGCAGCAAAGAAAAATGAAAACCAAAGCAACCTACTTCAGGAGATGTGGAAACCAAAGCAACCTAATTCTATAAAAATGAAAACCAAAGCAACATCAACTCCAATATGTACTCTTTGTGGGAATTGTTTAAAACCATGCTTTGCCTAGTAAAATCCAATAACAGCACTGTAATCTGAGAGTAGATGAGATATTTACCACAGTTGAGGAAACCTCATGAGATAATTGAATAACTTCCACAGCTGAGACAGACATACATGGGGTAGTTTTCACCTAGGGATGTCCTTTAGGTGAATGAAAAAAAAAGGACCTCTCAACCAAATGGTAAGAAATAGTTGGATGAGTGTCATTTTGGAGTGAATGCATATTGGACACCTACAAATGGTTCTTATGTAGCTTTTACAAGGAAGGTTCATTGTTGGAAAGTTTCTGTAAATATACACTACGTGCAATGTGTGTATAAGGATGTAGAGTTCCAAGGACGCGCTAAAGAGTGAGCACAAAAGACAACACTTTCAGGTGGCTGCAATAGAAGATAAAGGAAAGAATGACATTTTCAAGTTTTAAGAATGTAACAAAAAACCAAAAAACTATTGTACAGCGTGTTGAAGTTCAAGGAACTTGGAGAAGGGGGAGACCAAGAACCTTTAATGAAGTAGCAAGGAAAGACATTACAGATTGTAGAGTTCCGAGAACATGGTTTTATATGGGTTGGGCAAAAAAAGTATAACTCACGAAGCCGACCCTAGGTAGATGAGCTAAAGATTCAACAATGATGATGATGTCGGCAACAATGATGATGACAATGATTATGTTGATGATGGTTATGATGATGTGGATGACAACAAAGATGTATATGCGTGTGTGTCAGTGTGTGGCCCTATACAGGGTTGGGCGGAAAGCTAAAGGGGGAGACTAGTAAAGACCCTAAATTTAGCAGTACGGAAAGACATGATAGAAAGCGGAGTTAATGAGAACATGGCTTTATATAAAGTTGGGTGGAAAAGTTGCTCTCAAAAAGCTGACCAGGGGGCGGGAGGGGCAGGGCAGGCATACAAAGAGGGAGTGAGGATTCAAACATGAAGTACTTGAGTTCGCATAGCAGTGATCAATATCTAATTACAAACCTGTAAGCAGGGAAGAATTGCCGGTCTACGTGATTGTAAGAAGTGAATGCACATTAGCACATACCTGAAAAGCAATTACCACTATTAGTTAATTAAAAAATAGATACTAGTAGTCATTTGCAAGTGGTCAAAAGGTCAATAGATTGGATGGTGGGTATTTGAGATCATCTCACTCACGCATAACTAGATAGAGTTCCATGGTATGTTTCATTGACTCCCCGTGACTTAGCCCAGTGTTTCACAATAAAAGCCAGTTGTCGCAATCGGACATCTATTTGTGCATAATCTCGAAGGAGCTTTGTATTAACGAGAGCTAATACATTATTTATACATATATCACAGGAGATTTTGGTAACTGGATCCATAAGCTTCACGATAGGCACCCTTGCGCGTGTTAGAGCCTACAAACATTGTCAACATGATCAAAAAAAGAAATCTGAAAGAAAAATACATTAAAATAAACTATTACTTCAGGATTTCTGAATTGAATAATAATAACACATTAAAAATTTGTCTTTCTGCTAAAAGAAAGGCTGATCTTCCACCATGACATTCATTGCTAAAAGGATGAATAGACAGCCAAAAGCAGTAAGAACTAAACACACATTAAATTGCCTTTGTTGTACAATCACAGCTAAGGTTGGAAGTGGATCCAAACTAATTGTGCATTGTCTAAATAATCTCTGTAAACAAGAACCGTAAATTAAGCTCATCGAAGCATTTCACAAGGATTCCTACCATGTATGTAAATGTTCCGCTGTTGAATACCAAATTCAGTAGTCACAGTTAGCATTATGTGGATATAACAGTCAGAAATACAAAGTAAAAAGGAACTTCTTTTCTAAATGGTAAGTACAATGAAATTATGTAGTTAATAATATTTTTCAGTATATAACCACTCAAAAATATATTTTCGGTATTAACCCTTTTTTTTTTTGTAAATTGTCGTTTTTCTAAGATTTGGAAAAAAATAATAATAATAGAGGGGAAGAAATGGACTGATACAGTGTTCAGACCGCTCTAATTCACTCATCTCTACAATATGCTTACATTTCAGCCACGTTCATAAAGTCCACACCCATATAACAGCACGTTCACATTTAAAGAAAAATTAACTGGCTAAACCAAGCAGTAAATTAAGTATTAATCCAGGAACCTAATACTTCAGATGTGGAGTAACTAGCAGTTATTGCAAACCAACTGGAAACTTCAGAAGTTCATTAGACATTAGCTGATTCATTCTGAATTATCAATCAATTGAAAGCAGGACATATGAATTTGGTCACCATGAGTCAACAGTATAAAATGCAATGAATGACCAAGGCAGAGGTTGTCAGAATTGCCAGTTCAGTTCAATAATGTTCCTCAAGGGTTGTATTATCCACAAACCTTCTATGAAATTTTGCAACTAATGTTACCAGGACCTAAACTTTTTCTTTTATTTATTTATTTATTTATTGGTTGGTAACATGACTTGAACCCATGACCTCATGGTTGCATCATTTTTTTACAACCCAACATCAAGATCCAACCAATCCAAACTGCAAACAAGCCATTTTTCACGAAACCATCCAGTCAACCAATTCAACATTAGTTGTCAATTATATAATATTGGACACAAAGGATATAGACTGCAGAAATAATCTAGAACCCAACAATCCCAGCACACCTGCACATTTTGGAGATTGTCTGATTCCAAAATTTCTGCCAATTTCAGTAAAATATCAGACTTGCTTGTGCCGGCATCATCTAAGGTCATGCAAACATCAATGTCGCTGTTGGAAACTCCGAATGTATTGGCACAAGATCCATAAAGAAACAACTGAGCTCCAGGCCATTCTTTGTTGACCAGCTTCTCCAATGATGCTAGAAGTTGCTTCTGCTTTTCCTTTTCCTCATCTGGTGGAATTAAGGATTCATATATGGAAAGGAAACAGGGCGTAAGCCTCTCTATGTCACTGCGACATGCAATTTCCTTTCTACGGTTCCTCATTCGCTGACTAGATACCTGTAGTCCTCTTGACGAATCTGACCTGAGGTCCTGGCAATATTTAAAAAAAAAAAAGGGAAAGAAAAAAGAAAAGTAGATTATTTTAAGGTAGTTCTAAATATATTCAGTAAATCATGAGATTGGATAAAAGCATACTCCCATTATGGGAGTGATCTCAAGATTGAGTTCGTAAGGACCACATTGCTTCAAAATACTTCAAATATATTCAGTAAATCATGAGATTGGGCAACGGCATATGCATAATATTGTTTAAAGGGAATATGACTTGAACACACAACAGAAGGGTTGTGACAGTAAGCACCTTCCAACTGTGCTACATGCTCTTGTCCAATAAATCATGATAGTTAACAAAATCATTACTCTGTTGCACAGGCCCACTTAGAAAAAGAAAAAAAAAGTATCAGATATCATAAAATTAAAATAAAATAAAATGAAGAGCTTCTTTCGGAATGATAACATAAAGAGCTTCTTTAATGTAGATACACATATGCATAGCTCTATTTACGTAGGCCATCATGTCATCTAGGGTATCCTACCCTATGAAGTCCATTATTTCATATGATTCTATTACAATTCTAACTTCTTGACATACAAAGAAAGTTAGAAAGGGATGTAAAAAATGATAATTTCATTAATGTAGAAATGTTCGAAGGAAAAAATAAAGGACGGCTACATTAATACTTGTGTCCTAAATTAAGTAGAGCCATATCCCCAAATCTCTGTATCTGTGTCCGTATCCATAAATGAAGATTTGGAGAGTCATATCCCCAATCTATGTATCTGTGTCTGTATCCATATATGAAGATTTATAGATAGGTTGCTAATTATTTGGGATTTGAATATTGACTTGGGTATTGATTTAGGGATTCAAGGATATTGACTTGGGTATTGATTTATAGAGATTGATTTGGGGATTGGTGTTTATTTAAGGATTTGGACGTGGGAAGGATGGTTCAATTTTTTTTCTTTTTTCTTTCTAAATTTCAGAGCACAAGTTCGGGTTGAGCAGTTCATGGTTGGGTTGATGAGAGTGTACTAGGTTCGGGCTCAGGTTAGAGGAGTCAGGTTAGAAGGCACGGGTTCAAATTTGGTTGAGAGTATAGTTGGATCGAGCACAGGTTGCCCCTAATTCAACCAAAGTTGCCACCACGCTAGTCCCAGCATTCTCTCACCCACTGATAACTAGATCTAGATGCATCAAGAGAACAAGGCATGTATTTTATTATTTATGTAAGAGTTATTCATGATAAGAATAGTTTGGGAGTCTATGCCTCTGGTATTTTAGAACTATGGGGCAGTCAATACCTTTGGGTTAAAAGATTATGAGTACATTATACTTCACATCCGGATTAAAATTAAGGGGTCATTTGTTTTTTGCACATGGGATATGTATATCAAATTTACTGTCAGTTTTGCACATGTAAAGTTTACATAATGTTGAACATATTACAATATTTGTTTGCGAACACCATTTTCACATGCAATTCATTTCACTGTGTTTGTTTAACAAGATGTGTAGATATAAAAGAACTAAGAAATTAATGCATAGGACGAGAAGAGGAAGAGGAAGAAATGATCTATTTCAGCTTTTGTACAATTTAGTAGGTTCCAGGGCCCCAAAACTTTTCTATAAAAGAAATGGTGGGTCTCAAACATAGTGAACGGCTCGTATCATGAATTAGGGTCCACAAAAGTGTAGAAAATCATAAAGCAGTATTAAGTTGCTTTTGCAATTTTCGCATGCAACCCAAAATCCATGAGGATCTAAGATGTGAAACTTCAGCATTCAGGTTTAACACATCTATGGAAATAATTCACGGTTTGGATCATCAAATGGAGACCACAAAAATGCAGCAAATCAGAAAATGGAACTTAGTTGCTTTTGTATTTTCACATGTTTCTTGGAATCGATGAGAATCTACAATATGAAAGCTCACACCTTGGAGTTTATCATTTATGTGAGAATATTGAATGGTTTGGGTCATGAATTAGAGGCCCACAAAAGTGAAAAAAATAAGAACAATGAGATTAGGTTGTTTCTGTGTTTTTCACATTTCTCAAAATCGATAAGGATGTAAGATATGAAACTTCATAACCGGGGTTATTAGTTAGATGAAAATGTAGAGCAGTTTGGATCACAAATGGGGCACACAAAAGTGCAAAAAATCAGAAAAATGGGATAGGCAGCTTGCACTTTTAAGAAGCATAAAGATCAGATTGGCAATATTCAATCCGCAGACCTTTTGGATGGAACCTGCAATCAGCACTGATTTGGAGCCTTTTCTAGGTGTGTAGTGGATTTACATCATCTACATATTTAAATGATTTTATAAAGGTGGGAGGCATGCAAATGGATCCCCATACATACCTTTTTTTACACACGTGATTCTTTTACATATGTAAATGCCATGAAACAAAGACCAAAACACGTGTAAACAAAGTCGTTCAATAATACAAGTTATTATTCAAAAACAATGCCATGAAACAAAAGTACACACATAAATTTTCACATTAATGATCACATATGTAAAATGTTGAAGAGTTCTAGAGTTTATCAGTTTTGAATTCCATAAAATAAGCTTTGACTTGGGTAATCAACAAGAGTTCCTTCTTTTTTAGACAAATCCCAAAATGGAACCCTAATAGTAAGTACTACATATAATATGAAAGCAATAAGTAAACTCTATCTAAGCACAAAAAATTAAAGTTCACAAAATAATAATAATAATTTTTTGGGAAGGTAAAATAATAATAATAATAATAATAATAATAATAGTAATAATAATAATAAAGCAGTTCATTTCAAAAGAAGAAGCAGTTTGTGATAACTGATGTTGCATGAATGCAGCAGAATAGCTCTTTTTATCAGAAAAGAATAGTCAAAAAATTCCGGACTATTTCTCGCAACTTCATTGTGATCACCTTTTCTTTGGATTATGCACGCAACGGAAAATAGTAATAGACTTTCATCGAGTCCCAGACTATTTTTCACAACTTCATTGTGGTCACCTTTTCTTTGGATTATGCACGCAACAGAAAACAGTAATAGACTTTCATTGAGTCCTAAAGTGGAAATCATTTTCTCTAGGAGGCTGTTGATAATTAAAGAATGAGAAAATTCTTTTTTTTTCTTTCTTCTTTGGTAAAAATGGAATGTGGGTCCCGTAGCTACATCCATTCCCTCTGTGAAAGGGAACTCGTCTAGAATGTTGTCTCCTAAAGGCCTTCATACAAGATCGACTTCAATACCCTGACTATACTTGGCATGTCCAGTTCCAACAATTGTCTTCTGACCTTGGCAGGGATCTGGCGCAGACCCAAAACCTAATTGTAATGTAGACCAATCTCAAGAATGAGATTGACCGAATCCAAGGGATTTCAGCCCTAGGGCTCAAGACAAACCATAACAGAGAGAAATAACTCACGATAATAATTTTGATTGAATAAAGCATGAAAGCATTATTATATGCTCTTCTGTATAAATATAGTAGTAGAGTTCTAAATAAGGAAATATCTAATCCTACTCAACTTATAATTTAGAAAACAATCCAATTAAGTAATACTACTAATTCTAGAAAACTAGGAAATCATGTGGACCCCATCAGGCAGGTCCCTCTGGGTTCCGCGGACGGCCTTGGTCTTGGGTCTGGATCGGGCTGCATCAACTCTCCCCGGCTTGAAAGAACTCGACTCCGGCAAGTTAATTGCTTGATAGCGTTCATAAAGATCGGGATTCAATCGCTGAAAATATGCTACAGTGATCCATGTAGCATCGGAGAGAGGACGATTCTTCCAATAGACATAGAACTTGTGAAAACCTCCTTGACGAATGGAAACAAGTTGATCATCCAGCATATCAACAATCTCATCAACAGGTGGAAGATTAGAAGGTAGGGTAACAGTCCGCTCTTCAGTTTCTCCATTATTGTCATGACCACGGTAGAGCGTAAGATCCTCCACGTGGAAAGTAGAACTGACACCTACATCAGATGGTGGGTCTAGCATATAAGCATTGGAGCCAATCTTTCTGAGAATCTTGTAAGGACCAATATTCCGTGGATGCAACTTTTTTTATAAGCGCTAGGAGGTATACGTTCTGGACGGATATGGATCATGACCATATCCCCTTCAGCAAATTCAATAAATCGACGATGCTTATCAGCTTGTTGTTTATAAGTGGCATTACTGACAGATATATGTCGGCGGACTTCATTGTGCACTTGTTGCATGTGTTGAAAGAAGCTTTCCGCCTCAGCACTAATTCTTGCATCTACAGGCAAAGGAACAAGATCAATAGGTAGTCGCGGGCAAACTCCTGTCATAGCTTCGAAAGGAGAAATGCCAGTAGACCGATTGACCGAGTTATTGTACGCAAACTCAGCCATTGGTAACGCTTGATCCCAAGTTGTGATGTGATCAGGAACAAGGCAGCGTAATAACTGACCAAGACTTATGTTTACCACTTCTGTTTGGCCATCAGTTTGCGAGTGGTAAGCTATAGAGAATTTGAGCTTGGTATTGGACAGCATAAAGTCTTCCAAAAATAACTCACGAACTTTGTGTCTCGATCAGAAACAATAGTCTTTGGAAGGCTATGTAGACGAACAACTTCCTTGAAAAAGAGCTTGGCAACCTTGTAGGCGTCACTAGTTGAAGTACACGGAATAAAATGTGCCATTTTTGAGAAGCGATCAACGACAACAAAAATAAAATCAACTTTTCTTTGTCTTTGGCAAACCAAGCACAAAATCCATTCTAATATCTTCCCACGGAGTATGAGGAACAGGCAAAGGCTGATAAAGTCCAGTGTTTTTCTTGTTACCTTTGGCCATCTGGCATGTCCTACATCTCTCGCAAACGCGAATAATAGTGGTCTTCATGCAGGGCCAGTAATATATGTTGCTGACAAGAGCAAGAGTTTTGTCGCGTCCCAAATGGCCACTACATCCTCCAAAATGCAACTTGCGGACAACATACTCACGAATGGACGGGGCAGGAAGGCAGAGTTGTGTACTTTAAACAAGAAACTATCATGAATGCTATAGTGAGGATGCAACTAGAGTTCATGTTGAGCTTTCCAGGCTTTACAAAATACCTCATCAACTCGGGTGTAATCAAACATTGCGACTTCCCGTCTAATATCATTTCACAATCCATCCCGAAATCTAGTGATAGTTAGACAATCATCTATTTTCAAATTACAATAAACAATACATCCACGATACTTGTTTGTATATTCTTCCACAGATAGATTGACTTGTTGGAGGGTAAGATACTATTGGTGCATTGTGTCAATGTAATTAGAAGGAATGAAATTGCTCTTGAGCCTTTCTTACATGTTGAACCATCTAGTAATGGGATGTCCCAATGCAAGTTCATTATTTTCAACACCATACCACCAGATTCTAGCATTACCCTTAAGTTTAACCTTCGTAAAGGCTATCCGCTGCTCATCATTCATGCTATACCAAGCAAAATAATCTTTTAGAGAATTAAGCCAATCAACAAAAACTTTCGAACTAGCATCTCCAGAGAAATCAGCCACATCAATTTTAACCTTCTTTGTGATATCATCATTGTGGGGTGTAACTATGGGACCCGAGGTGTCTCGTTCAGCGATGAGACGCTGTACAAAGTCACGCATGGATTCACGTTGCTCAATCCTTTCTGTTTGGAGGGGCGTGATTAATTGTGAGGTAGAGGTAGTGGAAGACCCTTCCTGTGCAACCAATTGTTTACTTTGCAATTCAACAAGTGCGGTTTCTACTGTGCGTAGACGATCTATTACCCCATCCATATCTTGACCCAATTTGAATAATTGTTCATCATGTTCCTTGTCTGTGAGCCAATGACGGAGATCATCGCCTCTTCTAGGCATGGCTGGAAAAGGGTTTTTTTTTTTAAAATGGGCTAGGTCGGGACTCAATTCAAGCCCAAACGGCAGGTCAGGCTCAAGCTTTGGCCCAATGCAGTGCTTCCAGACGACACGTGTGAATAGAGGGATGGAGAAAAAAAAAAACCCTCTCCTCGGGCTCTGTGCGCAAAGAAAATAAAAGAAAGTGCTGGGAAGGCTTACTATTTGGACGAAACGAAGAAGAGGGTGTGCAGAAGACGATGGCTAGAGGTGAGGCTCGTCGCACGACAACGACTTGGCGATGATGCTGGCGTTTGGGCGATAGAGATGAGGGAAGAGGTGGAGGCCGGAGACTGAGAAGCAAAAGGGGGAGCTCGCTTATGGCTGCTTCGACGATGCTGTGGAGAGCGCTGGCTGATAGCTGCTGTCTGGAGATTAGGGAAGATGCCCGGTATGTGTTTCGAAACCCTTAACAGTGCTCCCTCCTCTTCTGTTGCTTCTCTTTCTTTTTGTTTCGCTGTTGGGTTCTCTCTTATTCTTTTGTCCTCTATTTGGCTTCTTTTTCTCTCTTTTTTTTCTCTAGTTTGGGGCTTCCGACGAAGGGTCTGGGTGGCTGATGGGTGGGGTTTTGGTAGCGGGAGATGGGCCGAATGGCTGGGATGGGTTTGGGTTTGGTGTACTGATGCCAGGAGAGGAAGGGTGGTGCACTGAGGTTTTAGGGTTAGGGAATTAGGGTTTCGGGATTTTGGGGTTTCGGTTTTTTCTGTGGGGAATGAGGGTTGGGGAGTTTGAAGAGATTGGGCCTCGGTGAATAGTTTGGGTAGAGAGGATGGGTGAGGGAAGGGGTTAGTCGATGGGGGAAGAGATGATGGACAATGATAAACCGGAGAAGACAGTCGTTTCCCCAGCGACTGGATATGGGCCCTGATACCAATCTGGCACAGACCCGGAACCTAATCGTAATGTAGACCAATCTCAATAATGAGATTGACCGAATCCAAGGGATTTCAGCCCTAGGGCTTAAGACAAACCACAACAGAGAGATAACTCACGATAATAATTTTGATTGAATAAAGCATGAAAGCATTACAATATGCTCTTCTGTATAAATAGAGTAGTAGAGTTCTAAATAAGGAAATATCTAATCCTACTCAACTTATAATTTAGAAAACAATCCAACTAGAAAACTAGAAAATCATGTGGACCGCATCAGGCGGGTCCCTCAGGTTCCGTGGACGGCCCTGGTCTTGGATCTGGATCGGGCTGCATCAAGGTGTGTCCATGGCGTGGGGTCTGACAGTGGCCCCCTGCTTGTAGAAGAGTATGTGTTGGCTCATGTGTGATGAACCATGTCATGATTACATAAAAGCAGCATTTCCGTAAGTATATCACCTGCATGCATGAACCATATCACACCACACCTTATCATCATGCTTGATGCCATAGAAAAAGCAATGAAGCGTCCAATAGGTATTAATTAGTCCATCCTCTCTAGCGAGTTAACAAATATTGTACAACCTTACATTCGTGTCTCGATCGCTAGTTGCAACATCAATACTTCCTATTCTGCCACCCGCCCACCAAAAAAAAAATAAATAAATCACAAATGTTCATAACCTTCCATTTGATTGGCATTTGGCACGTGTTCAACGAATACTATTCCAAAGCCACTTCCAACCATTGCAAGTGCAGGTGCCATCATCATTTTCAATGAATCATGACCATTGCTTGACAACCTATCTCACTATATATGTGCATTAAATTTGAAGTTCGAACAGAACACCATGTTTTCCTCTAGCACACTCTCCACCTTAGCCTCCATCCACCTTGTGCTCACAATTTATCATATCAAAAGTATTTCTGCTACATTTACTTGCATCCTTGTTGCCACGATGGGCATATAGAAGCTTTGTGAGTTGTCTATTGGCTCTTGAAAAGGATTCAGGTGCCATTTTCCAAGTGCCAACCCTGCACTTCCACTTGGACCTCCTTGGGTTTAAGGTATTTCATCATGGGAGGTCAATGCCCCAAGAGTTCTTGACTCGATCACGAATCAAGGGGGATCCAATATCCCATCATTTGATTATTTAGGCTTCTACTTTCTACCGAGTTTAACATTATAATCTTTTCTGTCATTAATGAAAGGGCATAGGCCTCTGCCATTCCAAAGTATCTCAAAATGCTAGCTTTTCCTGAATACTCAACTCATTAACATATCAAGGTAACTTTATACTTCGATTGTTAGAAAGTATAACTTTTCAATGTTTTTATTTTACCAATTTGTCCCCTAGATTCCAATCTCATTGGTATAGGCGTATAGCCCTCTTGCACAATTTACCACTAACGAAAAATCCATTTAAAGCAACCAAGAAGGTGCAATATCAAGTTTAAGGAATTAAACTAAGTCAAATTATTTTAGGTCATCTGACCCATAACATACATTATATAATCAACATCATAATTGAAGCCCTGTCCCATCTATTTGGGGCCAGCTTAATGAGTTTACTTTTCCACTCAATCATGTTAAAAGTCGTTCTCTAAGTAACTCCACAATCTGTCATTTCTCCTTCACTGATTCATTCAAAGTCTCCATTAGACACACCCCCTTGACCCCTTCTAGTTCAGATTGTAAAAATCTCAAAACATCATAAAGGGGTTGTTCTTCATGTATGTGCACACGCAATCTCAAACAATATTCATTTGTTTTTCTATTAGAGCTACCCTTTTATGTGATTATTCCTAATTCCATCTTTCCATGAAGTTCCATCTTAAACATTAACATCTCAGCCAAATGTAGTTTTGCTTTTAAAACATCAGAAGGAGCGAGCAAGGCATACTATGCCTAAAATACAAGACAAAAGCTAAACTTCTTTCTACACAACAGCATTCAATATGAAAGAGAAGTGAGAGAGCTTTACCTTACCACGCGAACCATTCTTCTTCTTGGCAGCATTCCTATTAGCTTCTTCATCTTCAAGCATCAAAGAACTGATATCCTCTTCTATGTCTCTCCCATCTTCTGGGTTAGTAATCCCAATCCGCCTCCGAAATTCAGAACTACTACGCCCATCAGCAAGAACCTCACCACGCAAATTTGTAACACGTTCCTCTAAATCCGCCCTGGAGACAGAATGCAGATTACTCCCAGTAGGCGGGCCTGGCTTATGGAGCTGAGCAGTGAGTGGCAGCTTCATAGAGAAATCTCGCTTCTCCAAACCATGCTCTCCATCTCGCCTTCCATTCGCAGAAGCCCACTGCTCTGGTCCCTTAGGTCTGCGCGAGTGACCAATGGGCGGCGGCGGGAGCCTTCTGTTCTCCATCAAACCAGGCCTCTGAGCTCCCCCGGAGCTCGGTCTCTGCCAGGGCGCTCCAGGTCCTTTCTCATGAGGTCGAATCGGGGGAGCCCTAGAACTCCTCCCCGGGGCTGCTGGCTCCTTGGCTGGGCCGCGCCACGGCTGGAACTTCGAATCCGTCGAGTTGAACTTCGAATCCGTCGAGTTCCCGTTGGGCAGCGCGTTGGGGGCGCGAATCTCGCACTTGAGCGATCCGAACGTCAATGTGGTGCTGTTGTCTGGGAGAATCCCGTCGTTGATGAGCAGATGGGGTAGGAATGGCGGAATCTGGTGGTGGTGGGGAGGCGGCGCGGGGTCACCATTGCGCGGAAATCCGAAGTGGGGGAAGCTGTTGAAGGGCGGGTTAGGGTTAGGGTTTGGGTTTGGGGGAGGGAAATTGGGGTTTCGGAGATCGAATGAGGGGAGAGGCCAAGGGTTTTGGGGGAAGACGGGCGAGAAGGAGTAGGGAGAGGGAGCGAAGCGAGGGTCGGAGAGAGGGGGGCGGAGATCGGTGGGCCACGGAGGGAAGGGGTGGCTGGGGCCCACTGCTGCGACGGCGGGATCATGGAGGTGGGAGTGGGAGTGGGGGTGGGGGCTGAGATCGGACTGTGGGGATGGGGTGGTAGAAGGGGGTTTTTGGAGGAGTTGGAGGAGGAACTGGCCGCCGGAAGGAGAAGGCTCGGCGGAGAAGGGTTTTTGGCCGCCGGCCATCGTGAGAGATGGACGAAGAGTGAAAGATCTTCGTGAGGAAGGAATCGAACCTTTAACGAAGATTTCAAGAGGAGGGAGAGGAGCATTTTACAGTGCTCAGTGGTACGGAATCGTTTATTCTAAAGATTCCACACGCGCGAACATGTGCACATGTTCAACCTAATGTAATTCGAGCCAGGTTAGGGTTCGGAGTGTGGGAATCCAATTTGGGCTAGGGTGCCCCAAATTGCATGTTTATACTATGATAAATGTGGTGGTGTGAATTTCTAACCTCTTGTTTTTTCAGAGCTGAGCTTGGTGAAGGTTGATATTTGGTGTGAAGGTTTTCAATTGGTTAGAAAGGAGCCAGTGGGGCCTACAAGAAAGACATTTCCATTTTTTTAAGCGGTCGGATCAGTTGTTGTTGGAAACTCCATTGTATATAGTATTAAATGTATTTTATATGCTTATATATAAAGTTCTAATATATATATATATATATATATATATATCACCATTCACCAATGCATGGGCAGAGCTTATCTTGATTTCGAAGTCAGTTGGTGGCTCCCATACTTGATAATTTGGGTCTCATCCATGATGGGACTCAAGCTCTGGGCTTACCCACCTGCCATTTGGTTACGCTTGGACTTGATCGCTGCCTAGCTAGCACCCACCATAGATTTGCCAAGTTTTATCTTACTTTTCATGTGCCACTTATAGTAGGTGAGCATGCTGTGCACTGCATAGATTTTTGTGGTAGTTAAATTATTATCATCAATCATCATCATCTTTGTTGTTGTTGTTATTAATAATATTAGAATTTCAAAGGTAAGTGATAAATAACACAATTAAGAAGTCCAAATTTACTCAGCCAATATACTATAAATTAATGACTAGTTTCAGGAAGGAAAACAAAAAAAAAAAAGAAAAAAAAAAAAACAAAAAGAGACTAGGGGCCATAAAGTTTTTATTTGGTGTGGCTAGAAGCTGAGTTCGACTTTGGTTGTGGCAGGACTTTATTGATTGGATGTATGGAGTAGTAGTAGTAAGTGCTTATTATTGAAAAGAATGGAGTCTTTATTTTACTTAATCCAAGTTTTTTTACAAAGGGCTGTTCAAAATTCATTTATGAAGAAATTAAATTCTCCAAATGATGTGAATTTCAAATCCTCATGGCCCCCCATTGGCATTTGAAGTGCTGAAATTTTGAGAATTCTAAATAAGGTTGTAAACGGATATCCGATTACCCAAAAGTTCGGCAAAAAAAACCCAGGCTTGGAACCTATTTTAGGTTCCGATTTATAAACAGGTCCAGGTCCGGAACCCAATTTAGGTTTCAATTAATAAACGAGTCCGGTTCTGGGCCCAAATAGGTTTTGACCTGTGGACCCGAGACTCGGCATATTAGTCTTTGATCTTGTAAATAGTATCACAAAAAGAATTTTTCCTAGACATTTTTATGTACAATACTGGAGATAATAGACATGTTACACTATTATAAGTTGAATGATATACTTATTTTAAGAAAAAAAAAATGAAGAGAAGTTAGAACTAGTTTTGGAACTAGATTCAGTCTTCTAGGTGGACCCGATTCTGGAACAGGATCTGGTTTTTTCTATCGGAATCAAGTCTGGAACGAACAAAACAAGTTCCAAGTTAAAATCAGATCCGGAACCATTATTTAAAAACGGGTCTAGGTTCAGTATGGTTCTGACCCAGAACCGTTCCGTTTACAATCCTAATTCTAAGGGCATATTACTTGCAAGCATTCAAGGATATTGTTGTCTAAAGCATTTCAGTAATTTCAAATGTTGTCCTCAAAGTAGAATCCGAAAACACTCAAGGTAAAAGAGTATTATGAGAATTCTATAAAAAAAGAAGAAGTGAAAAGCGAGTTAGCAAATTCTCACCATTTAAACCCGATCAAATGGAACATTAAAAGTTTTCAAGATAACCATTGTATTTTTGTTAGAAAGTCCTATAAGACATACTCTCAACCAATCAAGCCTTATACGGGTTGTTTGATAATTTTACATGTAGCATAAAGTGTAGTAAAGCATCAAATCAAGAAAGAAAATAAAGTATAATGAGATATGATGGTATCTTATTGTTAGTTGTTTGGTATGGAATTTTTTTAACTTTTTATATAGAAAAGCAAAGCTTTTTTGTCTTTTAGTGGAAAAAGGAGATTGTTCAATGGAAGGAATTTTGAATTAAATTGCTATTGATGTAACCCCCTGTCTCAAAAACAAAGGTTTTACTTGACTTTTACTAATCCAGTAAAGTGTCAAAAAGATAAAATCTCATAGAAAATAAAGGGGCATACAATGGAGACACAAACAAGTAAATCAGTGTACAAAAGAGAAGGCTCCTGCAAGCGCTTTACCCCATTATACCTTGCTTGATTCTCCGACATGCTTATGTATAAAAAGCAATGACTTCATTTACTCAATAACTAAAAACTAGCCCTAATGCTTGGGCATGTCTCTTTTTAATGGCCCGTTTGGTTGCAATAATTTGAAAAATTCTTGTCTACTGGAATTTGAAGAATTGAGAATACTGGAATTTAGAATGCTGCTAAACTCCATCTGAATTCTAATTATTTGTTTGACTTATTGATCGTAGCCCCAAGTGCAAAGCCACGATTGTAGTAATAACCGGTGAAACCGGATCGATCCACGGAGAGTTTATTTATCGCAAAATCTGTCCTAATAAAAAAAACTAGTTCTAGCCTTAAAAAAACTATACAAATCAAATTTTCTAATTGAATTAAGAATTAATTACAAATCTGAAATATTAATTACAACCAAAGAAAATTAAAATCCTAATCTAGAAACCTAATCTAACCACTGCATCACCATAAGATTTATTAGCCCAACCAATTGCAATAATTGTTAAGGTGCATAAAAAAAATAAAAAATAAAATAAAATAAAATAAAATCAGAGAATAAAGAAATTAGATTTTAATTCTAAAACTTTGCAATAATTACTTTGCTTAATGTTATCAAGAAAAATCAAGACCACCGCACCAAGTGCGCACTGTCACTACGCACAAAAATTCGATGTTGACTCATTGGTGAAGACCAAGACCCCATAAACTTGATTTATTAATGAAAGACCCATTACAAGCAAATAACCATTACAAATTTTTTTTATCAAAATAAAGTTCATCCAACCTTACCATAGACACAAGAAACACTAAACGGAGGAGAGGGACTCGCGGTCTTGAACGGCGATCCAACCGGCTCTCGTTTCGCGATCTGAAATCCAAGAAAGGGAAGATGATTTCAAGGATGATCCGATGGTGGAGTGACGATAGCAACAGCGATGCGACTGCGACGACGTAAGAACCCAAGTAGTGGTAGCCTTAGTGAACCTTGGGTGAGTGAGGATGGTAGGGGAGAGATGGAGAAAAAAGTGATGGAAAAAAGGGGAAAGGATGTGCTGGTCGTCCAAGAGAGATTGAGGGTGTGTTGGGTCACCTCCAGCCCTCTTTTTGGGCTCTTTTTATATCTTTTTGATAGGTTGGGTTGCAAGGTTTTAATTTGGGTAAGGATTAGTAGTGTGGGGTCCAAGTTGGATTAGGATTAGGAGGGTTTTGAGAGAGTTTCTAGGGGTTTTCCATCTTGTTATCTCCTTGGATTTCTTGGCACATAATCCTATTAAAAATAGGATTCTTTATGTCTCACACAACTTCCTCTCTTGGGCCCATTTCAGATTTAATTCAAATTTTGAAACCATATGGGCAACCCCTTTTTTTGGACGTGTTTTATCTCCTTGGAGTGGTGTTGGACGTGCAACACTTCTTGGGGAGAATTCTTGGTTTGCAAACTTTCAATCTTGAGCCCTATCTTTTAGGAGATAAATTTAGCTACAATCTTGCACTCTTTCAATTTGTTTCCAACTTGGATTGCTTAGCAAGATTTCCAATCTTTTGAACTCCTCATGGCTAGAAAAACCTCTTAGCATGGCCCACCTTAAACATCTCTTCAAATCTGAATTTAATTTCATCCCAAACATGACATAGGAGTGGGCCATACTTGGAAGAATGCAATATTGAACTATCCCATGCTTGGACGTCCCTACCTTGGCTTGATTTTCTTTTGAAATTTTTTTTTCTTCTTTGTTTGGCTTGAATTGAATCTTAGCCATCCATCTTGACATGTAGGCAATATTTGTTGGAGAGTAGATAGGACACCTCATCATCTCATGGCCCGCAAATTTGGAACTTATCTTAAAGAGATTAAATCTGATTTTTTTTTCTTGCATATGAGAGCGAACCCTACCATGGCCGCCCCTACCTTAGAATCCATGCCAAAGGAATGTGGGTCCATGGTGCATTTGATTCATCAATTCTCTTTCGTGGGCCCTGATTTCCGAAATTCCCTACAAAAATAAAAGCAAAGATCAAAGAATAATCTAATCATATAGGTAAGGAATTATGCAAGATGCGGGCCCAATTCACACTAAATAAATGCATAAAATGTCACCATTTTATCAAGTTTTCTTCAATTAAATCAATGGTACAAAGAAAATTCATCATTTCATGTGTGAATAAAAAGTTATGGGAAATTTGTGACTTTCAATGCCAAAAATAGAGAAATTTATGATTTTATGTGAAAATGCAATTTTTTTGGATGAATTTTGATTCAAATTTAGACTTTGATGCTAAAAAACATAACATTATAATTTTTTACTAAAATGGGCCATGATTTGATGATTAAGTCATTAATTACTGTAAAATGATAAGAAAACATTGCATTTTTAAGGACTTATCACTTATCTTGGGATTTCATGTCTGAGAACTCAATCCATTCTGAATTCTTTAAATTCTCTGTTTGGTAACTTACGATAATTATGAGAGAAAAAATACTTTCAAGGCCAAAATATCCTATAAATACAATAGGAATTAACCACTTTTACTCTTTTAGAACATATAATTTAATACTAAATTAATTATAAAAAAAAACTAATCCATACTTAGTACATGAATTTCATTAAAAAAGAGCCCGAAGCCAAAAATTAAAATTCAAAAAGGAAGCTCCAAACAATACCGATATATGCATAAACTCATAATAGTGAAATCATAAATGCATAAATACAAAACCCACAATCCACATGGCAATGGATGGAATAGAAAAAACATCTCAGTGTATATCACAAAAATTCCAAATATTCATCACACAAACCCAAGTATGATACTAGAAACAACAACAACAGAGACGAGAGAAAGGGGTGATTGTGTATGAAAAATCCGAAATTTAATGTACCCCATAAACCGTTTGAGCACAAAAACAAACAAGACATCCAAACACACTGAAAGAAAGACAATAAGAGACAACGGTTATATGTTTGGTCACTCATTCGAGCCAACCAACACCTTGCCCACTCCAAACCCTTTCCACCAAAAACCCTATACCCGACCCATTCTTGCCCTTTCTGCCCACAAACCCCAACAACACCAAACCATTTTCAAATCAACAAAAAAAAAAAAAAAAAACTACCAAAAATTATGAGCCCTAGAACCACTCATCCCAACATTCATAGACTCTCAATTGAAAGCCATCCCAAAACATCTATGATTGAAAAATGAAAAGAAAAAAGAAAGTTCAAGAAGTTCGATGAATATCTGCACGATCTTTCTTCCCTTTTTGCTTTCTTCCTACACGATGAATACATGCCCTTTGTTCGATGAATACCTGCTTGCTTCTTCCTCTTCTCATTGTCTGCCCCACCATGTTGAAACGAAAAGAATAAAAAGAATGAAACAAAAGAGGTTTTGTTTAAAGGACAGACGGTGCCAATAAAACACCATCTGAGGGTAGTTTTGCCATAAAAATAAACACCCGCCTCTATATTTTAAAGAGCCAAAAGCTCTATTTTTCATCTGCCCACTTCTTGAGCATTTGGATTTTAGAGGATTTGCCTCTAAATGTCTAAAACGGGCAGAGGCCAGAATCTTGTGCCAAACGCTCTAATTTTTCTCATCTCTATTCGATTTAGACATTTAGAGAACTAGAGGCATAAAATAGAGCTGCCAAACATGGGCTAAGTTAAAGATGAATGAATGATAAAGTTCATATAGATTATTTATAACAGTGGGTTGGAAAGGTGAAGAATGGCTGGACATGACAAAGAGGAACCACCTAATCCTATTTGGGATGAAAGCTATGATTAATCCAATCGCTTAACACATACCTTCCTTGAATTAGCAGTCACCAATAGTCTAAATTAACATTGATCTAGAAATCGGTATAGAAATTGTATTGATAGAGGGTAATAATCAGCTCACAAGGGATTTTGAAGTCATTTTGGAAAAAAATAATTGTATATAACATGTGGGAAAGAAAGTTGCTAATGCCACACCTCAAACTTCTTGGAGCACATCCCTTCTCTCTACACACTCCAAATAAGTAAAAAAATCTCTAAAATTTCTCTCTACACACTCAATTTTTCCTAAAACACCCAAACTACTCCACCTTCTATTTCTTAGGTCACTCCCTTTCTTCCCCCTTCACTCTCACCTACACTCTCTCCCTCTCCTTCCCTCTCTTTCTCCCTCCTTCTCTCTCCTTCTCCCTCTCCATGTGGGCTGCCCACCCTCCCTCTCACCGTCTCTCTCTCGCTACCTCCCTCCCTCTCCCCCTTTGGCGGTGTTGTCAAAGGGGATGATGGGTTGGGGGTGTGATGGTGAGTGTAGAGAGAAATTTGGTGAGGTATGAAACTATAAATGATGTTCATTATGGTAATTTCACACATAAATATATTGGTCTTAAAATAAAGGGAAATTTACAAATATGGCCTTAAGTTTTTGCCTTATTTCAAAAAAGGACACAAGTTTTGAAACTTTTCAAATTAATCATAAGCTTTCTAATAAATCTTCAATTAAGGACATCTGACCATTTAAATGTATTTTCTGGTAACCTTTTCCCTCAATATTTTAAAAATACCGAAATCACCCTTCATTTAAAGCCATGACATGGTTTCAATAGCCAATCGCTGTAGGAATACTGAGCATCTTTGATCACCGTGAGGACACCGGCGAGGGAAATGAGGAGAATGTAGAAGAAGTGAATGAGAGTTTTATTACAATGAAGGGTAACTTGAGTATTTCAAAAGAAAGGAAAAAAGCTGCCGAAAAATAATTTTAAATAGATGGATGTTCTTAATTGAAAACAACCTAAGAAACTTACGAACTAATTTGAAAAATTTTGAAACTTATGTCCTTTTTTTGAAATAAGGCCGAAACTTAAGGATTTTGTTGAAATTCTCACAAAAATAAAGGGATATGTTCAGAAAATTTTGGGGTGTGGCATTAACAGGTCCTTATGGAAAAATCTTGGCGAATCCTAAAATGCACTACTACGGTCATTTCTAATATTAGAACCACAGTCGGCCCATGCATTGATGCCACGGCGAGGCGGAATCTTTTTAAGGATCGGATGAGCTCACGAGAGGTTTTTGTGGCTCGTCGGCAGGACTTGCTCATGAAGATCTGAATTTCAATATAGGAGTTGGAAGTACCGTTGTCCAAATTGATTACTTTTTATAATGTATTTTTATAATGATTGATATGAGGGTGGGGCTCAACCCCAATTTGGAGGGGACCCATAGAAAAGGGTCCTTATTTTAACCACAAGATTTTTATTAAATAGGTTTGGCATATTTCACTTTAATTAGAGGTGGGCCAACCACTATATTGATAAAACCACAATATCTTATTTGAAATCACATATATTTCTTTAATAGGTATTGCATCTTAGGATTCGTTTGCACAACGATGTTTTCACAAAAAAGGTGCAAAACCTAGTTTGGGTTTTCTACATCAATCCTCTCATTTGGTGCAGCAAATTTCTGTGATTAAGAGTTCAAAAACGCTTTGATTTTATTGAGATAATGTGTACTCGCACTCTTTCAGGATTCATTTGTATAATGAGGTGTTCAGAGAAAGTGGGGTTGAACCTCAATTGGCTTTTCCACACCAATCCAGATTGGTACAACAAATTTCTGTGACGCGAGAGTAGAAAAAACACATAACTTTCCTGTACAAGCAAACAAATTAAATGGAGTCCACACTAGCTCTTCACAAACAAGTCTCCACTTTTGTGAGATAAAGAATAAAAATTCACATTCATATATTACTAACTCATTTGATGTGACTTTCTGTCTGAAAAATGGAGGCTGTGCTGCATCACTTTTACTCTAACAGTAAACTGCCAAATGGAAATGCCATTTAACAAACCCCATATGAAAAATGATCCTCAATAAGATAAAAAAAAAAAATGAACACCCAAACATCTCCCTGAAAAATAAAAAATCACATCCTCTTGGTATCGGAGTCATGTTCCATCTACACCTCCATGGAAATTGGAAAACAAATGGCCCTATGAATCTCAGGTCCTAGGACTAGGAGGAGGATCCATTCATCAAGTTCCCGTCCACATGCATACCCCACTATCCCTTTCTCCTCCAGTCCGCATCGTTATCTCCAGAGCATCAGCTGTCATTTTCACGGATTGTACGGGCATTGCCACACACTTTCTCTATCTCCATGCTCCTGATATTTTCTTTTTCTTTCTCCTCCTCCTTTACGCTGCAGCAGCACAAAAACACAGAGGCCAGAGTAGTGGCAGCCTAACAATAGTAACATCCACCAGTCCGATCCGATCTCAGTCCGATCTGATGAGATGAGCCTCGAATCCTAAAGATCCCGTCCAGATCGGATCTGGTCCGTCCATTGATGGAGGTGGGCCATGGCATCCATCATAGCACTCAGAGATGGTGTCTCCGCACCGGCCGGCAGCAGCGACCTCTATTCTCCGGCCAAGGAGAAGGCCGCCAACAGAGGCGCTTACCATAGCCGGCATCTGCTGCGGCGGATCCGCAGTTCCCTCGGCGGTGCTAAGGCCAAGCTCCTCCTTGCCGCCGGCACCGCCTTCGCGCTTCTGCTTATCGCCGGCAGGGTCGACTCGCTGATGGGATGGAACCCTAATCCTTCTTCTTCCGTCTCCTCTCCTTCTAGGTCTGTTTGATTTACATGATTTTTCTTTTTGGCCGCTTTTGGGTGTTCTTTTAATCTCAACAAAACGGAGAATTGAACGTCATATTAGGGTTTTTGAATTATTATTTTGGTGGGGGTGTTTAGCACTTTTGATTGCTGATAATGATTGAGAAAGGGGACAAGAAGAAGATTAAGATTCTACCAAACCTGGTTTCTGCTTCAGAAAGAGTTCATGGAAGTAACAGTAAAGGGGTTTTCAATCTAAGGGGTTTTAAAAGATGTGATTAGTGATGTAGGGTTTATGGTGGAGATGTATATGGGACATCATTTTTATAGGATCTCATTTACTATGGAGATGGTTGGATATTCATTTGCTGTCAAAAGGGGGAAATCTTTGCGTTTGTTACCCCAGTGAGCCTTCGGGTTTAATCCTTCACTTTTAGGCCCTTCTGATGGAAGGAATTGGCTTTGAATTATAAGAAAATATGGAACGAACTAAGGGGACCTAAATGCATATTGGAGTGGATAATAAGACCTTAACATTTGCTAAAGCTGCTTTTTATTGATTGCAATTTGGGGCACATGTATGTGCATCGTTGCGCTTTGATTTGTGGTAGATGGTGTGGTTGTTTATGGATCTCACGTGTTTGTGGATCTTGGTGCTTAGAAGGTTTGGTCAGATAAAGGTCTTTGCAGATAGAAGTTGTCAGTCAGTAGGATTTGTGTTGGATTGTGCTATTAGTATTACTCTTTATCTAATTGTTGTAACTTGTAAGCTAAGATCTGAGTATTGCCTTTTGTTTTTTCTTATGTGATAACAACACGAGTAGAAGTACCCATTTCTCCCTCATTGGGTGGACGTCCAAACACATGCTAAACTGTTGAAATCTACTTGGCAACTTCATTCATAGACCACCATTGAAGAATGGAAGCCAGTGATCGTATATGATGTGGGTCATGTGGAGTTTCAGTCTTCTCATTGGTAGGCTAATTGTTCGCGTCGACAAGATGTGCTACTTGCTCATTGTCTTGTGGTGCAATTTTTTTTGGACTTTTATCTTTTGAGAAACATACAAGTTTTATTGCCAAAAAGTGATTTCTTCAACATGTCGTCCGCAATTTTCAGGAACTCTTTTGCAAAGCATTTTGTTTACCTTATGGAACAGGAAAAGGAAAGTAATTTCATTGATTTTATTCCAATTCAATTTTGATTTAAAACAAACTATGAACCATGCTTTCTTGATTGATCATGTGAATACATTCTTTATTATATAACATTTTCCTTCATTTTTATATTTGTTTGGGATTATGGTTTATGAACTTTTTGGTTCTTCTTATAGGGGTGGCTACACTGTCCTGATTAATACTTGGAAGCGCAATTCTCTTCTCAAGCAAGCTGTGGCTCATTATGCATCTTGCAGTGGAACTGATGCAATACATGTAGTGTGGAGTGAAAGTGATCCACCATCAGACAGTTTGAAAGCCTATCTTAGAAAGATTGTGCTGTCAAAGTCTCAAAGTGCCCACAAACCTAATGTCAGGTTTGACCTTAACAAGGAGGATAATCTGAATAACAGATTTAAGCCAATTCAGGATCTCAGAACAGATGCAATCTTTTCAGTTGATGATGACGTAGTTGTTCTTTGCCCTACTTTAGATTTTGCTTTTAATGTATGGCAAAGTGCTTCAGACACAATGGTGGGTTTTGTTCCACGCATGCATTGGTTGGATGAAGAGGTGAGCTATTTAACATAGGTCACTATGCTGTCATTCTGTCGAGTTATTATGACAAAAAACTTGCATGTTGAAAGCAGTATTTGCTGCAGTTTGTCATGAAAAATGTAGATTATTTTGTTCAGCCACATGTTTTTTCACTGCAGTTTAGAATGATTTCCAAAGACTCAAAGCTGCATCATGTTCATGTATTAATACTTTCCTTGCTTCTATATATATAGGTATATTTGCTGTATGCTATGCTTCAATTGATTCATCTTTAGAAATTGTGTCTATGCATTCACATTAATATTAGGCTGCGCATACACACTCTATTACTTTTGGATTACTTAGTTGTAGCTGATCAACATTTGGACTAAAGACCACCGATGGTCTGTTGACTGTGCAGATCTAAATTCTTTTGAGGTGTGGAAATTTGAGATGATTTGATGTGGGTTGACAAGGCCCCATTGGGCTCAATCCACAGGCTCAACATGACCAACCACTTAATTAGGAGTTTTGATATCAAGCAGGAGTCTTTAAATTTTGAATTTAGTTTGATTTGGTTTGTTTTTAGGATAGATTTAGTTTCCTTTAATATTTAATTAGAGTCCTAGGAATGGGAGACGTGATGTCCAAACCTTCCTATAAATATGCAATCCCTCTATTGGGAGAGAGACCTTTCATTTTTCAATAAAAAAATTGTTCAGTTTCCTTTGATTGTGAGTGCTTCTTTTCAATTGAGAATGCTTGTTTGTGGAATCATTTGAGGATTTAGCCAAATCCTATTGTGGAGTTGGTATCTCTCTTGGAATCCTTCCAGGATTTGGCCAATCCCCTTGTGGACTTGGTCTATTTTTTTTTTCCGCGGATCGAGGGATGCATCATGATTGTTGACAGAAATAACAATGCGTTAAGGTTTCAATAATTATGGCAATGATCATATTGTGGTCATTGGTGGACTTGCTTGATGGAAACTACAGTCTGTTCTCTTCTCCACCACTGCAAATTCTGTTCTTTACCACCGCCAATTCTCTTCTTTGTCTTGAGGTCTGTAAACACAATGGTCAGGAATGAAAGCCACAATATGATTTACAGAAATTTGGCTGAGAGAATAGGAATTAATAGAGCAGACTATAATGACAAGGAAAGTGAAATTGAGATGGTGCCCTGCCTCTGGTTGGAGTTGGAGAACATCTACAAATTTCACTTTTCCCAAGCTAGAATTATAAACAACCTTAGAAACAAAGTGAGGTGTACATGGCTTTCACTTTTCCCTAGTTAGGGAACATCTATTCCCCTAAGTGGATGACCAAAAAACTAGAAGTGGTGGATGCAAAAAGAAGAGCAGTGGAGAAATCGCCCATCTGTGCAAGTGTTATGGAGGACGGGGCTTTGAGTTGAGACATCTTTTGCAAAAGGCCTTCATACTCACCCTTGGAGAGTTGGCGCATATCCTCTGAGGTGACACCCATAGCACTGTTCACAGGCACACTGGTCATAGAGGTGGATTCAGGTTTCTTGGCTATGGCATTTGCTTCTCCAAGCAGAGACCTTCCATGCAATATCCAGCACATGTTGGTAATGTGGTTCCACCTGCCACAATGAGCACACTATGTAACACCATGGGCCTTACCTAGTGCAAAAGCTAGCTATTGAAGTGGAGGTAACCATGGGTACTTAAACCCAAGCTCTGGACTTGGATGTTTCCAATGTGGGACTTGTGGAGTCCCTTGTATCTCAGGTGTTCTTTGGCGGGTGAAGGGCACACCAGATTTCAACATGATCTGCCACCTTGGCCTAGGCCCGTTGGATCTCACACTCTCCCCCATCGGAAACAAAGCCATCCTCTACTCTGACATCATTTGTAACACTACGGGAGTTACCCTCTGCAAAAGCTAGCTATTGAAGTGGAGGTAACCATGGGTACTTAAGCCCACGCTCTTCAATGACTACATCCCCACTCTCATCTCCGTGACCTACTATAAGACCACCGTCCATGAGATTGCTAGCGCCAGAGTTGTGGCCTTGTCCCATTACCACCACTATTATTGTTCTTGATGATTAATGCAGAACCATCGACTGGAGTTGCATTCATTACAGCTCTTCATCACTCATCATGGAGGACAAGAATGTACAAACTTCTAAGAGAAGGCAATACAAACTACTGAGAGAAGGCAATGTGTCATTTCAGAGAATCTATTCCCTTATTGGCTTGAAGTCGTGATTAAGATTTAAGGCCAGCCAATAATTTAAACATTTGCCTTTTTCTGCTCTTCAGCATTCTTAGGGCAGTGAAATTTGATAAGATAACTCTTTCAATAGGCTGCATAACTTTGTGTTATAATCTGATATTTTGTTTTCCCCTCACCTAAAGTTTTCAATACCTTGATGCAACTCATAGATGCGGCTGCGTTGTTCCAATTTGGATATAATTCTCTAAGACTAATAATGACAGTCTCCTCTGTAGTGGACAAGAGATAGAGACCCAAACTCACATCAGGTTCCATAGAATTGTCCAAACTCACATCAGGTTCCATAGAATTGTAACGACATTATGAGCAGATTATTGGATTCCCAATCAGCATGTTGGGATCATCAATGCCGGGCACCTCAATAGTGTTCCATTAGTGTATCCAAGTTTCTTTTTTCCCCCAATGAATATTTCCATTGCCTTGCACCAAGACAAAAATGCTACTTCCCTTCAACTTTGAGGTAGTAATTTGTATATTTTGGTTTTCTGACTTGGACTAGCCCCAACTTTGTCCATTGAAACCACTGAAAATATGTGTAAGTTAATTTTGATAAAAAAAGATGTGTAAGTCTGAATTTTCTGGACCGTCATGCTCTTTTAATGCTATTGGTTATTCTAGGGGTCATGTCAATTTATTCTATTACAAATTGATACTCTCTTCTTTAGTAATTGATCTAGTAAGCAGAGTTATTTAGTAATTGATCTAGTGAGCGCATCTTAACTGAGCTTATGGTATTAGTTATATTAGTTAGCATCAAGATCTCTATTCCAATTGTCATTTACAACTGTTTCTTTGATCCATACCTTTTACTTGGAACCATGAATCTCAGGATATTCAGTACTAAGCCTGTGCTGCTCTTTGCTAATGTTGGATCCTCAATGATGCCTTAACTGATTGAACGGCTGTACAAATAGATTCACAACTCAGCACTGAACTTCCAATTTTTAGCCTCAGGGCTTCTTTAAGAGGACATCAGTTGTGATATGTCATGACATGCAGTGGCAGATTCACATGTAGGAAAGGTGATGGATAGGAATGGAATGTTCCTCCTGATCCCTGTTCCAACAAAGCAAACAGCTCCTATGGTTTTCTCACAGAAACAGAAAACCCCTCTGAATAGTCCCTTTTACTTATACTATCTTCTGAATTGTTGCTTTATTACTGCAGAAAGATGGTGTCGCATACTACAGTTATGGAGGTTGGTGGTCAGTGTGGTGGATGGGTACTTACAGCATGGTTCTCTCCAAAGCAGCCTTTTTCCACCGAAAGTACTTGGATCTGTACACCTTTAAGATGCCCTCATCTATTCATGATTATGTAACCAAAGAAAGGTATTCTCAAAACTTAGTTGTAGGACCTTAATATACTTGTTGCACCTCCAGTTATGGAATCTCAATCCGGATCCTGTTCCGGCTTCTAGTTTCATATTTGACATTTTTAGACCTGTCTTGTTCTTGGCGACAAATCTGCTGATGAACCTTTTAACACTATTGTGCAACTTAGCTATCAGACAAGTTCATACATGTACAATATTTAATAATAATTTGATTTAACACTGCTCCTTTTCTATATATATGATCTGTTTTGTTTTGCTTGCAGGAATTGTGAAGACATTGCCATGTCTCTGCTGGTCGCTAATGCTACGGGTGCTCCTCCAATCTGGGTCAAAGGTAAGTGCTTTGCTCCTTCCTATTGAATTATTTAAAATGGTGCAACATGTAGTTTTCTAGCCCATTAAGTGACATCAATATTGGTGTCCTGCTCCAAAACTAATGTAAATGAACCATCAACATCCCGTGAATGGTTATTTATGTAAATACGGATATATAAAGAAGCAAGCGTAAACTTTGCCTATTTATCGGGATAGAAATTCAAAACTGTTTTGGCGGCATTCTAGGCCTAGCTCCAATTGTAGGTGGCAATGAGCCAATGACATTCATCCTACTTAATAGATACCAGTAGCCTGAGCTTTGTGTGTAACAATAATTTAAACAAAAAGCTAAATACAAGTAAATTTGTAGTAAAGAAAAATCTTTATTTATGCACAATTTTTTCATATTTTCCTTAGAATGTAGATAAATTTAGGAAGATGTGTCCAAGAGACCACATTAATTCCCCATTTTTGTATGCTTTTGTGCACTTATACTTTATATGTTTCAGTGTGAGTGTGTGGGCGTGGATAGGTTTTCTTTGTATGAGCTATTTTGGTCTTCTATGCACTTGCCAACCATCTCAAACGATATCCTTGACGGGACCTTGACTTCCGATTTAACAACAATGGAAGTACCTAGGGGATGCAACCTGGGTGGGCTGGGCTGGGTATTGACACAGCCCTAGCCCCAATCTGGACGGTTCTTTGACTACAATTTAGGCTTAATCAGGCTGATTCGAGCCAGGCCGGATACCTGCTTCTTGATCTTTACTTTGGGTTGCAACTTTTTTTTCCAACACAAAAAATGCTGATAAATCTTTAGGATTGGTGCCTTTCTAAAGGTCTAAGCTATGATGCCCGGATACAGACACGGGTACAAGCGTCTAACATGTCGGCTTAAAAAATTTAGGACACGGATACGGGTACGGCATTCCTAAAAAAATATAAATATACATATTTAATTAAAAGTTTATTTTAAATGGAATATTTATTTTATTTCAAATTTAGGGCTTAAATTTTGGGATGCCCGCTTAGTGGATCAGATTTTTAGGCAACGATGGAGAGAGAAGACAGCATTAAATAAAAAGAAAAAAAAATGGAGAACGTTGTTGAAGATGCATGTGAACTTGAAAAGACAAAAAGTAAAAAGGTTGAAAGACATAGACAGTAGTACTAGCATGTGAAAGAAAGAACAAGAAAAAAAAAGATTAAGATGTATACAGCTGGAGTTGTCAAAGTGTGCAGATTTGGCAGTCAAACTTTTTTTTAAAAGATGCGTGCTAAAGAGTTTTAAAAAGAGTAAAGGTGGAGAGAGAAAAAACGAAGAGGAGAGAGATAGGTATGTAGAATGGGAAAAATGAAAGAACGGGAAAAGGAGCAGTTTCTTAGAAAAAAGAAGAAGAGAACAGCAGCTGGAGAAGGGCACCGATCTACTAGCGGAGGCATCAATCTGCTGGATAAGGGTAGTGGCAAAAGAAAAGGGACAATCAAGAAGGGCATCGAGCTGCTGCATAAGCCTAATGGAGAAAAAAAAAAGCATCTACAGAGGAGGATCGAAGCTGCTGGAGCCTGGTGCTCCTCTGGTGGGCTCGGCTGGTGCTGCTATGCTCGACTGGCGGCGGTTTGCTTGGATCTTAGTGCTGCTCTGCCTGGCTCTCGGGGGAGGTACACCATCTTCTTTGTTTTATTTCTTCTTCTATTTTTTAATGTGCTTCAGCAATAGAATGGTTGTCAGATGGTCCTCGTCCTCCTCTTCTTCTTTTTTATTTTCCTTTCATTGGAATAGAGAGAGGGCTCAGTAAGGGGCTGCAACGAGAATACGAGATCAAGAGGAAATGGAAGAAATTTGCCGAAAAGTTGGGCAAAAAATTATACAAACCGTATCCTGAAAATTTGGACCTTGTTCCTACCGTATCTTGCCGTATCCCGTATCCCGTACCCGGATCCGTATCGGTACGGGTACCATAGTTCAAATGCCGTATTCGGGTTTCATATGGTCTAAAAGCTTAAAAGTGTAGGATCAAAGGTGAATAACCACAAAAGGTCCACCTATCAACCCAATAAATTAAGTCTGGGAACGTGATGTCTATGGGCTCACTTTTTTTATAGCTGTTGTTAAACCTCTTTACTATATGATCTTTGCTCGAGTTTGATGCCTGCTGTTGCACTGGAGAGGGGAGACTGAGAATGGAGAAGAGACAGTGTGAGAACTGAGAACAGAGAAGAGACGGAGTGTCCAAAAGCTAATAAATTAGATAAGGAGTACGAGAACTTGTGAAGATGGAGATGATGAGATGTTTTACAATAAAAATTGGATGAAGATATATAAATGACTAAAACACACATGCACGTGCATGCGCGCGCGCACACATACACACACACACACCTGTGCATCATTGGTGAGGGACAAACTTAATGGGGCCCACCTAGGGACTCACTGATCATGAGACTTGTGGGCTATGGGAAGAGACATCTTGGATGAGACCATATATCAAATTTGAGGTCAATCCTATGCCTCTAATCTCTTCATCCGTTGCCCATAAATTTATTGACTTTATATTAAAGGAAAAAATTTGACCCTTGATCCGACGGTCCAATCCATTTGGATAGGTGAAAATTCAATGGGTCTAGTGTATTTAAGGGGGGTTCCATGTGTGGATGGTCCGGATGTGTTATAAAGTCAACCTCACTATGTTGTCCCTCGCCATAACATGGTGAGGGATTGATGCACATGAATATTTTTCATATATATATTATACACACACACCACCTCAAGATAGGATCGAGGAGAGCATGAAGACATTAAGATAGGACAAAGGAGAAGATGAAGAAACTTCCACACTTCCACACTAATTAGCAAAACGTGTATGAAGAGGAAGTAAGCATAGTTGGGCTATTAGGCTTGTTTGCTACAGGTGTTTTGGGGTTGGTCCAATGGGTAGCCCACTGTGGGTCAGCCTGATGGGCTAGCTGGTTCTGGGTGTATTTTTTGGAGCCTCCTTTTTCTATCTCTTAAACGGTAAACCTATGATGCACTTGGGCTGCTTCAGATTTTGTATTCTGCTGTGCGTACATGGCAGTGCAGAATGAAAACCAACAGTAGCTGGAATCTTATTTTTTCTACCTTCTATGCTCCAATTGGTTATTTTGGCAATTGCTGATATCCTTTGGAGTCCAGGTTGGATGAATAATATCCTACACACCCACACACTCCGCGTGTGCGCACTGGGAAAAAAAAAAAAAACCTGCACAATTTGATCCAACACTTGTTTACAGGTAAGATACATGAAATTGGAGCTTCAGGCATCAGTAGCTTGCAAGGTCATAGCAACAGAAGGAATAAATGCCTCAACGACTTCATTTCCCTCTATGGCACCATGCCTCTGATATCAACAAATGTGAAAGCAGTAGATGCAGCGCATGAATGGTTCTGGTAGACTTCATCTCCTGATTGTGATTGATTAGCTTTTACCAACCATTGCATATTATTGGGTTCTCTGCAGACTTGATACAAGTCTATGAATGAGCACCCACTAGTTATGAAAGAAGAGGAGGAATCCCCAGACTGGTCCTTTAATTATGAACGTGTTGCTCAGTGAGAAGGTCTCACCTACATTGGCGTGGTCAAGCCAAAAATCAATGTGAATTCCTTCTGAAAGATGTCATGATGGAACGGCAGTAACAACTGCTTTACTAGGCATTTTTATATTTCTAGTTATTGTTTGTTGAAGAGTTGTAGCTTGCTTTTTTTATTTTTTATTTTTTATTTACATTTCCTGGAAAAGGATACCACGTGTATCTTTTATGTATTTCACCACCAATACAGTTATATATTGTGAAATTAAGCGAATTTAGGACTCATGCACATTTTCTCGTGGTCGCATTCTTTGCCATAGGGATAAGCCTTTTTCCTCGTCTTTTTTTTTTTTTTTTTTTTTTTTTTTGCAATAGGACAAATTACATCCTAATTCCTAAGACATTGATGGTGCCATCTAAAATGTTTCTTCGAACAGAACAGATATGTATGAGTTCTACAACAGATGTGGGCTTCACTCCCAGCTCAGAATATACACTTACCCAATTCAAATCAATACTATCAATCAGAGAGAGAGAGAGAGAGAGAGAGAGAGAGAGAGAGAGAGAGCAGATTTAAACTTTTTAACCAGCACAAGCACAAGGGAGCACAAGGCAGATGGGAGTCTGCACAAGGGAGCACAAGGGGCACTAGCACAAGGGAAGATTTAACATTTTTAACCAGCGGAAGGGAAGCCCCACAATTCTACAATTCTTCGGGTAGGAGGAAGGAAGCACGCAACAAGAATTAGCATTCCCTTTACCTAAAAAGGGAAAAAAATTGTATTAGCATCCAAGAAAAAATATATATTTTGACATTAAATCCAACGGTCAATAAAGGTTAGATGATTTGCAAATTAGTCCAGTGTAAACTGATGAAAGGCAGGCCAAATTACGATTTTGGTCATACATACTTATAATTTCCACCTGATCCAAACGGCTACAAGTCTTGATCTCATTTTCCAACTAAAAAGAAAAGAACAAAAAGAGAAGCGTTTGTGTGGAAAATTTTAACTAGTTAGAATATTATTCTGTCATGTTTTTTTTAAAAAGTTTAAGTTCAAATGGTGCCACAGTCAACGTGTTGTGGCCCGGCCCGGCCTGCCCGTGGCACGCCTGCAGCACGGCCATGCACGTGTGGCATGAGATTCAATGATTTTTAAACGTTTTATCCCTCAAACAATCATATTGCTGTTTTGACCATTTTATCCCCTCCCAACAGCCATAAAATAGTGATATTAGGGAATGGTTTTTTTTTTTTAATTTGATAAGTCTATAAAAAGGGGCCTCTCTCGTTCTCATTTCTCACCCAACTCAATACTCATTCATACAACTCTCTCTCTCTCATATAATTTTAAAGTCCTTTAAATTTTTAACTTTTCTTTTTTTTAATTCTTGAAATCTTCAGGGCCTTAATCTTTTGGTCTCTATTATGGACCAGAGATGACTCGGCTGAGTCACATGCAACCTAGCACGTGGACCTGATGTGGACCGAGTTGGAGGCTGAGTCTGAGTTTTGAATCACTGAATTTGGGTAGGGATCCTGGTTCCCATACTGGGTTGGACTGAGACCTGATTAAATGTATATGGGCTCCATCCTTAATTCCAAGAATGGCTGGACCCGATCTGAACGTAAACAAGTTTTGTACGTATATATGGCAAAACTTGGTGAACAAACTGATGCGTTTGTCAGTTAGTTCGCTGATATTTCTCAGTGTAATTTGTTTTATATATTGTGTTTGGACTGTTCTAGTCTGTGTTGTTGTAGTTCTGTAGTTGTTTGGTTTGACTGTTTTCTTTCCCTTGTGTTTTAAATCTAATATCAGTTCCCTTCTAGCAGAGAAAGAAAAAAAAAATCGTTTCGAAATACGGCTGTTGGGCTGAAATAGCTGGAAGTCCTTATTAGTACCGAGAGTAAGAGCTATCTTTAACTCATGAGCATTTTCGGCCTCCCGATATCTACTACTAGACTGGCTTTAGAGCATTAAGACGGATTTTTCAACTCAGTAGTTATATCAAACCAAATCCAAATATTACTTCAGAGCTGCATCATTGAAATTTTGGGATGTTTGGAGTTAACAGTAACAAACACTACCACCAACGCTGCATCAGTGAAATTTTGGAATGTTTGGAGTAAAACAGTAACATACATCACGGCTATTGTTTTCATCTAAGAGCAACTGTACTCTGCAAGAATCACCATCATTATCTCTCTCTCTCTCTCTCTCTCTCACGTGGCTATTGTTTTCACATGCATCTTTAAATCAAAGAGCGACAGCAACTTGCAAGAATCACAATCACAATCTCTCTCTCTCTCTCTCTCTCTCTCTCTCTCTCTCTCAACTGAACAGTTGTATTAGATAGTGTCGTGTTTGTTGGTTTTGGTCAGGTTGAGAGCCGCCCGATGTCACGTCAGGTTGAAGAATTTCGTGCGGGGTCTGATTAATCCCCATTCGCAACCCAACCCAACCTGAACTAAAGTATAATTGGGTTAGTTGGGTTTGGATTGTGTACTGCGACCCAAGCTACAGATTTAATGAGTTGATCATATTATAGAAGTACACTACATCCAAAAATGGAGAAATAAACCTGTGTGTAGATGAGTGATGACATTACCCAAGAATATCTTCAACTAATGCACTGGGCCACATGAGAAAGTTTAGGAGTTATTTGTTGGCACTCGTTTGCACGTGAAAATGCCGTGAATTCCTACCGTTTACACAAAATAAGCTTTGTTCGTACTCATTTAAATAGTATATGTGCAGATTAAGGTGTAAAAATGATGGGTAAATGAAATCAATTTTTTTATTAAGATTTCAAATGAGAAAAGGTGTGAAATGATTACAATCTTGTTTGATTAAAAAAGCACCAGTAGAGAGGGTGCTTGGGATAGATGTTGCATTTCATATGTATAAATATTACATACGTAAAGTTTACATATGCATATCTTACTGATGTAAATCCCCATTTCATATCCCAAGTGTATACAGACGACCCCATGTGATGTGCACCATTATAATGTCTCTAAAATGTTCCATCTCTCTTACATGCGTGGCCTTCTTGATAATTATTGTACACATATCTGTTGTTTTGACCATGTCATGTACTAGTGGAAGGCCTACTTGATAAATGTACACAATATCCGGTGCTTTGGCCATTTTCATATACAAGTGGAACCCATATTTTCCATGGCTTGGATGTGTTAGATGTGGGCCGCCACATGCACATAGGTCCATCTTTTCTTTCATCTGAGAACCCATGAATCATGATCGTGTGGAAATCCCTACCAAACCAACAGCAAAATAACTCAAAACCGCATGAACACTTGTTTCAAACGGCCCCTACATGCATGTTTGGTACAGGTAGATATAATTCGCCAGAATTTGGACAGGTCATGTGGCCCATCCAAAAGAAGTTATTCCTTGGTGGCCCATTTCCGTACTTGACATAGGTCCTGATGCATGTAATAATTCATCTGAAGAAGCAGTGATAAGTTGCAGGAGAAGCAAATGAATACAATGATAGCCAAGATGGATCGTAAAGGGCAGAGGGTCCACACCACACCTCATGCCATGCTTTGTACAACTGAGAGAAAGAGAGAGAGAGAGAGAGAGAGAGAGAGAGAGAATTGTGACAATTGATAATGAAGGTAGATGGATGGTAGCAGACGCTCCTCTTCTACTGCTACTGATGGTATCTTGACCCTTTGATGTTTTGTCGCCTTATCTCAACTGTGGTAAAAGAGGAATGTGACAAAACGTGAGTGCAACTGAGATTCCCGACCCAGTTGTCGACTTATGACCCAACAAGGGTTGCGTGCATTAGGTGGAAATTTGGCCCACTTTGGATGCATGTGGCCTCCTCCCACTCCCTCCTAATTTTATCCTTGCTGCTCGATTGTCAGGCTTGGGCCACCACAACCTTTTAGTTTTAGCATCATGACACTCCTCTCCTCTCCTCTTTGTACATACCTAATTAACATGGCTTTTGAGAATATTAGAGATTTTGGGTGGGTGGGTAGATTTGCCTTATATTTTATGTTTGATTTTTTTTCAATTTTTTTTTTAACTCCAGCTTTTATGGAAACTTGCATAAAGCTCATTGGATGGGGATGCAAGAATTAGATTTCATGCAAATTAAATAATAAATTAAAATTAATATTTACACTAAATATTGATAAATATGTTTTTTGTAAATTGAGTGAATGGGAAATGGATATCTTTATTGAGAATTAAAGACCAATTTACAGAGTGTAATGAGACAAATAAGAAAACCTAAGTACATCTTAATATCAGTTTTAATTATTAAAATGAGTGATTCTGTTTCAATCTAATGGATGATTTTCTTCTTCGCTCCTTCGTGCCGTTGTGAGGGCGGGACCCGATGAGATTTAGAGGGTGGTCCTGCCTTTGGGAATGGTCTGGATGCGTGCTCCCACATGAGTGCGTCTGCAGGGAAAACTTTTCTAATCTAATTTAATTACACTAATTATAATATTAATGATAATACACTATTATAACTAATAACTAATAATTGCAGTATTTATTGGCCACAGAGGCCTTTGCCATTGTACCTCTTTGCAAGATTGTTGAGATTAATATTCTATTTCATTGTTTTCTCTCAAATTTTACACTCTCCACCTTTTATTAACTCAAACAGTAGTATACTAGATTAATATAATAACATAAACTTAAATCATGCAAAATTACCCACTTAGGAGTTGGTGGAGTGGCATGGGTTTGCTCTCCATGTCTTGTGTTCAAAAGCCATCCCAAATTTACTTCGGTGTGCATTTGTGTAAATTTAGCATGCGCCATCGAAGGGTTAGTCTGTGTCAAAGACCTTACAGGAATAATACCCACGTCATAAAAAGCAAATCATGCAAAAAGCGAGTGCACTTATGGACCGGGCCATCCTTCCCGATCCAACTTCCACCACTTTGGACTAGATTTTGACTCTCTTTTTTTGGTCTGTTGGGTAATGCAGACCCAAATATTCAATGGTTTGGGCCTGGGCCAAGAATTTTTTTTTTTTGTCCCCACTCAAAATCTAGATTTTTACCAAAGGGTGTGCGTATTTTTGCACATAGGCTGCGCCTACGCTTGAGTTCAGCCTTTGGCTAGATTTTACAAAAATATTAGGCCTGATGATTAAAAAGACAAAAACGGCTATGAGCATCCCTACTTATGCGTGACTTCAGTACATCACCATTAACACAAGAGAAAGTCCAAAGAAAAACCTTCTTTTTCTGGATTCTCTCCTTTTTGTACTTTTGAGAATGAGCAGGCTTGCAGGGGTCTCAACTCTCAACCAGGCATCCTCACGTGAAAGATGTATTGAAAATGGAGTTATTCTATTTTCTTTCTAACTATTAAACCAATTTTCTTATCTATTTCTTAATTACTCAATATTTCAGTATTTGAGTTTATATATTTATTATAATATTTTGAATAAGTCTTAAGATATTTTTAAATACATCAAAACCCCAAATTTTAAAGATCTCTAGATATTCACTTCATAGTTGTTGCCCGATAACAGAGTCCATATGTAAAATTTGTGATCCCTGGCTCTCCTCATGTGAGCAGGTTTCTCTCCCCTGATGAGCTACGTATCGGCTGGAGTCTCTCATTGGTAGCAATCCCCAAGGATGGGTAAAAAAAAAAATTAACAATTCAAATTGCAATAAAGTTATTAAGTGATTTCTGAACATTTTTTAAGGAACAATGCTACATGGACGTACTCTTGGTCCGAATTTTTGCCCGAATTGTATTGTAATACCATATTTACCCTCAAATGGCTTTCACTCACTCACTCAAATGTCTTTTCACCTTTTTATTTTCGGAATTCGGACCAGAATTCTAGCTGGGAGTTAGTCCAAACGGCATTTTTCTTTTTGAAGCAACCCTCTGACTTTCTTCCTCCAGGGTATCCGGGCTCTGGTGGATATGAAGCTCAAGTGGTAGTGGATTTTGGACTGTTGAGTCTCTCGGGATCAAGTCAAAGTATATAAAGCATATCTCCTGATTGAGTCTTACCATTCTCCTTTAATTTTGGTGATGAGAGTATGTCAGTCAACAAGGGTCATTTGATATGACACCTCGTTGATGTGCCCAAAGAATTTGCAGAATCATGGAGTTTTTCTGGATCACGGGTTATCTGCTATTCAGATTTATGCAAACATAGCAAAAAGTTTTAAAATAAAAGTCAAAATGGATCATATTTACCAGAAAATATTAACAAAATTAAGGGTATGATAATTCTAATTCAGGAAAAGTGGGTTGGATTTGAGTAAAACCAATCTGAATCCATCTTTCTACTGTTTACTTTGGGAAATCATCATGAGAGATTAGGTTTTTAAAGGGCCTATATGCATGCATCAAAATATACTTCAGAAACTAAATGCATAGGCTTTAAGTTGAAAATGAACATCAAATGATCTTTTCTTTTATATAAATATAGTAAAAAAAAAAAAAATGAATAACCAACCATTCCCCTTAATTGTTCATTTCTCATCCTCCTTTTATTTTATTTCTACAGGAGGAAAGGTTATATAATGCTTATTTTATAGGACATTTGGCATATCAATATTCTTTAAACCCTGCATTTTTAATTTCATGACCGAAAATCTAATAATGTCACCAAAGTCGTTTGACTCTGATACACATTTTTTTTTTTTTTAAAATTTTTCTGTCTTGGATCCCATGATATCATGGGATCCAAATGTTAAAAGCTGAAAAGCTTGTACATTAAAAAGCCCAAACAGTCTTCTTATCTGGACCTATATCCCATGATATCATTGGTTTTTAAGCTTCCATGATATCATTGGATCCAGGACAGAAGAGTAAAAAAATAAATAAAAATGTACCAGAGTTAAATGACTAGGGTGACATAATAGGTTTTTAGTCATGAAATTGGAGGAATAGAGTTTAAAGGGAATTAATATGTCAAATCCCCTATTTTCTATAATTCACTTTTGGTCTTCATTTTTAACTAATTATGGGTATTGCATTGCAAACAAATAGGGCCTAAGAGATCGAAAATCGTGACAACACATTCTGGATAGAAAACTATTAAAATGAGAAAATCCAGAAGGGTGCTAAGTGGGCCTTACAACAAAGAGCAGTGCGGCCAGATCTGACTCTTTTTTTGGTTAAAAAAAGTGAAACAATTAGCGTGGTGGGGTCATCACCAAAATAAGGAAGAGCTTTAAAAAAATGTAGAGGAGGAAAAGATGGCAAATAAGAAGGAAGGTGAAGAGGAGTGTATAATGGGCATGAGAAAATTAGCATGGATAGGTCATCAACAAAACCAGAGAGAAGAAAAATAAGAAGGAAAGAGTGGAAGTGGAGTGTATAGAGGAGTCCATTCATGAACCGTCACTGTAGAGAAAAAAAAATGGAAGAGAGATACCAATTCCATCACTTTCACATCTGGCATAAAGAAAGGAGAGAATCCTAGACAAAAAAGAAAGTAAAAAGGACGGGAGGCAACTTTACTGAATTCAGAGAACTCAGCTTTCCATATTAAAAACCTTTTTTCCATTAATCATCTGTTCATCACAGCTCGAATGATGCAGGGTAGTTGGCCTCTAACAAAATGTTTATCATACAGGACGACTAAATCAAATAATAGATATATTTTTGAGTGAAAGTAACACTCAAATCTGCTCACAATCTGAAAAAGTGTACATGACTAATATAAGATTGAAATGCGACTGGATATATAATTGCACTATTGGCAATTCTCTTCAACAAACTTATAGTAAAAGATAAAAAATTAAAAGAGATAAAAGTAGGCTTGTGGACGACGACTTTTGAAAAGACATCACCTAAAAACCTATATATCAGTGTTGATTATAGGTTCCATTGATAATTAAATCCTATGTAAATTGATAGTAATAAGTTTGATTATAAATTCACTAATAGCTTAATGGCGAGGCATCTACACATAAACAACTAGAAATCAATCTCTGACTGCAAATCATTTGGTGAGGGACCTGACATGGTTTGCATGCATGTGTATGGATGTGTGAGTATTTAGGAAGTTTTAAAACGTCAAGATAAAGTATACCTTTTTTTCTAAAAGAAGGTTCAAGTTTAAGTCCACCACGGACTCAAACCGAAAGTAGTGCTTCTTATCCAAACTTGTTGGTCCACTCAATGATCTTCCCCATGTATGTTTATTACCCATACAATAAATAAAAAAGTCACGCCACATAACATGCAAACCTTTGCCCTTAAGAAATTGCTCATTTATTGTGCAGCCCACTGAGACGCATGATGATCAAAAGAGGCAATGTGATGTATTGGACTCGAATGTTTTGTCTCTCATCGACATTAGCCAATGAAATAACTTGAACTCTTAATTTAGCGCAAGAGATATTTGCAATAAGTTAGAGATGATAACCTTATTCATAATATCTATTTCTAATAAATTTGAACTCATTTGGAATCCTAATTCAAAAACCTAAAATCTTCATCTCTAATTTATTTCTAATATACGTACCTAGTGTTTTATTCTCAAAATCCAACGAATATTCATTTTGATAAAAATCCACTAACCAGTATTTAAATTACTAAGAGGGTTAACCTCAAGTGGTAGCGCAATTGACTAGGATGACGACTCATGGTTTCAAACTCACGCTCTTTCCATGGGGCTACTAGTCCAACAAAAAATCCGACTAATTTGGTGTGTGGGGGAGGCAGGGACTTCATGTGACAGGTGAATAGCCTAGCCGGTTTTCCACAAGGTCGGACACCCCGTCATAAAAAAGAAGAAAAAAAAGAGCAGTGAGTGGCTTTAAATCTACTTTATCTTTCAAAAACAAAAAAAAAAAGAGATAATATTTGTTGGAAGATTTTGCTTTGTAACAGACGACAAGGGAACAGTGCCTTTCCAACCTTTATCCTATTTCAAGAGTCGTAACCGAATCTTCCCCACTATACACCAACAAACACATACAAAAAGATTCAATCATACGACCATCATCACATGAAGTGCCTTTTAATGATGCTTGTAACGCCCGTTCCGATCCTTTTTTGGGTGGGAAGTTGGGATCGTCTTCTTTGAATTTTGAACTGCTGCCTAAAGCGGGGCCTGGTCGCGGTATCGTGCTGTCCACGAGTGAAAATGACCGAACTAACCTTCCAATGACCTCAATCAACATAATAACCCATGGCTATTTCTGTCCTTTCATTCTCATTCAAATCTGTTTTAGTCCTCTAAAATAAGATTAGAAGCTAGGTTTAGGGTAACGGCATCTTGGGCTAGTGGCCACCCATGTGGGACCACTGCCACGTGTAAAGCTCAGATGGGTTATGCCTTTTAAAATGTTCAACATCTCTATTTTATATTGCTTGCTGTAGTTGGAAAACACATGGTGGCCTAGGGCCAATTAACGGCTAGGCTAACTTCAGTAGTTTGAAGGACCATTTAAGTGATTCTTCCCCTCCTTTTAACGAGGGGCCAGTACAATATATGCCGCCCAAGATGGAGCCGTACAGTGAGTTTAAGGGTCACTTTCGGCCATGAAGAGGATGACAACTTATGTGGGCCCTACTCATTAAATTGTGTACTGCTAAACGTACAATGGGGTCGGCAAAATTCCTTATCAGGCCAGGCCTCCAACTCACGCAACATCAACCGCCGGATAGGGTAATTACAAGAGATTTGATTGACATTATTCCTTGTTTTCAAGCTGAGTTTGAATTGGAACTTATCCAGTCTCTGGATAAAGGAATTGGAATTGGTTTGATTCTCCTTTGACATCTTGCTTGGCTATTGAAGTAAATACGACTAATCGCACCATGTCCCTTGCAGGATTTAGGAGGAGGGTTTTCAGTTTCAAACATAACTCTGTTAACATTTTCAGTACAGTAATTAAAAAAAATCAAAGTTAAATATTTTTTTATTTCTTGACTTGATTTTGGGGTGGAGGGATGCAAGATCCGAGCTTAGATCAGCCTTTATAGATTTGGATTTGGCATGAAACCTATGTGTAGCATTTGGATCAAGAATAAACTTAAAAAAAAAAAGTTGAATATATCTAAGTTTGGTTGCCTTTAGAATTTATATATTTTTAATATGTGAATATGAAATCCTAGATGGATCCATAGCCTTAGGTCTAAGCATACAGGGATTCGATTTCGAAACCTTTATGCATGAATCCTCGTTGATTCAGACTTGGATCTAACTTCTCTGGTTCCAAAAATAAATTTGATACTAACCTTTATTTAAAACTGAAAATCAGAATTTAGATAATTGAATACTCATTAGCAACCTTGTACACATGTTACCCACAACCTTCTTCTGAACCTAATTTCATCCACCCAACCACCTGTCCCCCCTTCCTTAGCCCTCTGAAAGATTTCATTGGACTACCAATACTTTCTCTCTCTAGCTATCCAGATCTTGTTAATGCTTTTACTTCGTTGTACCTGCTAGTATTTGTTTGGCTGTCTCCACATGTCAGTTCACCACAAGATCAGGCTTCTGGTGGCCAAAACAGGTTTTTCAATTAATTAACAGCAAAGAATCCATAAACATCATCAATTAAATATAAATATAGAACTAGACTTCCGTGCCCCTGATGGACCTGCACTCACTCTTACCACACTAGCAGAAGATCATATCCGTCCGCATTGGTTAAATCACAGGTTACAAGAAACAAACGGTTCAGATTTGTTGATGAGAAGGGTGTAGACTGGTGTCCTTCATGAGCATGGAAAGACAGGCCATCAAAATATTTAATAGGAGTGGGGGAGGTGATGGAAAGGCGCGTGGTCGTATCGTCATCACCTGCTTTCTTCCATTTCAATTCCCGATACGATGTTTTCGGGTTGCGAGCAGATAACATACGAGCGTAGCGGATGTAAACAAGTGCTGGAAATGCTCTCTCCTTACGTCGATCAGTCTCCTTGACCGATCCGATTTTTTCGCTCGTTGCAGGGGCTGGCATATATATATCTACCTATCTATAATCCGCTTTCCTCTCTCATAGCTTTTCTTTTTCTGAGCTTAAGCTGAGAGAGGTCTGTACTCTTAGTCCTTTTTTCCTAGTTTCAATCATCTACTTTGGAGATGGGTAGAGAGAGGTACTGGAGCAGATCCTTTAGAAAGGGAGAGAAGGAGAGCGTTGGGTGCATGAGTGGCGTTCTTCACTTCTTTGATTTTCATCAGATTCAGTTCTGCACGCAGCCACAGCAACAGTCACAGCCGCGTGATACGTTCTCGCTTCAAGGTATAGATAGATACCGTTCTTATCTTCTTCTTATTCTTCTTGTTCCATGTAGTGTTCGTTTTTGAAGGAAAGTGTTTGATGGGTGTTGTGCAATTCAGGTTTAGAAGCACCAAGAAACAGCTTGGAGTTGGATGTGGATACTTCATTATCTTTTACTCCTACTTCTGCAGTGGAAGATATACCGGTAAGGAGAAAGTAAAAAACTCATTTGGTTGTTTAGCAACTCTTTCTCTTTCTCCGAAACACCTTAAATATGTGTTTTTTCCTTTCTTGTAGACTGGTATTCGACTTCATCCAGTACAACCAAAGTCCTTAGAGAAGGAGTTATCATCAGAGGCCAGCAGCTTGCAAGGATCCAAGACACCCAATCTGGTCGCTCGTCTCATGGGTCTTGATATTCTACCGGATGAAGTCTCCCCTCGACCGTCTTACTCACCAATGAGATCTCATTCATCTCGTACATCAGTTCAGAGAAGAGATGGAATCCTTCCTGTAAATGAGACTACTAGATATGATTCGGGCATCCGTTCTTTGCCTGATACACCGAGAATATCATCGGCAAGAAGATCAGATGTAGGTCCAAGACTTTCTCTGCAACTTAACCAGGAAAACGTGGAAACAACCGAGTTGAATTGCTACAACGCAAGTGCTGCAAGGGGCTCTTTCTCATCTTCCTCTTCATTTGCGTCGAGAAAGTTGAGGACTAGAGAAGGAAGATTCTACGAAGAAAACAGAAGCCCAACCACATACGCGAGGGAGATTGTGAAACAGGTTAAGGAAAGTGTGAGTAGGAGAGTGGGACTGGATATCACAAACATCAGCAGCAGCAGCAGCAGAAACAGATGCAGAGGCGAAAGCGTCTCTCCTTCAATCAACATTAGAAAGACTACTAAGAAGCCCTGTAGAGCAACAGATGAATTGAAACAAAGCAAGACACCAACGCCTTCATGTTCTCCCCGTCTCAAGTTTTTGGAGACCAAGACCAAGAGCATGGAAAACAAGGACCCCATCATCTCTAACTCCAATTCTACAAAGGCATCGTCTCCCAAACCATCTCCAATTACAACAACCTCAACTCCATTATCAGCACCGATAGTGAAAGAACCATCACCAAAATCCAAGTCAAAACCATTGCCAAAATCCACAGCCAAGTGCAGAAAGGCCACCTGCGAACGATTCACTCAACGACCATCTTCCAATTCCCAAACTGGTCTCAAAAAATGCAAAATACCCTTGTCAATTCAAATCCAGGACCCGCATTCAATCACCATTCAAAAACCGGTAAGTAATCATCTTGTTCATCCTTTCCTCTCTCTCTCTCTCTCTCTCTCTCTCTTTAATTTGAATAAAATAATACTCATTGAATGAATTTTACTCTCCCTACCTATTCTCACACAGGCACATGCACAGGCACAAACGGTCGTTAGTTCTCTGTCACTTTGTGGCTCGAGCCAACAACAACAGCGTCAGCAGTACGAACAACAGCACCGAAAGCCGAAGCAGCCGCGCGACGACCGAGACGACAGTAGCATCCGCACCACCGTTACAAATGGTGCGGATCTCCGGTACGTAAAAGAAATCCTCCAACGTACGAACATCCAGTCGAACGCTACGACATGGTTCCACCATCTTGATCCCACCCTCTTTCACCAACTTGAGCTTGAGCCCTCGTTCCATGCAACAACTTCTGGCCCACTTCAACATAGCTGCAATCGACGGCTGCTATTCGATCTCATTGATGAAATCCTCCTCTACAATTCCATCAAGCCCCACCTGGGCCTATTAAGAAGAGAACCACTCTCATCATCATTTTCTTCTTCAAATCGGCTATTGTCGCAGGTTCGGTCCCTTCTTTCGGTCGAGTACGAGGCGCTGGACATAGATGGGTTGGTTGGGTCCGACCTGTCTAGGAGTAAGGTGAGCTGGGGCGCGTGTTGTGGGTCCCAGGACGAGGAAGGTGAGTCGATCGCGTTCGATTTGGAGCGCGAGATCATGGACTCGCTCGTGGATGAAACTCTAATGTTGTTGATGTTTTCGACTCGGAAGCGGGTTTCAATCGCAGCCGTTCCATAATGTGATTGAGATGTGATGAGTGGGCCACGTATGTCACGTGGGCGTTCACGTGACGAGATGCCATTGGGAGGTGGAGCTGTTCCTTTGGCACGTGAGAGGTGTTAGCCAACAGTGGCATCAGATGGCATCTTTGCGCCCGTAGCCCGTCCGGGCCTACCTGGGTTGAGCCTGAAGGCGTTTGTGGGTATGGTAGGCTGCAGGAGCTTGGGAATTGTTAATGGTTGGTTTGCTGTTCGAACATTGGCCCTTTTTGTTTTTCTTTGTTAGAAAATGGTTTCCTACTGTTGAGGTATGTGTCATGTTAAGAGTTATTACTACTTGTGTACAGATTTGAGCCTTGTACAATTGGAATCTAAAATGATGTCATCATCGCATGCGAATAAATGTTTAGATGGTCAATGAATGTTTATCCATTCTCCCTAATCCACTTTCTTGAAATGGGTGGTTATCATTTTTTAATTTTTGATGGGCATATGGGCCCAGGGTTCAAATTATATATCCATTACCTTTTTCCACGTGTGTAAGTCTTTTTTTCATTTATACCCCATAAAAATGAAATCACTATATAAAAAACTATACTTCTTTTTGCAAGAGAGATGTGAACGTGAGTTTCACACAAAATCTTTTTTTTGTAATTGAGCTTAATGTGAAACTAAATGGAATATGAAATGTCCATACAAAGTTCCAGGCTGTCATATATGGACAATACAACTGCGGAATATGAAATGTTACAAGCTGATTTGGGCATCTTGAACTGACATGACATGTTGGGAAGTCTGTCAGTTTGTTAGGTACCTTCCTTGTGATTTGTTTGTACCATGTCCATATAAGCCTACACCAAAGTATATTACTTGGCCACGCAACAGTTGGGCCTACAGAAAAATTAAAAATGGAGAGATTTTTCGTTACTTAGCAGATTACAGCAGGAGCAGAAATTTCACTGCTCCTCAGTTTATGAGATGGCGTCTGCAAGCCCTGACGCTGTACTCCATCCATGATGATATGCGGACAAAACGACTCCAGCATTTTATTCTCTCCCTTGCGGATGTGGAGGAATGTCATATGTGTATGTGTATCACATAATCTTCAAAAAAAGGCCTCGTAGTCATAGGCCGCTGGAATGAAGTGGGGGCTACTACATGTGAATATAAGCTTTTTTTTTAATCTTTTTTTTTCTACCGAAAAAAATAAAAAACTAATCAAATTTTATGTTAATTCATTTATTAAAAAAAGTGTGGATTAGCATGGGCCCGTTTGTCTCCACTACAATTCATAAGAACTGAACATGTATTTGCATTTTGAGTAGATAGGAATTGAATGCACAAGGTGTTTAAAAATGAATATTAAATGCGATTTTTCAAAAATGAACATTAAATAATATTTTTTTTTTAAAAAATATAAATAAAAGAAGATGCAATTTGATGTTCATTTTTAGAAATTTATCTTTAATCTTAATTTTTAGCCACCTTATATATTGAATTCTTATATATTTTAATAAAAATAAACAAGGCGTCATAAAAAAAGGTTAGGACTATAAATATAACGAAAGAAAGCCTACCTTCAGTTGAAGTGGGAGTTTTTATTGGAAGCACCTTTTTAAGATGAAAGAACCTAATGTATACAAGATGATAATGATATTATACAACATGGAGCTCCAAAAATGCACTATATAGGATGCTCTTATGAGATTAATAGTGTTTTCATTTAATGTTAATTAAGTGCAGATTATGCTACTCTAGAACGATAAAAAGTAAGCCCTCCATGTCTTTTGACTCTTTGGCTTGTCATTTTAGCCCACACAACTCTTTTCTTTAATTAGAATTCTTCTTGTACTTTATTTCTATTTGTTGCGATTGGTATGTAAGTAGAAGTGGCGACATGTGAGGGGCTTGTTTGTTTTAGGTGAGAACTAAGTTGGATTCAATGTAAGGCGAGGGCCGGAGAAGTGGACTCATTTGTCACGAAAAAACAGTGTCCGCAGGTATTGGTTTTTACTCAACAAATTTAGAATTGAAGAAAGGTACAAGTGAAATAATGTCATGGCGTTCCACAATAATCAAAGCATGGACTTTTGAAAGGAGATGTGCTTCGAATTTTTTAAGAAGAAAATTATTGACGTGACATTTTACTTGATATGTATATCTATTGATTGGAAACAGCCATTAAATTAATAGGAGAGCATAACAACAACAATGAAAGAAAGCAATATAGCTCTTATAATTAAGTACTACATGCAGATCCAATTACATGATAGAAGCGAATAAAGGAACTGTCTTCTCCTCCCCTAGCTTAGATAAAAATTCAGCCATGAAATTAGCTTTTCGTGCCACATGAGAAAATGAGACCACACCGAAATAAGATAAGAGTCTTGATCTCATTGAGAATGATTAGGAACCTAACAAACAGCATTTGCCGAATCACTTTGTATTGACATGACATTTTTATTTTTTATATTTCAAAAAGTCTTTCTGAGAAAGTCATCAAGACAGAAGCATTAATTTATTATTTTACCCTAAAAACATTTTCAAAATGAAGGAATCAACTTGTATTTGTTATAATTTATCGAGCAAAAGGTATTTATTGACTGTCACTGCGTACACCTTAAAAGAGTTGACTATGATTCTTATTACTTACTAGTCCTTTTTAAAGTGGGATTCAGTGGTTTCATATGTCCTGACCTAGAGAACTTGACGGTAGGGGTTTAAATATGGGGTTTGTATATACAATTATAATATATTAAGCTTGAAGGTTTTAGATCTAATTTTCACCGTGCTTTTTAATTTTAATTAGAAGTTATTTTTGCTTTCTTAACATACTCTCCCTTCACTTTTCACTAATATACTTTTCCTATTTGTGAACTCTCATCTTTCCTGTTTCTAACATACAAAGAATCCTACCTCTTCATGCATACCCGTAATTAGCACGGATTTTTGTGCTAGGTAAGATATTAATGGCCACTCGTCTTTAGTTGCAGCCATCCCCACTCTAAAAATCTTTCATAATTGGCCATGAACTTTTAGCAAGAACTTAAATTCTTTTGACATAAAAACCATAAATATCTTTCTCTAAAGTTAAATTACCATCTCTTGTGGGTTTCTTGTGATTGTGAAGTACCCTTGGAATGGAGTAAAATGTCGTCAGATCATCATTGAGAGAAAGAAAGAGTGCAGAAGTTTCACTGTTACCATCTCAAAAGCACAGATTATAATTGAGAGAAGGATAGAGAGCAGAAGTTTCACTGTTACCATCTCAAAAGCACATGTCAGGAACCAGAACAATACGATATCAGATAAATGCATGGGGTTGTTTGTTTATATCTTGTTCCTACAATTCCTATCCCAAGTGAGTGAGCGAGCGAGCACTGCATGCGACACGTAGTAGACAGAGCTCTGGGAATAGAAAGCGACCGTTATTGGTAATGCAGTTTCTTTGCATTGTGTTTTCTCAACTCAATTCACATGTGTAAGTATGGGCTTGAAAAGGGCGGGCAACCACTCCATTTGTATTTTTGTAAAATTTAGGCGGCCGTGTCTCTCAGTATCTCAGATGATTTACCCCTTCCCTTTGCCTTTCCCATTTTTTCTCACTGTATTGTTTACTGTACCTCCTTTTTCTTTAATTGCTAGTGTTGCTACGTTTCCACCTTATCTCCCCCACTTGTGTTTTTTGATGTGATATGGTACCCTTTTGGCTATCTCCCTCTTACTGGAAAGAAAAGAGAAAATTACTAAATGAGAGATATAGCGGCAAATTCAAATGCAATGTTTGTTTGTGTCTTCACAACCCAAAGTACAGCCCTCTGGGGCAAGTTTGGCCTTGTATTCATCTATTTTTCTATCCTTTCAAACTTCCATTGTATTGTGGTACTGTGCTGTCAAATTTTACAGCCCCACTTTTTTATCATAATAATCTTATATCCATTTATTTTAATTTGTATTCATAACTCTACATTTTTTAACGATTTGGTGCTGGTCACTTATTTTTGACTACCTATGATTTAACATTATCATCACTTTTTTTATTTTTTATATTGGTAACATAAGACTAACACACGCTTCAAGGTTGCAATTGTGAGCACTATCTTCCGCCGTGCTTCGTTTCTTGTCTATCTTCAAGGGCAGAGGGAGGACATCAAGGGGGAGCAGTTGCCCTCCCCTTTTAGAAATTTGTGTTCACCACTGCAGTAAGTGTGTGAAAGCCTAATATGGGTTCAATCCATTGAAAGTCTCAACCAATAAAAGTAAAAGTCCAATGTTTATGCAACTAGTATATGGTCTCACTATAATACTGAGCACATCACTCTTTTATTTAAATGTTCAATCTGTGGTGAGAGTAACTCCTATCATAGTAAGATTTAGGGACAGTCCTGTTAAGGATATGACGTTTATTTCAAGCGGCTCGGATATTCAATAGGCGACCCCCACTATGGAGTTTTACATGATCCCTGGCACGTAGGAAGCATGAGTGAGGTATTTAAACATTTCATACTCTTAACTTTGCATTATTCTACCATTTATACCTTTGAGTTTATCTTTTCTTTTTATCAATAGTGGGCAGATACTTTCATCTCAACCTTTATTTTATATATATAAAACGCGACTAAAATGATACTCCATCTATCCAATGATCAAGGCTAGAATCTAATTTCCTCGACCAGAGGACTCTGGCATAGCTTGTAACAGCAGTCTGTTGTTCTACGGAGTAGTCTTCTAATTCTAAGTTCAGCATTCCGTAGGTATCGATGCATGCGCCTAGAATTCAATCCAGTACTCATGTTGATGGGGACTGGAGACTATATCTAGTCCGTGAGTAGAAGGAATCATAAGGATGTGGAATGTTTCGTAGCCTTGAAACTTGGGTGAGCCCTAGGTAGCAAAGTTTAAAGTCAGTTTGGTTGTTTCTTGGGTCTGCTGTAGCTCAGTGCTCTCGTATGGCTGTTTCCTGTTGTCCAATGGGGTGGATCTCAGTCTTGCTTCTTTGGGAAGGCTGCCCTCCCGCAAATTAATCTATAAAACTCGGTAATTAGCAGCTCGTGATTACTTTGTGGGGTCACTTCTTCATGCCTAATGTGGGGCTTACACGCAGAGGCCATGTGATCAACAATAAGGAGTGCTGATTCTTTCTTTTGATAACGGAGTGTGTCCTACCCTAATTCCTTCCGGCTCAAGGGGAAGTCGAGTGAATCCCCTACGTCGCTAGTGTGGCAGTGTAGTTAAATGTGTAGTTTTTCAATTCGTCCAAAACCAAGTCATGTCCAAGCTCCAAACTTCAAAATCAGTTGAACACAAAACCTAAAACTGGATAAATAAATAAAGGACCACTAGAAGAAAAAGACTACAAAAGGTGAGTAGCAATTGTTTTATGTTCTAATTTAGAGGTGCATATCTTAAACTCGAAACAATTCAGTGACAATGATATCTCATCTCACACAGCTGGACTGGGACCCCAATAGCAAAAAGAACTCTCAACCTTGACTTGGCAAGTCAACTAGTGGAGTCAACTTGGCGATTTGAGGAGTTATGTCAACCCTTTATTTAAATTTTTTTATGAATATTGGAAATTTATATATAAAAGAAATCTAGTATGATGATTTAAACACACTAGCGTAGTTTTGATTAAACATGATAAAGTAGCAAATTATATTTTAACACCTTAGGATGCTGAGGTTATTTTCATATATTATTCTAGATAAAGTCAAAATATTAAGGGACTCTTTATTTGTATTAAATTAACATAGAGGAATTGAATGCATAAGATTTATGCTATAAGTAGTTATAAATGAAAATCCTAGACAAATAGAAAAAAATGAACATCATATAAGCTTTCCTTCTATGCAATTAGATTAAAATAAAAATGGGAGACGAATAACTAATTCATCTCTCATATTTATTTGATTTTATTTTTTTTTAAAGAATAGCTTATTTGATGCTCGTTTTGGAAAATTCAACTTTGGCCTTTATGTTCAACAAGATATAGTATAAATCATATGTATTCAAATTCTATGTATTGTAATGCAAACAAATAGTGAGGTTGTCATTACTGGTTGAGTACAAGGGTGTTATTTTTAGGGATTCTTATGAGAAAATATGCTTAAATCATGACTAAATGTATAAGAGTACAAAAACATAAGAAATGATGGATTAGGGTGTTGTACAATCTTTTTGGACAGAGTTACCCTTCCAAGGATATCTTTATCCCTTTAAAGATATCATCACCCATTTATCATTTTTGTTCATCGTTTGGGGAGGGTGTGAATCGTGGGAGAAGGTTGAATGATTAATAAACTAATATAGTGGGTGAATAGGGTGTGGGAGGGTGATGATATATTGTGATGATAGAGATGAAATTGGTGTTTTGAAGTAGCTGTTGTATGAGTATGTTGATGAGGGATAATGGTGTGCTCGAATAGGCTGGTTGGTTTGGTGGGTTTGAATGAGTTGGTGAGCGTCTTTTTTTGGGTTTGGCCCATTTTGCACTTTCTTTTTTCACCCCCAGTAGTCTCATTTTTCAGCCATCATCACCGTCTCACTCTCTCCTTCTTCCCTATTAATCGGATCCACAAAACCCATCTCATCATCCTCACCCCAGCCATCCATCTTTCTGAATCTCTCTCCATCTCTCCACACCCTCACTAAACTATCTAGATGATGATTTCACTAAAAAAACAATCTAGATGAGGAGAGTAAGAGAATGAAGTTGCACGTTTCGATGAAAATGGAAAAATGGGTAGCAATATCAATATCATTAGATGGGTAACATTATGCTAGAGGGCCAATTATGTCAAAAAAAAAAAATATACATTATCCTAATTTGTCATTTTTATGTTTTTGTACCCATATTTGTTTAAACATAGCTTACACATAATTTTTTCATAAAAATCCCTTATTTTTAACATAGGATATTCAGATATTAATAATAATTGACAATGCCATTATAATACCACCATTAGGTATTTTCAAGAAAACATCCTGAAAATCTCAGAATAACTCAAAATATTGTCAATATTTCCAACACTGATTCGGGCAACAGTAACTGTCAAATCAATGTACAGGGAAAGACATCACACTTATAAATGGATAAGAAGTGCCATGTATTTCCCAATGGGGGAAGCAATTGATCACCTCTGCTGCATAATAGTCCATCAGTTGGTTGTGGACATAAAAATACAATCGAATGGGGATGATGATATCAGGTTTGAAACCTGTGGCAAAAGGGCCTGCTGTGCCCAGGCTTCAATTGCCTAGCAAGAACTGGGCGTAATCACTGGGCCCACACCCGAAAACGACAAAGGTGAATCAATTAATGGAATAGGCTTTTTGGTTGGTGCCGTTGGTGCAACAACTTGCATTGTGGCTTCCAACCAGCTGACAAACACAATTAATGTGGGCATGCCACTAATAGTGCAAGGTTGTAAATTGGTACCAAATTATTTGGATGAATGGAGTAATCCGACGGAAGAAAAAACAGAGAATTGAACCCAAAACCTGTTTTTGGATCGATAGGGCCCATAGGAAAAATCTGTGCCAATAAAGCCATTTGGATTGGGGTATCCTATCATTTTAAATAGTGTTTGGGTTGTGGCAAAATCTTACGCTTACCATTTATCTTCCTTTTTCATCCGAGCTTTGTTAAGAATAAATTGAAATGGAAAAACCGAAATTTATGAAGCGAACCTGCCATCCCCAATATAATTAAGATAAGTCTTTGACGATCATCCTCTGGTGATTTCAAATAAATGGTGAATTAATTTAGGACGTGTAAGGATAGGGCTATAGTATTTCAAGGTAGGAAAGCTAAGAAAGTCTGTATGTTGCCTTTTCAAACATTTATTGCCCAAAACTACCACCTGTCAATGTGGTCCCCCATTCATGCTACACATAGGTTCTACATGCTATATCTTGTTTGCAGAAGGGACATGGTACTGAGTACTGACCAGCTCTTCTACCAAAGGGCGCATGCTTCATGAATCTGGGTCCTTTTGATCCTCCCACGACTTGCAGAATTCCCTAGCTAGAGGAATGGAACCCCATAGTTAGGACCACCTCTTGGAAAGTTTAAGTTGCTCAAATGAACGCCCTCCTCCTGATAAAGATTCTCCTAAATTTTAATTCAATAATTGGGCTCACTGTAAGATTAATTATCTAATAATAACATAATTAATAACTAAAATTAAATTAATAATATTATCATTATATTGTAAATTTATTTTAAGAGGTTTGGATTTTCGAGCTCTCTTCAAAATTAAGATACAAAAGAACTCTTGATTTATTTTCTTATTTCTAGCTACCGAATACAAGTTCCGCCTATTTACTTATTTACTTAACCTAGGAGGTGCTAAAGACTTACTAACAATTTGAAATAAATCCAAAAAAAAAAAAAAAAAGCCCAAACCAACTAAATATTAAACAGATGGGTCCAGATTGACTCTGAACAATCTGACCTGTCTGTAAATTAAAAAGGCACATTTGCAATTTAAAAGAGCTAAAATATAAGAACCAAATTAGATTGGTTAAAAATGGCTCCTTGAGTATTTCCACTACTTCTACTAACGCCTCCAAGCTTTGGTAGCTTCTACTAATGCTTTGAGGTTTTGGTAGGAATGGCTAGCCGAAGAAATAAAATATGATATTAGAGCCACCCGGTCTTAAGTTCAAATCTCAGGAAGAACGACTCGGAAAAAATAAATAAATAAAATACATGTCACAAAAAGTGCACCCATCCATCCAAGAGGGCATATTGGAAAGTACGAATGACTAGCTGAAATAAATTCAAGACTTAGGAGCGTCAGTTCTTATATGGTTGTCCAGGTGAAAACTTTTTTTTCGGATTGATTGGCGATTGAAATCGAATTTGGCCAAAATATTCTCCTTCAAATACAATCAGCCATAGATTAGAAACCCAGCAGTTCAAATGGGAAAAGATCCTGGTAGTTTCTGGACTAAACCGTAGCCCAAAAACAAAGTAAGATGAATGCCAAATTAGAGTGCTTTAAAAATCGTTCACAAGGTTGGGTCTACGGTATATTGGCATCATGAGCTATACAGGTACAGCAAAAAGAAGGGAGGGGTGGTCAATGTATGCTTGTAATCATAGTTCAGCAATTAGTTGAGTTACAGAACACTATAATACAGTGATCAATGCTTCCTTTTAATGGTTTTGACCACACCAAGATAGCTGACCCAGCACAAACCGTCTCATTTCTTTCAAACTATTACCATCAGAGCCAAAACTTCCAAGGTTTGAAGTACTGTAATTTTGGGGCACGTCCACATGTGGCAGTGTATCCAAAAGCCTACTATAAGAAAAGGCCACTAGCAGGCCCCCCTTGCTTAAGTGCCAATTGAATCTTTTAATGCTGGAAGTAAAGACAATGAATCCCATGTACAAGCAAATCTTATGATTTAGTTGTGAATCTTACACTTTCACACTTTGATACTTGGCTGCATCAAATCTTACAATTCAGACAATTTTAGTGAGGCTTTGTGGGTTTTAGAGACAAATAAGGAATAGGCATGTGTTTGTTTTCTTTTTGGTGTCTTGAGTCTTTTTTGTGTATTGTAGCTTGTTTGCTGGCTTTTTTTTTTTAATAAAATCTCCCTTTTACCAAAAAAGAAAAGAAAAAAAAGGAATAGGCATGTGACTAGAGCATCGGCTGCATTCTTGTTATTTGTTCTTTTTAATCCTTTCCCATGAATTACTTCTTTAACTTCACGCGGCACATCTTAACAATCTAGGTTGATGATTTTGAGATTTTTTTATTTAAGTAGAACGTAAAAGACTCTTTAATTTTTTCCTAGTGACATTTATATTTAAACATATTCAACTATTTACACATACCATTAATGATTAATGATATATTGATATATTTCAATAATTTTCTTCATATGATTGTATCAATAGTCAATAAGTCAATGATCTTCTTTACAAAATGTATCATAGTCTTACTGTCATTGTATTTTGGCGTGTTCATGCCCTGGACTGGGCTAAGGCATATCCAGGCCCGGCATTGCCCCACTCTAGAAACTCAGGGCCGTATTTGGCACAAACCTGACACGGTTGGCAGATATCTGGCCCAAGCCCGCACATTTAGTTAATTGGCCCGGCCCGGCCCGGGTTTTTATGAGTTGTACAGGCTTTCTTTAGACAAACTATCAATAAATTGCAAGGATTTCTAATTGGGGCAGGCCACGCTTCGGGCTTTGTATCACGTAATCCAAGCCTTGCCAAATTTTTAAATGGCTATATCCAAGCCCCGGCCCAAAGCAGGCTGGGTCTGGATCGGGCCTGTGCTGCTCTGGCCAACAAGCACCCCTAATTATATTGATGTTGGTATGGATGGAAAATGAATAGATAATTAACTACTACTATTTGCCACAGGTTTTAGTTTTTAGTATTTTCCTTTTTGCTAAAGTAAAAGATTCCTATAATCCAAGAAACAATTCACAAATTGATTCAATTTCACCCCTTGAACAATTTACTATATGATTCCAATTTTCACAAAAATGACTGGGCATGTAAATCAAATGGTTTGGGTTCTCTCTTGACTTTCCTTTCCTCGGTTATTTGTGAAGTTTCTGATTAATTGGAAGTCAGATCCAAAGGCCCAAGGGCCATATATTGCATAGAATGCTATTTATTAATTAGATTCAAATCCCTCCAAAACTCACTCCCCTACTTTTACTATGTTCAACATGGAAATAGAGTCAATAAGAAATATCAAAAACATGTCTTTTCATGTATTAATGTGTAGACTTGTTGCCTTGGTAGAACAAGTTTGTGGACCGGGTTCAATTGGACATGTCATATTTTCCATGATACATGGTACTGCAGAATAGGCAATGAATATATATATATTTATATATATTGCATCGCATCCAATACTTCATTTCAATGTAGAAAATTCATGTCATGATGCAGCTGTGTTAGTGTCCCTGACATATCCTTGTCACATTTAGGCATCGTAATAGATATGGGCTTGGTCTGGCAGAGTCCGGAACTAGATCTGGGCTTGGCTGGGCTCTGGATATGAGTTTTGCTTGGTAGGGTCCAAAATAAGGCCTGGTTACTGCACCTCGATTTTGCAAGGAATGAGGAATCGGGTTGGGTTGAAAAATTAAGAAAAGATCCATCCTCGAAAAGTTCCCAAGAGAATCTAGTGACTAGATTCTTATGTCTCTTTTATGGTTTATCCAACAAGATTCCAAGGGGATTTTGTGAACATAGCTATAGGCAATCTGAAGCATTTGTTTCAAGGATTTTGGATTTGGAGGTCATGTCACAACCAACACTGCATATAATGTGCTAGCAGAGGAAAAAAAGCATTGAAAAGGAGCTTGAGAGTTTAAACCTAACAAGTAACAACAAATGATTCCATGTTTACATGCATGTCACTTGGGCAGTGGAGACATGTGTCTGGTCCAAACTGTTGTCAAGTCTGATACAAGAAAATAGTTCATTCGTATTTACCTAGAATTTTGGAGAACTCATTACCAATATTTTAGTACTATTTGCACACTACTATACCATTATATTAACACTTTTGACCTACCTACGTCCTCAGTAAATTTTCCCAATTAGTGACTTCATGGACAAAAATTATGCAATTCAATGTTCGTGTTTTCCAGTGGCATCTATATTCCTCTCTCTCTCTCTCTCTCTCTCTCTCTCTCTTTCCTACACATGGACATGGACATAGACATTGATTTAGTTTTTAGTATTTGAAGGAGAAGACCAGACGATTTCTTTCAAGGGAGGGATTGGGAATTTGGAGGGAAGGGAAGTGAGGACTAGAGGAGCAAACCAACGCCTTACGCCAATTAACCAACATCTGGCCAAGTAATTTATGTATTGATGAACATTAATTTTGATGTTTTATTTAATTCTATATATAGTGCATCAGCTCCGACCGTTTTCCCTTACAAATTGCCTACTATCTGATTCTAGTTCTTGCTTGAAGCAATAAGATCATCCAAGTGATTAAAATGCACTTTTATCTCCCTCATGTAATTTTTCATTGAGAAATTTATCATAAGCTCATCAATGAGACATTTTAACTGAAAACTTATGCTAAGACCCCTAAAGCTTTGACCATTCGATTTTGGAAAACATTGGGAAGAGACCTGGAATGAAACAAAATTTGTTATAGTAAGAGCAAACTAGCACGAAAACCCGTGGTAATCGCGGGTATACATGAAGAAGTAAGATTCTATGTATGTTAGAAACGGGGGAGATGGGAGTCAATAAGTGGGGGAAGTCTATTAGTGAAAACTGGAGAGAGAGAATGTTAGCAGTTGTAAAAACTAGAAGTAACTTCCATTCAAAATGGAAAGTACACTCAAAATTGGATCCAAAACCTTCTAGCTTAATATATTATAATAATGGAAAACGTTTCGCCATTACTTTTGTCAACTTCTCTTCCACATTAGGTTGGGCCGTATCTGTTTCTTGGGTATGTAAACTCTCTTAGAGAATAACTTCCTATAACAATAAAAAAGTATTGGGCTCGGATCTGACTGGAGATGAACCCGGTTTTAAGTTGGGCCCAGAAAGAGAGTCCATGCCCAGATTTTTCACTTCAGTGCCCTCAAACAACTGGAGTTGACTGGAAGTCCAGACATCCTTATGGACCAAAAGATCAATTCTGGAAAATGGCATCATCAACGGTGAAGATAAAGATCAGGCAAATGTTAGGTTGTCAATGGGCTGGACCTGAGTTCCTTCAAGCAAAGTTTTAAACTAATTGGGCCAGGCCTGAGAAAAAAGCCCTATTCAAATTGTTATTTTTACTAGGCCCAGGCCAGGTCTATTGAGAACCATAAGCCCATGGGCAGCACTGCCTGGGCACTACTGTAAATATAGAATTGCCATATTAATCAGCCAAATCTTGCTTAATAGATGGCTAGATGGCCTGGGTATACCATCAGAGTCCCACACTCTGTGAACGGTTACTAGGTTACCCAATTATTCCTCCCTTGCAAGTGACCGGTTACTCAAATGGGCCCTTGAGACTCAAATGGGCACATGTGAAACATTTACACATAGAAATGATACACATGTGAAGCACATTCTACTATTTATCATTTTCACATCTTTTCACAAGTATCTCAAAATTCATGATGAATTAAGATATGAAATTTGAACCCAGACCATTTTTAGCTTCAAAAGAAGAAGACCACTTCGGATTATAGATTGGGGGTCCGCAAAAATCTAGAAAAGTATATCTAGTAATTTGAATTTCTCAAAATCCATAATGTATTAAGAGTTCAAATTTGACCCCCCAGTCATTTTTTAGGCTTCTAAAGGAGATGAATGGATTATATCGTGCAATAAGTTCCCACTGAATTAACAGAGTATTTCAATTTGATGGGCCTCGTGGGACGTGAAACTCATCTCTGATCACTGTAGCATGCACCTCTTGCTTGTAATGGTGAGACTCTTTATTTGGGGCCAATTATTAAAGATCTAAATCATATAGAAAGAAGTTCTCCTCTTGGACAGGCCTAGGCCAAGTTTCTCTCCAAAAGGAGTTGGTATAGAGTTAAACTGATCACCATAGCACATATGGATAAAATATTATGAACAAGTGTTTTATGTGTAGTTAATTTAATGGTGAGTTCAACTCTTATTAGAGTAAAATTTACCTGGTCCCATATTACAGGTTAATATTTTTTTTTAAGCAAGCTGCCATAAGGAGGCCTCATAGATCGTCAGTCGGCCTCGTATATAGGATCTATACTCGAGACACAATGAGACACACATGAGTTATTGATCGGTGGTACATCAAAATTCAGCTTTATTAAGCACTCATTTGATAAACAATAATCTTTTTTATGGAAGAAAAAAGATTATTTTTTGTTTGATATTTGACCATCATTTTAAAGACCTTTAAATTAATGGATAGCTAGCAAGTACCTAATACAAATTTCATTTCACTTTTTCCACTTTTGATCCACAACCCAGCTGACCCACCTTTGCCTATGATAGCCCAACGGACCCCACCTAGATAACATTGAGAATGTCCACAATTTGTCCGTGGATGAAAGAACAACCTTTGAATTCTCCATTTTCTAATATGCTTCTAATTAAAATGCATGCATGAGATGTAAATATTACATAATAAACTCAAGTGTAAGGGTGGTGAGATCGAGTGAAGCAACGTTACGTTTTAGGTTGCGACAAAAAGTCACTTAAAATAAGATCGATCATAGTCAAGAACTATGCATATTGCACCACATAACTTAGTCTCGGCCGAGTTTTTAAATCGTGATTATGAACTCAAGACTCTACAAATGAATCGAATAACATAATTAAAATAATAAATAACTGAATTGTGCAGTCAGATTAGATTACATGAATACATGAATACATTGCATGAGCTCACAGTAGTTGTCAGTGCCTAGCAAAGTCGCACCCATGCAAAAAGAGATTTAGCATACAACAGTTTAATTAGTTAATTAAAAAGATGGCAAGTTTCGACGTGTTTGCAACTGCTGTTTCGCATTTTTGCCATGGAAGAGAAGATCAAGACCCTGGATGTTGGTCTTGATTCTCAGTATCAGCAAAAGAGACACCAGACTTGGTAATGGTGTCATGATAACCAGGTCCCACAGCAGATGCATGGACGGCAAAATTTTTTTCATTGAGTACGCATGGAGGACCCGGAGTTTTTGAAACGTATGTGCAACTGGACCTCCCAGAAGGCGCCCCAGGCCCTTTCTGGAGAGACTCTAGCACAATGAATGCTTTCTTTGATCCCCACTCGCCTTCCAAAGGCCTCGCAGCAGCGAGAGGCCGTCGACTAGAGATGAGGAGGATGAAGATGATGGATATTATTGGCTTGAGATTTCTTCTGTAAGAACCCATATCTCTCTGTGATGGAGATTATGGAGAAGAAGTAGGGTTTTTTTTTTTTTTTTTTTGTTTGTTAACGTGGGGTATTGTTGGTGCTTTGTTGTTTTGGAAAGAGAAAGAGAGAATGCGATGAGTTGTGATGGTGCTACGAGGCAGGGAGGAGGAGATTTAATAGATGTATTTTGGCAGAGAGATCGACTTGGAGATCTGAAGGCTTTGACTGTGACTTGGTAAGCGAGTCAAATCTAAGGTTTGACCGTACACGCGGTTGTAGGACTAGACCAATGAGAGACACCCTGTTTTTTCCTGTCTTGTTCCTCGTTTTTACGTATTTTATTGCAGCGTATTCCATTTGCTAGCATTGAATTGAACAATTTCTAGGAATTCTAAAAAGCGTAAAGTGGCCAAAAATAAAAACATAAAGGTTAAGAACAATAAATAGTCTCCCCTATAATATAGGAAAAAAAAATTTAAGAAAGACTAAAAACAAAAACCAAGTTATCACCTTAGTAAATTAAATTCTAGAATAGTCCTGTCTCATCTACATCTCTATTTTATATCCTACATCTCTTACTTTTCTAATAATAATTTTGTTGCAATCATCTTACCTAGAAATCCTAGAGATCCACTTCCATGCAAACAAAGAAGTCGTAAGTGAATTAAAATAAACTCAGCTTGTTTTTAATTTTGTAAATGTAAATTAGAAACACATTTCACATGTCATATGGAATGATATATAAGAATATAAGTGGGGATCTTAATAGACATCCAAATACAAAATTACTTGAAGTCACCAACTAAAGAAATCTGTTGTCCAAGCATAAATTCTCTTATTAGACTTGATTGATCAATCAGGTCCAACTTCGGATGCAACAGAGTTTCAAACCCGACATATGTATATTAATATAGACTTTACAGAAAGCTTTTGTGATAGATAATGGGTGTGTCTGCAAGTATTAGACCGAAGACCCCGCTTACATATATAGGACCCAGACTCAAAATCAATTAAAAATATGTATTCTATATACTTATTTAGTTGGGCCTAGAGTATTGGTCCATGAATATAAAGGACGACCCCGCTTACATCGTTGGCTCGTTGCACAGGATTTGGTCTCAAAACCATCCAAGTGCTCGTTTATGCATCGGTATCACATACATAAATGAGGTGTGAAAATAATAGGAAGACGCTTTGTAGTTTCAAATCTTTTCACCGTCTTTTATTTGTTGCAACTCTTGTGAGGCAAGACTTTAATTTAAACAGCTCAAATTTTTTATTGGTCTATGAATCCCAAAATCATTTATAGTTTCAAGTCTTAAAAATTCTTAGATTTAGAGATATGTGAAGATTCTACATATATAATCAGAGCCACTCAACATTTACTCATGTGGAAGTGGTACTTCCAAATAAACATGATATTACAACCAGTGGCTGAACTAGAAAATATACCTTGAGGGGGCAATAGGAAAATAAAAATTACTTGGAGGGGGCGATGGTAAAAAAAAATTCTAAAATTTTCTATGAAGCTTAGGGCTTTTTTCTTTTTTTTTTTTTTGAAATTTAAAGGGGGCCATGGCTACTACCAGCCCCTCCCTAGTTCCACCCTTGAGTACAACTAACGTTTTTTAATGTTCCATATGTGAGATTTATTTATGTAAAGCCCATCTGTATATCCAATATTTAAGAAGACAAATTGACACCTCTAAATATGTAAAGTGACAGCAATAATGAGGAAATTCAAGCAGTGAACCAGTATAGTGGCCTCAGGCTGTTGGATTATTGCCCATAGTTAAATCTGGTCCTCTTATTAGTGTATCACTCATGATTCTTTTTAGGAGTTGGTCTCAACCAAGGATTGAGCATATAATTAATATTATGATTAACACAATCTTATGCATTATAAATCTCATGCCCTTAATCATATTTTCAATTTTACGGTGGAACAAACTTCTATTAGAGTAAATTATAAGAATAGATCATTTGTTTTAAGCTGTTCAAATTTTCCATAGGTGTACCTCACCATAGAATCCCATTCCTTCAACTCATGGGAAGCAGGGTGCATGGGTGGAACACTTACAAGATTCCAACTCACCATAGTTGGGAAAAGTACGTAGTCATCAAAACCATTGCCAATGGAAAAACGTGAGTTGAAAGAAACCAGTCGGATTGACCCTTTCCAATGACCGTAAAATGCACTCATCTTTATCCAGTAATATGGAACGAAAATGGTCAGGTCCTTAAAAGACAAGGCAAACATTTGAATCAGCCCGACCATCAGACTTAATCACATGTTTTATATGACCGATCACGAGAGTGGGCAATATGTTGATTGAATCGAGATTCGAGCCATGCCATGCCAATACATGATGGTTCATGAAATTTAAGAAAACAGATGAGAGAGTACGTTCCAAACGTAGTCCACCTATTTAAAATCTTCATATTATCAATGGTCTGGAACGCATGAAGGTGGCAGATAACATGACACAGGCAACTCATGAACCTAGTGAACAAAGGGTTCCCTTTTCTTTGGGCAACATAAAAAATTGCTGTCTTTTCTAAATACCCATCCAAGGGGTCTAGGAGCGTGGGTGGGACTCATGAGACCCCGGCTGCAGATAAACAAGCCTGCTCTCTCAGAAGAGAAGGCCCAGTTAAAAACTATGCTTGCTCTCATAGGAATAGAATCCTTAGATAAGAAAGAAGCTTGTTCCTGTAAGAAGAGAAAACTAGGGATCCAATCCTGGCCAATTAGATTAGGTGAGCATCCATTTGTTTAAAAAAAAGGTAAACGTTATTGATAACATGAACTCCTCTTTTCTCATACATCATACGATTCCATCCACTTCCATTCAGCTGGCCCGTAAATTCAAAAGTCTAATCAGATAAGAAGTATTCCCAAAAGGGCCTTCCAACTCAATTAGTAACAACTGTAACTTGCAAGTTGGCAAAAATGCTCTTAACTAAGGAACAGATAAGAGCATGAAAATGAAAGATGACCTTAAAATGGCAGTTATGATGTGTAGGTGAGCATTCCCTGAAAGTCTCCAGTTGTTCAAACAAACTGATGATGGTTGGGTTCAAATGTATATTTCTCGGCAGTTTGCTCTATCATTGAGGAAATTGATGGACTGGGTATGGGATGAATATAGAGAAAAGATTGGTATTGGAATGAGTGGAGAAGAAGAACAGACAGAGAAACATGGGGATGCAGTCACTGGAGAAGATGATCTGAGGATGTTGTGTGATCATTTTCATGATGATTCTTACAAGCCAACTGGGCCCCATAACCAAATGGGCTGGCCTAGCCGTGGAGAAGGCTTTGGTCTGTGCATTGAACACTCCTAACTTGATGCAAGTCTTGATGTTAGGTTGTATGGCTCGATAGAAGTAATAAATCTGTTAAACCGGGCCCTCTGCATTGTCCATGTTTTACTATGATTTTAAGTAGGTCTATTATCGTAGGTCTACTGTGATTAGAAGTAGCGTTTGGGTGTAACAGGGTTTTGGGGTTGATATTATAAATAGAGATTAAGAGTCTCTATGACGTATACCTCTCTTCTGATTGCATAGTGAATTCTCCAGTCTTCCATTTGGACATAGGCCAAAAGCCAACCACGTAAATCTCTGTGTTCTTGTGTATGTGATTGATCTCTTCTCGTAGGCCCTAAATCACAACAAACTGATATCAAAGTGTTACGTGTGATCGAAGGAGATTCGACGGATCGGATTTCAGAGGGCTGGAGTTGTGCCTACATGATCGGAAAACGCAATCTCATTCTTGTGATCTAATCCATCGATCATGTAATTTCTTGTGACCTAGGGCCTACGAGAAAAGATCAATCGCGCACAAGAAAATACAGAGATTTAAGTGATTGCCTTTTGGCCTACGTCCATGGAAAAGACGGGAGAATTCACTATGCAATTAGAAGAGATGTGTATATCATAGAGACTCTTCTCGTGGGCCCTAGATCACAACACTTAAGATACATTTTTTTTATATGTAGATATAGTAGTTCTTAATACGAATCCTTTAGCTGGAAGACGCTTGGATCCAAATTCAAAACCAAGGACTTTCCAATGCTATAATTCAAATCTGAGTTTCTCTTTCTCCCTCATAAGAAAATATGCTCCATCCCCACTTTGTTTTTCTATAATTCTTGAATCCGAAGAATAGAATGATAGGATTCCGCTGATATTTTGAAGATCTTAGACTTGAAATAATTTAAATTGAGACATACTAAGGGTAGGTTTGTGCAGCGCTAGGTATCCTGAATTCCAAAAAAAAATTCTCATGTTCCACAAAAACATCCCAATCTGACCCACCATAAGAGCTGATTTTTTACATAATCATGAAAAATTTATTTCATTTTTCCCCACAGAAAACCACCCACAACAAACATAGAATTTAGTGTGGCGTAGAAAATGATTTCCACTCATCATGTCTTTTTTTTTTTTTTTTTTTTTTTTTTTTCTGTGAATAACCGTGTACACAAAAGCGCTCTAATGTCTTAATTATGCTACCATGAAATTAAATCTACTTACTCCCACACCATCCCATTAAAAGTATAGAAATTCAGACCAAGCCTTCCAGACCTTGTGAAGGTTGTACGACCATGTGAATCTTTCATCACCTGCAAATTTTACATTTATATAAAGGCACAGGACAACCCAGCCCTTCAGTTGTCTTTTGCGTAAAACTATTAAATAGATGGCCCAGAATCCAGATGCAAGCCTTTGTCATGCTGCGTGTCTGTACCAGCCCAGTAGAGCAATTTTAGAGCTGTTGGTGTAATGAGTGCTAGAGAGAGAAAGTAGCAACAGTTTCTCCAACCAGTAAATCAGAGAAATAAAAGACAGGAGACTGAGCGTGAGAGAGAGAGAGAGGGTAAAATGAGTGGTTGTCACTTGTCATTCGACAAGAGCACAGATTCCTCGTATGCCCAATGTATATAATATAATATACATGAATCCAGTTTTTTTCTTCTTTTTGCAGGAATGGAAGATTCATTAAACTAAAAGAAAAGGATCACATCATCCATCAAATGCATATAGTTTATACTCTACTCATTATTGTCTTTTGGGTTTGGAAATGGAGTTGGTCGTCATAAGTTCAGTGAGTCATGGGCAGGAGTCCCGGGTTATGCTCAGCGTGACCCCAAAAAGCAGGTGCTGCTGCAGCTGCAACTGAGCTGTTGCCAAACACCACGTTGGCATGTGTCCACAACCCTTGTGGATGAGTGGAGCTCCATGGTGAGGCTTACATATCAAAATTTTGAGCCATTCAAGATAAATATTCTTATATACGTTTTATAGGGATTATGAATGAATTAACTACTCACATTCAAAAGAAGGTACTTGGTATATATTGCTTTTAAATGATATAATGTTGATGAATGAATCAATAGATGACAAAAGACTATAAACTCAAATATTTGGAATAAGTCATAAAAAGAATGCATGTATAAATTGTACTTTAATGGAGACATGCAAAGAGATATAATGAGTGACAATTGAAGTTGAAAAGATATTACAAAGAAGTTCCTCCCAATATATATCTTTGCTCTATAATTGGTGAGGATGGAGAGATTAAAGAAGATGTCAAGCGTAAGATAAGACCTTGATGGTTAAAGTGAAGACTTACATATGAAATACTCCGTGATCGACACATACCAATAAAAAGAGAAGCTTTACAAAGAAATTGGATCAACTATGATCCACTGTAGCAGAATGTTAGCCAATTAAAAATAATACATATAAAGGAGAGTGGAGCTGAAAGACAATTTTGAGATAGATGAATAGTAAAACTAGGGAAGATAGAACAAACAATTGACACATTTAGTAGTGTCAATAGGTTAAAACCAATACACGAATTAAGAGAGACTTGCTTGTAGGGATGTCAATGAGATAGGTTTGGTAAGGGTTGGGGTAAACCCAAACCCGCCCCATCTTAAGTTTTTCTCATCTAAACTCGACCCGCCCATGACAGGTCACCGGTACGTGATATCAAACCCGCCTCGTTTGGGCGGGGGCTCAAGTTGAATTTAAAGGTTTAAAATATATAAATGCATGGAATAAATATACTAGAGATAGAATACGCCACCTTTTCTTCCCACATGCATTGGGTTTATGCCCAACACCACTTGAATTACATGAGTTTTGTTTATAATTTTAAAAGAAATATTTATATAAATTTATATATTTATTTATACGAGGCGGGGAAAGTAATAGCAACAAAACCCAAACTTGCCTCGAACCAAGAAAACAATTACCAACCCGCCCCTAATAGGAGCAGGACAGGGCAGTTTAAATCCAACCCATTGCCATCCATACTTCCTTGAGATGATTTAGACATATTGAATGTAGGCCAGCAATGACATTGGCACAAAAAAAGCTTCCTTTTACAAGTTGATGACGTCTTAAGAGAAAAAGGGTAAGCCAAAGATGATATGAATGAAAGTAGTAAAGAAGAACCCATAGAAGTACAACATATCCAATGATTTGGCCTGTGATAAACTAAAATGAAAAAACATAATTAATATAGCTCACCTAACATAATTTAGACAACACTTTGTTAGAAATCGAGATCCAGTGAGTAGGTCTACGCACGATGATCATGAGTGGACTACTAAGCGTTTACTCCGTCACCATGGGCAGCCTCTGTTCTTATGCATGGTAGGTTGCTTGCATAACAAATCATCCACTCACGCGGTGTGATTTTATCTCACCAGCCGGATTCCGTGGGGATAATAAGCACATGAGCATTCAATTTAAGCATTTAAAATTCTCATAGGTGGGCCCACTATGAAGCCTCAACTGTCCTCTCAATTGTCCTCACTAGAGGGGAAGTTGAAGTGAGGCACTCAAGGATAATGTCTCGTTGGCCGAACCCAGCAGCTTTGTGTCTCCACTTGTACTTCTTCCGCTTTCTGGAGAAAGAAAAAGACCCTCCAGTCGCATGCCATGTGCTGGAATTTGGATTAATTAATTGCGGACCCCACTTGTATAAAGCTAAACTCTGAGCAATGCATTCATCTCTGGTACCTTGCTGTCGCCCATGTTTTGAAACTCAGACCTGATTATCATTGGCTTCATGGGATCTTTAATGTATTCATGTTTGTGTTGATCCAAACCGAATACTTATCTTTTTTATTTCCACGGACACGAGATCGTGGGTTAAAGTGAAGTGGTCATTGGTATCATCATCATTAAAATTTTATTCCATCTATGTAGGCTCAGATATAAGAATGTAAACAGATCATTTCTGAATCAGAGCCATACGGGATATGAAATTGAAACTGTTTTGTAAAGGCGGTTCAGTTCTGTATTGAAACTTGTTTCTTGGCCACCAAGAATAGGACCAAGATCCCACTGCGGTTCCAGTGCTATAACTGGTTCCAACTTCTTTTATTATTCTTTCCCTTAAAATATTATTCAATCCAAAAATAAAAAAAAGTTATATCATTCAATGTGTGCGGTAACAATGCACAAAGTCTACCTTTCGCAACTGATAAATTCCAACATCTTTAGAACCAATGTATAAATTATTACACGAAGTATTTGACAGTAGCCTATACAAAATCAAGAACCATGTTTTGAAAGTGTACATCCACAATAAGGGTCTATGGGAGCCTATATGGATCTAGAACATACATTTACTAATAGAACCTAGCTTAGGTTGCAGATTCGAACCCATTTATGAATCAGAGCCTCAAACAAATTCTAAATCCGATTTTTTACGGGTCAAAACCTCTAGATAATCGGATAATCATTTGCATCCCTAGTTAGCTATGAATTCAACTAAAGTCACTTTATCTAAAAATAAATAAGTAACTTAAATGTCATCTAGGATAATAGGTGAGGACTCCACAAATTTGAAAAGTTACTACCCACTATGGATTTCCGCATCCTTGTGGGAAGCGGATTGGGAAATGGGGTTTGGGGGGGTTTGGACAGGAGGATCCTCAAAACTTGAGGATCTCAATGACCCAAATAGTTAGGGACTTACAATTGCCAAATGTGGATCTTTCGAATCCTCAAAAAGTAAGGATCTCAATGGCCCAAATAGATAGGGTTTGCAATTGCTAAATGAAGATTTTTCATGACTGTGAAAAGTGAAAATCTTTTCTCCAAGAATTTGGTTGCCAAATGTGACCAAAATGTTTGGATATTGTCTTTCTTAAGTGGAATTTGGGTGTTTCAAATATAAAACAACTATAAATTATGTTGGGAAAATAGAGATAAATGGACCAAACCACACACAAAACATAAGATTTACGTGGTTCACCAATTTATATAATCGACCTGATTACAGAGAAATACCTAAAATACTGTTATGACAAACCGTCAAGCTGAAAGAACATCTCTGCACAACAGATTTTAGACTAATAATCTGGAGATAATGAAGGCTTGTTAGAGTAGGGTATTATACTGTTGAACAATAACCGCGTGTTTATGTAAACTTAGATTTCACGTAGAGAGAAAAATGTTATTAGTTTTTTGTGCAGCTCGATTTTGGTGTGGATTTTTTGGGCAGAATGGCGCAACGCCCATGTTAGCAACATGGGTGGGTCCCACCTTTAATAAACTCAAACCGATCTACACGCCCTAAGGCCTGTTCTATATACTCTGTATCTAAATATTCCAAGTTAATTTCACTGGGCCAACCGATGGATTGATCACCAGATTTCACACATGAGAGACTCCTTCCATTTTTGCCGTTAAAAAGAGGAAGTAAAAAAAGTTAATCACATATTCCAAATTTAGTTGATCCAACGGTGGCCATCTCATTAATTTGAATAATAATTTATTATTTGATCACTATAATTGGTGCTAGGGCTAACAAGGGGCTTGGATTTTCCAAAGGTGGGGCCCACACATGTATTTAAATGGGTGTTGCACCATACTACCTTGCAATGACGCTGCATGGTAGTTCTGCCTCGATTTTTTTGTTGGAAAAGATAAGCTTTTGAGGTTAGTTTTGACACTGATCCTTTTTTTTTTTTTTTGTGTGGGGGGGGGGGGGGGGGGGGGGTTTAGGTTTGTAATAGATAGTTGGAATAATGTTTTGATGATGAATAGATTGGACAAAAATGAAATTGAATTAACAAGGGGAGATATGGTTGGGGGTGCGGCAGAGTTTTTTTGTAATAGATAGTTGGGATAAGGTTTTGATGATGAATAGATTGGAAAAAATGAAACCGAATTAACAAGGGGAGATATGGTTCGGGGTGTGACAGAGATGGTTGGGGGTGTGACTTGTGAGAGCTGGAACATGTGGAGCCAGGGATATGATTCTCGTGTTACACAAACTTGCCCTAACTATTGGGTGAGGTCTAAAACGGGGCACAGATTTGGTAACAAGTATCTTTCCTAATTTCTCCCAACTGGGTCGTCCATTCTAAGTTACTAACAAACTAGTGGCATTAAATTGGATAGATACATCCAATGGTCCTGTTAGGGATGGATGGTAAGACGTTCTGTCAAGGCATGCCTTTATAATATTCTCTCACCGTCTATTGAATATGTCCACTTTATAGTTAAATATTTAACTGTACTAAAGATTTTACCTCAAAATCTTTGCCTTTTTAGTGTCTTTGTTCAAGAAAAACATTGGTACAAATCTTATCTTAAAATTCAATATATATAGATGACATTTTGAGAATATTACGATATTATTCCTTTCCATGTTAATAAACACACACACGCGACGTAAGTCCATCCCCAACAAAACTGCGGATTGATTCATAAGGTTGTTTATGCGGACAGGGAGATAATTACCCACTGAGTTGTCAATGGATGACAATTAAATTACTTGATACCACTATATGTTTGAAATATCGGCAAAATGAAAGATGTTGCAATAGAGTCACAAGAACATTGCAATATTATTGGGATAAAATGGTAAAAAGGAATTTTATAAAAATTAATTTAGATGGAAGCTATATTTATTTTCCGAATTTGTTATTTTAATTATATAAAAATTAATCAAATTTCAAAACGTTTTCCTAACAGCAACATAAAACCCCCCAAATTTGACAATACGAAACATACTCCCAACCGAGCAAATCATTTCCCATTTATGAGTTGTTAATTCATTGCTGCCATCTTCATCACAGTTCTCCGCTGCTTGTGAAAAGCTAGAAACAAATCAACTTTTGAAGATCTCAGGCCCTCCCTTCATTCCATTCAAGCCCATCTCATTGAAGTCATCACCTACTTCCCGAAACAAATCTCGAAGCCTTTCGCCAGTAATCAACTTTGTGCTCTCTTCGCCTTCATGCGGATCGCCATCAACTCAGGAGTTTGTTCGTCTCTTTTGATGTTTGCGCTCTGCTCCTTCTCTGGCCTTCTTCCCTGCGTCTTCCTCTCCGTTTCTTTCTCCCCTTCCTCTCTTCCTTTTCTGTTTTCTGCTTCTTTTGGGGGTCAATCATTAGACCCTTGTAATTTTTTTCTTCTTTCCCCCCTTCTTTTAATATAATTTACCTTTATAGCAAAAAAAAAAAAAAAAAAACCTTGTGATACTAGTTTGGAGTTGCATAAAATACTTTTGAAGAGCTAGTTTCCTTGTCAAATGCCAATTTGAGATGCTTGACCTAAGCTTATATATAGCCATGTTGGGTTATATTGTTACACCCCGTCCCGAGTTAATCAAGATTAACTTTAATTGATTGATATTAATGCTAATTAATCAGATTTAATAAGCTAATTGTGGTTAATGACCAAATTGAATTGAATTAGTCTCAAATGATTGATTTGAGCTTAATGAAATGAATTTGAAGGAGATCGAATGATTTGTATTGATTTTAAACTTAAACAATGTGATACAAGGACTTTTTCGTAAATACGAAGTTTAGCTTATTTCGTCGAATACGGTAACTCTTGATACCAACACGTGTTTATCAAGGAGTACATTGACTTTCATAATTGACGTGTTTTCATTTGACTTAAAGTGTAATTAAAGAAAGTGTTAGTGGGGCTAAGTGGAAACAGTTCCCTTATATAAGCTAAGAGATGAACTCAATGAGTTCATTCAACTCAATCTCATCGGAGAGGCAGCCCTGGACTCTTTTTTCTTCTTCTTCTTTCTTCCTTTCTTCATCAAGTGTCAAGTTTTGCAAGTGATTTTACAAGAGGAGTGGATCTACTTCATCATCTCCATCTTTTTGCTTGGTTTTCTTTGGATTTGGAGTTAAGAAGAAGTAGTGATTTCTCTTCGTAAGGCTTCAAGTAAGTGGTTTGGACTCTTTGTAGGATTTCCAAGCTTTAGTAAGTGTTAAGGTTGTTGTTTGTTCAACAGCTTATAGAAAATCTGTTTTGGAATGTTTTCATGGAATTAAGGCTTGGATTGAAGGGACTTTGATCTCAAATTAAGCTAGCAAAGAGGGATTCTTGTTTATAAGCCTCAAACAAAGGCAAGTATATGCGTTTCCATTGATTTAGAATGTTACAGAAGTGGTTAGAACTCATGGAGTTCAAATTCTAGGTTTTCGTTTAGAAATTTTCTAAACTTCTAGGAGCAGTTCGGTTAGCCGAATTGCTGACCGACAACCATCCAAACCCATCTGGGTTGATTTCTCAGTGAAGTTCAGCTTCTGTAAAGCTGACCGAGTGCTGACCGAAATGGTTCGGCTGACCGAAGTCATGACTTCGGTCAGCCAAAGGGTGATAGAAAGATGACCGATTGGACCTGATGGATTTTTTAGAAGAATGCAAGGTTCTGGAAAGGGAACCGAACTCAGGTTCGGTTAACCGACAAGTGGGTTTCGGTCAACCGACAGGTGACCGAGGGGTTAACCGAGTTTGTTCGCTTGACCGAGCAGCTGACCAAACTTGACTAAGGAAATTCAAGAAGTCTGAAGCTTCTGGGAAGTTGACCATAGGTGACCGGGATGAATTCGGCTAACCGATTGGCACTGTTCGGTTAACCGACATGTAACCGAACAGATGACCGAACTTCAGAAAGATTACAGATTCAAAGTTTGGTGTTTCTAAGTAAAAGCTTATCGAGTTAAGATGTTGTTTCAAGGTTGTGAATGATGTTTATACCTCCATAGGTGATAATTACGGGGACCCTAATGTACAAATTTAATATAAAATGTGATGTCCATCGAGAATAACAAGTATATTAGAGAACCAATGGTTACACCTAAATGGTTGGTTGGAGTAAAGATAGAAATTAGTATAATTACTAATTATCCTAGTTCTCTGATTGAGTTGTATTTTTATTGTTAAACTCAAATCGAATGTGAATAGGATTACTATTTATTCCTTTCAATTGTTACTAGTGGAATTACTGAATTGAATTGAATCCTCAAGTTGATTAAACATTGAATTGAATCTAGAAATGGATTAATCATTGCATGGTATTATTGACTCCTGAGTATGGCACTACATAACTGTTTTAGTAAACCTCCTATAGAGCTTAAATGAATTAATAAATGAATGAATGACTAATCCTATTGCAGTAGATGGATTTGGGAGCGTTCCGGAGCTCCGTGGTGATGCTAGTTGTCCCTGTCCGGACATTGGTAGACTCCACATTACTGATTGTATCGATGGGTACTGACAGATTCCTTCCTTTTGGAAGATGAGATACTGAATGATTCCTTTCTTGAGGCCTGGATCATGAATGGTGCACCATTCCTCCCTGAGCCAAAGAGGATAATATAATATTGAATGATTTCTCCCTTTTTGGGAAGATGATCTCGACTGACTCCTTCCTTTTGGCAGATGGGAAATGAAATGAAATGAACTGAAATAAAATGCTATATTGTAGCTGCCAATTTATATGTTCATTATTGACTCTAAATGCATGTATTGTTTAGAATTGCCTAGAATCGTCTAGAAATGAAAATTGAATGTAATAACTGTTTAATTGGTTGATTGAACAGACAAAGATAGCGTGTACTATCATTGAGTTTGTATATACATTGCTGAATCGTTGTATCCACCCTTGTTATTGATAGCATTATAGGCTCGATTACCAATGTATGTTCTACAGCAGCCCCAGCGCCAGCGGAAGAAGCCGTTACGGGGTTCCTTCAGGAGGATTAGCCGAATGGAATGGTTGGGATATCATGTGATATTGATAATCGAGTGCGAAATGATTTTGAATTACTTTTTAGTATAATGCATTTTTTAGAATTATAGTCGTTACCTTGTAGTGTAATTGAATATGCAGATGACTGACAACAGTGAGTAAGTGATAGGACTATGCATGTATGAAGACCTACATTTTTAACCACTGTAATTTTTGGTACACACGATTTATGGTATCATATGTATATTACTTCCGCAAATTATACGTATGATAGATGTGAAGTAAATATCCCTTGTGAATTTCGTTTTAATATCGGTTAATTCGGAGTTTACGAGAGTAAGTATGCGTCACAGCTCGGGATTAGCTCGGTGATAATTAGATCTCGGGCCCGGGTCATGACATATACCACGGGTAGAGAGGACTACTATTTGTTTAGTCTTTTGGGGTAATGTGAAAATTCACAAACGCCATCAAATGGGTTGTTTCTTCGTGCTTCTCTGGTTTTCTTCTCTTTTTATTTAAGAGAATATTTTCAAAGGATTTGCCTGTCTATTTTCTAATTATAATTATGCAGTCATCAACTACCCCTTTTTTTTTCTTGCTTTGGTGAATACTTATATATGCACCCACACATGCTATTCAAGTCTCTAACAACATAAGTACAAGTAGGGGTTAGTTCATAGTTGTTTTTGTGGGGGAGGGAGGCTCCTCACCCTTGAACTACCACAACCATTAAATATTTATTTAGTCAAAGATGCTCATTTGTATCTCCTTTGTTCTTTATTACACAACTTGCCTTTCAACGACTTTGTATTAAAGACTTCATATTGACGACCGTATATTAAAAAAGAAGACTTGATTCTCGATCCAACGGTTTAATCTGTTCGGATAGGTGAAAACTAGATGGATCCACTATAATTCAAGGGGTTCCATGTGTGTGGATGGTCTGGATAGACCATAAAGTCGGCCCCACTTTGTTGTCCCTCACCGTAATATGGTGAGGGATGGATGCGCATGAATATTTCCTTATATATATGTTCTAAATATCTTTTCTTTTTTTATTTTTTTCTAAATAGATATATGCATCGTTGGGAAAATGCTCTCCTATGAGCATGTATGTTCAATGTAACCCCTTTGATAATCTTAATACCTCATGACCTATCAGGCCTAATTTTACACTCATGGAACATTCCCTCGCCGTTGGATTAAATCTCAAAAGAATATGCTATTAAAATGCCATTAGAATTTAATGAAATAAAATCGACGGTAGGATAATTTGGTCGGGCTAATATTTTTGTCTCTCATTTTTTTAATCAGGAGACCTTTCCATCTGCCCTCCTCCCATCGATAGACATTTATCTAAGTAGGCCCCATAAGCTGGACTGCATGTAAGTAATATAATGTCTGCTGGTAGATGAACTTTCTCCTGCATTGTTAAACTTGTTTACCAAGGTTGGAAAACTCGTGACTCAGACTCGACTTGTTCGATGTAAAAATTTTTTGACTCGAATGGAGTCAGCGCAAAGACTTGGGAGCGTCATGTTGTTTTAATAATTTTAGAAATATTTGAAATTGAATCCATTGTTTATAAAATATAAAAAAAATAAATTTATTTACATGCATTCATTATAACCAATTCAAATTAGTGAATTTATATATATATATATAAAATACTACAATAAGGAAAATAAAAGGAAAAGTATTGCATATTATATAATTTGTTAGTCCAAATATCGAATGTAAAATATCAAATACAAATTTCAAATTACATTCCAACCATCAATTTTAAATTATTGACTCCAAACCTCATACATAATTACATTTAAATAAACTTTAATGATTTAAATTAGATATGCCTATTGAATTGTTCGAGATGCTATTAGCTTATTAAACTGAGATGACTCGGCCGAGTCTCCACTATTTCTTACTCGATCCTTCATCAAAACATGATAACTCGGAAAAGTCAAGAGTCAACTCGAAGAGTTTTCCAACCAAGTTGTTTACGGAGGCAAAATAGTTGAACATGTAATATGTAGTTGCCCTGTACATTTTTTCTGACGGCATTGAATCATCCAGAAATCATGACTGCCTATGTGGCTCTGATTGAACTAATCTTCTTTGGTGGTATGGTTCAATTTAAAGAAGCATTACAAGGGGTTCAATCCAAGTGGATATCATTTCAATCTTCGTCATCATCAATCCAGTATCTTCACACTCACTAATCGGGTCCTTACTGTAACCTACTCCCACATCTCACCCTAATGGGCACTCATCCCAATTTGACATTCCTAGGACATTTTATTGAACTTATAACAAAAAGGGAACAAATCCAAAACATGGCTCGAGTTTTGCCAAGATTTCAAATCAGGACCAAAAAAAAAAAAAAAAAAAAAAAAAAAAAAAAAAAAAAAAAAAGAAGAAGAAGAAGAAGAAAAACTTACATTTCAAAACTAGACTTAAGTTTTCCATTAAATTTCAAATCAGGACATCCGGCGATAATATAACTTTTCCAGTGACCTACAAGTCTACAACCCACTATCTTCTCCCATCCAAACAAGCCAGACATGACCCTTTTTTATATCACCTTCTTCTCCCTTCCATTATCATCAAACCCAGCTATCTCCATCATTTCTCATCTTCGTCATCTCTCTGTGACTGTCGCAGAAGATTAGTGCTTGGGTTTTCTTGTGTCAAGGATCGAATCATACTCCTTCAAGGTTTCTCAGTGTTGTATGGTTAGCCACCTGTACATTTTAGGAAAACCAATCAATCCACTCACAAAGGCACCATCACACTAAGTATATATCTATTGCATCAGAAATCAGATTCTTTCCCCAACCCAACAAAAATAGCTTCGACATGATCGCTCCTCTCAGATATTTTCCAAAGCTTCATGTACGTCTTTGTTATCCTCTCCAATATAAAATGATAGAGGGCCTATGGGGAAAATCATCACAAAACCAACGTTACCACTGGAAATATCTCTACCTAATTCTAGAGAGAGTGAGAAAGGATCTTAGGGAAACATTAATGCATTTTCATGGTGGGTCATCAAAGAACAAAAAGCATATCGGCTTTCTCAGCTGGATGGAAAAGTGTCACACCCCACTCTACACTCATACATGATATTGTCCGTTTTGGCCCACGGGCCTCACGGTTTTGTTTCTGATGGGTAAGAACCCATCAAAAAGTCTCATAAAAGGTAAGGGTATAAGCTCTACATATAATCTCATTCACTTTCCTCTTTATAGTCGATGTGGGACTCCGGGGCGTCACAATCCACCCCTCTTAGGGCTGCACGTTCCTGTGCAGTAGCCTGCCAGTCCCTATAGCCTGCCGGCCTTCTTGGCCCGCCAACATGGAAACCTACCCACTTGCACTAGACCACGGCAGGGGACCCACACTCGAGCTAGTCGAGAGTCGGCTTTGATATCATTTGTCACGCCCCACCCTACACCCATGCATGATATTGTTCGCTTTGGCTCACGGGCCTCACGATTCTGTTTCTGATGGGCCAGAATCCATCAAAAGGCCTCATTTAAAGTAAGGGTATAAACTTTACATATAATCCTATTCACTTTCCTCTCTATAGTCGATGTGGGACTTTGGAGCGTCACAAAAAGGATGCATGAAAATGAAAACCATCCATTACAAAGATACACCCTGCCCTTTACAAAAAGGATGTAAGGTAAGGGTATAAACTCTACATATAATCCTATTCACTTTCCTCTCTATAGTCGATGTGAGACTCCGGGGCGTCACAAAAAGGATGCATGAAAATGAAAACCATCCATTACAAAGATACACCCAGCCCTTTACACTGGTACCTCCCAAATGACTTTGGCTCCACCATTGATTTTCAAAATCACATACGAAATACATAAAAGATTTTGTAATGAAACATTTTCCGATGCATCCAACTCTAGTTTGAACTCTTTTTATATTCCCATCTTAGCGTTTACATTTAATCGTATGTTTTGTTTGTTATTGAGTTCCGTTCGGATGATGGTGGAATGAAGAAAATGGTGATGGATAAGAGAAAATGGTGGGTGCTATGCAGGTCACCTGAAAACTCTTATTCTGGCCGGATGTCTTAATTCGAAATGTAAATGAAAAACTTAAGCCCTGTTTCGAGAGGTAAGGTCTTTTATCCTTATTTGAAATCTGACAAAATTTGAGCCTTGTTCTGAAATTTTTCCTAAAAAACAGAGCTAATAAACCATCCAACTTTAGGACCTTGGACTATCTTACTTAAAATCTAATCCACAACGCTACCTTTCCAACTCTACCCACTCACGATTGGCATACATGCAAGGAGCTACCCAAGGGGTTGAGATTGTTTTCTCCCAGTAGCCATAAGATACCTTGCAGCATATCACCATACATGTGTGTATTAATCTGATCACACACGGAATTGTGACTAACCCATGCTGGGCCCACTCTGATCCAACTACCCCATGAATTGGAACTATTGGATTTTTTTTGGGGGGAGATCCTACTACCATCAGGGATCCTACTTCAATAATTCAAAACTATTTTGGGGGAGATCCTACTACCATCAGGGATCCCCAAAAAAAAAAAAATCCTTTGGAACTTTATATTAGTTTTCAGAGTGAGTGGAGAAGGTAATAATGTAGTTGATCCCTGATGTGCCTATAGATGTTTGTAAAGCTGCTCACTTCGGGGCTAGGGGAGTGGGGAGAAGCTGTGAAAATAGGATGGGTGGAGAGAGGGGAGCTTGGTGATGATGGTGGTGGCAATCGACGAAGGTGGGGAGGCCTCTTGGTCTTTGCTGGCAACAAGTGGAGGTGAGGAGAGGAGAAAACGAAAGGGAAAGAGGGAGAGTATAGAAAAAAAGAGAGAAAGAAAGCCATTTGGTCATTGAGTTTTTATTAGGGCTGGGGTTCAGGGTAATTATAGTTTGGTCCACGGGTGGCTTCAGGTCGAGTTTCAAGGGGCTTTGAGGGTCCGGGTCGAGGTGATGTAGAAGAGTAATATTTATGCAATTAGGTCATCTACTCAACTGGCAGAAAATCACATAAAAGTAAAAATTACAAAAACGCCCCCATGCCTTTTGAAAATTGTGAACTACTCTACTGTATCCAAACAAACTCGGATCTCAATGAAACTTTGCACACACGATCCAATTAGGGCATGTAATTTTCAAATCAGACCTGTTTGGCCTTTTAACGAGCTTAATTAGCTAACATCCAATTAGCTAGAGATAATTACGTCATTGGAAATCCGGGACCTTACATCATCTACGTATAACAGTTGGCATGGGGTAGAAGGGACCTTAGAGATTTTGATGAATGGAGCCTTGGAGTTGCAATTATTGGATGTGAAGGAACTATTGGAACTCGACAGTCTGAACCCGGCCATCGTTGAATTTGGACTTGAGATTTTGTTTGTTGCTTTCCCACCATTGGTCTTCGGGTCTCATATCTCTACAATTTAGTTTCTAATTAGGTTAATTTTCGACAACCTTTATCGTGCATATACCTTTCAATCCCCTCATCATCTCCTTGATTGATCCATCAAGTGGTCCCTAAGCATATAGGGTTCTTGCTCACACTGTCGCTTTTAGTTTTACTGTTGCTTAGGATCAGTTTAGAACTATACCAATATAGGGTACGTACACAGCAATGAATTTCACGATCACATGAAAGGTCTCCCAATTACCATTTATGTGCAAAAAATGGAGATCGTTCAATTAGGAAGGTGTTGTTTCTAGAGAGTCAAAAGGTTCCAAATCCTAACCATTTGATAAGGTGGATCGTTTTGCTCAAATTTTGGATGATCAGTTGGTGGCCTGCAAAATTAATAAATTAAGGTTGGACATTTTCATTTTGCGTTCAAAGTAGCAGTGAAATGATAGAGCCAACCCTTTCGAAACATCAACTGTCTTAGTCTTCACCCAACAGAAAAAAAAACAAAAAAAACAGAAGGTCTTAGTCTGAAGTGACAGAAACCAAAAGGTAATACATTCATTGAATACAAACACATGCTTCTGTTTTAGGTGGAATTACATGAGAGTCAAGTGGATGATATTCAGGCATACATCCTCTGTACAATTGATGCATCTGCATTTGTCAAATCGTGTGCCCCACTTGCAAGGGGCACAACCTCTAAAAGCTGCTTTTGGTGGTGAGGATGAAAAGGAGCTGCAAGATCTCACACAGCTCCAAGCACTAGATCGAACCACGTGCTGACCATCAAAAGTGTTCAAAATGGTTGAAAAGGAGTTACCATCTAATGATGATGACGTGATAAAATAACATCAAACTAAATCTAGGTTTGGTAAAAGATGAGGAGATCATAGTTCTGAGAATTCCACAGTGTCCCTGAAAACGGAAATTCCTCTGAGGATTTTGCATCGATATTGGTTCATTTCAATGCATATAACTGAGGACTTCCGAACCCTATGAGAGCAGGGTGGACCCAAAAATTCTCTTTTTTTTTTTTTTTTTTTTTTTTTTTTTGCTGAAAGACAAACATATATTGAGGAAAGGAGGGGGAAAGACTGGTAGAAGAACCAATTAAATGTAGGTTTTCTATGACCTCGCGGAAAATCCATAAGGAATTTCTGAGAATTTAATTGCCAAAAGCGACCTTAATGTTAGGTAACCCTTCAAAAGATTTAGAGATTTTGACCATATAGGTGATTTATATTTGATTGCTTGGTAGTTGTTGACTTCTTAAAACCATTTGTAGAGTGGTTTGTACCAGACATGATGGAGAAAAAGTTATGTTTTTGCCCAGATTATGTGTGATATCCAAAATTTATAGAATATCACACAAATCCGCCTGTTTATTCCCCATTCAAAAAATGTCCTTTTCTCTACATTGTCTCTAAGGGCACGTTTGTGTAACCCATTTCCGCGGAAAAGGATGTAGTTTTCTGCAGAAAACTGCGGAAAACTCATTTTTCATATGTTTGGTGCGGCAGTTTTCCGCGGAACTGCTTTTTCGCCACGTCAGTTTTTTCCTTTTTAGACATGGAAATTGACTTCCTATGAGGGGGTATGGGAAGTCCATTTCCATGGAAAATTGACCCCCCATTTCCTCACTCCCACTCCCACTCCACCCAGCCACCCCTCTTTCTTCTCCCTCCCCTCCCAACCCCACCTACCCACTCACCTAGCCCACGCACATACCGACCCACCCACCTACTAGTTTTCACTAAATAAATCCGCAGCTGCACCAAACAACATTAACACCAATTCATCGGAGAAATTTTTTTTGCACCAAACATAAATTTCTAACTTCCTCAGAAAACCTTTTATGAGGTATTTAAAAACCACAGAATTTGTCGATGTGGCAATTTCATATTTCCATGAAAGTTACCTCTACACAAACGCGCCCTAAGTCTTTCTATGAAAACTCTAACGTGAACTCTGAGCCCTTAACTCATCCTTTAAAAAGGGAGATTTACATTGTCTTATGTGGAGGTGTGTATTTGATTTTTTCCTACTTGTGAGATCGCACTGTAAAATCTTATGGAATAATACAATGCTATATGTAGTTTATTTTCTAAGTTAGTTTGCACTTACTGTTTTTTCATGGGTATTAATATTAGGGTATTGACTTGTTATACAAAAGAATGAGCAAGTGGAGGAGGGGAAAATAATATTCTAGGAGTTTGAGTCAGGTTTTTTGCAGAAAGAATAGACTATATTGATCATAAAAAGGTGAATTTGTGCGAGATCCTACATATGAAGGATATTGCATATGAGGGCAAAATCATAATTTTTCAACGCTTTGTCCAACACAAACCGGTCTGCAGAGATTCTTAATAGTCATTAACTAGCACACAAAAGTTAGGTTTATGGACACCTGCACGGTCAAAATCTAAATATCTAAACCCACTTATAAAATCTAACGCATTCTAAATTCTAATTTGTGCTCTATCCAGAAGGATGAAACTGATTGAAATGTTTGAAAGGAGTTAACTGAAAATATCGTTGATCACAGGAGTCTCGTAAGTGCAAAATGGTGTAAAAAAACAACATATTGAATCTCTACATATTAGGTCACACCTATAGAAGATCCGAATTGGGGTATGCCCTAAAAGGAGGAAGTTTGAAATTGTTGAAAGAGAGCTACTACATATGGTTCATGCTCATAACGTGTCGATCATGTAGGACCAAATCAAATTTATTCAAGTTAGGTGACCCTTCAAAAGGTCTAACCCTATTCTAATTTGTAGCTCTACCTCAATTGATTACTAATAGTGTATTTAGGGCCCATGTATTTTCCCGGAATTGAATACATGAAAAATTATTCTCAAATGAGCTCTAACAAAGCATTATTAAAGAGGTGAGTAGCGAAGGATATAAGGTAGGTTTGTAGAAGGAACCTCGACTTTCCCGTGAATTGAACTACAAGGGTGAAGTTTAGAGATTCATTTACCGTCTCTCCGAAATTCATTTTCTATTAAAGGAGAGATTATTTGATAGGTCATTTTTTAATATTTGCCTGTCTCTTCATTTTTAGTTACTTTTAGATATTCAAGTCCTAGAATTCCCAAGAATCCAATCACATGAAACAAATGGGCCCTTAGGCTGTTTTCTAAATTGAAAGTTATAGAACTATTTTATATGTGATTAGTCTCACAGTTGGCACAACTCTTACTCAGAATCTTTTTTCATAAAGCCAATAAGTGAGGAGACTTATCTTGATCAATTTTGATTTCATAGCATGTGAATTACCCAAACATGTCATGGACTCGTGCTACTACTCTCATTTATGGGCTGTTTGCCTTTTTTATGATTGGAATGAGAAATTGGGTTTTTATAGTTAAATGTTACAAGCCTGGTAAGGAGGATAGACCTAAAGAAGTACTACATAATTTGGCTTATAATAGATCACAATATATATATTTACTTTTTATAATTTTCTCAAAACCCTTGAGAATTTAATATATGAACCAAAAGTCTTGTTGCTTATCACTAATATGAGAATATTTAATGTTTTCAAATCATGAATTAGGAGCCCACAAAAGTGTGAAAAATTAGATTTATAGATTGAGATTTTTTTAATATTTTTCACAAATCTCTCAAAATTTATAAAAATTTATGATATAAAATTAAACACCTGAGATTTCAATAAATCAACAAAGAATATGGATGGCTTGAATAATGAAAAAGAATATGATCAAAGTAATTCGAACTCACAAATTGTCTGGACATTACAACTAATAGCAGTGCTTAGCTACAATCACATACATAACCATTTACAACATTAATGTATCTAAATGAAAGGCTACAGACGACATCATTTAAATACCATTTTTACATCTCATTTATGCAATCAAAGGAATAAATGAATGCAAACAAATGTCATAATGCATAAATAACAGGACAGGACGCATAGATATCACATAAGTGAATATATATATATATATATATATATATTTATGGTGCAAGCAAACAGCCCTTAAACATTGCTTTATAGGGTCGAAGTGAGCATATTGGTTAATCGGGAGAAAGATGGCTGCAGGCGGAGCATGTAAAAGAATAAGAGAGAGCGAATTATTTTTTTTAACTTGGTCGAGAGAAAACAGACACCGGAACAGGAAGGAGCAATGCAAAACGAGAGGTTTGATTTTGATTGATGCTTCCTTTGACAAGAAAAATCACAGTACGATTACTGACATGTGGTCTGACAATTTTCCTCTCTCACTCGTCCACCCACAGTAGTTCTAGTTGCCCGCTGCACCTCTGCCCTTTACTTTACTACTACAAACGAGAGAATTAGAAAGAAAGATAACGCCATCATCTCTTCTACCCAACCAATATAACAGGGTTCACACAACCTTTCTCTGAACAAAACAATAACAGAGGTCAAAAACACACAAATGAAAGGGGGGTAAACATAAAAAAAAGGTGATTTATGATTATCCCATTCCATTTCCTTTTTCTTGCAACACATTAGAAATAGAGGTATATAGATAGATAGTGGGAGTGGAGTTGTTGTGCAGGACTGCAAATTAGGGTAAGTCAGGAGAATGAGCTTGGTTTCTCTTCTCTTCATCTAAAACTAGCTATGTACCTTTTCTTAGAAACTGGGAATTATCAGAGGTCTCAAAGGGGTAGTGAAACTGCTCAGCTCTTTGCATGAGCTAGTAACACGGAACCCTATATCAGATCTATACTTAGATCTTCCTTCCTTTAATATGATAACCCTCTTTCTCTCTCTCCCCTGTTATGTTTATTGCTCTTGTTCTTTGTTATTGCAGAGAAAGAAGAAGTGAGAGAGAGAGAGAGAGAGAGAGAGAGAGAGAGAGAGAGCTAGTGTAAGAAGATGGGGAGAGGGAGAATGGAGCTGAAGAGGATCGAGAACAAGATCAACCGTCAGGTGACCTTCTCCAAACGAAGGAACGGTCTGCTGAAAAAGGCTTACGAGCTGTCTGTCTTATGTGATGCTGAGATTGCTCTCATCATCTTCTCCAGCCGTGGAAAGGTCTTCGAGTTCGGGAACGCTGGGTGATATAAATAAACTTAGCTCAATCTCTTTCTCTCTCTTTCCTATCTACTATTGTTGCTGATTGAGATTAGATGAATTGTTTATGTTTGTTGCATGGATCTGTAATTTTTGCTCATATGCTCTTTTTTTTTTTTTTTTTTTTACTCTGTCATTTTTAATCTATGTTTCTTGAAAGGAGCAAGGTTATAAATTTGAATTGATAAGGTTTCCATTTTCGTGTAAAAACCCTTTTCTTCTTCCTTCCTTTCTGTATACAGTTCTCTTTCTCTCAGTTTCTTACAGTAGGATGAAGGGTTTTCGGTTTTATGCCTTCTCACCAATATCTTGCTGTTAAGTCTCTCCTTGCTCGCTTCTTTCCATTGGAAAAGAAAGCTCACTATCTCCTTCTCTTACGGTGTTGCTGGATGAGATTAGATGGATCCTTTCATGTTTCTTGAAAGGATATTTGATTTCAATCATGGAAAGAAAAACAAAAATAGATTTTCGCTCCTGCTCTCTCTCTCTCTCTCTCTCTCTCTCTCTCTCTCTCTAAGTAATCTGTCGTATTAATCTATGTTACTTCAAATGTGCAAGAATATCTTCCAACTTTTCAAATTTCACTTGCTTAGGTTTCCATTTTCGTTGAAAAAAACTTTTCTTCCTTTCCCCACACAAATCTCCCTCTCTCTATCTCTCTCTCTCTCTGAGTTTCTCACCTTAGGATCTAGGTTTTTGGTTTTGTGCCTTCTAAATATTATCTTACTGTTAGCCTCTCCTTGCTTGCTTCTATCCATTGAAAAAAGAAATCTCTCTCTTTGAGTTTCTCAGGGCAGGATCTATGTTTTGGGCTTTGTGCCTTCTAACAATTATCTTGTTGTTAGCCTCTCGCCCTCTCCTTGCGTGCTTTCCATTGAAAAAGAAAGAGCTCTCTCTCCCTCTCTCTCTCTCTCTCTCTCTCTCCCGTACAAAAGAACCTATAAATCTCATGGGTATTCTCGTTCGTCCGCTAAAAGATGTTTCTTGAGTAGAGTTTGGCAGATCCGATTTGGATTAGCTTACAAGAAAAAGAGACTCAGGAGGTGAGAGACGAATCCGATGCCTGCCACTTCGTCATCAGAAATGAAACATCTTTGATCCTCCTGCAGAATTTAGACATGACCGTGTCCTACACGTCTAGCCATTTGTTGAAAACTTCGGATCCTGACGAGTACTGACCAAACCAGCCCTTGCAGTAAGACATAGCTTACGATCCAACGGTTTTTCCTTCTAGACCTTCTTTTCCGCGAAATCTCTTCATTGTCTCTGGAAGATACCAGGGACAGTTCATTTAATATAGAATCTTGAGGGGGCATATATATGAATTCTTTTGAAGATATTGTTGTTGATTAGTAGCAAAATATCCAACGTTTTTTCAAATGCTGGCTGCATATTTGTAGCATGTCTAAACAAGATTGATGTTCTTAATATTTTGATTTCATTTTACATTATTACTCATAATTGTTTTTGTAAAAGCTTTATTTGCCAATGTTTGAAATTTATTGGCCTTTATTTAGTCACTACTTTTCTGATATGGATAGCATTTATTAAATCTAGTTGAGAAAACTTGGATTTTATATTGAAATTAAGACTATGGTTATTGCACACTTTTAGGGTCTTCTTTTAGTTAAGCGTGACAATTCTTTTTACTGATAGTTGGATGGCCAGCACACTCATGGTTGAGTGGTGTTGGAACCTTGATATGAAGCACATATCAAGGGACTCATTCATGAGTCTTGGGGGTGGACAATATCACCTCCAGCCGGTGGGCCAGCCTAGTTAAAAAATAAAGAAAAAAAAAACAAAAAATTGATAGTTGAATATATCCGAAATTAAGAAGCAGCAACCTTATCAAGATTTAGTAGTATTTGGTAAAGGAAGCCATTATTATTTGATTACATACATCCATTAGTCAGGTTTTTTTCTTTTATGTGATTGGACCTTCTTCATATTAAATAAAAGCAAACTTATTATGTAATCTACGTACAATGATTCTTTTAACTTTAACTAATGTAGCTCCATAAATGTTATAGTTTGACCTATGATCTCATTGAGGATAGATGTTATACTTCAGAATTTCAAACTTAAGAGATGGGCACCACTGGGGGAATGGAGTATTAGCCACGGATTTAGTTCCACATGTGATAGTATCCCCATGGGACTTTGAGTTTGATAAGGTTACAGATTGCTAGCTCTATGTGCAATTTGAGGGGGTTTTCTTGTACGCATAATATATGAGAGCCTTCACAATGTAATTTTAAAAGGCTAAGCAATCACATGAGAAGTTTCATACGACTTTTATCTCAAAAGGGCAAGCATATGGCACAAATTTAATTTTCTAATTATTTGTGTAGGCTATTCTAGCCTTCTACAATGACTAAACGACTTGAATAACAGAATGGTGAAAGAGACAATGTGTTTCAATAATTTGACTTCATGGTTTTAAATTACATCTCTAAATCCTTATATAGGATTTCAAATACATCAACAATAAAATCAAATACATGACCCACTACATATTCTAAGAATACAATTGACTCCACACAAAAACCCAAGACACACACTTAAATTCCTTTGACCATGTGCAATGTATATTGTACCTAGCCCCGTTGGCTAGGTCCTTTTGTTATGTATGGTCAAATCTCACTATAGTTGGATGTGGGCCCATCATAAAAAATGTATTGCGCCATAGGGAGGAAGGCTTGCTAGGAAAGTACATTGATTCACATCATGTATGAAACAGTAGAAACATTTTAGTGGCACCATAAAAGTAAGTATTTCTTTTGTGTTCTTTGATGGCAAGTTAAACAAATACCAGGGGCAGCCTTGGAAAAATAATTTTTCAAACAAGGTTCAAAGAGTTTCTTGAAAACGTAAGAGTTAATAAAACCATTTTGAATTTCAAAACAAGGATGGTTCTCAATAATAGGAGCAGCCTAGAGTTGCATTATTATTCTCCAGTGCAGCGACGCTATATTAGAGTTAGGCCTGGTACATAAACCATGACCTTAGTAGTACAGATGCATGAACAGTGTATTAATTCAACAATTTGTTGCACAGCTAAATTGGATTTCTAGATACTACTTTATAGGAGTTATACTGATGTGGTGCATGAGGTTCTAAAGGTTATCTCATTGAGTGAAAACATTTTAATTAAATTGGAGATCGAGAGGTGACTTCTTAACTTTTTGGGGGTGGTGCCTTTCGTCCTCTCTTCTTTTATACGGTGATGAGTTCTTTAGGCTTGGAGAGACTTTTTTTCTCTCCTCCCATTTCTTTTGCTTTTCCTGCTTTTTGATGGTGTATTCCTGTCTTTTTTATATTTTTCTTTACTTTCCAGTGCATCTTTTTTGTATTGCCGTGCTTTTGATTAATATAAGTTACTGTTAAAAAAAATTTAATATGCTTCACAAATAAATGATCTAATTGTCATCATCGTCATCCTTGTTGTCATTATCATCATCCCTGTCATCATCATTATCATTATTGTTCTTAACTTCATCATCATGAAAAAAAAAAAAGTTTAACTTTCAAAGAAATTATGAATGTATCGTTAGGATTAATCAAACAAATATACCTCAATTTATACAACAAAGTAATAATTCAAATTCAGACCGATCCCTAAATAAAGCAAATATAAACTTAAATTACATATAAATCCAACTCTTGCATGATCAAAAGCTTATAATTAAGATATCACAACAAATATGATTTAGTGGGAGACCTGATAGACTAAAAAAGAGTTGGTTGCAAAGTGGTGGATCCATGATATTCAGTGATCACCAAGGAATGATGATCGCTTCGTTAAGATATATACCATTTATTTTCAAAGATAAAGGGGTTTGTAATATTTGTTAGCAATTGCATATCTTTTTTCCAAAAGGACATTTGATTGTGGGAGTATTAAGTTTTCTTAGCTAACAATTCCTACTAAAACCTTATTGCATTGCGTCGAGGCTGGTGCACTTTTGGCGATATATGCATTTGTTTCAACATATAGTCGTTCCTCATTGGATTCAAACTCGCGAGCAATTGGCTGTTAAATCATATTAAGTCTCGTTAGCCTACCAAAACCTTGAGGCGTTATTAGAGGATCATAAAGACTTTCAATCTTATCTTTATTAAAAAGATAAGATCGTTTTAGAGATTTTAGGGATAAACTCAAGCCTTTGCAAACCCGGCTCCCTAACCTTATTTTATTCAAGGAGGATCGCCTTGCTTCGGCTACTTTTGAAGAAGGGACATACCGTTCTTGATAGGCTGCTGTACCAAAATAACATCATTCAACCGCAAAAACAAACAATTATAACAGAAAGGCTTTTCCATCTGTTGCCCAAAGGAAGCATATGAGAAAACAAGCACCACTTGTTTTTTCTTGTTTTTTTTTTTTGTACCCCAGCCAAGGCAGCTAGGACCCAAGAGAGAGCCCTCATATACATGGGAAGATAGCCTACTCAAATGGGAAGAAGGCCCGTACAAGCGAGAAGAAGCCCACACAAGTGGGAAATGTGTTTTTTTTTTTTTTTTTGATACCCCAGCCAAGGAGGTGGGACCTAAGAGAGAGCCCGCATGCACAAGAAGGTAGCCCACTTACGTGGGAATGAGACAAGCATAAGCGAAAAGAGGTGTCATACCAGGAGTTCGAAGTCCAGACAAGCAGGTGACAACAATAAGAAATCGTTCTTAAACAAGCGCCACTTAATCTCTCTTTTCGAGTAAAATATATATCTAGTTACCTGGTCCCTCTTACCATCGTTCTCTTCTAACCCAAAGAGATCACTCTATCATAAGTTTAGCATTAATTAGTACATTGATAGGTTTACACCACAGGCACACCCTGAAAGATAAAATTGATTCTTGGATTTTCCTATGACCCACCAAATGCCTAGGACTTATTCTTTAGACCGCTAGTCAGCAAGAGAGAGTAGGTCGACATATCTCTAAGAATTCCTTCCCCCATTCCATAATCTCAAGGTTCGGTATAGGCTGGGCTTTTTGGCAACCTGCCAGTGGACAAATCAGGTTTGCTATTGGGCAACCTGAAATCTAAACCATTCGTCACACTAATATTCAGTAGATCTGACATTGTCAGATTATTATCTCTCTGACTAATATTTTCCAGTCTCACCATCAAAGATTTGACCACTACAACCACTCAGAAAGGCATTACTCTTCTCTGTCTCTGGATGTGATCTCCATCTGTTATTTTATTGGTGGGCAATTAAGTTCTTGCATCCAATCTACTTCACACTACAAATATCTATGAACTTGAGACTGAAGAATTTCAAGAATCACTACGTATCTCAATTTATTGAAGAGAGAGAGTTATAAGATAATAATCTAAAATCCAAACTTTTAGTCTGTATCCCTAAAGTCTCTAACATCTTAAACCTAATCTCGTGTGTCTAACATACTTCCAAAAGCTTTCTATAGTGTAATTTGATGATGAAGATGGTGAAATTGAAAAGCTTATGATATTGGATGGATGAGAGAAGATGTTTGTTTTATTGTTATAAAAGAAAACTGACTTTCATCATCAGTGATTATTGTGTAAGCATGATGGATGGATAGGAGGTGTCTGGCTTGATCGCAAGATCATCACTGCTCCTAGTCCCTGATACTACTACGAAGAATTCCAAGAACCTATTCTCATAATTTCACAGAATATTTCATTCACACAGATTTCTAAATTTATACAGGATAGAGAATTATAAGATAATAATTAAAACCCGAACTTTTAATCTATCCCTAAAATCTCTAACAACCTAAACCTAATCTCTTATCTCTAACAGAGACAAGGCACATCCAAGCTCCTGTATCACAAAACCTTTCGTTTGAACTGCTCTTCCAAATCACCTAGCTGCTGGACTCTTCTCCAGGTACTTTTCGTGGATTTATGTTTGGTTAAATTGAAAAGTAGAACTCGCAAGAGCTCAGCTAATCCTAGATGAGATTGAACAAAGCTAGAGAAGATGATAGTATGACTGTATGATTGTGGTGGTGGTGGTTGCATGGAAGAACTTGATTTGGCTAAAATTATATAAAAGGAATTTCTGTCAATATTTAGGCAGTATTCAAGGTTGAAGAAAAATATTTTGGTTTTTTTCATATATCTGTTTCTTTATCGATCTTTTCGGTGGTGTGGCAGAACACCAAAAGAAATTATTTTACATATAAACAGTTAAAGATTCATTTACCAGTCTGTAACCAAGCTTGATGGCTTAAACCTTTTGGTTGAGAGATCATCATGTCATGGTTTTGGGATATGGCCCCAACAGAAAAATAAATATATAAAGATCCATTTGTCTGTATATACACACACATAAGATCCATCTGTAAACTGTACTAGATTAGGCATAGGAGTAATCTAATCATTGTCAGTTTTAAATTTATTTTGCATAAATCTCCAGTAGGCCATTGAGTAAGCTTTGTCGAGGTGACCTAATGGGAAGGTTATAAGACAAATTTAATCATTTTATTTCGACTGTTGAAAAAAATTCACTTTGTTTAATTTTCATCTATTTAGATTTCGAACATCCAAGTGGAAAACACAAATCTTGTATTGAAATTGATTTTCAGCCATGCTGCAAAAACTATAAAGAATCTAGAGTTAACTTTATAAAATGCATCACCTTTTATTTTTACTATGGGATCTATTCATGATCAATTCAAACAATTGGATACATCAGTCAACTTCCCCATCTCCTCCTTGTTTTCTTTCATTGTAGTACTTTTATCAATAATATTTATGTGTGTGCTTGTGTACACGTTACTTGCCATGCTCCAATTGCAATGAAGCTGGTGTTTTAGATCATATTTGTTATAGTACACTTGACTGCATCAGTTGTTGGGACTTTTTCATTAAATGTGGTATCCCATGTCTAGTTACTGTCACAATTATCATCTATTGGGAAGTCCCATATCTCACATCAGCCAAGTCCTTAGTTGGACAGGGCTTCATATACTTGTTAGGCCTTCCACCTATCAGCTTTTGGGTTAGTACATGATATCTTATTTAGTATCAGAGCATATTCCTGAAGAGTTCAGGTGGTTTAATTGGACTTGCTAAATACAAAAGGCATTTGAGGAAAGTAGAAAATAGAAAATTCACAAATTGATTAGTTTATGGTCTTAGATCACAAACCTAATAGCATACAATAATTTTAGTTTTATAGATGACTCAAAGCATATATACATACTACACATGTTTCTGATGAGTTGAGCAACAGCCAGAACCATACATTGAACTCTTTTGTTAGCACGAACAATTAATATATGTTAGTTGCTTGGCCCATTATGACAGACATATTGATTTGCATGTTAATAATCATTTTATATCAATTACTTTTTTACATTATATTTTGATTGAAGCATAATAAATAAATAAATAAATAAATAAAAACTTGAGATGTTTACAATATTATTCTCCCATGAAAATGCCCACAAAGAGTTAACAGTCGTCGTCATCTTATGATATGCTTTGCATTTTGACACTTACAGGGGAATTCCAAGATATGTGTAGTGAAAAATGGCTAAAATTAAAGAAACAAAGGTGAGACCTATAGATGGATATCAAATATATATATCTTCCTTTTTCAATGAAAAGTAAATAAAAAATGAAAAATGAATACCTAGCAATCACTCTAATAAACAAAATTGTAGGAAAGTTGGGGTCTTTATACATACATTTATGCCCTAAATCCATATCCCCTCAACTCTTTGACAATCTTTTGTTACAACAATTTTGCAATGAATTCCTATGAATTCATTTCCATGCATGTTTCAACTATACTCCCTTTTGGAGAACAAGGGGTTGCTCAATTGGTTGGCAACCCACATCTCCCCCGACTGCCCAGGAGTTGAACATTGGGTATGCCACTCTTCACATGCGTGTGGGTTCTCCTTCCCACTTGTGTGGGCTCTTCTTCCAACTAATTTGGGCCTCTCTTGTCACGCGACCTGTGTGGGCTCTCTTTGGTTCCAACCCCATTGGTTGGAATAACACACAAAAAAAAAAAAAAAAAAATATTTACTCTTGTGTAAGCATCTTGAAACAATCCAAACACAGTGATCTTTGACACTATCCAAAAACTTCTCCAGAGAGTTGCCTCACTGTCAAATTGGTTATATGTAAAACTCGATTAATTTTCTAGGGGTCATTTATTTACACATTGCACATGTAATATTTTTTGCATGTTGTAAAATTCACATATATCGAACATATTACAACATTTAATTGCAAACACTTTTTTCTTATATCATTTTTGGGTGCAATTAGTTTTACCATATTTGCTTTAGTTATTAGTATGAATGTGCAAGAATTAAAAAAAAATAAAATAATAATGAAGATGAGAGAAGGTCTTCGTTAGCTAGTTTCTGTACAATTTATTGCACTTATCATCTTGCTAGAAAGGAAATAATCAGTCCCAGACACAGAACAATTTGGATCATAAATTGGGGTGTCACAAGAAAATAAGGGAAGAAAGTAAAAACTGTAGAGACACAAAAACAAACTACTGTGAGAGTGGTTTATCCTCACACACGCAACCAGCAAAGCAATGCAAGAGTTGAAAGTATTTAAGGAAGGCAATAGGAAGAATGGACAGCAGCAATCACTACTGAAGACTCTTCTTGAACATGTCCTACGTTCTGCTCTTGTAAGGTTTTTAGAATCTGCGTAGGACATGCAAGGCATCTAACAACTTGGAGAATTCTGTCCATGAATGGAGACATGCCTTTGTGAATCAAGTTGTTCCCGGCTCAATGCATTGATGGCTAAAAAAGTACAAGGGCACCAATGACAAACCAAGAAGAGTTGCAACTGGTAAATGATGAGTAAGACTCTCCAAAGTGCTACAACAGACATTAGTGGACAGTGGGAAAGCCCAACATGCCTGTGAAAACAGTCCCATAGCTTCGACAGCAAACTGGCATTCAAAGTGGAGATGAATGTCGATTCCTCATGCACCAAACAGAGGCCTCATACAGAGGCTAAAAGGGTTCGAATAGACTTTGATCCGCATTGAAGTAGCAGTTTTCCTATGGAAAGAGGGGAGCTAAGAATCCAATTGTCAAGCCAATGTTTAGAAACCAAATTTGTCTGGCTTTAAAGTATCGTGATCTAAAGCAACTCTTCCAAGGAGAATTGGAGGTAGTATAGTATAGCCTCCCAACCCTGAAGATATATGCAAGCCAAGTTCATTTCCAAAATTCTAAACTTCTCTCATGTAGTGCCTAGTCCTCGACACTTCCCCTAAGGCGGAATCCGGTCATACATTTCGGCAATACAGACATTTTTGCACCAAATCATTCCTCCTGGAATTCAAATTCTGGAATTCAAATTTTACCATATTAATTTTCCCCTACTAACAATTCTTACCAAAATCTAAAACCTTTATACGTTAGTAGAGGCTTCATAAATACTTTTTAATACTTCTCCTAGGGTGGAGCCCAATCCTCAACATGCTGAAACCTACTTCATCTTTCTTCGTAATGAGCTGGACTGACCATTGGAAATTCCTCATGTGTTTCTCAACAGCTTTATTGACACACTTTTGTGACCCGAAAAACCATGGGGAAGTGGAGGACCATACTAGAAAGGACATGCCTAATGAGATTAGGATGACCACAAAAGAAAGATTTTCAACTGGATTATTTGAGCCTTCAAAAGAGTCTGGATCAATTGAAGGAGTGGAATCCCACATTGGGGTCCACTTGTTGAAAATCCAACTCGACCACCTTCCATGTATGGGATATCCCCAAATACCACTATAATATATAGGATCTGATCCCATAGTGCGCACGATTGATTATTTGCTTAATAGTGTGATTAACACATTATTAATTATATTCATTAATTATGTTGTTACTCAATTTGAATCTTGCGGTGGGATCAACTCTAATTTTGGTAAAATTTGGAGACATCCCATATATGAGGAAGGCTTCATTTTGGACATCTCGGATTTTCAAAGGTTGGTAGACCCACTGTGGAGTTTCTACACGGATCTATGTACATTTATCATAGGATAATTATGAGGTGATGATAGAAGAGAAACTGGATCCATTTCAAATTAGGCCCCCTCAACTATAGCAAAATCGATAGAAGAACGAGAAGATGAAGTTGACTCCTGGACCGACAATCTGGTGGGCCCCAGGTGGATGATGATCTAGACGCCATCCCTCTTGGGTCCACCGACGGAAAGTTGCGTCATGGGCTAGAGTCATTCCAATGGCTCATGGATGTTAGCATTCCAGCTTTCGGGCTCCTTCCCAATTCTAATCCCATGGTTTTCTTACTCAACCCCCAACTGTTTGTCGAAATTCCCATTAGAGTTTGAACGCTCCTTCATTTATCAAAACCCCATCCAATCTATGTTTTGGCTGCTCCTTTAATGAATTATGTGTTTGTGAGGGTCGATTGATGGGTCCATCTTTTGACCCAACAAGTTGAATCTTGAATATGCTTCATGGATATTACTGGGAGAATGTATGTGGGAGGAGTTAATACCCTCCTCTTTCATTGGGCTTTTCACATCGGTTATGCTAACACTGTAAGGTGATTATATTCAATCTTTTTATGGAAAATATTCTCATGCGCACGTGCAATCCATCTCTATGGGGCTCACTTTGATTGGTACAGCGCTTTGATACTTTGGTCATCCCACAATCTTGCATAAGGCCCATTGACCTTTAAAGCTGTTAAATGAAGGGCTAGGATAATCTGGTGGGGGGTGATTTTTTTTCTCCACCTTGTCCACCAGGAGACCTTTCTATCTACCATCCCATTGATAAACATGCATTTAAGTGATTCCCACGAGCTCTGCTCATAGGATAACATTCTCCATCTTTTATTGCTCTCATTTGTGATAAGTTCTGAAATGTTGGCCATTTGTATTGCTTGTATTGTAGTCAAAGTATACAAACATGCCTATTGTAGCTTTAGAGCCATCTGTCTGTATGTTACAGATGTATATGTTTATGTACGAAATTCTCGTATGTATGCTCCGACTGAATGTTAAAGAGGCGGTTCCCCCATGAAAAACCAGGACCTCCTGAATATCACACCACCCACCATAACAATGCAGATGTCTGCAGAAGAAGATCCCTATGGTCATGTTATATGTTATTGATAAGGTTCTTGTACACTATACTTACTCTCTATATGTATATGCGGGGCTGGAAAACATACATATACAATGGCTCATCTAGTCCTCTTTCATTATTTTAAGGGACTTATGGTAAATCCAAACCACTTAAACTGAAAGATTTTACAAGTGGAGAAGTAGGGGTCATGTTTTGGATCTGTTCCACTTTGGTTCCTGATAGAAAATTGATGATGGAGAAGCCCAATTTGGATTCTAAATGATACTTTGCCACTGTGTAATGTAGTAATTGCAGTGTGGCTAGATATAGTAAAGGTGATGAAAGAAGTGCTTCTGGAAGTCCTGTGAAGAGGAAGTGGATTACCTGCAGGAATGGAGGGAGAGTTCAAAGCAAGTGAAATTTGAAGAAGAAGAGGAAGGGACTGGTGGGATGATGAAGAGGAGAATCTGTATAGAAAGCATGCTTGCTTGCATGAATCCATAATACAACACAATACGGGCAATGATTGAAGTAATCACAATTATCACTGACTTGGTCTCAGAATAATCATGTGTTCTATACATGCTCAATCGAATGATACTTCAAGTGATTCTTGCACTTAATTCATGGGGGAGGATTACATCAAACTGTTCAGATTCACAAATTGTTACCACCACTGGCTATCATTCTATAGTTTTTTCTTTTCCTATAATCAACAATAAACCATTCATTTTTCTTGTTGCTGAATCCCCCAATTGATCAGGTTCTTTTTAGAAATTCTCATGTGTAAAATGATGCCATACCTCCCACTATATTCTTGAAATGAAAATACTGATCCCAACAGTGGCATGGCACTGTCAACGTTGATTTCCAAGTTCATGCTTAAGAATTTCCATGATGATTTGTAATTTATTCTTTTGAGAGGGAAAGCACGTCAATCTTCAGAGATGCTAACATACACCTGAATCTGAATTAGACGCTTCAATTGTGCTAGCCTAGTTTTGTAGATAAATTATAAAGTAGCCAATATTTGTGTTATTTTGTGCATGATGTTGTCACATTGTCTAAATGCTAGAATCACAACCGCTAAAGAGCCTGACAAATATTTATTCTCAAATGAGCAGGACTTGGGGTACCAAGCATTGCATATCTATTAATAGTTCTCTGCATGCCATTGGTTATAAATAAAAATAATTACCATATTTTGTACCAATATCTATACATGCCACTTTGTTTGATGAAGTGCATGAGTAGTTTGTGATAACATGAAGTGCCAATATCTATTTTCAGTTTGAGCAGTTTGATCATGGTTCGTTTTTATTTACTTATCAGTGTGAACAAAACCCTTGAGCGGTACCGGCGGTGCTGTTACAATCCACATGATGCTAATATAACCGATGGTGAAACACAGGTTTGACATCAACCTCCACCTCCTCCTCCACCCCACCCCCTCCTCTCCATGTGCATGTCCATGCATCATAACTTTTTTCTTATTTTGCTCCACTAGGACAAACCTTTCCGACTTTGGATCTTTGCACATGCACAGACATACACTCCTGTTGATGATTTTAACATGAAACATTTATGTTTGATTTCTTTTGTTATTTTTTACTTTAAAAAAATTAGCTTTATGATTCTCTTTTTTACTCCTCTATCATTTCTTCGAATAAAAGAATTAAAATGTGTTTAGATCATATAATTACAGCTTTTTTAGAAAAAAGAATATCCTAAAACATTATGTTCTTGTGTGCACATATAATCATAATGACTTCTATGCACTGTTAACATAAGTCCAACACATTTCGCTTGTGTTAACAAATATTTGTTTGTTTATGTATTTATAGATAAAATTTGTTTAATATTTTTTATTTTCTATGTTAATATCATTATATCAATACATATGTCTTCATGTTGGGTTTCCCTCGTCTACTATGTTACGTCCATGTCTATCAATGGCACATGTTATGGCTTTTCTCCGATCAAATGATATATTTCCAAGTTACGTAAGTTATATTAGTTTATTAGATTGACCTGAAAAAAATCATCTCAGAAGTCTTCCAAATAGATTTCAACATGAAATGTACCATGAAAAGTCAGGAAAATGGTTCTGGACTGGCTAATGTATATTAGACCCACTATAACTACTCATTAAAATGCATAGTCTGGGTGAACTCCTACTTTGACTAAGTATTTTCTGGGTGAAATCGTACTTGATTAAGTGTGAAGGCTCCATATTCCCATATCATGATATACAAAAATGCTAATCATCTGTTTTATATGATATAAGAGACTATCCAAGGTTGATAGAGAAGATGAATATTGTTCAGCTGCTTTCAGCCAGCCTAGTTAGTATATAAATGTGAGTTAAACTGCAAGTGGACAGTAGGAGTTTAATACTCTATTCTCATGTGCTTACTTGTGTAACAATTATCTTTCCTGCATTTGATTCTGGCCCTAACAAGGGCAATACCTTCAGACAGATTGCTCTCCAAAATTCTCACAATGTACAACGTGAGGAGGCCTAAGAGATTTTTTGTGAAAGATCTCTGTGTGGAGATGCATGTTCTATGAATTATCTCCTCCTTTTGCGCTTTATGACTCATTTTCCATGGAATGAGTTTCGCTCTTGTTCAATTGTGGATGGGACTGGAGCTTTCAGCTTGGTTATATTCTCCTTTTGAGGTGTGGCATGAATACAAGAGAGGAAAATCTGTATGGTTTTTCTTCCTTAGTAGTGATCTGGTCCATTTAGGAGTGAAATAGGAGATGTTTCAGACGTAGGGCTACAAGTGCCAGTGAATTATGTTGTTAGGTGTGAAACACTGTTATTTTCTGGCGATGATCATGAAACATTATCAAGGGGTTTGCGCATTGATGTTCCATAGAAGTTGAGGTAGTCCAAGATAGTCCTCATCCTCTCTGACTAGTTCATTTAAGCTGAACTTTGATGCAGCTGTGTATGTATTTCTTGACAGAAAAAAGAAAGAAAAAGAAAAAAATATCCATGATTTTGTGAGGTGAATCTTGGTCTTATTTATTATGTTCTTAGGAGCTTTAATGGGGAGAATGATACCCTAGTAAAGCAAGGAGTGTGAGAATCACGTGATTCTCGGAATGTTGTTTCCTTGCTGTAATTCTGTTTTTGAGGTCTGATTTTGTTTTCCTTATTCATTTTGTGGGGAGGGTGGGTATTTATGTGCTTTGATCATAGGGCTCAGTTGGGGAGCTTTTTTATTCCAATTTTTTTACAGTTTTGCTGTCCCACTGCATCGGATCTTTTTTGTGCCTCTAATAATCAACATCAGTCTTCCTAGTTCACGCTCATGTACTCCTGCATACTTATTTTCTGCTTTTCTATAAGATGTTTCTTTGTTATTGTTATAAAAAAAAAAAAAAGCTATATAAAACATTATCTTTATCTGAACAAGGAATTACATTCTGGGACTGGTTGTACACCTTAGAATCTTGCATGACTTGCCATAAAGCAACAGAGCAACTAGTGCACTCGTTGCCCTTGTGCAGAATGGGTGCTTCTTGGACCAAAACACAACTCTTTTTCCAAAAGGAAGAAGCCTGTAATGTAAGATGGTTGGCATTCATTAAACATCCTAATCTGGCAATAGATGAAGTTTTATTAAACATTTCACACCAAAGGAATATGTAACTATTTTAGTCTTCACAGATGAATCTTACAGTGATAAAATTGCATACATATTTAAACACGTCTTATTTTTATTTTCCTTCAATTTTTTATAAGAAATTGAATGGTAGAGAATTAAGTTCCTCATGGATTTGATGCAAATGTCAATGGAAATTTTTATTTAGCTTATGTGTAATTTGTCAACGCAGAGCTGGTACCAGGAGTTGTCCAAGTTGAAGTCTAAATATGAATCCCTGCAGCGTTCACAGAGGTTATCTTGATTCGAAAATCCCTTGAGAAACATGATGTTACTACGCATTCTGTTATGTGTATTACTTCATTTACTCGAACTAGTCGTATTTACAGTCAGTGCTTCCACAAGTCTACTAATACGGTTTCTTCTTTTACATGGAGAAATAATAATTTTTGTTTTATGTCAAGGCATCTGCTTGGAGAAGATCTTGGACCACTAAGTGCAAAAGAACTGCAGCGATTAGAAAGACAGCTTGAAGTAGCACTATCACAAGCAAGGCAAAGAAAGGTATTTGGATATATTTTTAGTTTGATTGAGGTTTCATTGCAGAAGTGGGTGCATAAGGAACTGGTTACTATCATGTATCAAATTTAAATATTTTATTTTACATGATTAAAAATGTTGGTTTTCTAGTTTTCTTTCATTGTTAATAAAAAAATCCATTTTCTAAAAAAAGGATTTTATTTTATTTTATTTATCTTTTTTTTTAGAAGGGATTTTATTCAAGAAGCCTGTGTTTAGGTATTTGCATTTCCATGGAATTGTACCTTAATTTTAGGAAACAAAAATGGTACATTTCCATTGAAATCCAAGCACTCAAACCGATACTAACTGACCTGTACATTAAATCATGTAACTACTGTATAAGTAACTATCTCTACTATATACTAAGGCCACCAACTACTACTATCAAAGCACATCTATCCATTCTACTTAATAGTAGCAGTGGCAATGGGTCGGCTAGGAGGGAGTAAATTTTCCTTGTGGGAGCCACTATTTGAAAAAAAATACACCCCCACCGTTTTGGGCTGGGTTTGGGTTGGTTGAAACTTTTTGGACAAGAGGTCATGAGTCATGACCGAAACTAACTTACCCGTTTAGTAATCCTGTTGATTCCCCCAATTGTGACCAGCCTACAAATAAATGGGTTAACTCAAGCCCACCCACATGATCAAAGCCCTAATTAACAAAATCCTAATTAATTAAGATTTGCCCTAATCAATCCTAACATGGTCAATGTCTTTTTATTTGTGAAGCCATTTCTTTAAGTAAAATCTATATTAAATGTTAGCCATTGAATGTTCCACAAAAGAATATTTTCCCAAAGAAGACTGCCATCTTATAATACCTAATCATAAATGAAAACATCCATTATAAAAGTGTGAAATGGAGATGATGATACCTACATATTGTTCTAATTGCAGACACAATTAATGTTAGAGCAAATCGAAGAACTTCGCAACAAGGTAAGGCATGTAGCGCTGTGAAAAGTATCTATGTAGTTCTATTTCACTAATAGATGCATGGTGTGCAAGTCATATTTTTTTTGGAGGTGCAAGTAATATTTTTTTTGGAGGTGCTTTCTGTTTTGTGTTTCACTTTATGTAATATTGAATGGTTTGCAAGTAGTAATCTCATTACTTTCTTCTCTTAAACCTATGAAAATGACTAAATGTTTTGAAAAATGAAAACAAGAACAAAGGAAAACCAATGGTGGTAAAGAAATATATAACTTTACAACTTCATAAATTAACATGGTTGCATTCCCTTATTAAAAGTTATACCATTCTATAGGGATTCTTAAATGTCTGTCATAATTGTAGATCAACCTAAGCAGGATCATGTGTTAACACAATCTTTGCATATTTCATTCAAAGATTATTTGAATGCTTCTTCAACCTGTTTCAAATATGAAAGTCAAACATTAAAAGCTTGAGAATTAGTTGAGGTGCTCCTTTTTCTTCACCTGAGAATGTTAGTTGGTGCCATATCCACATCCAATGGCTGTGCCTTAGTTAGGGGTGGCAAATTCCTAACCCAATCTGATCCACATCCAATTCACGTCAGTTGCGGATTGAGTCTTCCTGACCAATGGCGGACCCAAGATTTTAGTTTGGGTGGTGCGGTATATGGTCAAGTGAAGGCGTTAAATAATAAAATCAAATCTTTTAAGATATTATCTAATGGGTTTCTCAAATCACGAGGGTGCGACCGCGCCAAGTGCTAACACTTGGGTCCGCCCCTACTCCTAACCATCATGTCAGATTTCATGGAAAATGCTACCATTGGCAATCACATGGGGATTGTGGAAGGAAAAGAAAGAATCACATATTTTAAGGTTTGGCACAATAGTACGAGTCATATTACAAATCAAAAGGGAAAAAAGGTTTGGCACAATAGATCTCTTGTGGGTAGAATAAAGTCATGGTTGTTCCAATGGACCACAGGTAAAAACATTTTGTTGACATTTCCAATTTGGATCTTGAAAGAGAACAGGAGGTGGTTATTAAAAGGTATAGGTCTTTGAAGTCAAAGTATGCAGAGTATCAATCAAAGCAGGCCGATGGAACCCTAATACATATGGAAGTTCCATATACACTCAGTCCATCTGGGATTGGTGAAACTATTAAAAAAGGCAAAGGGCAAATTGTTAGCCTTTTGTGTTACTCCCAAAACATGGATTCCAAATAAAGCGTACATATGACATTAAAAGAAGGAATTAATCTTTATATAGATTCATGGCCAGGCTCACCATTAATTTAAACTGATTTTGAATAACATATTGAATTGGTTGCAAGCTCACTGACGGCTGTCATGGAGATTGGCAAGTTTGGTTATGGAGATCAAATCAATTCTTGCATCTCTTGATATATGTGTTCATTCCAAGAAAAAGAGTTAAATTGAGGCTGTGCTATCTGATGTGGGGTTGTCAAGACGTGATTTGGAGATGAGCAGTTTTTTATTTGTAACTGTCGATTTTTCTTGTCTAGCAGTCTATTGCCTTTTGTAGTCTGTTATCACCATTTTATAGTTCTTTCGTATATTATATTGCTGTTGCTTCTCAAAGAAGGCCAAGAAATCACTAAATTAAAAGGCTTAGCCAGCTATGGTTTGGGATGACCTGCTGATAGATGGGTTGTGGTTGGGTTCATATTTCCAACTCATTTAATAGACAAGTTGGGCTTAGTTTGGGCCAGAACCTTGGTGCTCAACATGATTGGTTACCACTCCTAATCGTAGGAGCTAAATCAAAGGAGAATGAATTATATGCAGATTCCTAGAAACAGGAGAATGAATTGTATGCAGACTTCTAGAAACAGGATCAAATATTTCCCCTTCTTTATGTAGTAATATGAAGCCCTTCTCTGTCTGGAACCAACAATTGCAGATGATAACTTCTAAAAAAACAATAGTCAGTAGAAGCTAATAACTAACTACACTAGTGATTAGGGGCGATAGCTCACATTTTTCCCCAGATTGTTGGGATAAGGCTATGATGGTGGTGGTGGTGGTGGTGGTGGTGTTGACGATGATCTCACATTTTTCCCCAGTCTAACTTTGCAGAGTAAATTCCAATAGGTCCATACACATCCTCTACTTGACCATGATAATCTTCCTTTCCAGTAGTGCCCAGTACCAAAAAAAGAAAAATGAGTTCCATTTCTTCCGTTTGAAATTTTTTGTTTGTGGCCTCAGACATGTATCTTTCATCAAAAGTCAGACATATAGCACTAGTTGGATATTGTATTATTGTCTTCCTATTTTACTCAGATATGGGTCTGAACAATGTATATGCCTTGAAAGAGAAGGTTATTAATATGCCTTCTCACAATTTCAAAATATTCAAAATGTATGAGTTTCTTGTTCCTTTCAGTGTAAAAGATATGGCTGTACGTGTTCTGTACATTGTGCCAAATGACAAATTACTGAGACTGGTATATTTCACACAGAGATTATGATTTAGTCGAATTCAGTCATACTACCTTCTTAGTGAGTTCCAAACAATTTTCTTGCATCATAAGACATGAAAGAATGCTATGGAAAGTTTTGCCATGAAATGACACAAAAACTAAGCGTATGAAATTGTTCCAGTTTAAGAATTAAAAAACTATTAGTAATACCTGCTGGTGTATATAGTGTACGGGGTTGGGCACTGTTTCTTTGCACTCATCTTTCCTATTTAATATATTTATGCCTTGCTGAGTCCTCTTCACAGGAGCGTCAACTTGGAGAAATGAACAAGCAGCTCAAAAGCAAGGTTTTGCTTGAATAATGGCCATTTTTGTGATACTTTTTATCATTTTGCCTACTCGTAATGGTTTCACCATTTTGTGTGTTTTGGATTTCAGCTTGAAGCAGGACAGGGACCTTTTACAACCATACAGGGCACTTGGGATGCTGGAGCTATAGTTGGAAACAACACCTTTTCTGTTCACCCTTCGCAATCAACCACCATGGACTGTGAACCCACCACATTGCAGATCGGGTACACACTTTAGTTTTTCTTTTTCAACTGTTTTTTGTTTTTTAGGATTTAGATGAGAACAAATTGGAGGATGATATTGCTGGGTCCAGGGGCAGACCCACATGTGTCCATGTGGGGACAGACGCACCCACTGGACCTCAATCTGCTTCTAAAACCACAATCAAAATTCTATCTCTACTTTGAAAATTTACATAAAAATCCTGCATCTGCCCCCCAAAACCCACATGAAAATCCTGAGTTTGTTCCAAAAACCCACTTGCCTGTTTGGGCCCACACCCCTCAAATGAAAATCTTGGGTCTGCCACTGGCTGGGTGTAAGCAGTCCAAACCAACTAGTATGGGGCACGTAGGCATGCACACTAATTAATCTTTGCATCATTAAAATGAACTCTGTTTACATGAGTAGATAAAAAGATTTTGGTTTCACCCCAAATGACAACCAGTTTGGATATCTCCTAGCAGATAGATGGTTATCTGCTAGTGTTTACCAGTGGTGCAGGTGGGAATTATCATTAGGTGGGATAATTCCATTTTCCTACCTTTCCCTTCCAAACAATCAACATGTTGATGACTAATTTTTATTTGGTGTCTGGTCGGGAATGATATCCCACAAAATATGATTGTCAAGTTATAAATTGCACCAAAGTTGAATGGAATGGGTCGGGATTAAATGGGGACTCACCCTGACCCGCTCCTATTAGGGGTGGGTTTGATAGTGTGTTAGTTGGGTTCGGGTCGGGTATGGTTTTCCATATAGGCGGGTTTGCGTTTTGGGTATGTCTAGCCTGCCCCGTCCCTCCACATGTCTTTACTTTATATATTACTAAGTAAAGTTTTGTATATGAAATGTCATTAGTGCAGATGGTGGTAAGGATTGACATTTTTCTAAATGTCATGGGTCCAAATCTTCACTAACACATTTATTTCACCACTAACAAACCTGACCCAGCCTGTGACTGTCATGGGGCGAGTTTGGTATGTCAACCATAAAACATGCCACGGGGCGGGTTGGGTTCGGGCATCCCTAAACCCAAACCCGCCCTGCCCCACTCCATCACCATCCCTGCTATGATTTGGGTTTAGTTGGGAGTATATCCATTATCCAATTCTCCCAATACATAATTGGATGGTTCTAATGTATGGAACTTCCAAAACAGGTATCACAACTTTGTCTCTGCTGAAGCAAACCTTCCTAGGAGCAGTGAGAGTAACTTCAATCAGGGTTGGATCCTTTGAACCCACTAACAATCATTGGAACTAGGTTTGGTATGAACTTTCATACAACATGATGTGTGAAGTTATTGTTGTATGTGATATTAACACCTTTATGTATTTATTTCAATGTTGGATGGGACGTTACAACTGATATGTTTTCATCGCTATAATAAAATGACAAGACAATGCTGCTGCAAAATTATATAGCAGCCAATGTTGTAACTTACAAAATTGTTCCTTTAATGAATTCCAATATTAGTTACAACTTCCTAACACATATCATGGTAAGATACCCTGCCGGGAATGAGAACAAATATTAATAACATTAACATTGTAAATGGTTTTATACTCATTATTGGGATATATGGCTCAGATCTACATGGTCTGTAATTCCCATTATTGCTCCTTTCTCCATTTCACATCAGTAAGTGTATTACATTAAATTTCCAATCTAGGCTCATGGCCTCAATCAACTGCTGCTGCTGCTGCTGCTTTTTTTTCCTCGCATCTTGTAGCGTTCAGTCTGGTTTCTTTATGCAGCAGGGGTCCCTACCCAGTTTCTCTTTCATATGTTCGCAGATTTTTCTAGTATTAGTTTAAAGTAAACATTTTTTCGTAGTTAGACAAAATGATGCAGGCTGCGCATCAGCCCATGGACTAAAAATCCATAGACCGGCCCAAGTCGTATTGGGTGAAGCTCATCAGCCCAGAGAAAGGCCCAGGGCCCAGTAGTTTATCGCAGGGGACCCAGGCACGGTTAGTTGATCCATTAGTTGAGCAGTAGATCCATGGGCCCCCTGCGCCACCAATTAGATCATGAAAGATGTTCTTGACTTCCCTCCTTTTTTCCTCTTATTGTTATCCTTAGTCCTTGAATGATAAGAATGTTACTATGGTCGGTGAAAGTTATTGATTATTTAATTTGTTTCTATCATAAGATTTCTTGATTAATAAAATCTTATCATGATGAGTATCAATTAGTAATTTAGGATTTGATAGGTGGTGATCTGGAGTGGAAAGATTAGGCACAACATGTGTGATCTATTTTCTGAGGGCTATGTGCGTGAATGTTATCTTCTTCTCTCAAGCATTCAATGAAATAAAATTGTTCTCTCTTTATTTTGGTGTCGAATGTCTCTTGGTGTGAGACCAAGACATAAAGGACATACGCATATGCTTGTTCTAAGTTTCCTTCCCTTGCTGCGTCACAAGCTATCATTAGCCACTCCTTTTGAAATTAATTAGACTTGAACATTAATTGTTATTTTTACATATTAGTTTTTAGTTAAAACGGAAATTTATTAAATTATTTCAAATATTTTGTTGAATCTATGAGTCCTATTTATTTTAGATTTCACACTCTTGACACCCAACAGTTTCTGATTCAAATACCTGCGTTCCTACTCAATTTAGCATATGTGCTCAGTAAAATGCTTTCTATAATCGTCTGGTTCCAAAGTGCACATGTAAAATTTCTTTTGTATTTTCTATAGCACTGCCTGTATCAATATGCCCTCACAGGCCTCTTCAGAACAAATGCAGTGTTACATCTAATTATATGATAAAACCAGTGGTTATAGCTTGGGAGAAGCGCCTTGTCGGGCACATGGAAACTAGGCTCTTTTCCGAATGGCCACACATGCCAACAGGTCAGCATCACCGCGATGCCCTGGATTAAATATCCATTGTCATTGGAGATTTTATCACAAAGAGATCTGTGTAGTGCTGTTTTTCTTGTATTCTTACTTATCCAAAAAACTCTTGAATTTGATCTACACAGGAATATCAATTTTCCATTCTTTAACCCTTTATTTACCATCATAAGCACCTTCAACCACCACCCAATATCAGCCCTCTTCTGTATGTCTCAGCTAACCATCTCATCTATCAAATCAATACCTACTCACCCTTTCCAACTGCTACTGCCGCTGTTGCTGCTACGCCCATTAGAAACCACAAGTGGAGTCCACTTACCTTACCCAGTCACGGGCCATCTTAATCAATGCAATATGGATACTAAACCAGTCAAATCCCACTTATCTTACACTTCCCGAGTATTAACAAAATATCCCGACCCTGGCTTCATAGACCCATCAGGAATTATGACCCTTTTTTGCTGGGTTCTGACTTCTAAGGTCCCAGTTGTAGGCCCAATTAGTTTAGCAGATCATTTTGGGTTTGCAAGTGGTTGTCGTTTGAGAAATGAGATAGAGGTGCAATCATGTTTGCAGAGGAATAGGAGCTTAGTTGTGTTAGGAAGGCATTCGAGCATCACTCCATAACGGGTACACACGAGGGTTGTACCAGGGATCTAACAATGCCCCCATCACCGGTACCACCTGAGAGGAGACTCAAACTCCAATCTTACCAAATTCTGATACCACTTGTAGGATCTTATGCACCCACTGAGCTACCATTCATTCAATAATCAACCATTCATTCAATAATCAATTGGTGATGGAAGAGGCATAACTCAATGTTTTATACGGCATTCGAGATTGTCTCGCAGGGAGCAGCATTGTAGCACTCCTCTGCCCAACAATTCCCCCCACACAATGGTGCTCCCGCGACTCTTACCCGTGACCCAGAGCTCTGATACCACTTGTATGATCTCAGACCCCATTAAGCTACCACTTATCCCAAAACCAATTAGTGATAGGAAACAGCAATAGTTTTCATGGTTTGTTGGTTGTGTTAGGAAGGCATTAGAGCATCACTCCACTACAGGTGTACACGAGGGTTGTACCAGGACCTGACAGTTCATTTTGTTGTTATTTTGCTATTGCTAGTAGGGTTTTCCCTTGTGGATTTTGAATGTTGCATTTTGGGGGATCTGGGGTTTGATAGAGAAGAGAAATTAAAAATGGGATGAACCCACGAATTCTTTCCAGATACTGCTAACATCTCGGAACACATGCATTTAACATCGCTTTTGGTTCAATAAATCTATGATCAATGATAAGAGTTACCAATCTAATGCACTCTGTAGTCAGAGGATCATATTTAACTGATTAATAGAATCACAAATCTCATTCCTATTTGTTAGTCTCCATCGTCGTGAGGGACACCATCGAGCGATTTTAGTTGTTTTGAGATTTTTTTTTTTTAATATTTTCATGAAATCTTGGTAATGATATAATATTCCAAACTTAAAAATTGATGAGAAAATATTAAAAAACTGCAAGATTTTCATGTTTTGTGATGTTTTGAAGATTTTTCAGATAGATGAAAATTCAAGATTATCTTGGCTCACCATTTTCCTTAGGAAATATCACGACATTTGCTCTGAGATATTTGTGACAATTTAAATGAAGTCTTTGTTAGTTTTTTTTTTTAGAGAAAAGGGTCTCATTCTATGATGTGTCATCGGATACTTCAAAATAGGCACCGTATTATGCCTTATACATTACTTACTTTTTATGTGTGGAATTTATGTCCGGCCGTATCAATGAAAGTTCTCGTTAATTGCTTGTTTCAAGAAGGCTGATAAAATTTTCAAGTCTCCTTTCAAATATGCCCACTTCTACTCTTTGTGGCAATGCTGTGAACATCACTTGGTGATGACACTTTTTTTGTAGTTTAGCTTGTACTGTTTACCAAAACAGGCTAGCTTGTACGTTTTTTGAGAATTGGTGGAAGAGACAGGGTTGGTGGTGGTGGTGGTGGTGGTGGTCGAGGTGTTGAACCGTCCAGGGAAGTAAATCAAGAGCCTTGTTTGCTTACTAGATAAGAGAGATGAGAGTATGAGAGGTGGAGATTTGTTTGTGAGCTGAGATGCTTTTCCCATGTGAGAGCTTCCAAGCTTGGCTATGGTCCTGAGGATAACCTTATCCCATGTCTAGAAATAGGTCACCTGTGGAGCCACGTCAGTGTACCTGATATCTGTAAGCCTCTGTTCTGGGTCCGGACTCCTATTCTCCCAGTCCATCAGCAGAATAGTGGGCCATGGTTTTGCATTTTGATCCTATGGAAAGGTTGGTGGTTTGGTTGAAGGTCGGCAGCAAGGAAAAGGAGAGAAACTCAATCATGAAGAAAATCTCTATTAATCTTCAAAGCTGTCTCTAATATTTTGCAATTGCTCATATATGAATCTGTAAGCGGTGAAAACACGACACCCACTTAAATTGAGATGAACTTTGTAGATCAGGGAACACCGAACGCCAAGAACCTGAAAAGGGAAGGAAAAAGGCTTGGGTTAGAGCCCCTGACTGCTGTGAGCCGAAGGCGCTCCGATGCCTGAGTTAGTTCTAAAAAACTGAGCAGGAGGAGGAAGGAGAGGAGAATGAGACGATGTGTTCTGTATTGTGTGTTGCGTACCTCCATGGGGCTGATCCCACGTGTATATATGTAGACATTCCTCGTTCATTCTCTCTGTGAGTGGGGGTAGGTGGGGTGAGGTCCCATCGGTCCTTACCCTGACATTTAGCGGTAAGTAAAAATGGAACATCCCATCCGAACCTTACATGCCTTTAGTCAGTTGATGTTAAGGGATGATAAAGCTAACTTCTTATCGCCATAAATGAGCAATCCTATCGTCATAAATGAATGCTACTATATGTCAAGGCGCGCCGTACTTCCTGGAGGAAGGTGACGGCCCACGCTGACCGCGCTGGAGCAGTGATGAGCTGGCACTCATGCCGAGCTGCACGCTGAGCGGGCACTCCTAGCCGAGCTGCCGAACTGCTGGGCTGTGCTTTATCGAGACCGATGTGAGGGTCGGCGTATCACCGTGGTTCTTAATCTCGTCATTGCGGTGTTTTTCCCACATAATTGCCCCTAGCTTTTGGCCTATGAAGGTTTGCGAACCTGCGGAGGTCGGAAGCTAAGTGACTTTAGTTGGTGTCCCTTCCAGGCTGGAGAGATGGCTACCGAGGCGTGGGAAGGGGTTACCGAGATGGAGGAATTTTGGATCAGAAGGGGTCCCTCTTGAGCCTCATGACCGTTGCTGACGTGCGGTCATTAAGATGTCTTTTCGTTTATCCGAGGCAATTAATAGTCCTCAGAAATTGAGCTGGTGGTGACACGTGTCGTCGCTTCGACAGTCATGCAATTGCTTCGAAAAGACAGTAAGGTTGCGTGACGCGACTTTTAGGGCTGCTTGAGGCGTCGTCTCATTAAAGACGCTTCTCGAAAGTCGAAACGGCGTCTCTATTCCTTATAAATTAGGGCTTCTTCTTCATCTTTTACTTTCTTCTTCTTCTACGCTATTGAAATCCCTGTTGCGTGTTGCTGAAGAGCTTCTGTCGCTTGCTAGTTACCAGCACTTTCATCTGCGCAATCCTTCTAGTAGGGTTTCTTCTTGCCTTTCTCCTTTCCTTTCTTCTAGGTAGTTTTTAGTCTGGGTAGGGAATGGGGGTTTACAGGCATTTGGTAGAAAACCCAGCATCCTTGAGCCTCTTCAGGGGCATATACAACATCCCTGCAAATGTGGAGGTGAGACCCGACACCTCTGACGATGGCTGGATGCCATTCTGGCTTGTAACCATCGTGGAAGCAGGGGTTCGGTTTCCCTTGCATCCACTCCTCAGAAACTGTCTAGAGCAGTGGAACCTTAGCCCCTGCCAGCTGCTCCCTAATGGCTATAAGATCATTATGGGGGAAGTGCGGCTAAACGAAATTTTGGGGATAAACCTTAGTGTCCGGACATAGAGGAGACATATAACCTCTACAAGTCTGCAGAGGGGAACACCCACTATCTCCGGCTGAGGGCTCGCCGGGCTGGCTTTGTAACCGCGCTGGAGGACTCCAACAAGTATGCGAGTGACGACCGAGTGTTCGTCAAGGGAGTATGGGAGTTCAGCGAAGTAGAGTCCAGCACCGCGGTCCGGGTTCCTCGAAACATAGGAATTCCTCCAAGTAAAGGCCGAAGTCCTTCCGGTTTGCAATCTTTACTATTTTCTTTTGTGCCTGACTAACACAGCCTTCTGTTTATGCAGATTTTCGACAAAGGAGGGAGTTTGCCAGGAAAAATCGCTGGAAGGTGAACACTGATTGGCATGAGAAGGTGAGGACCTATCGTGGTCATAACTGTCGTGCTGCTTGGTCACTCCTGGGGTATACGCCCCACTGCAGATCCTTCAACACTTCAAGGAGGGTGTCCGGGATAGACTCCGTGCTGCGTGGGGAAGGCGCCAGCCCAGAGCCAGCGACGACCGCGGTCCCCGGCTCAGAAGAAGTGACAGTCGCATCCACACTGGGCGTCTGGTCGAGTCCGAAGACCGGGCTTCAGCTCCACTCCCAGACCCAGATCCTGTCAGGACCTTGGCAACCAAGGCCGGGCCTTCACGGCGAAGGAACTTAGTAGCACCTTCCAGCGCATCTCCGAGCTCGGCTTCTTCGAGCTAGGCATCTTCCAGCTCGGAAGAGGAGGAGGAAGAGGAAGAGATGCTGCGTCATCGTCGCCCACGCTATGCAGCAGAGGACTTATCAGCCGCAGCTTTTGGGGACGTGAGGGGGCGAGGCCCTGGATGCCCCCCAAGCTGCCAGCGTTGCCCCGGCCTTGATGCCTTCTGTTGCCGCGGCCGAGGCCCCTCTCGTTTCCACTTTTCCCGTGATCGAGGTTGCTTCCGTTGCCGCAGTCGAGGTTGGATCAGCTCCGCCCCCAACGGCGATTGTCATTGAGGACTCACCTCCTGGCTTTACCCCAAGGGTAGAAAGTCGAGCCCGCCCTGGCGAGGACGCTGAGGAGCGCCGAGCCGAGAAGAGGACGAGGATCGAGGAGAGGGCGAAGGCCGAGGCTAAACCTGGCCCTTCATCGCCACTGCCCAACGAGGAGACAGTCCCGCCCTCCTCGTCGGTCCCATGGGCACCGAACATTAAGGATGTGTTGAGGAGGCCGCTGGCCGCGACGGACCGTGCGGGGGGCAACCCCCATGTGGTCGTTGCCTTGGGCCGATCCTGTGCCCTCCCTCTAGATGTGTCAAACTAGGAGAGGATGGATGATCCTTCGCTGATGGTCTCGGCGATGCGGTCGGCGGTCGCGGTAAGTAGCTCGCCCAGAATTTTAGTAGCATTCCAGTAATTTCTTCTGACTTCGCTTCTATTTTGCAGGTGATGCAGAAATGCCACGTCGGCCTAAGAAGGATGGAAATGGCGGAGGCCAGGGCAGCCGAGTGGGCGGCTGAGAAAGAGAGGCTGCAGTCCGAAAAGGAGGACTTACGGAGGGCCCTGGAGGCCAAGTGTGGCCTGCTGAGCGAGGAGGTGGGCAGGAACGCTTGTCTTGCTGCCAATCTCGCTCGGGCTCAGGTCGCGGCGGCGCGGCTGAGGGAGGAAGCGGAGACGGCGGCGGCTCAGAACACTCTCCTCTCTGCTGACCTTGGTGCTGCCCGGGCCTCGCTGGTGCGGCTGGAGAAGGACCTGCTATCCAGCCATGGGTTGAACACAAGGCTGGCCGCTGAGCGGAATGAGGCCAGGGACCAGCTGGAGGTTGCCCCAGAGGGAAAAGGCGGCCGAACTTGAGTCCGCTCCCGCCGAGCTCAAGGAGAAATACTTGTAACGCTGCCATGGGGGAGGAGGTTAGTAGATTGACAGCAGAGTACAAAGCCCAGTTGCCAGGGATCCGGGACCGAGCCTGGGAGCTCGGTTGGAAAGCAGCTCTAAAGAGGGCCGGGGTTCCTGGGGATAGCCCTATTTTCAGGAATCCCCCCGGGTTCCCTCGCTCAGACTCGGAGCTCCTGGCCATATCTTCGCCTCTCCTCCCCGGCCCATCTTCTCAAGCCTGCCCAGGGGTGAATGCTACTTCCGAGGTGCCTCTGGAGGCTCCCCAAACGGCCAGTGCTGCGCCTGAAGCACCATCCGCGCCCGAAGCCGTCCAGGCCCCTTTTGAAGTCGCTCCCGAAGCCACCGTCCCTGAAGATAGCGCAGTCATTCCTGAGGCTATCTCGGCCGCTGCCGAAGCCAGCGCGGTAGTGACCGAGACTCTTCCAGAGATTGACTGCAACGTCGAAGCTACGGTCCTTTAAGCTCCTTCTGTAATCTTCTTTTTATTTCTATACTGTATTCTTCCTAGCCCTTCTGTAATCTTGATTCTTATCAATGAAACAGCGACTCTCTTTGCATTCTTTGGTCTTCATTCTCCTTGTCTCTGATGAATGGGTGTGTGGATGACGTCTATTTTACCATGCTTTATTTGCTAAGTACTTGGTCCGGATAACCGAACTCTTCGTAAGCCTTTAAAAGTTAAAATTGGATGTCTGCCATTGACCGAGATTTGGTTTATGAACCGTGGTCCCATTCAGCATCCATAACCCTTGAGAGCGGAAGCTGCCAGAACTCGAGGTGTCCTTGAGCGCCGAAGTCAGTGTTTTTGGACATTTTTGGCTTTACCGCCGTAGCTGGTGCTGGGACCGAGTTAGGACGGCTGGCACTCTGACCGGGCTGCCGAGTCGGGGGTGGTGCTGTCACCGAGCCCTGAGGGAGCTGGTACTGCGGCCGAGCTGGGGGGTGGTGCTGTCACCGAGCCCTGAGGGAACTGGTACTGCGGCCGAGCTGGGGGGTGGTACTATCACCGAGCCCTGAGGGAGCTGGCACAGCGGCCGAGCTGGGGGGTGGTGCTGTCACCGAACCCTGAGGAAGCTGGCATTGCGGCAGAGCTGCATAACTTGGAAGCAATTTGAAAGAGATCTGCTTAAGAATGTTCCTTTTTATTGCTGTTTAAACCCTTGAATACATGTTTTCAAAAGTATAACTTTTTGAGATGCATTGTGTTCCATGGTCGCGGCAGCTCCTTGCCTTCCATGTCCTCGAGCCTGTACGCGGCTCTACCCGCTGCTGATAGTACTTTAAATGGCCCCTGCCAGTTGGGTGCCAATTTCCCTTCGTTAGGATTTCGGTCGCCAGGAAGTGTTTTCTTCAGGACTAGTTCTCCCACCGCGAATCTTTTTGCTTTGACCTTCTGGTTGTATCCCCTTGCCAACTGCTGTAGATAGGCAGCCAGGCGGATAGCTGTTGTCTCTCTTCGTTCTTCAGCGAAATCCAGCTCCCGAGCTACGTTCAAGTCGTTCAGCCCCTGGTCACAGAGTTCCGACCTCAAGGTCGGGAGACCGACCTCAAGGGGAATGACTGCTTCCATGCCGTAGGCAAGGGAGAATGGTGTAGCCGAGGTGGAGCGCCTTGGAGTTGTCCTGTAAGCCCATAGAACACTAGGAAGCTCTTCTGCCCACCTCCCCTTGGCTCGGTCGAGTCTCTTCTTGAGTCCGTCAAGGATCACTTTGTTTGAGAGCTTAGCCTGGCCATTGCTTTGTGAGTATGCCAGGGTGGAGTAGACATTTCAAATGCCGTACTCCTGGCAGAAGCTTTTGAAGAAGTTGGAATCGAACTGGGTCCCATTGTCGGAGATGAGAGTTCGGGGGATTCCAAATCTCGTGATGATGTTCTTCCATACAAAGTTCTTTATGTCTTGCTCGGTGATGGAGGACAGAGACTCCGCTTCAACCCACTTTGTGAAGTAGTCCGTAGCTACTATCAGCCACCTTTTGTTCCCTGGAGTTCGGTGTAGCGGACCGACGATGTCCAGACCCCACTGAGCCAAAGGCCACGGGCTGGATAGAGGGCTTAGGTCCTGCGCTGGCTGGTGGAGAAAGTATGAGAACTTTTGGCACTTTTCGCATTTTCTGGCATATACTTGGGCGTCTTTCTGCATGTACGGCCACCAATATCCTTGGCTGATTGCTCGGTAGGCAAGCGACCGACCTCCGATGTGGCTGCCGTAGATCCCCTCATGAATTTCGTAAAGGAAGTCGTCGAGTTTGCTCGGGTGGACGCACTGGAGGTAGGGTCCGGTGAACGACTTCCTGTAGAGCCTGCCATCTGGGGAGAGCCAAAACTGGGCTGCTTTTAGCCTAATCTTCTGTGCCTCCAACCTGTCTTCGGGCAGCAGGTCGTCCTTCAAATAGGCGATGACCGGGTCCGTCCAGCTCGGACCAAGATCCACGCACATGAGTTGCCGCGGTCGCTGTAGTTCGATGCTGGGCTCGCGCAATGTCTCTACTTCGACTGTTCTTCTATTACCGGCCTTGACCGCTGAGGCGAGGCTGGCAAGGGCGTCAGCATGGGAATTGGACTCTCTACCGACCTGTCGGACCTCGGCCCTTTCGAACTGGGAGAGGAGTTCCTTCGTGTGAGCTAAGTAGGATGTCATTCTGTCGTCCCGAGCCCGGTAGTCTCCGCTGAGCTGGTTCGTCACCAATTGGGAATCGCTGAAAACCACAATATGTCGAGCTTCCAAGATTTTGGCACTGTTCAGCCCGGCAATGAGTGCTTCGTACTCGGCCTCATTATTGGACGCTTTGAAGCCGAATGTTAGAGCTTGCTCGATGACAAGGCCCTCCGGAGACTGGAGGACTATGCCAGCGCCAGCCCTATTGGACGTTGAGGATCCGTCGACGAAGATTTTCCAGAACTGTTGATGCTCTGTCTCGGTTGTTGCCCCTGTATCCTCATGGCCCCCTAGTTCGGTGTCGAGTAAGGTCGGCGCCGAACTCTGAGAGGTGAATTCGACAATGAAGTCTGCCAAAACTTGGGCTTTGATGGCCGTTTTGGGCTGATACTTGATATCGTATTGCCCCAGTTCGACAACCCATTTGGAGATTCGACCAAAGAAGTCTGCCTTTCGGAAGAGAGCCTTCAGTGGGTGCTCGGTCACGACCACGATAGTGAAAGTTTGGAAGTAATGGGAGAGCTTCCGCGAAGCGCTAATTAGCGCGAGGGCAAGCTTTTCGAGCTGTAAATACCGGGTCTCGGCGTCGAGCAGGATCTTGCTGGTGTAATAGATAGGCCTCTGCTGGCTATCTTCTTCTTTGATGAGCACCGAGCTCACTGCGTGGTCCGAGACTGCGAGGTACAGATACAGCGCTTCGCCATGGGTTAGGGTCGACAGTAGCGGAGGTGAAGAGAGGTAGCGCTTGAGCTGTTGCAAGGCCTGATCGCAGTCCGGCGTCCATTGGAATTTTGAGCCTTTGTGTAGGAGTTAGAAGAAAGGCCTGCACTTGTCGGAAGCTCGGCTGATGAAGCGATTGAGCGCGGCAGCCATGCCGATCAACCTCTGAACTTGTTTAGCCGAGGTCGGGCTCTGGAGCTCCTGAATCGCCTTGATCTGGTCAGGGTTTGCTTCAATTCCTCTTCTCGTGACCAGGCTCCCCAAGAACTTTCCGGAACCGACGCCAAAGACGCATTTAGACGCATTTAGCTTCAACTGGAATTGGCGGAGGATACCGAAAATCTGGCGGAGGTCGGCCAAGTGGTCCTGCGATTCCCTAGACTTGACGACCATATCATCGATGTAGACCTCCACTGTCTTCCCGAGCTGCGCTTGAAACATCTTGGTCACTAGCCGCTGGTTTGTCGCCCCTGCGTTCTTCAGCTCGAAGGGCATTACCTTATAACAGTAGATGCCCCGTGGTGTGATGAAGGCTGTCTTATCTTGGTCAGGTACGAACAGAGGTATCTAGTGGTATTCTCGGTAAGCGTCGAGGAAACTCATACGGTCGTGTCCGGCAGTGGCGTCAATGAGCTGGTCGATCTTTGGAAGGGGGAAACTGTCCTTGGGACAGGCTGTATTAAGGTCGGTGAAGTCGACACAGACCCTACACTTCCCCGTCTTCTTCTTGACCACTACTGTGTTGGCTAGCCACTGCAGATAGTAGACCTCTTTTATCGCTTGCGCTTCGAGCAACTTTTCAACCTCTTCCTTCACGGCCTCAGTTTGTGGGACCCCGGTTCGGCGTGCTTTTTGGATCACGGGCTTATGGTTGGGGTCCACATTTAGCTTGTGGCACATGACTGCTGGGTCGATGCTGGGCATCTCGTAAGGCGTCCACGCAAAGACCTCTTTATTCTCGAGGAGGGGGTCCAACAGCTGTGTCTTCTCGGGCTCGGGGAGCTGGCTTCCAACTAGGAAAAATATGTCCGGGTCGGCGGGGTCGATCCTGACCTCGGTGAGGTCCTCGATGCTCTTCTGCGCCGGGGCCCTGCCAACATCCCCAAGCTCGGACTGTCTGTCCAGCTCGGGTACATGGACCTGGGACGATTCGGCTTCTCCAGGCAGCACGGCCATTAAGCATTGTCTTGCCATGTGCTGGTCGCCTTTTATAGTAATCACGTTGGTCTAGCCAGACGGGTTCTCTAGGGGGAACTTGAGCTTCTGATGACGGGTGGAGGGCACAGCCTCCATGCCATGCAGCCACGTCCTTCCCATTATGACATTGTATGGGGAGGGGACGTCGACGACTAGGAAGTCAACCTGCCTGGAGGCGCCTCCTACTTGGACTCTGAGGGAGATTTTCCCCTTCGGGTACATCGGTTTCCAGTTGAAGCCGACGAGAGGAGTTCGGGCAATTTGGAGGTCCTCATCTTTGAGTTTCAGCTTCTGAAAGCAATCGTAGTACAGGATCTCGACGAGCTGGCTGGGTCAACAAGGACTCTCTGAACCAAGAAGTTCTGCAGCTTCAAGATGAGCACTAGAGGGTTGTTATGTGGGAGTTCTACGTCCTCTAGATCCTTGTCGGAGAACCATATTCTGGGCCCCTCTGTCTTGGCCCTGGTTCAGGCGCCGCAATTAACACCTGCTTCTGATGGGAGGCTCTTCTGGCCTCGGCACGGCCCTGGGAGCTCCCTTTAGGCGGAGGAGCAAGTTGGATGACGTTGATGATGCCCTCCGGCTCGCTATCTTGGCAGCCATCATCTCGGCGTGGAGGTCGACTGTTGTCCCGGCCTTCATCCTTGACGTAGTCCCTCAGGTGCCCCTCTTTCACAAGGTTCTCGAGGTGGGACTTGAAGCTTTTGCACTCATCAGTTCTGTGCCCACTCTGCTTGTGATAAGCACAGAACTTGCCTTGGTCCCGGGAGGAGGGGTCACCCTTCATCGGCTGCGGCCACTTAAAGAAGGGCTGCGCCTTTATTTTGTGGAGGAGCTTATAGATGGGCTCCTTGAAGATCGTGTTTACCGCTTTGAAGGTGGCGGCATCGTTTCCAGTCCTCCTGCTGCTCCCCGAGGCTGCGACCGAGGTGGAGGGGTTCCGTCAACGATCTGAGGACCGGGCCCTGTGCCGATCCGGGGACGGGACTCTGCGGCGGTCCTCCCTCCTGGAGGACCTGTTGTCTCTGTCTCCTTTGGATGGTCAGTCCTTCTGGGAGAGGCCGAAGTTCTCCCGCCCGCAAACCTCATCCTCCTCTGCCCGGATGAACCGGTTTACCCGGGTCATGAGCTCCTTCATGGTGGCTACGGGGTACATGACCAGCTGCGCCCGAAGCTGGATGCCCTGGCGCAGGGCCAGTTGAAAGGATTTCACTGCCATCTCCTCAGAAGCGCACTCGATCTGGCTGTAAACAGTCCAGAAACGACGGGCGAACTGGGTGACGTTCTCGTCCTCTCGCATCTGGAGGGCCATCAGGTCAGCATCTATCTTTGGGATGACGCGGTGGGCCTGGAACTTCTCCAGGAAGGACGTCTGAAGCAGTCGCCAACTGGAGATGGAGCCTCCAGGGAGTGAGCAGAACCATTGTAAGGGGAGATCTCCCAAACTGGAGGAAAAAACTCGACAGTTCAGGAAGTCGTCATCCCCCCAGACCGACATCCTCTGGATGTAGTGTCGGAGGTGAGCCGCAGGGTCCGAGGTTCCATCATACAGGGTGAACCTCGGGATGTTGAACTTCTCGGGGAGGGAGTACTTTCTGATCTCCCTGGAGAAAAGAGATGCGCCTGTGTCTTCAGCTTCAAAGGCGCTGCACTGGTCTCGGGCGATACCTGCAGTCTCCATATTCTGGCGAACAGTCTGCTTGACCTGCCAGTCGATCCACTGCTTGAGCTCCTCCTCGTCTTCTAGTATCCTCCACTGCTTCTTTGGCTCTACATGCTCGTGGCTGCTGCTGGAGTCTTCTTCTCTGTGGACCCGATCACGCCTTTTATTATCGAGGACGTGCCTCAGGTCCCGCCCGTGGCCCGGAGGAGCCTGGCTGTGCCTGGGTGGAGGACCCGAGGCATGGCTACGTCCGTAAGGTGGGCTCCGAGCCCCTCTCTTCTCCTAGAGCTGTTGTTTGAGCCGCAGGATAAGCTCGTCCTGCTCCTGAATGAGACGGTTTTGAGCTCTGACCTCATCCAGACGGGGGTCTTCGTCTTCATCAGGGTTGACCTGATGGTGGGACTGAGGTCCAGCCCTGCTGACTTTTCACGCAGCTTGGTGACTGACTTGTCTCCTCGCCTGGCGTGCTCATTGCTATGGTGGGGCTGCTCTAGAGGCATAACATTGTGAAAGGAATGCATTGTCAATCCCCTAGACTGCGATACCGACTGGACTGTAGGGGACCTTCCTCCTGATCTTCTCTGTCGAGGGGGTGGACCTTGTACCAACACAGGCTGCGTTGTTGGTCCCTTGCCCTTGGAGGGTCCTTCACCATTTCTGGTTTTTGGAGGCATGGTATTTGAAAGCTTTTTGTTTAGTGATTCCCACAGACGGCGCCAAACTGTAAGTGGTGAAAACACGACACCCACTTAGATTGAAATGGACTTTGTAGATCAGGGAATACCGAACGCCAAGAACCTGAAAAGGGAAGGAAAAATGCTTGGGTTAGAGCCCCTGGCTGCTGTGAGCCGAAGGCGCTTCGATGCCTGAGTTAGTTCTAAAAAACTGAGTAGGAGAGGAGAATGAGAAGATGTGTTGTGTGTTGTGTGTTGCGTACCTCCATGGGGCTGATCCCACGTATATATATGTAGACATTCCTCGTTCATTCTCTCTGTGAGTGGGGGTAGGTGGGGTGAGGTCCCATCGGTCCTTACCCTGACATTCAGCGGTAGGTAAAAAGGGAACATCCCACCGAACCTTCCATGCCTTCAGTCAGTTGATGTTAAGGGATGATAAAGCTAACTTCTTATCGCCATAAATGAGCAATCCTATCGTCATAAATGAATGCTACTATCTGTCAGGGCGCGCCGTACTTTCCGAAGGAAGGTGACGGCCCACACTGGCCGCGCTGGAGCAGTGATGAGCTGGAACTCATGCTGAGCTGCACGCTGAGCGGGCACTCCTAGCTGAGCAGCCGAACTGCTGGGCTGGGCTTTATCGAGACCGAGGTGAGGGTCGGCGTATCACCGTGGTTCTTAATCTCGTCATTGCGGTGTTTTTCCCACGCAGAATCATAAAAAAAAATCTTAAAATCGAAGACTCCTAATGAAATTAGAAATCCAGTCCTATTCCTAACTACAACTAAAAAAAAAAATTTAATTCCTAGATGAAGGAATTCTGTCTTTGAAGTTTGGAAGTCAAGTCACTAGACCCTCCTTCTTTGGGTCCTACATGTGGGCCATGGTTCTGGCTGCATTGGCATATGCAGGCTTTGTATCAGGTTTGGGTGATCCTGATTGTTGATCTGATGGTCCCTAAATGGATTTGAGCACAACTTAATTTCATAGTAAAAAACTCTTTTTACTTATGAGGGACTCTGGGAGGTGAAGAATCTCCAAACCATAATTTCGTTGCACAACCAAGTAAAAGGAAAGTTACTTTTCACCTCAAATACGAGGTTAGAGAAATCCAAATCCTTGCTGGTGAAGGAAAAAACACAAATCTGGCGCCGGAAAATCCGAATCATCACTGCACGGCACCAAACAAGTAATGAAGAATGGCGTCAAATTCTTTCCTTTTCTTCGGCAAGTGCATCTGCACAAACACATTGGAAATGATTGATTAGGGTTGGTACGCGGCTAGACTAACTGCTGTGCAGCTGAAGGAAACAAGGATTTGAATGGTGCACCTGGCTCAAGCTAGGGTCTGTCTGGTCTAAGCCAGTCCAAGATGAGTTTTAGGCAATCAAGTCTGGTTGGGTCCATCGAATTAGGGTGTTGTACGCAAGGAAAAGGCGATTTTGCCAGCAATGATATCGTTAAGGCTCGTTAAAAATAAAATCCCTTTTCTTCACCAGAACAACATCATTAGGGCACGTTGAAAGAAATTATATATAAAAAAAAAGAAAAAGAAAAAAAAAAACTTGCAATTTTTCCCTCTTCTTCCCCGGTGACTTAAGGGATGGTGGTGATCTTCCTTGAGCTCTCCATATTCGAAAACAAAAGCAAATGGTTGATCTAGCAACAGATAATATCATCCAAGGGGAGAGCAAATGCATTTGCCAAGGGAAATAACACCCATAAAAATGCCACAGACAACCGCATTGCATATAGTAATGGTAAAAAGACTTGAGAAAACTCACCTCAGTTGTGCTTTTCAATTGTGATGGTTGGAGAGCGGTGGCAAGGAAGAACAATAGAGAGCACAACGGGGAGAAAAAGCAATGAAGAAAAAATTGCAGTCGAGTGGGGTGACAAGCAGGGGCATGTAAATATATGGGGAACTCCAAGGAAGATCACCACATAAGGATTTTTTTTTTTCTTTAAGCGTGATCTAACGATGTCGTTCTTGGGGAAGAAAAGAGGTTTTATTTTAAACGAGCCCTAACGATACCGTAGCGGGGTAAAATCGACTTTTCCCTGGATCATATTTCCAAATAATTCTTAATCAATCAGTCTAATCAGGTTTTATGCTAAATTTTTTTTGTCAAAATTTCTATTTAATTAGATTAATATTCTTTAGAAATGACTTTTGAGCCCTTTCTTGATATTAGGCCAAAACCAAGGCACATAATTTAATTTAGTGTTAACTGAATGTGTGAAATGACATAAACAATTGGGGGTTTTGTTTTCCTTCGGGTCAAATGTGTTCAATGCATCTATTGATTCACTACCAAACGCGTTTCCCGTTATATCACGCTCCAATCCTAACCTTAAAATCAATTGTTTTCACAACCACTTGAAAAAAATTTGAAAAGCCCTTACAGTCCATATCAGCTCATATTGACCTGTGGCAGGTGTGTGCAATTCAGATATGCATTGTTCTATCTAATCATCCAACGCTCAGAATATTTTTCTTATAAACAGGATACACATCCGTCAACATCAACATATTGGTAGAAAGAACCTAATATCAATATTTGAAAGCATGAAATGATAATTTTGGAGTTTTTCTACTTTTGAAAAGGAAATATTTCATTAAAAAAATAGGAAACAAGCAAAACCAAAACAACCACACGCAGAACAAACAAGCCAAAAAGAGTGTGGAGCGTTATTTAATATGTTAGAATTATTAGACTTAAGTGTGGCCCAACAACCACACGCCCTTGTGTGTTCCCCACTTGAGAAGACCAACTTAAATAAAGACTCCAATACAATATTGGTAAGTCTCGTTAAAGGAGATGTCTTTCGTGTTTATGGAAAGTTGCTAACATAAAATGTTTCCTATGCTAAGAGGAATCTAAATTCTAATTAAATTTGGACTCAATGATGGGAAGGGTGTTGTCTTGAAAAATCTATATATAGGGTTTAGGGGTTCCTCTCCATACAATACATTGATTTCCTTATCAATATCACATAGTAAGGTCGTAGAGGAGGAATATAGTAAATCCCCAATCAAAGGGAGTGGTTCAGATTACGAGAACGCGATGGAAACAGGTATGCATTTAGCGCCACCGCATTCGAGTCCTGGGCCTATTTGGATAATTAATGAGTGGAGTAAAGTGAAGTGAATTTCACGTGAAGAGTAAAGTGGAGGAGAAGTGAGTTGAAGTTAAGGTAGAGTGTGGGTCAAGCTTGATTCCGTTTCAAGTTGCTCAATCCAAAGACCACCCATGCCCATATGGATTGGGTTTGCATCTAGTTAGAGATAGGTCAAGCCAACCGATTCGAGCAATCCCTTGTCCCATAAACTAGTTAATAGTGACCCAAATGCATTATTATGCCAAAACTGAAATCAACTAGTTAAAATCATAATTTCACAATCAGGCTAAAAGTGAGAAGGTTAATTTACTAGAGGACCTTAGTTTCAAACTCTAACCAGACGCAATTGGGTCAGTAGACCTGTACGCCAATCCAACTCATTAATTGACAACTGGGCCCCTTAATGCACACTTTCAGATTGTACTAAAAACCTGATCGGACGGTCATGTCACTAAATAAAGGGTCCTCCAAATGGGACTCTAAGCATTCAATTATGAATGCCGAACGGCTCCTTGCCTGAGTGGTAAGGAGTGGCAGTTCTCGTCCTACTGTCCAAATTAAAACCCTCGGTATGCCACCTCTTTATGTGTGTGTGGGCTTCCTTTCTGCTTGTGTAAGCTTTCTTTTTAGGTGTGCGGGCTCTCTTCCCGCTTATATGGGCTTTCTTCTCATGTGTTTGCAGGCTCTCTTGGGTCACAGGCCCCTTGATTGGGGTTGTTGGAAAGTCACACATCCCACATCGCCTAAGTCCTGAGTTGGACATGGCTGTATATACCTGGGCCTTCCACCTATCATCTTAAGATTTTGAGTTGGTATGTAGTTTCTCATAGGATACCCAAAAAAAATTCTGAATGCCTCAAAATTGTCGCCATCCTCATCTAACTTTAGTAGATTTTCAGCCATCCACATCCCTCTACATCCCACATTGACTAAGTCCTGAATTGGATATAACTTCATATACCTGGGCCTTCTACCTATCGGCTAAAGTTTTTGGGCTAGTGTGTAGTTTCTCACAAGATACCCAAAAAGAATGCCTCAAAATTATCGCCATCTTCATCTAACTGAAGGATTTTCAGCCATCCACAGCCCTCTGGTGGGGCTTCCCTATCCAACTTCCCACCTCTCACCAACCTTTGGATTCCCATCGGATTACCTTCCCCCTCATTTGTGCATAGCTGGATATCATCTACTTTGAATTAAGTGTCGTTCATTGTTGGATCGAACTGGAAGTGGACACCACTGTCTAATAAGACATGAGAATGTTACATTCTCTGATCAAATCTGCTCATTGACAATTGAGTAGGTCAAAAACTCCACCGAAGGAGGGAGAGAAAAACATAAATATATTATCATTGTCATGGAAGACATTGTTGTCATCAAACCCTTATCTTTTAATTGGCTTCATTAGTTCTGCTCTGTTAAAATAAGTTCTTTCCTCAGTCCCTACAAATTTAATATGACATACCTTTTACTATTTCATTTGAAGTTTTCAAGTAATATCTCCTTGATTCCTCCTTGATTCTTTGTACTCATCGATAAGGAAGATTACAAGTCTGGCTAGCATATCCTACTCAGTCAATCATGGCTTATTCATATTTTAAATTATGATATTGGGTTGTTTGTAATTCTAAAAGTATAGCAATATGGTGGGTTTTTGTAAATCCTGAAAAATAACTATAGAAAGACTATTTTAAAAATTATGAAAATACAAACATAGAAATATGTTATATAGGGTGAGGATGTTAGTGTGATAGTCATATATGCACTTTCCTAATTTTGTCAATTCCGTGTAAAATCTAAGACCTTGCTTCTAAAAGTCAAAGGAAGATAATTTCAAAGGTAGAAGATCAAGTCTTGAAAGGACCCTTATTCACCGAGTTAGAATCTTCATAATGTGTCAGCCTATTCAGGTAAAAGGACTCCGGCAAACCAAGAATAGGCCCATAGAACTCTCAACCCAACTAGTTAAGTGGATAGGGTCAAATTGGCCATAACAAGCAGCTAAGTTGTTCAAATGCAAGCCTCACGGCTAGCCGTAACAGGAGTATGGCTAATCAATCGTAAGGTCCCAAGGGCCTATCATGGTTGCTTTTGTAGAATGGTGTGATTTTTCACCATTTTGAACAGCAGTCAGCTTATGACTAACCGTAGTCATTACTACGGTTGACTGTAAGATCACCGTAAGCCAATTGTCAATGCCCTTCATTCAGCCCACAGTTGCTTTTTCAGAATTAAACACTTTCAACACTTGGAGCTATACTTATCTCACGGTTAATCGTATATCCTCCCCTGCTAATCGTGAGTGAACCGTTGTACAATTTGACATTTTTTAACTGTCAGTCAAACTAACAGCTAGAGAGTCATTGCTAACTGTAAGTTGCTTACAGTTAATTGTAGACTAGCCATTGGAGCACTATCTATTTGAGCTTGAGCTCATTTCAATGGCTGTATCTTTTGAAATTTTGAGAATTTTTTTTCAATACAAATTGCCCACTAAATAACAACTTACTAAAGCTCCCAAAATTCTATTTCACTCACACTTAGAGCATGTTTGGCAACAAGTGGGGAATCCATAGATCTGATTATTCTTCACTATCATTGCAACAAGGATTCATCACTGGTGATTTGTATAGTTGATGATTTCACGTTGATATTGGTGTGTATCAATGCATATAGCTAAGAAAAATAAGATTCAATATGCAATTCCACTTAAGTAATGATTTTTAAATCTTATGGGGGGTGGTAGGATCTGAAAATCCTAACAAATGAAGATTTATATTTGTCTAAATCCTCATGAATTTACAATTGCTAAACATAGATTTATCACAACTTTAGGAAAACCGAAAATCTTTTCTCTAAAGATTTGGTTGTCAAACGTGACCTTAGGCTCTTCATAAGCATATCAAAGGGTATTCAAAGCTCATTTAAGTGTGATTAGTGGAGCTTTTCTTCATTATGGTATCCTCTCAAGCTCACATAGTAAATCCAAATCACCCTAAACTTAAAACCTCCACTGCCATCTTGGTTAGGCACACAATGGAGAACCTTCATCACCAAGACCTTGCAAGGAGGCTAAAGCATGTAGTTTCGGTTCTAAGCATCAAGAAGCACATTCAAGGCATCTTTTTTGTCTAGAAGCAAAGAATTTCATATGCATTGTACAGTGAATTAGACTTTTGTAATCGAACCTAAAAGTTTTGAGGTACAAGATCTCTAGATTGGTCCACTCAAATAATCAGCCCAAAAGTGTGCAACAATAACAAATATGCAGTGAAAATAAAGACACAAGCACACACCACAATGATGGACCCGTCTTTTTCTTTCTCGCCTTCCTCCATCCCGGGTCCGCCGGGGTGCGGCGGGGCGAAGAGAAAACAAGAGCAAGCATCAACATTTTTTTTTTGTACGGGTATGCCAGATTTTCTATTCTACTTGGAATTTGAAGTGGTGATCCGGAGATTCACCTTCACAAGTTGAAAATGAAATCAACTTTTTTCTAACTTTCCATTGCACATATATTTTAAAGAAAGAGACAAGGTTTTAAAATGCCGTGTGAGGCGATTTTGTTTAATTTGCCGTGAAAGGCAGTTTTGTGCCGTAGAAGGCGATTTTGTGCCATAAAAGGCAGTTTACAAATCTCATCAAAATGTAAAGACAAAAAATGTGATTTTTATGTCTCTTTTAAAAAAATACAATACAATAGAAAAGTAAGAAAAGGAATCTGACTTCTCAAGCAATTGTGGTGACTCGTTCAGATCGACGGTCGCGAGTCATGTATGGGCTCCACCATCGTCCTTCAGATGAGAACACTTGATGCTTTAATTCACTTGGCTTGGCTTGGACCTCAAATTTTTAAAGGATAAAGACCAAGAGAATGTCTTATATCCAATAAAAAACCAAGTAGACAGGCTGAAAAGCCGCATCTAGGCCATGTTGGATAGAAGAAGAGAGGAAATCTTGGGGGGGTGGCCCCCCAAGAGACTTCAATCACCTTGTAGTGCTTGCAGCAGAGTTTATTCAAGGTAAGAGAGCTTCTTTTTTGCAGAGAATTCTTCAGGATAGTTTTCAGACAATTTTTCTGGACCCAATTTTCAAGACCCAATTTTCAAGACCCCTTCCCTTTGGAATGACTGCATATTTATAGGCTTTTGGTGGCCATTAGGAAGGTCTTATGGGCATTAATGATATTAATGCTCCATGATGGGAGAAGTTACAAGATTTAATTTCATAATTTTGTAACTCCTTTTTCTTGGATTTTGATTGGCCGATGGAGAGTAATGGGCATTTAATCTCCATGATGATGGGAGTTTCATGATTAATTACCATGATTAATCTCCATAATGATAGGAGTTACATGGTTAATTATCATGATTAATTGGACTTGTAACTCCCATTTCTTGGCTTCTGATTGGGCCGTTCAAAATAATGAGTTAATGACCCTAATAAATTGCCATAAAAGGGTCATTTAACTTCATTAATTGGCTGCCGAGTCGCTTGAAGAGTCGCGGGCTGCGCCGCGTCTTTTGGAATTCTTCTCGCGATGATCATCGATGGATCCGTACGTTGCTTGATGTCGGATGACGATGAAAATTCAGACATTGGTTGCCACTAATGGTCCAACAACATCTGTCCTGTCGATTTCTTGATCGGTCTGGCAGAAAGTGTGCTTTCTTGGTCGGCCGATTGGCGGTTTCGGAGTGTCCAATAATGATCAAATGATTTTGATAGCGGATCCGTGATGTTGACGAAGATCGACGGATATCATGCCTCAAAAATCAGATTTTAAGAAAATCACAGGGGCCAATCATTGCGAAACGCGAAAAGAATCGGAAAAACGGATGTTTTAGCGGAAATTCGGCCACCCGGATTTCCAGGGTCACCGGCGACCATGGGGCTGGCGACCTTGGACTTTAGTCCATTTTTCGGCCGCCTTCCGGTCGCTGTTTCTTGGTCGTTTCTCGGGCTTTTTCGCTTCTGTTTTCTCCTGTATTTTTCTTTGACATTTCTCTTCATTTATTGACTTGATTCCTCTGAAGAAAACCCATCAAAAGGCTGTGCAAATCAGAGCACAAAGTTTCCTATTTTTTGGAAAAGCTGAAGACTCTGTAGCCGATTTTCCGCCAAGAGTTGAAACTGGATCAAACGATGTCGGAATGACCTGAAATATGAGGTGAAGATTCTTGGGCATTAGATAGGACCAACCATGGGCTTTTATTTGAGTTTTGAAGCCGTTTGGGGTCCCGTCGATGCTTGACTTGATTTCACCGTGCGGAAGATGTCGAGCTTTGATGTACGATCATCCGATGTCCGATTGACCTGAAATTTGACAGGGAGCCTATTGGAGTCATTTTGAGATGATCCATTAGCTCTGATTTGGGTGCCATGGTCCCGGGGTGCTTCGCCGCCGGTAGGCTTGATTTTGCTTCGGAGCATCAAAACCGGGTCAAACGTTGTCGGAATGACCTGAAATTTGACGTGCGGCCCTTTGGAAGCATGCAGAAGCTACTCATGTATTTTGTTTGATGAGTGGCGGCATCAGAGGTTCTCGCAGCCGGAAGGCTTGGTTTCGCCGTTCGAGAGTTGATGGAGGGTCAAACGATGTCGGTTTGACTTGAAATTCGACATGGAGCCTTTTGGAGGTATTTTGAGACCATCCATAGACTCTGATCGAAGATTTGATGTATTTGACATTGTCGCCGTCGGGAGCTCCCGCTCAGCTGTTGGAGGATTGAAGTTAGGCCAGATGGTATCGAAATGGCCCGAAACTTCATGTGTACCCTTTTTTTGGCTACTTTGAAAGATCTTGTAGTTTTTGTCTGGTTCTGTCAAGATCTGATGCTTGAAGCAGCTTTGCCTGTTTATAGTAGGATGCGGCTCTATATAGCTTTTGATGTTGATGAGGTAAAGTGACATTTTTGGTGTCAACACACAAGGACACCAAATTTTTACGTGGAAAACCCTAACTGGGTGAAAAACCACGGATCCAAACTGGATCTAATCAAGCACTATGAATCTCGCAATTACAAGAAACTCAGATTTCCTCCCCAGATATCCCCTACCTAAGGACTGAAGTTACCTTGTGTCGCTTCACGTTTCAACGACTTCACACTGCTGATTGCAACAGACCCAATCTAGTACTTGACTCCTCAAATCTTCTCGCAAGAAGAAAATCTTCTACAAAGGATGCAGAAGATGATGGCTCTAGAGAACTTGGCAGCACAACCCTTCAAATAAACTCTAGAGAATAATTCTCACAACTAAATCTCCAAATCAGAACTTGAGAGATGAGGGATACTTTTAGAATAGCCCATGAGTCCTCTATATAATCTTTAGGACGTGCTTAAGATTGCCTAAATTGATTAGGACTAAAACAGGCAGTTTGGGCACAATTAGAAGAAGGTTTCTAATTTCCGTCAAACTCTGCAGCAAGTTCGCTCGAGCGAACACTTGAGCGACCAGGGAGTTCACTCAAGCGGACACGCTACTGTCTCCGCGTTTCAGAACGCCGCCCGAGCGAGCAAGAGGGTGGGTCGAGCGAAGGAGCTTCTGTCTGGGTTCGCTTGAGCGAAGGCAATGGTCGCTCGAGCGAATCATATTCTAAATGATTCGGAATCTCAGCGATTTTTCTCTCCCAGCCTTCTAACTTCAGAGTCCTTTTCCAATTAAGAAATACAACTCAATGGACCCCTAGAGTTTTGTCCAACCCATGAATTAAGCCAACACAAAATTCTAACAATCTCCCCCTTTGGCAATTCATGGACAAAACTCTCTAAGACAATACACTTTGATCTACTCAAAATAAAATCCAAAATACATTGAATGTTGTAAAAAAAATTACTATCAGCACATGTAGATCTGCATTGTCTCTTGTCTCTAACTTCTTCTTGATCTCCCCCTTAGTCCAACACCCATTTTTTCTCCCCCTTTTTGTTCATAATTGACAAAAAAAATATCAAGCAGCTTCTATCAAACTGGATGCAATAGCTCCCCCTCAAATTCAACTCCCCCTGAATGTATCATTGTAGCAGCACTGGGGGTGGGAGCTTGTCCTCCTTGATCAGGGCTTTTTATAATTGGCCACCCACACTTGTGTAGTTTGAGCTTTCAGTACAGTGTGAGCAAACTCCTTAGGCAAATCAGATCTTCGAACCCAAATTTGAGTCGTCTTGGGCGGAGAAAAATTATTTCGCCATTACTTGATCTTTGGTAGACTATTCAGCTTCTTGCAATGGGGACGAATGTGTCCTTTCTTTCCACAATGATGACAAGTGGATATTCAATCAACATGCGGCACATTCTTTTTCTTTGTACTACTCAACACATTATTTGAAGGTACAGTATGTGGAGTAGCATGTGCAACACCTAAAACAAAAATTGTTTTACCTTTAGCATTGGAAGTGGATGCACCATGATCATAACCAAGACTGCTTCTGTCAAAATGAAACTTCTGACTTCCCAAGATGTTTGTAAGAATTTTCGAACCAGTGTTCATCTTGTTTAGAGAGGCCTGTTTCACTTCTAACTCAGACAGAGTGATCTTCAATCTTCCTTGCAAGTTTTGATTTTCAGCTTTCATCATTACTATCTCTTTCTTCAAATTCATTATTTCTTTTTCAACCTTCTCAAGTTTTTGACCATTAGTAGTCAAATTTTCAGCCAAACGGTTTCTTTGACTTTCCAAGAGACGAACCTGTTGAAGTGCTTGCTCTAATTCAGTCTTCAGTGTATAATTTTCTTCTTGAGCAGCCTTGAACTTGATAGTAATTTTGTTGCCATACTTGGTCATTCTAACACAATCGGCATAGGTGGTATGATACAACTCTTCATAATCTTTTTCTTGATCTGACCCCTCATCATCTTGATCATTATCAATGTCATTATCAGACAAAGACTTAGCCATTAAAAGCCACAAACTTGCCATTCACATTTTCTGAATAATCAGCATCAGTATCTTTTTCTGCTTCTTGTTATTCTTCAGAAGATTCTTCATCCCAAGTTGTATTGAGAGCCTTCTTCTTTGTACCATTTTTCTTGTTGGCACACTCATTAGCATAGTGACCATAGCCTTGGCACTCAAAACACTTGGTTCCTTTCGCATAATCTTTCTTTTCAGATTTGGAACTCTTCCACTTGGCTTGTTTTGACTTCATGTACTTCTTGAAGCAATTAAACATTTCAGCCATATCATCTTTAGCCTCAAATTCAGAATCAGGCTCAATTTTCTTTTCAGATTTCTTCCTGAATTCTGAGATGGCTTTCAAAGCAATACCTTTTTCTTTTGATTTTCCTTTATCCAGACGGTTTGCTTCAAATGTCTGAAGGTTTCCAACCAGTTGGTTTATCTTGAGGGTATCAAGATTCTTGTTTTCTTCAATGGCATCAACTTTAGAATCAAACCTTGAAGGTAGAGACCTAAAAATTTTCTTGACAATCTTGTTTTCTGGAATTTCCTCACCCATAATGAAAACAGAATTAACAATATCATTCAGCTTTGCATAAAATTGATCGAATGTCTCATCTTTTTCCATAACAATGATTTCAAATTCTTTAGTCAATCTTTGCAATTTATATTGCTTCACTACATCAGTACCCTTATAAACTGTCTCTAAGACTTTCCATGCTTCTTTTGCAGTTTTGCAAGTGAAAATCCTACGAAACTCTTCAGCAGACACTCCATTGTATATTCCATTCATAGCCTTGTTATTACAATTGGAGGCATACTTATCATCTTTAGACCATTGGGCTTTAGGTTTAGGAATAGTTTTCCCATTAGCTACAATTGTTGGTTTGGAGTAGGCCTCTTCAACATCCTAAACATCATCATCGATGGACTTAAGGAACCCCATCATCCTTTGCTTCCAATATATATAATTAGACCATCTAGCAAAGGGGGCTTTGAAGTAGATGTCCCTTCTCGATTGAGTACCATTATAGAAATCTTTATTGATCAAACACAATAACTTAGTGTAACCTGCTCTGATACCAATTGAAAGTTTTGGGGTACGAGATCTCTAAATTGGTCCACTCAAATAATCAGCCAAAAAGTGTGCAACAATAACAAATATGCAGCGAAAATAAAGACACAAGCACACACCACAAGGACACCAAGTTTTTACGTGGAAAACCCTAACTGGGTGAAAAACCACGAATCCAAACTGGATCTAATCAAGCACTATGAATCTCGCAATTACAAGAAACTCGGATTTCCTCCCCAGATATCCCCTACCTAAGGACTGAAGTTACCTTGTGTCGCTTCACGTTTCAACGACTTCACACCGCTGATTGCAACAGACCCAATCCAGTACTTGACTCCTCAAATCTTCTCGCAAGAAGAAAATCTTCTACAAAGGATGCAGAAGATGATGGCTCTAGAGAACTTGGCAGCACAACCCTTCAAATAAACTCTAGAGAATAATTCTCACAACTAAATCTCCAAATCAGAACTTGAGAGATGAGGGATACTTTTAGAATAGCCCATGAGTCCTCTATATAACCTTTAGGACGTGCTTAAGATTGCCTAAATTGATTAGGACTAAAACAGGCAGTTTGGGCACAATTAGAAGAAGGTTTCTAATTTCCGTCAAACTCTGCAGCAAGTTCGCTCAAGCGACCAGGGAATTCGCTCGAGCTGGTCGCTCGAGCGGACACGCTACTGTCTCCGCGTTTCAGAACGCCGCTCGAGCGAACAAGAGGGTGGGTCGAGCGAAGGAGCTTCTGTCTGGGTTCGCTCGAGCAAAGGCAATGGTCGCTCGAGCGAATCATATTCTAAATGATTCGGAATCTCAGTAATTTTTCTCTCCCAGCCTTCTAACTTCAGAGTCCTTTTCTAATTAAGAAATACAACTTAATGGACCCCTAGAGTTTTGCTCAACCCATGAATTAAGCCAACACAAAATTCTAACAGAACCATTAAAAAATAGATTGATAGAGTAGACCATCGACCTTTGTGATCAAACTACCTTATAAAAAAAACTTAGGTGCAATTGGTTTGAGGTGAGCCACGTTGAAAAAAAAAAAATTAGGAGGTGTAACTGCTTCGTGCAAATCCAGGTAATGTGTTGTGTGGTGGCTTGCACAAGTCGTCAAGGGCAAGAGTTGAGACCATGCGATAATTGCCGAGGAGGATGGCAAGTCAAGTCAACCAGGGCTGAATTAACTACAATTGAAGGGTCTTGTTCAATAAAATCAAATTTGTGTTAATAGTGTTCTGACTTGTGTGAGAGTAAGCAATGAATGTGTGTCAGCATAAGGTAATATAGATTCATCAAAATATAATATGTCAGCAATAAGGTCGTTTACACATCATTAAGACTGTCACAACTTAAGACGTTCCCACCCACCTGAATAGATGTGAAAATCACTTTCAAACCTCTTCTAAAAAAAGGCATTCATTTAGTCTCTCACATGATTATTGCATTTTTGTGGGCCCCATCAGCCACCTTTATTTTTATTCATGTGGGCCCCATATTTGTTATCAAAACAGTTCAATTTGTTTATTTAACTAATTAACCCCAAGATCTTAAGATTGATTATCTTAAATTTTTGTAACTCGAGTATTTTGTAGAAAGACCCCAACCTATATATCTAATTTTCCGCATTGTTATACTCCCCCTAATTCATGATCTAAACCGTTCAATATTCTTTTACTAATGGTAAATATCAAAACTTTTAGTTTTGTTTCTTCATTCTTCTTGGATTTTGAAAATTTTGTGAAAATGTCAAAAAACCAAATACATCTAAAACTATTGGATGTACTCTTTATTCACATGAAACCAATGATTCTGACAAACACAGTAATGTGTTTCACATGTATGACATTAGCATATGTAACGCTTACATTTGTAAAATCCATTTTTCCATCACACGTGTAGATGGCAAACAAGCCCTACAAGCATTATTGTCATCAAGGGTGAATTTTTTTCGCATAGTGGTTCCCCCAAGGAAAACTTTCAGATTTTGCCATTGGCTACCATAAATGCTTCAACCCATAAACTCCTCTACAAGTTTGCATGTAAAAATATAGTTAACCCCATTTCAACTATATGTCTGTGTTTTCTCTCTCCAACACCTTTTTTTTTTTTTTTTGAACCGTCGGGATTTCTCAAAATAAATTGAGATTGATTGTTACTTTATTCTTGAGATGAGTGCTCTTGGCTCAATTGTTACTCAATTTTTGGTGCCATCTGATTAGACCCCTAATGTCTTTATCAAGCCTCTTGTCAAATATGTCTTTCGTTGTTTGCCGGCCAAGCTAGCTAACATTACTGACTCTAGTCAATCCTGGTTGATTTATATTTTCAACTAGGCCATTGAGTTAGTGTCGTGATTCTGTAAGTATAGGAATTGTGGTAGGAATAATTTGTAAAATTTGAAAATACAAATTTATAAATATGCTATTTAGGGTTAGGGCTCACCACGTTTTCAAAGGAGAAGGCTTACTCTTCTTCTTCTCTCTAATCCCCCCTTTTCTTATAAAAATTCTTTCGTAGTTTCATGATTCCTAGATTCTGGTAAGATATTTTATGCTCTTAATTTGGGATCTATTTTTTTAATAATATGCGTGCTTATCATTCCTTGACTTCTTTTAAAATTTCATTGGCGTGTTCATTTCTGGATGACTAACATTTGGCGTGCACTATATTTTTACCAAGAAAAAAAAAAACATTTGGTACTATATGTACATCACAAAATGTACATTTAGTTGCAACAATATGAAACTCTTACATAATTTATGTTGCACTTGATGATTAAACAATGGATGCTCTTAGTTGTCTTTGATCAATCAACATCCCCTAGATGACTAACATTTGGCATGCACTATATTTTAACCAAGAAAAAAAAAACAAACATTTGGCACTCTATGTACATCACAAAATGTACATTTAGTTGCCACAATATGTAACTCTTACATAATTTATGTTGCACTTGATGATTAAACAGTGGATGCTCTCTTAGTTTGTCTTTGATCAATCAACATCCCCAATACTTACCTTACGGACTGGAAATAATGGTTTTGTTATCTTTACAGATGCTTATAACGTCAGGTTAGGTTGTGTTTTGATGGAAGATGGAAAAAGTTGTAACATATGGCTCACGTCAGTTGAAGCAGCATAAGCGCAATTATGCAATGCACGACTTGGGATTTGCAGCAGTAGTGTTCGCTTTGAAGATGTGGAGGCATTATTTGTATGGAGCAACGTTTTAAGTGCACTCCGATCACCGCAGTCTACAGTATTTATTCTCTCATAAGGAGATGAACATGCGATAAAGACACTGAATGGAGTACATAAATGTTTACGATTTTCCAATCAAGTATTATCCAAGCAACGCTAACATAGCTGCAAACGCGTTGAGCAAAAAGTCAGCAGCCTTAGATCAGGAGCCAGAACTAGAGGAAGAGCCAGTAACCTTAGCATCCTTGTGTGCTGAATGGTTGTTCATTATAGGGGTTTCGTAACATGGACGTTACGTTGGAGTCATTGAGTTAATGTTAGCAAGTATGGCAACGAACCTTCAGTAGATCAAAGACAATGAAAAGGATGATCCATAATTGATTAGAATCATTGAGCATATTGCAATAGAACCGAATTGAAGATAATGGAGGGTGTGTTGTACATCAAGGACCGCCTATGTGTGTCGAATGTTGCAGACTTGAAGAATGAAATTATGACATAAGTCCATCACTCAAAGTACGCAATGCATCCCTGAAGTACCAAAATATATCAGAATATGAAGAATCATTATTGGTGGAACAATATGAAGTATGAGATTATTGGATTTGCCTCCAAGTATCTTTTATGCCAACATATCAAAGCTGAACATTGAAAGCCTCCTGGATTACTATAACATATTGACCTATAATAAAAGTTCAAGCCCTCGAGTAATCAGCTAGTTGTTCTCTCTATCATAGCAGATAAAGTATTGAACACTATTCCTTAGGGGCTGATAAAAAATAAAATCCTTCATCTTAAAAAAAAAAAAAAAAAAAAAAACTTAGGGCACATTTGGTGACATGTTAGAAATTCTTGAGAAGTCTTAAAAATTGAAGATTCTTCATTGTCCTTGGAACATGGATTTCTTACTAAGGATTTATAGCTAATGATTTCACATTGATATCGGTGCATATCAATGTGTATAGTTGAGAGAAATCGATATTAGTGCTTAAATCCAAAAAATAAAGATTTCCAAACCCTATGGGGGAGGGATCAATCTAAAAATCCAAATAATAATAATAAAACAAATTAAACAAAACAAAAGAGGTTATCTCCACTTGCATGCGGGAATCCTCAAAGATTTACAGCATCCAAACTTAATTCTTCAATGGCTTTGTGGAAAGCTTGTGAGGAACTTTAAGGATTTAATTGCCAGACCTGACCTTAATTCTCCATAAGAAAGGATTATATATTACTTAAATAATGAATAAGGACAAGTAGATCATAGCTTTAGAATTTTCTTCTCTCAAACATCATCCTAAAAAATAGTAACCAAAGCTCCTATGAGTGTGATATTTTTGTTGTTTATCACCCTCCTTATTAAATACTAGCTAGTACCTTAAAACTCAACCGGATGAATGGTTGGAAACCCTTGCATGCGTGCTACTTCTACCACCAAACATTCACTAATGCTTAAAAAAAGGAAAAAAGAAGAGGTGGCTGCCTCCTGACATTGACATGATCATTTATTTTTCTCTTTCCCATACCAACGATAGATTATAGAAACGACTAACAAGAAAATGAACTTGTTAAATCAACATGTATGGTTACGGTTAGAGATGATATAAGATCAGGATATAATTAATTAGAGATAAAGTTCTTTCCTTTGGATAAGGATTACCTTGAATTTAAATTATCATTAGGTTGTATAAATTGAGATCATTCCTTGAATGACTCTCATGATAAATTTATTCAAGGGTAAATTAGCGAGAGATCCCTAAGTAAAGTATTATAAAGTTTTTAGTACACAGCATTAATGTTTAAGGCCTAGAGTCCCTTGCGCATGGGACAGGCGGTGATCCCTAAGCATGCCACATCAGTTTTTTTATTTTTTTTTTATTTTTATTTTTTATGATTGATTTGTCATTCTAACCGTTTGAATGGGTCTAACTTTTTGAATGGGTGTCATGTAATTTAATCATGGTTTTTAGCTCCAATCACTATCTTTCCTGAATTATTTTCCAATTTAAATGTAGTAAGATGAGTTTTCGATCAAATTTTAAATACTAAATGGGAGGGAATGATAATTGGTGGAATTTTGCCTAGTGTAGCTTGCTTGGTGTTGCTTTTTTGTGCCCTCTTGCCTCTTTTAGGTGCTTTTGGCTGTCTATATGCATATATACAACTCAAATAAATTGATATCAAACTCATCCCAGTCCAAAACAAAGTCAAATAAAATCATCACAAATTCATTTAAATTCACTTCAAATACATATAATTTCATCTTAGATTCAGATAAAATTTTTATCAAAGCTAGATAAATTCAAACCAAATCTAGTCAGATAATTTATATCAAATATAGATAAATTCATATCGAAGCGACATAACTTGTTTTTAAACTGGTTATGATTTCAAACACAGATAAATTCATATAAACTCATATAAACTCACGTCAAAGTCAGATAAGTTCACATCAAATTCAGATAAATTCACAGTAAACTCAGATAAATTTACTTGAATCCAGTTTAATTCATATCACACTCAAATTAATTCAAAGCAAACACAGATAAATTCATACTAAACACAAATAAATTTTTGTCAAACTCAGATAACTTCATGTCAAAGTTAGATAATTCATACAAAACTTAGATAAATATTTTATAGTAAACTAAAAAAAAAAAAACTCATTTAAAACCAAGTTGAATACATTTTAAAGTCAAATAAAATCATGTGAAATTTAGTTAATTTCATACCAAACTCATATTATTCCACAAGAGACTCAGATAGATTCAGTAAAAACTCAGATAAAATCGTGTCAAAGTCATATAAATTCATTTAAAACCATGTTTAATTGATAACAAACGTAGTTAAATTGAAGTTAAACTCAGATAATATCATGTAATATAGAGATAAATTCATTTAAAGTCCTGTTTAATTGATCACAGACTAAGATAACTTCACAACAAGCTTAGATAAATACATTTCAAAGTCAAATAACTTCATATCAAATTCAGATAAATTCAAACCAAAACTCAGAAAAAATTCTATCAAACTCAATTAAGTTCCAGTTAAGATGATTCTGTTGCTCGAGGTCATTGATGAGTTGATTTTGCTTGCTTAGGTTTTGGAGTGTATGGCAGTCTCAATGTTTTCAAGAATAGCGTGTTTGGTGACGTATAGAGTATATGAAGAAAGGGCTTTTTGTCTTTTTGACTCAATTAATGCTAAAAGAGGACCGTTGGCTCTATGAGAAAATATCTTGGATCTCAGGCCATGAAATGTAATGTTGAGGGGCTTGCTGCCAAACGCCCCTTTATTCAATGCATCAAATTTATTTGAAAATTCCTATGTTATTAGAGCTGAGGCCCAGTGACAGTGATGATCTTACAATCAAGCTAGGCACAGTCCTATCTTCCGAAATAATCACCGTCAATTTCTATGTTTTTCAATTAAATCAAATATCCTTTCTCATCCATTCATCCAAATACCAAAGCCTTACGATCTCGATATTTTTACCAAGTTTCACAATCAACGCTTTGTGAAAAAATCGCGAGAAATCTAATTCAGTGGGCATCGATGTCTAAAAAATGTGTGGGTTCCGACAGCTATAGATTCACGGATAGACGATGATCACCAAGATGACATGATGTTCGATTTTGCAAGATATTTATCATTTTTATTTAAGAGATCAAAGGATATATGATTTATTTTCATGTTAACAATCATAGATCCTTTCCATCCATGAGAGGATCACGTGACTGAGGGGGTTGTTAGAGATGATATAAGATCGGGATAGAATTAGTTAGAGATAAAGTTCCTTTCCTTTTATAAGGATTAACTTAAACTTAAATTATATTAGGTTGTATAAATTGAGATCGTTCCTTCAATGAATTTGATGATGGATTTATGCAATGCATCGATTTATTTGAAATTCTTAAATTATCATGGTAACCTTTTAGCTTGGGCACGTCTAACGTACGTAGCCCAGCAACAACGCGAAAAAAAGAAGAAGTTTGGCTATAAAGGTTTATGACCCATCAAGGGAAAGTGGTGGGCCAAAGAGGTTGTGAATGGAGGTAGCAAAAATAGATTTGAAGACGTGTGATTTATCTGCGGATTTGGCTTGAGATAGATCGGAATAGTGAAACAGATTTTATGTATCCAATGCCAACATAATGGGCGGGGCTTTGATGATGATGATGATGACCATGGTAACCTTTCAATAAATAATAAAACAACTCATTTAAAATCTTTTTCCTTTTCTTTTTCAATTTTTATGCATATGAAGACTCTCTTTTAGAACATTGCCCTTGTATGAAAAAATCTACATCCTGCAGGGAGTTCTTTGGGGATTCTCTAAAGGGTTGTTTGGAAAATCTAAAAATAAGCTATTATTTTTTATTTAGGACTTATTTACATATTAGAGTGTTTGGTAAACCTCTAATTGTATTTCTAATTTTAGAGCTTTTTAGCTAAAGTGGATGGAGGTAGATAATGCAAAAATTATAAGTGTTTTGGATAAAAATAACCTCTTAGCATTCTCAAAATGACGCAAATGGTGGGTTCTATATTGTAATTTTTATAAGATGGGCCCAATTACCACAATTTCTAAAGGTTGGCTCCAATTACCTCATGAAATAAGAGTTTTTTAATATAATTTTACCAGAGCAAATTAGAACTTAAAAAATAGGGGATTTTACTCGAAAAAATACTTTATGTGGCTAGTGGACCGAAACAAACACTTTAGAGAACCATGTACAAAATAGGGCATTTCGCCCAAAAATTCCTTTTTTTTTTTTACCATTTTTTTCGAGGGTCGATGTCGACCGTCTCTAATATTGCCACCTAAATAAAGAAAGAGAATCTTTACCACATCCCATAAGAATGTCTGAATTCTTGACCCTGACTGCCACAATTTTAAGACCTTCATTGAAAATCATTGCTTATTTTCATCTTCATCCTTTGCTTCAACCAAATGGGGAAAGCAAAAGATAATTACCAAACCTTACAAGTGCTTGCATTCATGAAGAAGCAAACATGTATAAGCAACATCAATCTATTTTTCTACAGTAAATAAAGACATATTACAAAAGATAAATAGCAAAATCATTCAGCTCAAAGTTACAAATACATAATCATTGAACTGCTTAAGTCCATTTAAAGTACCCACAAACCACTACTGACTTGAATACTTTGCAAAATGGAGGGTAATACAATCCACTGTTGGTGTGCCACATAAATCAGAGAACATGTGAGGTGGAGTATTGGCTCCTAAATCTTCCACCTCCCACTAATCTTTTCTTTTTGCAGTTAGGCACTAAAAGCCACCACCAATAGAATAGAGGTCTTCAACGAAGATAACCAATGGATTGGAATCCATTCTAACAAAATTATAACAACTTAAGACATTGGGGGCTTGTCCAATTGTTGTTAATTTTGCTCTGGTCCCATTTCATTTTGGCCTAAATGGAACAAGAAGATGTTCAGGCTGTTCCAATGTTTCGTTTTGGAAATGGAACTCCCACACTAGATGGGACCTTCCCTTTCCTAGAGTTTTAATAATTAAGATGATGGATGAATAGTCATTTCTCATCTTCCCTTAACTTAAATTTCATTAAGGGAAGATGAGAAATTGTCCCTTAACGATTTCACAAATTTCTCAAAATCCATGAATTGTATATTAATATGTAAAGCTAAATTTTGTTATATTAACAAATGGTTCGGAACATGAATTGGGAGCCCACAGAATTACAAAAAATTAGATTTGTAGTTGATTATTAATCCCCCCATCTGGCCTGGGTATCTAGGGCTCGGTCCTTGGGTACGCCTCTCTTTCCATGTGCATGAGCTCTCCTTCACACGGTGTGAGCTTCATTTTTCTATACGCGTGGGCTCTCTTGGGTCTCGGCTCCCTTGGCTAGAGTACAAAAAAAAACGTGTAAATATTTTGGTGTGAGAATTACCTTATTTACGCACTATTGTTATACTTCATTTAGACAATACTAATTATTGTAATTATCACGTATAAAAATTATTTACATATGTAAATGACCACAAATATATAACCCCTCAATTTGATTAGTGCAAACATACTCTCCACTTTTGGAATTCTCCAAAATCCCACCTTTCCCAATGTTGAGGCATTTGAAGAATTTGTAATGCTTAAAGTCAGAAATTGTTGGAATTCATTCAAACAGATAGGATAAATGAAAACTCTTCAAACATGCTTTCTTACACGGACTCCATTATGGCACTCACATTAACCTGACTATTTAAGATCCCCTCACATGTGGCTGACAATAAATTCGACCGAAAATGGAAGTAGGTCAAGAGAGCCATCGGTTTTCAGCGTAAAAAAGGTTTATTTCTGGAAGACATTTTATCGTTTGGTGGAATTCAGCATAGAAAACTGAAAACGGAGGGAGGCACGTGTTGCATTGTGGGACATTGCATCAAAGCCATACTCCTGAATGGTCATACCCATCAACAAAAAGCTTTCTTTTGTAACATATTTACAGACCATACGAAATCATGCACACGCATTTATTTTTGCTGCCCGGGATGTCTCTATGGCTGTATCAATGCCGATGGCTCGGTGCTTATCGTCCACCCTCTCACCCGCAAATATAGCTTACATGCAGACCCGCTCGTTGGGTCCATTTATCCGCAAATTTATCATTGGCATGAGGACAAATTGAAAAGCCTTCCCCTGGATAAAGAATAATCCAGAAAAGTACGGTTAAAAAAAAAAAAAAAAAATCAGCCCTACCAAATAATGTTAGCTTTCGGCTTTAATCGTCTTAAAGTCCAATAGCCAATAAAAATTACAACATTGTCTATGAAGTGTGAAGGGTTATTGCTTATTTAGCTCTAATTAATTACCCAAAGTTTTACCTCATCAATAATCATCTCAACCACCCCATTGATGAATGTTTGGAGAAACGATCGGATCGGATGGCCAGAATGAATGGTCATCCCATAATTACTTCTTCTCTGAAACATAACCATTGGACCACAAATCTTAGGGCCGACGGTTGTCGAGCGTTGCAGTTTACGTACATGATTTGAATGGGACGAGACATTTTAAATCGGTATCAACCATCGAGACATCTATACACTCGCACAGTACGGTACTAAAGCCATTGGAGAAATTGGAGAAGCAGGAGGAGGACGACAGGGCACGTGAAGCAGTCCCGTAAACAGGCCACGCGACCATCACGAGTCCACGCGTCTAGCTCTTAGAGGCCACAGGGCGTACGGATCGCACGGCACACCTTGTATTCTCGTATTGGCGGGGGCCCACTCCTCCATGCACACTTGGAGTGGTGAAGGTGATACCATGTCCTACATGGCTACAGCTGCAATGGCCGGACTAATATGAGCTGTCAAAGTGTAAAAAGAGTAGGCATACTGGGGGCCATCACATGCCACGTGGCCTTTGATCAACTGTATTCTATAAAAGCAGACCTCTTTACTACCTGGAATGGTATCTGTTTTCTTTTTATACAGCAGGCTTTCATTTTTTTCTGTTTGGGTAGAAGGTAATAGTAATTTGGGTTTACTTGAAGTAAACTTTGACACCAGGCACCACTCTCAGCCTTCAGACACCATTGGTCCATGATTCTTGTAATCTATTTGCTTTATACCCAAACAAGTAAATACTATAAAGGAAAGGAAAAGGAGGGCCATTGGATCTTTTTCTTCACTTGGGTTATGAGGAGGAATAAATGGAAGGAAAAGGAAAGGGTTGAGTAGTATGTTTTTTGCCTTTTTATCCCTTTTTTTCCAGCTGAAGCTGTCTTGGTGCGGAGAATCGCAGCACTTTGGCTTCCTATTTGAGGTCTGTAATCATTTTAGGCCTCTGGGGGTACTGGGGGTTTTCTTGTTTTGGTAGGTTTTGTTGTGATTGTTTTTATCAGTGATCAGATCTTGGTTACTTTTTCACAGAAAGGGAATCTATAGAGTGGGAGGGAGAAGATGGTGAGGGGTAAGACGCAGATGAGGAGGATAGAGAACGCAACAAGCAGGCAAGTGACGTTCTCGAAACGTAGAAATGGGCTGTTGAAGAAGGCATTTGAGCTGTCTGTGTTGTGTGATGTGGAGGTAGCTCTCATCATCTTCTCCCCCAGAGGGAAGCTCTATGAGTTCTCCAATCAAGGGTACTCTCTCTCTCTCTCTCTCTCTCTCTCTGTAGTCTCTATACTTTGGCTACTCTATCTCTCTCTGTAGTCTCTATACTTTGGCTACTCTATATCTATGTGTCCTTGCAATAGACTAGGTTTTCTTCATATGGGGTGGGTTTTTTTTTCCTTCCTTCAAACCCTAAAATCATGGACTCACTGATCTTACTTATTCCCAAGTTCTATTACTTTTTGCCCCTGTGAGAGATTTAGAAGATAAAATAGGAGACACCCAAAATTAAGGACAGATATCTCTCTCTCTCTCTCTCTCTCTCTCTCTCTCTATAGCTGCACCCACATGTGCAGTGGAGAAGATGGCATAAGATTGGTCATAGGAGGAATACTTTGATGGTATAAGATCACAAATGTTCTATTTCAGAGTGAATACAAAGTACTACTGATTTCTAAAATGGGTATTAGGACATTAAACACAAAGTACTACTGAATACTCTAAAATGGGTTTTAAGATATGAAAACAAAGTACAAAGTCCTACTGATTCTAAAATGGGTTTTAGAACATCAAAACAAAGTCCTGCTGATTCTAAAATCGGTTTTTAGGACATTAATACAAAGTAATACTGATTCTAAAATGGGTTTTAGGACATCAAACAAAGTACTACTGATTCTAAGATGAGTTATAGGGCATCTTGTTCACGGATTTCACCTTTCCTATTTATTGTTCGTTCTGGCAACGGCTCACTGTCAAATTAGCCAGCGCTTTTGTTGGGTCTTTAATATCTGTTCAAGACCTTTAGTCGTACGTGGTATCCGGCTTTCCTTCAACCTTTATCGTTGCCTATATATTTAGGGGAATCATTCCTAGGATTAGACTGGTTAAAGTCTCATTTGATGATTCATGGTGAGGAGAGGAAAAAACGCTGTGGGTTTCAGTTTAGGTACTTCATTTTATTAACAATCGGTGTCAATGAAAGAAATGATTTATACCTATCACCCATGTCTTGTCAAGATATATAATCACTCAATTTCTGTTCTAATAGAACAACACTTCTGAGGGATATGAAACTAGCTATAGCTTTGTCAAGATATATAATCACTCAATTTCTGTTATAATAGAACACCACTTCTGAGGGATATGAAACTAGCTAGCTTTGTTATTAGATTGATGCTCTTTAAAAAAAAAAAGAAAGCCAGAATGAAAGGTCCATGGTATGGTTTTATGACTAGTTTTTGGACATTGCATCGGTAAAATGCCAAAATGTCTACTTTCAGCATTGTATAGAACCTAGACTAATAATTCAGTTTGATTCTAGCTACTCTTTTTCCTAATGGCCTCTTTGTTTCATGTAATTGAGTTCTTAAGAATCTGTAAGTGGTTAAAATGAAGAATCAAAGGTGAATATCCAAAAATCACCATAAAAACCTTCTTTTTAATGAGATTTAATAAAGGAAGATGGGAAATGAATATCCATCGATCATCCTAATTATTAAAACTCTAGGAAAGTGAAGGCCCATCTAGATCACCACCTTGTTTCCTTCACCCTTCATCTCATATCCTTCACCACTCACCACATTAATAACCCCTCGTGGAGCTCATTTGGCCATTAAAATTTCTATTTATTCTATGCAAATGAACAAGGTGCAATGAAACTTTTTTAGAAATGTGTTCTGAATTAAAAAAAAAAAACGCCTAGAAAGTCGGAATATGAAGTAAAACAAAGTGGAATATAAAGGTCTCGAGTATACACTTCTTATGTATTATACTGATTAGACCTATAGAAAATCCGTTTTGGCCATGTTTTGAAACCATGAATAATAGTGCACTTCACAGTTCAAAATTCTTCCAATCGGTGTGCTGTAGCGACATTCTATGTTAGTTTAGCAAGGAAACATCTTTAGTTTCTTTTCTATTGTTTGCATTGCTTTTGTGATTCATCATTTTTCTCTTGATGTTTCTTTTGTAGAGCTGCAATAACGGGAGAATATCTGCAATACAATCTAGTCGCAATCAATTCATTTTTGTTTAGATCTTATTTACAGTTTATATACCATTCAGTCATGCCCCGGAACCCAAATTCCCGAGATGGCGGTGTGAACTCTTAAAATATGAGATTGGTCAAATCTAAAGCTGCGAAAGTTGGGTTTTGGAGCATTACAGAATGGTACCAGAGCACAAGACTTCAAGGATTAATGAAATTTAGAAACCCTAGAATGTGCAGTGAGATTGGGTGGAACTCCATGATGGGTTTGGTAACAGTCTATAATTAGGGAGTTTATTTTTTCTAATCCCATGTTGTCAATTATAATTACCTTGACTATCGCTTAACTTATTGTGTTTCCATTTTAATCGATGGTGAAGGTGTTGTTCCCTAATTAAGTTGTCTTGGTATGTTAATTGTTATTCTAACTATTTTGTGCACATTTATATGCATTTCCTCAATGTGTATCCAATTTAGATAGTTAACCTGCATCTTTAGACCATAGCCGGTTTCTGTCAATTCCAATTGGAGATACATTAGATTAACGAATCTTACCTATAAGAGTATAGACACTGAACTTGTTTATAAGAAATATTTAGTAAAGTTTACTTAGAGAATAGTCTTTCATGTGATTGTGATATGATGTTCTGATTATTGCTTAACCTCAACTGTTGTTTTGCCTAAATAAATACCTTAATATCTTTTATTCCTGAATAGTATATTGTTCTGTTAAATGTGAGCTATTATTCAATGTTGATTATCTGGGTGTTCCAAAACAAGATTAATAGGATGTTTTCACAATGCTAAATCACCATGATACTTTTCAAACCCAGTTACCTTATTTTTCCGGAACATGACTAACTTGTTTGGTTTCAAATTTATATTGTGATATTTTCTCTAATATGTACTCTTTTGTATGTTTTCAATTCTGATATATTTGATTCTTCTCCAAATCAATGAGGATACTTCAATTTCACATAGGGCTAAATGATTTCAAATCCTAAAACTAGTATTCAATTGTTACTATCTTGCTGTTTTCCTCATTTGATAGATTTATTATTCCTTAAATTCTAAATAACTTGTTATGTTCTTAACATCATTTGACAAGTTATGCTTTCACCATTTGTTATTCTCAACTTTTATTACCCTTACATTCCCAACTTTAATGATTTTGTTGTTCTCTCAACATTAAATTATCATCATGTTTTCCCAATTTTAAAATTATATATTCACACATGGTCAACTTGTTATGTTTTCATATTCAAATTGTTGTATTATGTGATCACAATTGAATACCTCATTATGTTTCCAATTTTGATGGCTTGTCAAATTTCCTGCTCTTACTGTTTGAATAAGTTTTCATCTTAGATTGTGCTGATATTCATTTATAGACTGGAGCTAAGTAAAAGTTTGAATAACCGAGTCCTATTTTAGATAGATCTATTGTAGTTTGTGGTTATTCTTTTTTTTTTTTTTTTTTTGAGAGGTAAATTTGTATTGAAAAGAAGAGAAAAAGGACATGGGCAAAAGCCCCCAAGAGCCAAAGAGGCTAAAAAAATTAGTCACGGTAATTCATTTATTTGTGGTTTTGAAAAATTAAATCCAACTAAAATAGATCAGTAGAACTTGCATAGTATAATTTTCTATTTCCATGTTCTTTTTTCCAATTAAGCTTCATTAAGTTTGGTTGATTTGGAGCTAGATCTAGTCGAACCAAATGTTAATTTTCTGAATTATTATGGTTATGAAACCATGATTCAATTCAATATATGACCATGATTTATAAAGAATGTAATGTTTGTTTTGTTGAAGTTATTTTACATGCATCAATCGTAGGCATTATACTTAGATCTGTTGTAAGATTTTGTGAGTCTATGGTATACAAGAAGTTTCTACATTATTTCAAAAATCGAGGCTAGATATAAGTTGCAATTTTTGGAAATCCCAGAGTAGAAATATGAGCTAGAAGATGAAATTCAAGAGAGATATCCATTTCTATTTGTTTTCTCATAAGGGGTTTATGTAAGTCCCCAACCTCGACTTTAACCCATGCGAATGGAGTGAATGTGGGCTCCACATGTGTGAGTGGGTGGATTTCCTCCCGTCCACCTGAGCCGAGGTAAGGATCCTCCTGTGCTAGACAGCACCTGAGCGTTTTTCAAGAGAAAAACGCCCCTCCTAGTTGGGCCCACTAGGATACATGATGATCATGGAAGTCCATTGGATGGAAAGATCTTTATGAGACCTACCTATATGCAAAATTAAGTCCATAAGATCATCCTAATCTTTTGATCCATTACCCTAAAATTTAATGGCTTAAGTGCATCATTTTATTATGATCCCAATCCAATGGCAAAGAAAAGTTGGATGAGTGTCAAATTCGGACTTGTGATTGGGCTCAAGGTGGGCCCCATGACAAAAAGAAAATGGGGCAGAAAAAGGGACATTTTGGAGAATTCCTTATATGCAAAACTGCATGTGCATTCACCTCTTGCCATCTTACGATGAGGGCAACATAATAGAGCTCACCTTATGATCCATTCAAACCGTTCACATATACAGGACCCACCCTTGCTAGTTACAGGACCTTGAGGTTTAGACCACCGAATGGACTGGACCATTGGATCAAGGGTTAATTTTTCTTTGTAACATAAAACCATTAAACTTGTGAGGGATGGATCAAGGGGTTAGAAGGATGAGATTGACTCCATTTTTTATAATTGGGTCCATCATGAGTGGATCTTTCCATCCCCTCATTTCCCGTGATCTGCGGGGCCTCATGTGGGTCCCAATAGCCAGTGTGCATGGTCTTACTATGCTCATTGGATGTGCAGGAATATTTGAGGTACTAGTTTACTTTAGGGATTCATGAAAAAATATTTGAGGGTTTGAGACAAGTGGGAGAGAAATCCCAATGAAGCTTTGTAAGCCTATTCTTTCTAAAAGACAATAGAAGCTCGAATTTCACCCCGTGGATGTAGGCACATCGCCAGGCCTAAATCCTTGTGTTCATTTGTTGAGTTATAAATATATATATATATATACACATATATCTCTCATAGGAGCATCTCCCTATATTATATATATATATATATATATATATTTTTTTTCCTTTTCCTTCCATAGTATCAAGTCCTATTTCGATTACTCCATGAAAAAAAAAGAAGATTGCAGTCATTGAGTTTTTGTCAAAACCCATGCTTAATGTCATTATCCTGAAAAGGCATCTCTTCCATGGCTAAGAGTTCACACGTCTCAACCTCTTTGAATAGTAGCATACTGGATTCCTTCCTAAAACAAAATTGCTATAATAGAGTTTCAATGACATCTTAATAAATAGGAATTGAGATCCTTTGAGTGGGTCTACGCATGATGACCGTGAGTGGACCACTAAGGGTATGCCACGTTGCCATGGGCAGCCCCGGCCACCGGTGATGTGGCGGATCGTGAATGGTCCACTCAGGCTCACCATGGGGTTTTAGCCTCTCTCCTTTTTTATTGTGGGGGGGGGGGGGGGGGGGGGTTGTGTTTGGGGTTTGTTTAGCCTCTTAATAGAGGCTATGGATTCTTTACCAACAGAGTTCCTATAATAGAGTTCCAACTAGACAAGAAAAGTTACCGTATGAACTATTTCTAAATCATTTGCATTTTTCCCAAATATAAGAGACAAATCTCCAACAATCTCTATCTTGGCGAGGATTTTTATCTAACTACCAATTTATCGTGGCTCTCATACTATCTTGTCATCTATATAAGCTTACTGTATTTGTAAGCAAGGTTGGAAAACTTGTAACTCGGACTCGACTTGTCAAATGCAAAAAAATCAATTCGTATAGAGTCAATGTAGAGACTTGAGAGAGTCATGCTTTTTTTAAAATATTTTTAAAATATTTAAAAATGAATTAAATACTTATAAAATATAAATAAACATGATAGTCAATTTAAATTAGTAAATTTACATATGCAAGAAAAATACTATATAAGGAAAATAAAAGAGAAAAGATTGCATATTATGTAATTTATTAATCCAAATATTGAATGCAAAAGATCAAACATTAGTTTCAAATTACATCCTGCGTCATTTTTAAATCACAAACTCTAAAACCGTGTGTATAATTACTTAAAAATAAATATTAATTGTTTAAAATCAGATCTACTTATCAAATGGTTTTGGATGCAAATAATTTATTAAAATGAGGTGACTCGGCCGAGTTGCCCCAATATTTGACTTGGTCCTTAGTCAAAGCAAGATGACTTGTGAAAGTCAAGAGTCGACTTGGGTAGTTTCTAACCTTGATTGTAAGATAGGAGAAGCGAAATAACCAAACTAAAACCAATATCTGATAACAAGTTAAAACCACATTTAGAGACAAAATATGTGGTTCACCGAGGCTAAAAGTGCCCTTTTATCTACTATTAGAATGATTCTAGTCCAAAAACCGGTGTAGTGGAATAAAAAACAAAGCAAACTAGCAATCAAATCTACCAATCACACACCACAAGACAGCAAACACAATCTTTCACGTGGAAATCCTATCCAGGGAGAAAAGCCACGATCTGAAATCAAGCACTATTGAACAGTTACAAGATATACTCAGAACTTCCTTTCTCAGTCCGTCAACCTAAGGACTGTAGTTGTTCTTGCACAACTTCTCCTGTTGCCACAACTTCCCCGCCGCGCACCGTTCCCCGTACTTGATTCACTAACACCTTGAGAACCAAGATGATCAAATCTTCTACAAAAAAGTAGAAATAGCAAACCTTTTAGAGCAAATCTTCAACACAAACTCTCACTAATAGCTCTAGAGAACAAAGAATCTCTTTTAGGGTTTTCTCACCTCTGAACAAAGAGAGAATAACTTCTTGTCATACTTAGGATTAAGAGAAACACCCTTTATATAGCCCAATATTCGTGCCTTAGTATTAAAACACAAATATGATTAAACTTGGGAACACTAGTTGGAAAAGGAAACAATTCCACGCAGTCCATTCTAGAAAATTCTCGAGGTCTGATCGACCAGGTAAGCCCCTGTTTCCCAAAATTCTTCTTTGTCAGCACTGTTAATTGGGACCCGATGAACATCCAATCGATCTAACCAACATCTGTTTGATCGGGCCTTGTAGGTGTCTTTTGAATTTCTTCTATTCTTCTTCTTTTCTTCGCTTCAATTCTTCCGGCGACACAACCATAATCCATTCTAAAATAAATAGAAAAAAAAAACTCGATGGACCCAGAGTTTTGTCCAACCCATGAATTAGCCAACACATGAAAATACTAACGGGGGCTATTAAGGATGTTTTGGGTTTTCTATCTCAGCTTGGAGAGTGTGTCGTTCATTCTCTCTTCTACAAAAGTGTACACTCAGTTGCAACAAATAGAACTATAGGATGTTTGAATGGGTTGAAAAACTGGTTTGAAAAAATATCGGCCCTTAATTATCTCCTCTACCTCCTCCAATTTCTCTTCTAAATTAACCGTCTTTTGCATAGATATGCAACTTCACTTGCCTTTCTATGCATGTTTCATAGGCCCCCACTCTATGACCCCTCCCAAACTAGGTCAAGTACAAGGCCTAGTTTTGGTGAAAATAGATTCAAAGACTTCTCACGGGAAGTGCTTTTAGTGAAAATATCTACTATTTGAGATGATGATTGCACGAATCCCAAAAGGAGTGAACTAAGAGCGACTCTCTCTTACATGTAAGTGATAATCAACCTCAACGTGCTTAGACCGTACATATAGAACCGGGTTAACCATGATAGATATGCACAAAGTTTTCATAATTTAGAGTAGGTGTCTTGAACAATGAGATCCCTATATCTTGCAGAAGAAAGGAGATCCAGGTGAGCTCCATTGTGATAGAGGTCATGGATTTATATTTAGCTTCAGTGCTAAATTTGGCAACCTATGGATTTTTCTTAGCACTCCAAGAGAAATAAAAAAGCAAGTGGTAGACAACCATGTTTTCGGACAACCGACTAGTCATCATCAGTATGAAGTTGAGGTGATCCTAAAGACTGTAAATGAAGGCCATAAGTGAGACCACCTAGAATATATCATGAGCTCCATTGCGATAGAGGCCATGGATTTATATTTAGCATCAGTGCTAAATTTGGCAACCTATGGATTTTTCTTAGCACTCCAAGAGAAATAAAAAAGCATGTGGTAGACAACCAAGTTTTCGGACAACCGTCTAGTCATCATCACAATAAGTATGAAGTTGAGGTGATCCTAAAGACTGTAAATGAAGGCCATAAGTGAGAACACCTAGAATACATCTCAGACTGTTCATATTACCCACGACCTTGTTAGAGATAAGAGATTAGAATTGGTTGGTTAGAGATTTAGGAAGTTTGGATTTTGAATAATGGCTGAACTAGTAGGAGCCAAATATAATTTTTCCTTGTTAGAAAACATGAGTGGCTTGTGAAGACTGTAAGGTTATTCCAGGAGAGAGTTTGACCACACAGCATAGGCCTGTAGTTTTAGATATTTACATTAGTAGTAGAGAGAGAATGGTAGTAAATAAAATGTGCCTTAAAACAAGATGAAGGGATTTGAAAGGAGAAAGAGCAATATTATTTAAAGATAAAGTGATTTGAGGAGGGAGAATGGGATTTTTAGGAAGAAACTACAATGATGTAGAATCAAATGGCCAAGTGTATTAGGAATGTTTCTAAAGAGGTACTTAGAGAGTCCAAAAGGGAAAATACATTATAATAAAGAAACTTAGTGGTGGAGTGTAAAGGTTCAAGAGGCTTCTCGAGGGAAAAGACGTTACAAAGCTTGGTAGAGGATTGGAAATAAGAAAAACTATAAGATGTATAAGAAGGCAAAGAAAGAAGCTCAGGAAGTTGTAAGTGATGCAAGATTCAAAGCATATGATGAACTATACATATGATGAACTATATAACGTGCAGGTAACAAGAGAAGGAGATAATGATATTTATAAGCTTGCAAAAGTAAGTGAAAGGAAAAGTAGAGACTTAGACCATATTAAATGTATTAAAAGAAATGACCAGAAGGTTTTAGTGAAGGACAACGATATAAAAGAAAGGTGGAGGGAATATTTTAGTAAACTTTTAAATGAAGACTATGTTATGAACCGGGTGGAAAGTTGAAGATAAAATTGTCCAAATTCGAGGATGGACTAAACCTTCTTGTGTCCAAGTTCGAGGATGGAGTACACCTTGTGCAAGCACATATTTTGGGGATAATTTTATGATTCCTCTTTGGTTACTCTTTATTTAATAAATAGTCACTGCTGACTTTACATGGATTGAAAGAAAATTAAAAAGATCTCCCTTACATCAAGAGAAGATCACCACATAATTAGTTAAAGAAATCCTACTACTTAACTGGGAAAGAAGTATAATACTATGGACACTCTTACTCAATGGATGATCATACTGACAACCCAAGCCTCATCACTTTATTCACTTTCCTAACTTGCAATTGGCCTCACATGCCTAACCCCTAAGATTTAACTCATATGGGCTAACGACTCATCCCTTATAGAGCAGTTGGGCCGGGTTTCTATCACTATATAGGAGGCATTAGAACAAGAGAGAACACTTCATTAGCAGAACATACTTTTTCCATAGAATTAGGGTGGTAAAAGCGAGGAAAACATTAAAACAAATGAAGACAGAAAAGACTATAGTCTTGGAAATTCTTCTGAGAAGTTGGGGGGCTTGGTTAACTAGGCTCTTCAATAAGATATTAGTGATAAAGAAGACGTCAAATAAATGGAGAGGGAGTGTTGTAGTACCTATATATAACAATAAGGGAGATATACAAAATTGTACCAACTACTGTGGGTTCAAACTTATGAGTTATACTATGAAATTATGAGAGAGAGTAATGGAATAAAGACTTAGACAAAAGGCCAAAATATCTAAAAACCAATTTGGTTTTATGTCAGGTAGATCAGTTATGGAAGTTATATTCTCACTTTGGCAATTAATAGAAAGATATCGAGTGAAGAGGAAAAATATGTATACGGTCTTCATCGATCTAGAAAAAGCATATGATAGGGTACCTAGAAATTTAATTTGGTAGGTTTTAAATAACAGGAATGTTCCAAGAGATTCCATTGAAATTATTAAAGACGTGTGTAAAGAAGCAATAATAAGTGTGAAAACTACCAATGGAGAGACAAGTGAGTTCTCAGTGTGCATAGGTTTGCATTAGGGGCCAGCCCTAAGCCGTTAACTCTTTACATTTATTAAGGTTGAGTTAACTGCTCATATTCAAGAGGAGGACTTTGGTGTATATTGTTTACAGATGATATAGTGTTGGTAGGTGAATCAAGAGATTGTGTGAATGCAAAACTTAAGATATGACAGAAGGCTTTAGAATCCAAAGGCTTTAAATTAAGTCATACAAAGACTGAATATATGAATTGCAACTTCAGTGAGCATATACAAAGGCTGAAAGTACTGTGAGAATTGAGACACAGGAGATGCCCCATAGAGATTCTTTTTGTTACCTTGGCTCAATAATTGGAAAGGATGGGGAGATTGACGAAGATGACAAATGCAGGATAAAAGCGGGTTTGCTGAAGTGGAGACTTGCTTATGAAGTGCTCTATGATTAACGAATGCTAACAAGATTAAAGAAAAATTTTTATAGGACAATGATTAGACCAGCTATGACCTATAGGGTAGAATGTTGGTCAATCAAGAAGCAATATATGCACAAAATAAAGGTTGTAGAGATAGGGCTGTCAATCGTGTTGTGTTAACGAATTCGGGTTACGGGTTAACGAATTCGTGTTAAAATCACCTCAACCCGTACACGACCCGTTAACTTAACGGGTCAAAAAATCCAACCCGAACACGAACCGTTAATTTAACAGGTTGCACGACCCAACCCGTTAACCCGTTAAGTAATTAAGTCATTTTGAGAATTAAAATAAAATCCATACAAAAATATATAATGAGAAAAATATATAAGCCACACGAAACTGTTAATGAGTATCTCGAGTGGATCCCACCTAAAACCCCACTATAAAACAATAAATTTTAATTTATTTTTTTAGAATATAAATTAATTCTAGCTGCACTTAGAAACTAAAAAAAAATTAACGGGTTAAATGGGTTGTTAATGGGTTACTGGTTTAATTTGTACACGACCTGTTAACTTAACGTGTTAACTGGTTGGACCCGTTAACTACCCGAACGCATTAAGAGCCCACCCGAACCCGTTAATATCGTGTGGGTTCGTGTTGTGTTAACGGGTCGTGTGGCATTTTGACAGCCCTAGGTAGAGATGAGAATGTTGAGGTGGTTGTGTGGTAAATTAGAAAGGATAAAATTAAAAATAAGCGATTTTGAGAGTATTTAGGGATAACATCAATAGGAGGTAGAATTAGAGATAGAATTAGAGAAAGTCATTTGAGAAATCAACTCTCACTTCTTGTTTTTTTTCTCTTTTTTCGGACTGTTAAAATCAACTTTATTTTATACTTCTCTAAACATGTTTTATGGTCAACTTTCGTTCACTTAAAGAATAAAACTGATGAGGTTTTTTTCTTTTTCTTTTTCCTTTTGGATTCAAGATGTTATCATTTTTAAGGTGTACTAATAATAAACAATAGTTCTAAGGGAAGATTTCCACATGTGAGCAGACTGAATATGCAATCTGGCTCACTCTTGGGCTCACCTGGATACTTATCATTGTGAGAGGATGTGGAAAGATGTTTTATGGATAAAAGTCATGCAAAAATCTGCCGCCTCAGAGCATCCTTGATTTAACAATCTTAAAGTTTAATGGTCTTCTAACCATAGCTTTTTTTTTTTTTTTTGAGATTCAATCCAACTGTGAGTTGAGGCTTGATGAGCATAAAATTGGGCATGGTGCCAGATCATGAGGTGGAAAAAGTGTCAAAAGAATTGTACTTATCAAAGGTGTGTCAAGTGGGCTACAGAGCTAGATTGCACATGAAGTCCGCTCGTAGGAGAAAATTCTCCTTGTATTGAGATCTCTCCCTTGGTTAGAGGATCTTCATTAATCCAATTATGATATCAACACACTAGAAGTCCTTGATTGGTGTAATGGAGATGCTCTCCCCTCAGTTGTTGTGTGTTGTAGATGACGACGACGACCACGACATTGATGATGATGAGGATGATGAACTATCTTGACCACTGTAGCATTAAATGAAAAAACAAAGATTTGTCTGTAGTACTGATAAGGGGTCAAAATTTAAAAATATAATCAAATGAATTGAAAATAATTAAATTTGATATACATCAATGTTCAAAAATTAGTAAATAAAAATTAATAAAACAATGATAAATCTTACATGAAATAAAAGATTAATTCAAATTTAAGGTGAGACCATTCAAATTTAAAAGAAAAAAAGAATAGGTGCCAAAGTCAAAAAGAAATTTTCTTTTTACAGGGCTAATAATGATAGATTCCCAAGTTGAAGAGAAAATTAAAAAAAATAAAAGGACATATAATAGAATTGAGTTCCATTCAAAGAAATATAATAGAATTATGTATAGATGTCTATTGTTACGAATTTATGCCTAAAACTTAAAGACTAGGACTTATGTGTAACGTTTGCAGATTATTCTCTAAGGAGAAATTTATTTTCAGTTCGTGTGTGACTCACCATTAGATTGATTACACGCGATTAGAATACACGAAAGGAAGAGAAATAGTAAATTTTAAAATATTATTAGATAAAATAAAAAAATAGAACAGATAAATATAAAGAAGAATTCACCGAGCTAGTCCGAAATCACTTTCAAAATCATAAGTCTTGACTAGTTTCTTAATTAATATCCTCAATCGTTGGAAGCATTATATATTTGTAAATATATGTACTTACATAGAAACAGCCGTTAGCACATATAGATTTCTCTATTAATATTCTCAATCATTAAAATCATCATATATTTGTAAACATATATACTTACATAGAAACAGCCCTAAGTATATATAAATAGGGTATCATGTCAGAAATCATACAAATGATATTTTATACATTTTCCAATAGCAACGCTGACATTCTTTTAATTAATTTTTATACAAAAATCTCATGAGATATAGTGGATAGAGTTTCTTTTAAAAAACTTCAAATCTTCACAACTATTTATTAACGATTTGGGAGTTTAGCCCATAGTTGTTGATTCTGTTCCAGTTTGACTTTGTAGTGGAATGTTTCGGCATTTCGGTCAATTCCAGTATTCCATTCCGGAAAAGATATGATTGAAATTTCCTAGATATAAAAGAAAACCTCATATTTAAAGCATTTTCCTATATATAAAAGAACCCCTACTATTGAAAAAATAGTTGAATGCTATAATACTAAAAATGCGTACTTATATCACTTGAACTAAACTATTAAAATCTTGGCCGGGATGGGGTAAAATTGGTCTAGAACTAGAACCGAAATTGGGGTGACTGGAGCAGGAATAATCGGAACAAAACGAAATTGGGACAGAAAGCTTTTAGGGGGGCGTTTCGTTCCACCCAAGGCCAATTCTGGAATGTTCCAACCGGAATGACAACTATGGTTTAGCCTAACCCATTCTAAGATTCATTCTAGCTTGCGGACTCCAAAAAGAGATAATTGATGAATCGGTTAAAATTTCAATTGAAATATTCATGATCATTTGATTTCATGTCTAACAATTAGACTGCTTAGAAGACAAGTGGAGAGTGGAGAATAAATTCTTAACTTCAATTCAAAATATTAGTTTTTTTCATTGAGTATGATTTTTTCCTTATTTGATGCGCCCTTGAATTTAAGGGACATTGGGTGTAATGATCTTATGGATGATTTTTCAAATGAGAATCTACAAGAAAGCCATATTGCATGCATGATAATATTGTTTGTTATATCTTCTCCTAAATTTTGGGATTGGAAAACAATTTTCATATAGTGTTTTTTTCCCTTTTAAGGACTCAGTACCTTTTTTTTAGTCTCTTGGAGAAGAATAATTATTGGGAAACTATGAACAACACATTCTTTTATTTCTAATATCAAGAATATAAGTAAAGATAATTTTATTGAGAGAATAGCCAAGATATCTAAAAATCAATTAGGTTTTGCGTCTGGGAGGTTAATTATGGAAGTTACATTCCCATGAAGAAGAAAATCTTTATGTGATCGGGTACCTAGAGATTTGATTTGGAGGGTTTTAGATTAAAAGGGTGTCTTAAGAGGTTATATTAACATCATCAAAGATATGTGTGACAGAGTATTAACAAGTGTGAGAATTACCTATGAAGTAATAAGTGTATTTCTAGTGATCATACATTTGCATCAATGATTAGTTTTAACTCTTTATCTATTTACATTGATTATAGATGAGCTGCCTGCTCATATTCAGGAGAAAGTACCATGGTATGTTATTTTATAGATGATTTAGTATTGATGAATGAATCAAGAGATGACAGGAATGTGAAACTTGAGAGATGGAAGTGTTGGAAGTTGGTGGGCCTTCTATATGGGTTTTCAAAACTTTTGATCTGCTTAAAGCAGGGATCAAACACCCAAAAGGCCAAGAATACAATCCCAAGATCTAAAACCCTCATCTCATGCATTAAGATCATAGATCTATTAATAAAAGACAGATCCAAACAAACAAGCATAAACAAGAAGATCCACTAAAATAACTAGTTGTAGATCTATACCCGAGGAGCTTGATTGTGCTCAAATCGAGAATAAGATGTTCTTGATCTCCACGAGACTATTTCGCAGATTTGATCTCCTTAGCCTTGTGTTTTTCCACGCTATAACAATCTTGTAGAGAACTTCTTAAAGGGAATAGTGGGATCCCAATTGAAAAGGAACCCTAGGCACTCAAGAAGGAAACCAGAGGAGAAAAAGGAGAGAGAGAGCCTTGGACGTCCAAGTGTTGGGCTTGCAACACACATGCCTTGGACATCCACCCTAGCTCTCCTATATATAGGTTTTGGAGAACCTCCTCTCTGACTATATTTAAAAGTCTTGCTTCTAATTCTCTTATTTATCATACTCCTTCTTTCCGTAAGAGTTCCAAGTGGAATATAACTTTCTCTTCTTAGGACTAGCATGGAGACCACTAGGAATTCCTTAGAATCTGCCTCCAACTAAAACATCTGGACCCCACATCTCAAGTGAAATCCAAACCCACGGTTAATTGCAAACAACTCCACTAAATAAATGTAATTGCACTCCAGTCTTAGGAGTATTTACAAGAAGGCCCTAAACTTTTCAAATACTGCAAGTAGATCTCTCTATCAATTATATTCATGGATCTATTGGAATTAAACTGTCCAACCAAATTGGATCCATCTCTTATTATCCTTGTGACCCAATTAATCACACCATAATCGGTACCATCTGAAAAACTCTTAATCAAGACGGATGCACACTTACCAATGATAAATTCCATTAATTGGCACGAGGGGATATTTCTCACTTCGTGGATAGATTTCTTTTTGAGAATATATGTTCCCACAGTTCCATTACCATCTACTTAAGATACTGAGGTGTTGACCTACAATTGGCCTCACTCATTGGTAACTCAAAATAAATGTATAGCAGAAACTTTCGTCCATAAATTTCTCAGGACTGAGAGCCTATTACTTAAAAATTATTAGACAATTCCTTAATCAGAGACAATTTTTGCATAAGGTGCTACTCATGGTCCTTTAGTACATCCAATGTACCAGCACAACAATCCAGAGTTTTACACTTTGATGGTGGAGACAAACCACATTATCTCGGAGTGACTGTGGTACTACAGCCTTTTCAGATGAGATACCTAGTCTCATCATCGGTTGTGAACATACTTCCAAGTATAAGAGTTATGATCCATGTCTCCTGTATGTGAATCTCATCCACGTTCATGGATCACATTTAATATACTTATGGGCTCCGGTTCATCTTATGAACCATTATGTCATTTTGTATGAGTTATGTGCAATCATAAAATAAAATTCCATCCATCACATGAATAAAGCATGAAATAATAAATCAATTATAAAAATAAATCAATTTGTTCACATCATCCATTTGATTAAGGACATACAATCTAAAAATCTCCCACTTGGACTCAATTCCATTCAGGGTTACATCTCACGTCCATCCCATCCATATGTTGCTCAAAGACCTTGGTAGTCAATGGGTTAATAAAGGGATCTGCAAGATTATTAGCAAATGCTATCTTAGTAATAACAATGTCACCTCTCTACACAATCTCTCTGACTAGATGATACTTCCTCTCTACGTGTTTTTGGCTTTTATGGCTTCTTGGTTCCTTGGATTAGGCAACTGCCTCGCTATTGTCACAGAAGATCGAGCGGTTGTTGTGCCAATGGTACCACCTCAAGTTCCAAGAGAAACCTCTTGAGCTATATTGCTTCCTTAGCTGCTTCACAAGCCGTTACATACTCAACTTTCGATGTGGAATCAGCAGTACAATCCTGTTTGACACTCCGCTGCCAAGCACAAACGAGTACCTGGAGGTAGACTGTCTGGAATCCTTATCTGGAAGTCAGAATCTGTGTATTCAACTGGAACTAACTATTCGCCGTCGTAAATTAACATGGAGTCTCTAGTTCTTCTCAAGTATTTGAGAATATGCTTTACAGTCGTCCAATGATCACAGCAAGTCAGAATCTGTGTATCCAACTGAAACTAACTCATCACTGTTGTAAATTAACATGTAGTCTCTAGTCCTTCTCAAGTATTTGGGAATACACTTTACAGCCGTCCAATAATCAGGACGTGGGTTTGATTGATATCTGCCGACTAGGCCCACTGCATGACATTTATTCGGTTTAGTGCAATGCATAGCCTACATAAGGCTACCAATAGCCGAAGCATATGGTACCTACTTCATCTCCTCATTTTCCTCAGTGATCTTGGGACATTGATCCTTGGAAACTTGCACTCCATGCCTGAAAGGTGTAATACCCTTCTTGGAGTTCTGCATAGCAAACCGTACCAGTACCTTATCTATGTATGTAGCTTGAGATAAGCCAATTATCCTATTTTTTGGGTCTCAATGAACCTTGATCCCTAGGATGTAGTTGGCTTCCCCCAAATCCATCATATCAAACGTTTTTGCTAACCAAACTTTGACAAGTGACAACATCTCCAAATCGGTCATTTTTCTTTTCATGCCTCTAATCAGTCATTTTTCACAAAAAAGTCCTGAGGAATCATCCTAAGTCTCTTCCTAAAAAGCATTATGGAACATGTTTACTCTGAGACAGCAAATATCAAATTTTAAATTTTCATTTTTATGATAAAGAACCACATTGCATCCTGCAAGTTTCATATATGCTTTGTATTAAATCAGAAGGACAGATATATTGATCATGTAATATTCAAGTGAAAGTTAATAATGGCATAATGCTACTTGGATTTTCACATGATAGGCTCCTGTGTTAGAAAATTAAAGAATATGCATTACGTACATTTCCTTTACCTTCGTAGCAGTAGTGAATTTATTGTACAAAGAATTTTCTCGGAGAATAAGATTAAGACTTAAGATATATAAACCTTAATATTTGATATTATTACAAAATACATAATATGCGTTATCAAAGATTGGAAGCAGATTAAAAATTGAAGTGTTGAGATCATCATATTACATAAAAATGTCGATATATTTAACATTTTTTTATAACTTACATTAATAAGAATGCTTAAAGAGTACAAGAGAAATGAAATGAACAAGCACGGCAAAAAGTAATGCTTAAACAGTACAAGAGAAATGAACTGACAAGCACAGCAAAAAGTTAACATTTCAATCATTTGGACAGACATATCTATCAAATCATATTTACCCTTTAAATAGAACTCAATTGCCTTAAGAGTTATAATTTAGAAGTGTTCCAACTATCAATCTTCCCCATATGATCTCTGCCTTTGGTTGCATATAGCTCTAAATAATCATGCTGTATGCTAATCCTAACCATCTAATTAATCAGGAGAGGAATGAAAAGCCTTATTGATTATAGAATAAGAAGTAAAAATGACCAATTTGGATCTGATCATTTGGGCTTCTATGGATTATTGATTCACCTTATGAATAATTTGAGCTGACAACTTTAATTATCTCATCAATAGTGAGTAAAATGGACAGCCCTGATCAACGATAACAAAGATCTGTTCATCGATGGAAGACTATTTGTAAATTGATCCACAATGTAGGTTGCTTATTTTTATGACAATCATGATAGGATGATCGTCATCATTCGAGCTGATTGTGTTTAAACAGTATTTTGGTACCTTCTATTGATGTAGAAGCCAAACTTTACAACCAAGAGCCTTATCCCACTAATATATGAATATACATCTTCAAACGGAGAGCTTGGTGAGTTGATCCCATCTTGACTATTACATGCTTCTATCTTTATATTTACATCATCAACTCCAAACATAATTTCATTTTATGTTGACAAATATGCTTGCTAATGTCTGTAGATCATGCTTCTGTGCTTCTTTTCATTTTCATTGATTGATTTGGTTCTAATTACATTGAACTGTGAGTTTTATCCATGGTAATTCCACAAATGGTATCACGCATGTTCCCTCAACAATTTGGTGACTTAGTTTTTCTTTTAATGATAAACTTTATTATTAATAAAAAGAAAGCACTACATGAGGATACACTGACAAGCTTACACAACAAAACAAAGAAGAGACACCTTTTCAAAAACATGCATCAAAAGAACATTGCTAATACAAAGGACCATCCAGAAACCCATGCTAGTGCAAAGGCCCTACACAGAAAGATCCACTTCCTTCGAACTCATCATAATTTGATATAAGGAATATCCTTTGAAAGAGGGTAGGATTGACACACAAAAAACAATGGTTAGCTTAATTCTTTCCACAAAAAGTGTGCTACTCACAACATTTCCTTCAAGACATCTAGAGGTCCTTTCCTTCCAAATAGTCTGGATGACTGCAAAGGACAACCTCCACAATTCCTTGTCCCTAGTGGATCGATTTCCAAGCCTAAAAGAGGTCTTGGATGAGCTTGGGAGAACCTAACTACAATCAAACCACCCAATCATCGGATTCCATATCATTTGAGCGATCTTGCTATTTAAGAGAAGGTGATCCACTGGTTCATCACCGCTTAGGCACATGGGGTAATCATTAACCACTATCTTCCTTCTCCGCCTTGGATTATCCATGGTTTCTTTTCTGGAGGGCAAGCTACCCCAAAGATCACCAATCTTGGAGGAACCTCATACTTCCATATACTAGCCACAAAGCTCCTTCATCTAACTTTTTTAGAAATGGTGAAGAAGAAGGAAGAAACAGAAAATAAGCTGTCCTTAACAGCATTCCACACCCTTTTGTGCTCCCCTATCTCTAGGATATAAACACCATTCAGAAGATATAAGAGAGATAAGTTGAGACTACTCCTTTTCCTTAAGATTTCTCCTCAAGACGGTTCCCCAAGCCTCCTATTCTCCAGGTTTTGACAAATAGCACTTAACCATTGCGTTTTTATCCACAGTGCAATCGGACAAATCTGAGAACTAAATAGCCAATGGCCGATCGCCTACCCAAAGGTCATACCAAAATAATAGCCTCCCACCCAACCTGACATGATATCTAATGTTCTCTATGAAAATCTTTTTGATAGAAACAACGCATTTCCAAATAGCCATTGCTTTATATGAAGTGTCCTGAACATCCCACTTATATCTTAAAAGGCCATATTTTTTGGCCAGTAATTGTCTCCATGGACCTTTTGGTTCCTTTCCGAACCTCCACAACCACTTACCCAACAATGCTTGATTCATCTGTCTAAGGGGCATAAATACCATGCCCACTTCCTCCTTCGGTTTGCAAGTGGAGGTCTAATTGGCCAAATAGAATTTCTTCTCTTCACTTCTACCATGCCATAAGAAGTCAGTCCTGATAAGGGTTACCCTTCCGCCTTTTGTTATTCTATACAATTGACTACTGAAGTCAGTCCTTTTAGAAGAGATACGTAATACAGTGGCAGAGTTGCCAAATTTGACCTAATAAGGGTTGCCCTTTTGCCTTTGGATGAGTAATTGGCTTTCCAAGTTGAAAGCTTCCTTTCTCCTCTTTCCACCATTGGGTTCTACACTTCTTTTCTAGCTGACCCCAAGCACAAAGGGAGTCCTAAATAAGAACCTGGCAAAGATCCCACCTTGCACCCCAGTAGATTAGCATATTTATGTAGCAACGGGTCCTCAACTCTTATTCCAATCATTTCACTTTTGACAAAATTGATTTTAATACCTGACACGATTTCAAAGCATATGAGGGTGGATTTCACATTTTTGACTTGCTCTTCTATTGCAAAAAATCAATGTGTCATCTACAAACCGCAAGTGAGCGACTAAAGGAGAATCGCTAGGCACTTCAAAAAACCTACATTTGCGGCCGCCTTCACCGTTCTACTCAAAGCCTCTGCTACAATAACAAAAAAAAAGGGGGAGAGAGAGGATCATGTGCCTTAGATCCCTTTGAGCAGGGAAAAAGCATTTAGGGGACCCATTTATCTGGATAAAAAAGCAAGCAGAAGAAACACATTCTTGCATCCACATCCATTTTTCTCCAAACCCCACTCTTTGAAATAAGCATTGTAGAAACTGTCAAACCACTCGATCATTGGCCATCTTCAAATCCAATTTGCAAACTATCCCCTAGATTCTATCCTTATTCCTTGAGTGCACATATTCATTTGCCACATAATTACCATCCAGGGTCTGCCTCCCCTTTTCAAAAGCTCATTGCTCTTTAGAAATTATCCATGGCAAAGCCTTCTGTAGCCTTTCAGAAAGAGCTTTGGCTAGTATCTTATATATACTTCCAATGAGACCGATAGGCCTATAATCCTTGACACCTATATCTCCCACCGATTTTGGAATATGCACAATAAATTATGCTCCTTGACCTTTAGAAAGCTTCCTCCTAAGATGAAATTCATTCATGAATTCAAGAATATCCTCCTTCAGAAGCACCCCAAAATGCTGAAAGAATGCCAATGGAAATCCATCTGGCCTAGGGCTTTATCTCCCGCTAGATCAAGACCGCTTCCTGAACTTCCTCTTTGGCCAAAGAGCCCTCTATTACCCAATATCATCAGATGCCACTATGTGCATAACGATCTCTTCTTTCCCTTTTAATATGTTCTCCCCATCCATTATTGAATATATTCTATTTGTCCTCCTTGAAGATGCCATCCAATGAAAGAATATGGTGTTTTTGTCACCTTCCTTCAACCGCTTGCACCTGAATCTGTACCTCCACTATATTTCTTCCTCCCTCGCCTTTCTTTGAAATTCTTCTTTAAGATTTAGTCTAATCTTCCCCTCTTTAGAAGATAGATGGCCCATCTCCTCCTTTTTGCCCAAGGCCTGGATCTCTTCCAATATATTTGCTTTCTACATCCCCAAGTCACCAAAAATTCTTCTTAACCCACTCTTTAATTTTGATTTTCAGCATTTTAGCTTTGAAGCCGATCTATGACCCGCCCATAACTCCACCTTTTCACATTTTCAGCTTTCAATGGACTTTCTTAGTTTGCTGCAAACAATGATTTCACAGAGATCATAGTTTCAGTAGATGGTGCCAAACCAAACTCATCACCGGTCATTAATGGGAGCAAGGTAAGTGTCTTAGATGGGGATCCTCTTCCTAATCTGTTTGAATGTTGCAGTGCAATAGTGCAATTGGTGTTCTACAATATTTAACGTAGACGTGGCCCGATATTTCCTTTATTGTAAACCAAGTATGTCAGTTTCTGCACTTTCCTACCACTGACTATTGGCCTGCAATGAAACAAGCTGATGTTAAACCTTTTGGTAGCAGATACACTAGAATTGAATTTTTGAAAATCATATAATCTCTCGTCTGTAACTCCCTCTTCTCACTCGTTCTTATCTGTTACTCAGTTGATGTAAACCTTGTAATCCTCTCCTATACATTATAATGCAATACTCTATGAAAAATCAGTTAAGACAACTTTTCCTCGAACTTCATAAATGAGGTGGGTATTTCAACATGGATGCATAAATTTAGTCATGTGGATAGATTATGAAATTTGAGATGAGCCAACAGAAGAAAGCGTCAGTTCTGTATGCTATAGCTTTAACACATCCATAGCAGAACACAGACAATATGATGTATTGAAGTATTACAAGTAAAAAGAAAAACTAGGAGAAAGGAAAGACCAGTAATTGGAAAAAAAAAAGAAAGAGTTACAGTGCGGAGTAACAAAGAACATGGATTTATACATGATTGAGTGGGAAAATAGAACTTCTTGAGCAGCTAGATAGATGGAATAAGGCTTCAATGTGATGTTGACAATAATTTTTAAAAAAGATGGTTAGAAGTAAATTCTTTTCCTCATTAAGTGTTTTCTTAACCTAGGGCTTTTAAGTTTTGTGAAATTTGTTCATTTTTGAGGTTTGGTTACTCTTAAATAGTTTGAAACTTTTTTTTACTAACATAGGGGTGTGTTTCTCAAGATGCTAACCAAAACACCCACAATACCTATGTGTTGAAGGTGCGACAAACTAACTACTTAACACCCTTCCCCCAGGCAAGACACTGCCTGGACTTTGAAGTACATGCCTGCACAAGACGCGGTATGGGGCAGTTTTGCACGTGGTATGGGGCGGTTTTGCCCTGTGCACATGTGCTTGCACACAAGACGCTGCATGAGGTCATTTTTATCTTGTGCAGATTCAAACCCAGGACGTTTTGGCTCTAATACCATCTCAAGTTTCTATCCAATACATGCTCAAGTATTAAAGATGCAACAAACTAACTACTTAATTGGGTTTACGGGGGTTGGTTTGTTTTATGTAATTGAATTTCTAGGAATTTTAAGACTTTGTATCTTTGTAAGTGGTTAAAAATGAAGAATCAAAGATGGATATCCATACATTTGGAGACTATCTATTAATATCAGGTCATCCACCTAAACGAAAGGTCTATGTACTCAATGATTCTAAATGCTATGACTTCCAGACCACTTAGGATTGACAGAGCCATCAAAGTTAGCTTCAATAGATTCAACTGCAGAGCTTGAAAGGCTCAACTAATCAGTTGGAACCAAAGGATTCGGAGAGGTAGGCGTAAGCTAGTGAAATCCCACTCAAATGCTTTGAAAAAAAAGAGTCTTTTGGATGAACTGTGGGAATTATCTAGTTTCTCTTGAAAGATGCTGTCAGACCTCATTCACCCAAGGCACCAATGCCATAGTTATAGAGCATTTTGACGGTTAGCTTTCTACAAGGGTCACCTTTCTCATCTGCATATGGATTTCAAAATTATTCACAGTTTGGAGAAAACTTGTCACTCTATTAAGTAGTGGGATTTTTCTAGGATTTGTATGAGAAAGAATAGTAACGTTTTTGAGATGGTATTGTAGGAACATAATCTGTTTAGGAACTTGGCATGTAACCCATTAGTATTATCTTATAAAAAATCAGTCTCATTTGACATTTCTCTCTTATTCATTTGTGCATGCACTTGATTTTAAAGACATGAATATTTGTATAGGAGTGATGATTTCATGCTCATGTTCAAAGATTTTTCATGCAGATGAATTAACAATATTATGCTGAAAAAGAAAATTGCAGTCTCGTCCTAGTTTTAATATAGCTATAGAGATTGACTTCTTATATTTTGGGTTGATTTTAGGATGGAAAAGACGATAGATCGCTATCAGAAGCACACAAAAGGCATCAGCATTGACAATGAAGCACCAGAAGAGAATCCACAGGTCACGCCTCTTTTTTTACTTTCTACATATGAATTGTCGAGCAGGTAGAATCAAGTATCATGTTAATTATTCTTGGTGGTTCCCTTGAGAGAAAAAATGGGCTTTCACATGAAAATTACTTTGGTAAACTTGTATCAACAGGAGAGCAACTAACTTTTTTGAAAATAATATTAGAAGGATTCGTCCAACTTACTGGGTATGACCAATTGTCCAAAATGCCCCTGCCCTTTTCTTTTCCATACATGGGCCCACTATTCAGATCCAAGTATGGCTACACATGGAATATAAGGAAGCATGGGTCTTTAGTAAATGACTACATGGAACATATCTCATTGGGTTGTAAACTAGAGAAATGAGTTCTCTAATGAGGTGGGCTTTCTCAAGAAGTTGAATAAGGTATTATTCCATGCATGAAGACAGTCCTTGTAAAAAATAAAGAAAAGGGGACTTGAGAGAATGTAATGTTTCAAACATGAAGTGGATTCTCAAAAAGATTTGAGTAAAAGGGTATTAAGAAGTATTATTTAAGATATGAAAGTGGGTTCTAAAGAGAGAAATATTGGAGAAGTTACAGTTCCAAACATGGAAGTGTGTTCTTAAGAGGATGTTTAAAAACCATTTAAAAAAAAAAAGGATGTTTAAAAAGGTGATGCAAGAAGGTATTATTCAAAACATAAAGTGGGGTCTCAACATGATGAGAAAAGAGATTTGAGAAGGTATTGTTCAAAGCATGAAGTGGGCTCTCAAGATGAATGAAGGAAAGAGATTGAAGAAGGTATTATTACTCCAAACAGGGAGTGGGCCTTCAAGACTAAAAAACTGGATTGAATTAGATGACATTCCAAACATGAAGTGGGCTCTCAAAAGATTGAAGAAGGCATTGTTCTAAAGATGAAGTGGGCTCTCAAAAGAATGAAGAAGGCATTGTTCTAAAGATGAAGTGGGCTTTGTATTTCAACGACAACCAAACTCGGATAGGAAATTGGGCCTCCATGTATGGCTGGGATCTAGCCAAATCCGCACCCGGAAATGGGCCGAATTCAGATCTAATACGAAAACGGGCTTATTTTCAAATCTGAGTTTTATTCAAATACAGTATTCTGATATGCTTAAGATCCGACCAAGTTCGCACCCGCAAAATGAGGCCATACTCGGATCCAAATTTGGGCTGAAATATAGTGTTCGGATATGGCTAAGATCCAGCTTAAGTCGCACACAAAAATGGGACCAAGTTCAGATCCAAATTCGGGCTGTAAATGGAATCTAAAAGTGGGCCCATTTTTCGATCGGGTTTGTCTGAAATACGATATTCAGATATGGCTGATGCCTATCCAAAATTTACATCTGAAAATGGGGAAAAACTCAAACTCGAATTTGGGCCCATTATTGGATCCAAGTTTCGCTTAAACACAAGTGTCCATCCGGCCCCACCCTCCCAAGACCACTTCATGTCCAGAGCAATACTTTCTTCAATTTCTTTTCTTCGTTCTAAACACACTTCATCTTACATCTGTTGTTTTTTATTTCTTATTTTCTTAAGAACCCACTTTAAATTTGGTATGTTACTTGAATCCTTTTTCTTCTCTTGAGAAGCCACTTTATTTATCAATTTGTTTATTTTGAAGTATCTTCTTCAATTTATTTTCTTGTCCTCTCAACCACTTCATCTTTTGGAATAGTAACTTCTTCGGGCACTCCATGTTTAGAATAATAGCTCCTTCAATCTAGTCTCTTCATCTACTGAGAATTCACCTTTATAATTTAAACAATTCCTTCTTTAATCCCTTTTGTTCATCTTCTTGAGAACCACATTATGGTAGCATTTGGTTTGCTGAAATGGAATAAGGCAAGAATGGTCATTTCCATTTCAATGTTTGGTTTTTCTGAAGAATCAAACCAGTAATGGAATGACCATTCATGTTCTTGCATTTGCTATGCTGGAGTGATGTCCGGAATGGAATAAAATTTACATAAAACTGACCAAAATACCTTCCCCCCCAGTAGCAGGCAGGCCTCGGGGCAACAACTAGGCCGGCCTCCCTCCTCCACCTTCCTTTTCCACTTGTCTTCTTCTTCCTCTCTCCCCCTCTCTTCCTCATCTCCCCTGGACCGGAACCTCCCTCTCTCACGCATCACCCTCATACATCCCAGCAACCCCCATCTCCATCTCCATCTTCTTCCTCCTTGCGCAGAACCCTCTCCATCATCATATCTCTCTCTCTCTCTCTCTCTCTCTCTCTCTCTCCGGCCATCTCCTCCCTCACAGACCGTGGCTGTTCTCTCTCTTCCTCATCTACCCTGGGCTAGAAGCCCCCATCGTAGATCCATCAACCAGCAGCCCCCATTGCGAATTTGAGCCGATTCGGTGGCGGCTATGGGGAGTTCAGGGGCAAGGGGGAAGCCCTCGTAGCATGCCTCAGAGAAGTCCCCTCCCTCTACTTCAAGGAGGATTTCGTGCTGGAGGACAGTGGGACTTTCCGGGCTGCCAGCCTGTTCGAGTCTCTGGCGGAGAACGCGGCGCTGCAGGAGAAGCTCTCGCAGTACCTGGGGTCGGATTCTTCATTCGAGGCGTAGGGGCAGCTCTATCACTTGAATAGGAAGATTATGGAGTCGTGCGTGCGGATTAGGGAGCTTAAGGAGACAATTAGGTTGGGGGGGGCGGCCTTCTGGCTGGTCTCTTTCCCAGCCGGCGACGGGAATGAGGGGGAGGGTGGAGGGAGGAGGGGTTGATGTGATAAATGGGCAAGAATGGAATGACCATTCATCTAAAGGAATGGTGATTCTGGAAGTAATGGTCATTCCACCACTTTTTTGCAAACCGAACGCGGTAATGATCATTTCGTTGGAATGACCATTCCATTCCAACCTTCATTACAGGGAACCAAATGCTACCTATGTATTTGATAGAATAATGACAATATTGTAGATTAGAAAGGGCAGGGGAATTTTGGACAATTGATCATGCATTATAGCAGTCTGGATCCTTCTGGTGTTATTTTTAAAAACCCAATCTCTGTGATTTTATTTAATGTAAAATCCCCAAAATGATAAAATAAAATAAGATGTGCATCTTGTATGGTATGAGAATATGCCATGTTTCCAATTGTTTCACCAACAGTTTTAGCTCCTTCTTCGTAGTTTCCTTCACACAAATTTGCAATTTTTTTAGGAATGGGAATACCATGCCTAAGCCCCAAACGAGCTACCTTGTGGAACCCTCGTGGCATCCGTAGAACCAATCTAAGCCCTTCACATTTGTTACTACCAAATGAATCAACACCCACCCAAATTACCCACCCAAATTACTTAGGCCCTTCTTTTGATCAATGTAGGTTGACTTTATCCAAGGCCCTTTGTTGCATAGAATACATATGAATTCATTTCATAGGTGGTTAAAAATGAAGATCCAAGGTGAATATATAAAGTGACCATTCAAAAAAATCTAACCATCAAATTGAGTTACCATATATGTTGTTTAGCCTTTAACAAAATTTGGATTACCATTAAAAAAAACTAGAAAATGACTATTAAATAATCTCCCCTTTAATGGAAAGTAAATCAAGGGAAAATGGAAAATGAATGCACGGTCAGCACACTAGTAATTCAAATTTTAAGAGTGTCAAGGTCCCATCCGCACTGCTACCATGTATTCTTCACCCCTCCATATCATTTACACTTCACCTCTTTAATAACCTTTCAATGTTGGTCATTTGACCATGAATTCCTATGTATTTAGTTTCTATACATTTTAATGCAAACAAATAAGCCCCTGATTGCTACAATTGGGATATCTTGGGCCTCAATAATAATCACTCACATGTTCCATGAATGTTATTTCTACATAGAGGTAAGTCAAAGGGAGACCTTTTAGACGTTTGTCCTCCCATATTTGATGCTTCTGGGTGGACCCCGTAGAAATGTGTACGTATATACATGCATGCATGGATACATATAGGGGGAATTGAGGGCCACATATCAAATGTTGATGCTCCCCAAGAGGAAGGGGTCGGCTGAAAATTAGTAAGGTTGGATCTAAAAAAAGCGTAACTTGTCCGAGGATTTGGCTCGGGATGGATCGAAATGGAGAAACAAAAATTATGTAGTAGTCTCAAACACAGTTAGGAGAAGACTTTGATGATGATGATGACGACGATAAAACATTTAACCTAGAAATTGAGACAAATCTACATAACTGTGCACACATACGTGAAATGACTAGTGAAAACTAGATCCGATCCATAGTCTATTTTAGGGAAATTTTTAAAAAAGTATAAAACCTTTGCCTCATTTTCAAAAAAGTAGATGAAAATCTGAATATTTCAAGAGTATAAAAGTTTTTCATATTTCTTTCAATTAAGCACTGACTAGGAAAAAATGTTTGCATAACGACAAAAATACCCTTATATCATTTTTTCAAATTTTACCCGTAATAAATCATTTAAGAGAAATGATCAAGTCCACCCCAAATGACCTAGTGGGGTCTACTTCAGCAAATTAGAATGGTTGTGGAAACGGAAGAGTATTTTTATCATTTTTTAAAACTTTCCTGGAGAGGACTTGACCGAAAGAATTGTGGAAAGCATTTATACTTTTTTGAAATATTTGAATTTTTATGTACATTTTTTTTAAAATGGGGCAAAAGTTTATACCTCTTTGAAGATTTCCCATCTTTTTATATAACTGGAGAAAAAACCATATAATATTGTTAATTTTATAATATCTATTTGAAAAATAATAGAAAATACTTTTTCAAAAATAATTTCGGACACGCCCCTCGTAAACAAAATCCTGTCACATTTCTAAGCAGCAGTATTAATTACTATCTACCAAAACAACTTCAACACACAAATGCATATGTTGCTCGGCTGGTTCTCGGGATTTCTGTAGTGTGTGAGAGCATGAAACCGAATCTCATGTAAAGCTGAAAAAAAGGGACGCCCTGCACTTAGTGTTTGATGTATTGTTGTATTCACCAGCTGAGGCGCACTTGAGGGATTCACCTCAAATGATGTGTGCACTTCAGACAATGTATGACCGAGGGATATGCACCATCTAACACATCTCATTTTTAAGAGAATGTGGGGAACAATTCATAATTTGATTGCCTTTAAGTATTTTTTTTTTTTTTTGTTGTTTTAGGGCGATTATAACTTTGGTTTAACTTGATTCAACCTTAGCCTTTTTTCACTTTTTCCTTTCCAAGAGACACTAACTCCTCATCCAAGCATGCATGATGTTCCGAACCAGCTGAGCAAAGCTGGAGACAATTCAATCATAGCTTAATAAGGGGAACCAGCTGAGCAAAGCCGGGGACAATTCAATCCTAGCTTACTAAGGGGCTTTAAAATGTTACTATTTTATATACTTATATCAAAATCAAAATAAAATTAATGCGATTATTTAATTATTTAAAAAAAATGCTCATGAGGCTTGCAGCCAACTCATTGAAGCCTATGGCCCACTTTTTGGGCAACTGGAATTGCCTAACCTCAATGTTTTGAACCACTGGTGTGGACTCGGTGAAGGCTAGCTGGAGAAGTTTTATGTGTTCTCTGAGTCTTAAGAGACTCTAGCATCAGAAAATGGCCAAGCCTAAGAAGTATGGAGCTAAATGGTAGGCAATGAAGAAACTCGAAGATAAAGTTCATGTGGCTGTGATGCAGATGCTTGGTGTTACAAAAATGATAGAATTAGAAATGAGTACATAATAAGTACTTACTAGATAATTGTAGTTTTGTTTTGAAAAAAAAAGAAAAAAGGATATCATTTGAGATGGATTAGAAACTTCTATAGAAAGCTAGAAATTAACCCCGTAAGACAAACCGAAGGGTTACTCGTGGAAGATCCTGGGAGAAGAGGAAGGCCATTCAAGACCTTTGGTGAATCCATTAGGAATAACCAATTATTTTATGGAGTAACCGAGTGCAAGGCATTGAGCTTGTTGAGCAGAAAAACAAGACAAATAAAGATAGCCCTTGGTAGCTAGGTTTCATACAGTTAAGAAAGAGGTCCTCAGCGGGTCAGAAGATGACAATATATCATGTATTACACACTAGGTTGAGAGTTTCTGTTTCTTACTACTGTGTGGTATTTAGTTTTGTTTGTTTGTTTTTGTGTGTGTGAGAGAGAGACCTAGCCTACTTATTTGTGTTTTCTGGGTAGATATTGAGGTCTTAGTTTTGTTGGTTTTTTTTTTTTTTTCTTCATTTAGGAGTTCTAGAGAACTCTTTTAGCTGGCCCCATTAATCCAAAGATGATAATCTAAGATAGCCATATATTGCATGGATACAATAGGGGCACACCATGGACATGGTAGGGACACTGATTTTACATATAAAAAAGTTGAGTGTCGGATACAATTCAACATAATACATTGCCCAATTTGAAGTATCGAGGTAAATTAGATGATACTGATGATGGTATTTAACATCTCATAAGATGAGATTGTTATCATTCTCATACACCAGAACCAAGTACTCACACCCTGATCTTAATGACGACAAATACCTTTATAACGCAACACAAGCTTGGAGGTCATTACAGTGACAATAGGAAGAAAATTCCGCCTTCCAAGAAAGAAGCTGTTTGCTTTCCCTTGCCAAGGAAACAAATAAAATAAGTAACAATCAGAACCAACATGTAAACAGTATTATATAACTCAAGCTGTTACTGTTTTACCAAAAAACTTCAAGCTATTGCTGTTTTTAAAACAATTTTTAGCCGGGTGTATCCATTGAATTCAATAAGTAAATCCATTTTTTTGCCTCTTGTAATCTGAAGTAAAATCATAATTATTCTTAATCTTTACTCTTCAGCAAAGTTGTCCAGTATTAGAATGGCAGATTGCTGCCAATATTTCATTTGACAGAAATGTTACTACTGAATTACTATAACCTCTACAAGCTGATATGCACAACTATTGATTATGTCAAGTACACTTAAAGCAAGTAATATTGCCATGTGCATGCATTCAACAATTGCTTCAGAACATTTCTCTGCTACTATAGTTAGAGGAAGTCCTATAACCGTGCACGATCATTTCTCATAGCAACAACTTGATGTATCATAGCAACAGCAGATTACATCAAGTATGCACTTGGAGCAAGTCCTATTACCAGGTGCATGCATTAACACTAGAAACATCCCTTTCTCAACTATACTGACAAAGCCTGTTTAACTTGCAGAACTGGAAGCTTGAAGTAGCTAATATGGCAAAGACCATCGAGCTTCTAGAAGTCTCTAAGCGGTTGGGAGATCACCCTAAAATTTCATGCACAGTCTAGAAAATGATATGACAATCCTTGTTTTCCCCAGATATTTCTATACTTATTATCATGACCTTATACTGACGTCTTCAACCGCGTAACTGGCATATTTTTTCAGGCAGCTTTTAGGAGAGAACCTGGGATCATGTTCCACAGAGGAATTGCAACAGATAGAGAACAAGTTGGAAGAAAGCCTAACAAAAATTAGAGGAAGAAAGGTAATCACCGGAAAAGGGCGTAACATTTAGTGAACAAGTTCATGATATTCACGTTTTGATTTCTGACATCGAACACTTACTGCTGTTCAGTCTCAATTATTCAGAGAGCAGATTGAGCAGCTAAAACAAAAGGTATACCTAGAAAAACAAGTAACAGATTTTTTTCTCAAAAATTAGATTGTCTTCTTGTTTACTGACTTTCAATGATAATGAAATGCAGGAGAGGATCCTTTTGGAGCAAAACGCAACATTATACAAAAAGGTGAAGTATTTGGTAGGATATGTATGTTGCTTTGACGTCCCTTCGTTAAATCAAATCAGAGTCTCATGTACCTTTCTTCAGCACAAGGAGCCACCACAACCAACCAACTGGGAGAAAGTTGGGCCCTGTGATCAAGCTACTCAGGATTCTGAAGTGGAGACTGAATTGTACATTGGAAGGCCAGAAAGAGGGTCGACACTTTTTCTGTTGCAAGGATGATGTGGTACAACTGGTGAAAGAGATTCCACACTAGCTGAAAGACATTCTAAGGAAGCTGACTTAAGCTTCAAATATCCTCTGCAAAACAAAAACTTATTGTATGATTGGTTGTAATAATTCCTAGTCAGCCATTTCAATGTAAGATGAATATAATGAATCTTGGGAGACTGGTATTCAAATGAAATATATATAAATATATTCACTTTTTTCCTCCTTTTAAGACAGATCAAATCATATTGGTTTCTAATTTATTTTATCCTAAAAGCATTTATCAGACTTGAGTCAATACCTTTTTTCATGGAATGAGTAGACGCCTACATCCAGCTTTTATTTTCTGCCACTACTATTTGTGCAAGTAATTCAAGAAAAATAACCCTCATATAATACCCTCATTTTATCTTCCTAGGTTAAGTGCAGAGATACCGGTTATGTCAGGTAATAGAGGATGCAGCTGTACGCAAGTGTCCACAAGAGGCATGAGAATACGAATACCTGATAATTCTTGAGTACCTCTAATCACTTAAAGACAAATGTTAAAGGTGCAATAATAAATTGGCTAATAATACCCACAGCATGAACAGTATCTGGCATCGTGATGAGCAGGTAGATCAAATTCCCAACATTTGGTGAAAAAAACATAGTATGAGTAAATTTCCATCTTCCAATACGAGTCTGCAATTTCAATCAAGGGAGACATCCATTACTTTGCATCCACGATGAAGATAAAAGTAGTATGAGTAAATCTCCATCTTCCAATGCAAGTGTGCAATTTCAATCAAGGGGGGCATCCATTACTTTGCATCAACAATTAACTATATCTCTTGGAAAAAAAAAAATCCAAAGCAGACTTCCATTAGGAGATAATACCTTGGTGTTAACTGGGATGAATCCTTTCAAGCAATCTCTTGAAAAAATTAAGGTGCCCAAAGTAAGATTTTCTTGAAATCCTATGTATGAGTTTTCTTTTCTAGAGCCGCCACTCTCCATTGTCATATGCTAATATGTACTAGCAAGAGCATCAACAGTTCTCATTAGAATTGGAAATACAAATGGGGTAAAGCAGGGAAGAATCATGCAAACAAGAAAGAAATAACAGAAAACAAACTTGTACATTGCATCAACACTACAACTGTGCATTTCTTTCAATGAAGCAATGAAAGAGATTAAATATCATGAGATTTACCAATGTTATTGGGATAATGGTCCATGAAGAAGTGCCACAAGTCCAGTGGACTGATCCAATCTAACCTACAGCCCAAATCTCAGGCCCAAAAGTAAGAATTTTGTGACAACTTATCCAAAGCTAGGATATTGTCCATTTGATGAATTTCTAGTTCTAGTGTTCTTTTTATTTATATAGAGATATAACACGATAGAAAAAATGAGAGTCGGAGATTAATAGCAGTCTCTACCTTGGAAGCTTATTTTCCTCTTTGTGAGTCACTACAACACCTTATATCGTGGTTCGACACTTTTATCCACCACTAATCGATCCCTCTCCAAAAAAGTTTGGATCAATTTGGTATCAGAGCCTTTGCCAGACCAGGTTTCAAGCCAGCTTCGATTCCAGTTGTCTCCATGCATAACTCAATCTGGAAAGTCCAGGCCCAGCAATAGTAGATGCTGGCACCAATGTGACATCCTCACTGGCATCAGTGGAGTAAGTCCATGGTCAAAGTTGACCAAATCAATGGCCAAAAGTGTTTCACAATTTCTAGAATCATTTGAACTCATATTTACGATCCATTTTCTCTTGCGTGCTCCTAAGGACGAGATCAACAAAATAAGTTAGTTATTTTAAATTTTCAGTTATTTGCTGATATGATAAAAAGTGGGGGGGGGGGGGGGGGGGGGGGTTGTTTGGTGATGTCCTTCAGCACGGTCATTGGGCAGTTGTGTTATTTTTGTTTTTTTTTTTACAAGCATGTTGTGATTATGGAATCCAATGAGGTAGAGGTATTGGCTATCCTAGAAACTCTTCGACTGTATGGGCCTATTTCTCATCTTAAGCTCGTGGTCCAAAGAAATTTCTCGGATTGCTTCTCTACGTCTTCCTCTTGGCATTTTCAGTTCTTCCTCAACAAGATTAAGTATTTATCTTCTTTATTACGAGTAGAATTCGAGCTCATAGGACAATCGGCTAATTATTTTATAAACTATTTGACCAAACAAGGAGTGGACAAATCATCTCCACTGGCCATTGGTTCCATGTAATGTTGGTTTGTCCCTTTGGTATAATGCAGTTATACCTAAAGATGAAAATCTAAGTGGGCCACCCAGCCCGACACGGCTCAGGCACGGTTTTGGGCTGTTGACTTGGCCAACGGACCGTCACGGCACGACCCGGTTACCCCATCTGGGCCGTGCTGGGTCAAGGAGCCTGGCCTTGGCAAGGAACAACACAGCCCATTTATATAAATTTTTTAACTTTTTTTATACAAATAAAATATAAAAGTTAACATAAGTAAAGATCTATTATTCATTTATAAATTAAATCAATGTTTGTGCATTTATTTTAATAGTTTCAACTTTATTTCAAGTTAAAAACCCCTAAAAGTCCATAAAGACTCTTTCAATTTATATAAAAAAATTAAAAAAATTTTAAAAAAAATAGAAGAGGCATGCGGGATAGCCCATGGGTGGCACAGCCCAGCACGACATGGATAAATCCGCGCCTTGGGCCGTGCTGGGCTGAGCCCCAGCTACCTGGGCACAGCACGACCCATGAGATTTCATAGGCCGGCACAACATGGCCCAGACACGATTGGCCCTGCCCTTAGCTAGGCCGTGCCATGCCGGTTTTCATAACTTGTTATACCACTGGGTTTTAATGCTTTTTTTTTTTTGTGTACCTTTGTAGCCTTTGTTTGTATTGAAATGAAATCTTTTGTTAGTGATGAGAGAGAGAGAGAGAGAGAGAGAGAGAGAGAGAGAGAGAGAGAAATTCATTGTTGCCAATCATCGTCATCAATGATACTAATATAGCAAAAGCTAAAACTATTGTGAGAATTGAAGCCTATGAGATACTATAAAGATTCTTTCCATTACATTGGCTTGATAATTAGTAAGGATGAGGAGCTTTATAAAGACGTCGAACATAGGATAAAAGCAGGATGGCTGAAGTGAAAACTTACTTCTGGAGTGCTTTGTGACCGACGAAACAACAAGATTGACGGAAAATTTTTACAGGACATCAATTAAATTAGCTGTGTCTTATGGAGCAAAATGTTAGCCAATTAAGAAGCAGCATATGCACAAAATGGATTTAGCAAAGATGAGTATGTCAAGGTGGATGCGTGGTAAAACGAGGAAGGATAAAATTAGAAATGAATGCTTTTAGGGTATTTAGAGGTAGAATTAATAGATGATAAATTAGAGAAACTCGCTTGAGATGGTTTGAGCAAGTCCAACGTAGGCCGGCAACGATGCCAATAAGAAAAAGGGTCGATCGAAGAGGACGTGGATGGAGGTAGTAAAAATAGTTTTGAAGAAGTGTAATTTATTTGAGGATTTGGCTCATGATGGGTCGGAATGGAGAAACATAATTCATGCAACCGACCCCAACATTGTTGAGACAAGGCTTCGATGAATAATAATAATAATAATAATAATAATAGATAAAGAGAGAGAAGGGGAGAGAGAAGATGCCTTTAGAGACACAATAACAAGTAGAGATGAGCATTTTGACCAATAACAAATAAGTGAGCCGATTTTGATTTGGCACAACAAATAGAGATAAATTGAGCATGGGGTACACCTATAGGCTGCAAAACTCACCGTAGGCCATGACCAGTTAACAGTTGATATTAATCAAATTAGGGACAAATTACATGTATTTCACAAAATCAAGCACAATTGACTTGAATGGACAATTAATTTACAAATATCAAATGCAATTGTATGAACAACAACTGTTGGGTAGATGACCATCAAGAGGAAGAGCCCAATTTCAGGAATCAACACCACTTGTGTCCTCAAATCATCTATAGGTGTTTTAGCATTAAAATTGTTATTCCTAAGTACGACGGAAACAAATACAACCAACACTCAAAGATTAGCTAGAATTTGTTTATTCACAAACCTATGAAAAATGGTCACAAAGTGACACTAGTGGCTATTAGCTTTCATGGACATGTAGTTATTTGATGAACAATGTTGCAATGAAGACACCTCCACCAGAATATGGATCCAGTGAAAATCAGAACAAAAATGCAAAATCTCAATCAATTATCGAAGTGACTTATTCTCCAAGCTACAAGACTTGATATAGGACAAGACGTCAGTAGTTGAATATATGGAGGAAATTTTTCCTAGTCCAAGAAGTTACAACTTGAATAAGTTAAGAGGATGGTGTAATCTACATGTATTAAGATTGCCTTAAATTGGACGTATGACATCTTATCAATAGTAGATGAGGTGGTTCGACATGCATTTAAAAAACAAAAAAAAAAAAAACCAACAGGCAAACTCACAAGCTCGTATCATTTAGAAGGATCGGCCAATCATCTTTGTATGCATACAGGTAACAAGTCAAATCAAGCCAACAATACAAGGTAAAATTTTCAATCTAATAATGAGCCATGGAGGATATATGAGAACTAGTCCCATGTGTTGTCATTTTTGGAAAAGAGGTACTTTATCATTCCAATATCTGAAATGACCTCCAAAAGCTTTGGTAAATGTGACAGGAGAAAAATAAGAAGGAAGAGCATAATGATCTAGAATCTAGGAAACAGTGGGGCATGAAAAAAACATAAGAAAAATAAAACAAAGATCAAATTGATCTCAACCATGACTATGATGCTGAAGTTATGATGAGTCAAAGGATAGTACTAAAGGAGCCTACACAGACTATGAAAAAGAGATGGTTAGCAATAACATCCTTTGTTTGATGAGCATAGAGATGGGTAGGATTGTATGATAGTGATTGATGGTGAGAGCTTCGCTAATATTGTCACAAGCTCTTATTGATCGCCTATGTTTAAGGGTACACAAACATCCTCAATCCTTTGTGTTCGATGATTGATGACAAGTGATGAAGTACAAGTGCGACATAAGTAGCTACCTTTACAAACGGTGATAACTAGAAGGAGAGATGCAGTCCAATGTTTAACCGATGGATGATGGGGATGTCTGTCTTAGGAGGTTGACAAGGACGAGTTTTTCGGATGAAGGGGGGGGGGGGGGGGGGGGGGGGTTGTTGAAATAAAAAAAATTCCCCACTTTAAAAACCACTCCTTTTTCCTACCCTCTTTTTCTTGGTCATGGGGCCCACCTTGAGTTAATCTAATCTTTTCGCACACACTAACACCACACCCCCCCTAGTGAATAGTAACAAGTCCAAATTTGACGCTCATCCAATTGTCCTCACCACTTGATTAAAATTATAAGAAAATGATGTCTATAAAACCATTAAATTTTCGAACCATGGATCAAGGTTAGGATGATCTTATAGAGTCAAAATTTTGCATATAGGTAGGTCTCATATAGATCTTTCCATCCAATGAACTTCCATGATCATCGTGCATCCCAGTGGGCCAACTAGGAGGGGCGTTTTTCTTATAAAAAATGCTCAGGTGCTATCTAGTGCCAGACACACACACAGAAATGGTCCTGTACGGACGGGTCCTTACAGGTTTATGGCGCGGACCACCTTGGGACTCCACTGGTCATGGGACAAAAGGGGACTGAAAGATCTAAGTGGGGCCAACCTACATTTCAAATTTGAAATCAATTTAATACCTCTAAAGAAAAGTGAAATGCCAGTAGGACTTGAGCTTAAAGATGAAACCATCAAAGAAAGGATTGACTTCAAGTGTTACAAGGGAAACACTTCAAGCATGGCATGCTTTAAGGTGAAATGTCAATAGGACTTCAGCTTGAGGTTATGCTCTTCGGCTCTTTGCAACCCGGGGAGAGATGATGCAAATATGGTGGAGTGACCAACCAAACCCATAGCTTAAATTTCAGGGTGTTGGTATAAGGCTTTTGAACCAACTCCTTTTTTTGTTTCTTCTTTTTGTTGGAGATTTTCTTGTACTGTTGCTTTATCCTTAATTTAATTTACCGTTATGATTAAAAAAAAAAAGGAATTTTCTCATAGCTCATCCAAAATAGAAATGCTTTTTTTTTTTTGCATTATAATTTTAGTAGTTTTATATTTGCTCAGATGGATGTGGGCTTTTGATTAGAAATTTGCTTACATTAAGAATTAATTTCTTATTTTGGGAATCTTTAGTTTTAGGGTTATGTTTCCTTTATAAGGAGATGTAAACCATTGGAAAGAATAAAATAGTTGAAGATTAATAATAGCTTCTTCTGCCTTGGAAGTTCACTGTCCTCTCTTTGTTAATCTCCTGTTAATCTCTACAAGACCTAATTTCGTGCTTTGACACTTTTATCCATCCCGATCAAGCCCTCTACAAAAAAGTTGGAATCAATAAACCTTGTTGTTTTCTTTTTCCCGTTACTCATAAATTAAGACTTCTTTACTACAATAGCTCAAGATTGATAAAAGATTTGATGTAGTCCTGATTAGCAAAATCAAATTATCTAATGAGCCTAAATAGATTTAAATCAAATAAATAAAAAAATCCAAAATTAAAGATCAATTCTACCTAGATCTACAACCAATTATGCAATAGCAATGAGGAAAGTACAAAATTAGCTTAGCCCAAGTTGCTAATTCCCACTTGATTATCTTCAATCCTTTGGGAGACACTCTCAATCCAGTGGAGAAGAGGATAAAGGAGCAACCACGCAACACTTTAATTAAAAAATAAATAATTCATCCATACATTGGTAGGACGTCCCACCAAGCGTTATTTAAATATATTTAAATAATAGTTGTAATAAAAAGGAAGTCCTAAATGCTAAAATAATCCCAACCATCCATCTAATCATACATTCTAAAGAAACTATTAACCAAATCATTACATCCCAAAAAAAAGTAAAGAAGAGAGAAAATTGAAAGTAAGGTTGGCTCGAATCTTCCTTATATGCCCACAGTAGAGAGAATTTCTCTACTTTCTATCTTTGATTTCCAAATCACTTGAAATGCTCTTTGTTTTAAGGAGTCCCAATCTTTTTGCGCCTCTTTCTTTCAATTTCAAAATTGCCTTCCTACTTAGATTCAGATTTGAACCATTAAGCCCCGATTTAAATGTATCAAATAGCCATTGGACCGATGAATTAGTCCAAGTCAAGGCTCAATCCAATACAAGATCTATAAGGTTTTGATCTTCCACTCCTATGACAAGATCGTCCACCACAATAAGACTAGTAAGTTAAAAAAAAAAAAAAGAACACCCAAAAGGGTAGAAAGCATAACTTCACTCACCCCATGAGGCAATACATATCAGTTTTCATAATAAGAATTAAGATACTTCTAGGCCTTTTGAGAATAAAACTAACCACAAAATCAAATATAATAAACAATTGGAGAAGCTACTATTATGGGGCTTTGGATAATGAACCAAGAAAATATTGCCAATTTTTTTTTTTGTTGGATTATTGAAAACACAATGGCATGATCAAAATAAATAGGGATAGAAAATAGAATTAGCAAGAAAGCCTTTTACTACCTATGTTTCATTGATTACATGAGTTACTCCAAGCATGGATGGTTTTTTTTTTTTTTAATCTAATTGACTTCTTCTCTCAAGGATACATTATTCAAAATCGATATTGTATTCCTAAAAGTAACGTGCTACCCACATTTCAATGACTGCACAAGTTATTAGTAGGGAAATTTTTTTCATCCGGTTAACTGCTCTCTCAAGGGTATGTCGATTAAGATTCAATCCCATGTACCTACAAGTGAGAAAAGAATTCCAAAAAAAATGCACTTGCCACCATGATCCTTCAAGAAAGAATTCAAATGCATAACCAAAAACTTGTTCTCCATATTATTTGATTTTTGTCGTAGATATTACTCTAATACTCTTCCAAACTTTTATCATGACTCATAATTAATACAAAAAATCAGAAGTTTACCTAGTTCTTGATATTTTTTCCATTCTTGCGGAGGGATCATAGAAGTCTTCCTCATTTCATCAGCATTCGTAAATTCCGTTTTCTTTTTTTTTTTGCACAATCAGGTCAACCAGCCAATTTCAATTTGACTTATTAAAACCAATATTCCTATAGGAATATCATTGGATCCTAATACATTAATTTTCTTAAACTTAGCGGCTGTTGACTTCACTTCTGTTCTAATTATTTCATTGGTCATTTCTTGATCTGGTTGTAATGCGTAACTTACTTCAATTTCGATTTCTAAATTTATCAATCTTTAAAATACATCCCTCATATATCCTCAACTTACTCTACTTTTACTAAGACCCCATCACTTTCATCTTTAATGCACTTTACATAATCTAGTTCTCTAGTTTTCCTTTAGCTAAAATTGACAAGCTCAAATAGGCCAACAACGGCATTAGTGAGGAAAAGTTTTTCTCTGGCCCCTCAAAAAAAGGGGTAGGCTGAAGAGGACATGGATGGATAAGAAAAAGAGCAACCTATTTGAGGATTTGGACCATAATACACTAGAATGCAAAACAAAATTCATGTAACCAACCACAACAAGGTTTGACAAGGTTTTGATAATGATGATGAAAATGATATTCTAAATTTAATGTCTTTATAATATATCCCTCATATATCCTTAACCTCCTCTTTTTAAGACCCTTCCACTTCCATCTTTAATGCACCTTACACAAACAAGCTCTCTAGTTTTCCTTCATCTAACATTGGCAAGCATTTTTCAGTGTGATATCTGGAAGCTTAAAGATTTCATCCTTCACCTCCTTCATTCCCAATTTAACATACAAATTGTCACCCACTCCGTGTTGGCCTTGCCGCTATTTTATGAAAGTTTAGGATCTAAAACCGGGGGGGGGGGGGGGGGGGGGCGGGCGGTGCTAATGTGCGGAAGCTATCAATATAAATCACCACAAAGCATTCACTATAACACAACTATGTATAGTGGTTCGGCCAAATGCCTACATTCACTTCCGGCTTGTGTTCCTACACCTCACCAGAATTCCACTATCAATATAACTTTTCAATAGGCTAAGCAATAACCTTTACAATATGATTTTCAATCGGCTAAGCAATAACCTCTACACTATGCTTTTTAATAGGCTAAGCAACAACCTCTACAATATGCTTTTAAAAGACAAAGCAAAAACCTTACAATATGTTTTTCTAGGCTCAGCAATAACCTTTACAAGCCTAAAGTTTTTTCTCTCTCAAATGTATCTAAGATACACTCAAAGAGATATAATTTAAGCTCAATAAAATGCCTCTACAATAGGTTGATATGAAAGTGAAAATACAACTCAAACATACAATCTAGAAATGCAAAGATGAATTCTCAATGTGTATGTAAGATGTCTTCAATCAAATTTGAAAATGAAAGCTAAAAAATGAATGCCTAAAGCATTTGAAAGTTTAAATCATAAATGATTTGATTGAAGTAAATGATGCTAATCACATGTAGTTCAAAAAATAACTTGATAATGATATGACTAATCAAATGCTCACAAGTTGTATGAAATTTTAAAGCTAAGACATGAAATGCATAAGCATAGTTGTTTTCAAAACAAATTAGCCTAATTATGTGTTCAAGGTATGAAAACAACTTAGCCAGAGATTCAACCAAATGTTAGAATCATGTTACAAATGATTTCAAAGATGTTTGCAAAGCATAATTCAAGGATATGAAAGTTAGAGTTCAACTTGGTATGAATACAAATGAAGAATCCAAACAATAAATCAATTCAAAGTAAAATTCATGTAATGGATTCAATAAATCATAGTTATCATGTTAAAATAGATTTTCTAAAGATTTAAGCAAAGCATGTAACATATGATGTGGAAAACAAAGCTTACTTAAGTATATTTAACTAATGAATCCAAGCTTTATCTTTCCAATAGACCTTTTAGCCTTTCTTAGCTCATTCCCCTTTCTTTGGCCTCAATACACTTCAAAGAGTCCCTCAATGTCTTGTTATTTTTGCCTTGGAATGAGCTAATACTTATACCAAAAAGTTACCAATGGCTAGCGGTCGGTAAACCCCCTTCAATGTTTGGTTAACTAAATTCCCAATGGATACTTCCAACGGTCAAATATTTGAAATTCGATTGAGTGTTGGTTAACTGACTTAACAATTCGGTTAAATGAACTTGACCTGAAGTATTCACCGAACTCAGTTACTCAGGAAATATGAAGTTTTGAGCATCTAGTAACGAAATGGGTTCGGTGAAGGTTCGGTTAACCGACATGTGCCAGTTCGGTTAACCGAACATGAACTAAGTGGTTCACCGAACCCTTTATAAAATCAACAATTGACTGTCTAGATATAGGAACTGAGGGGTGACCTACATGATTCGGTTATCAAACCCTCTATACTGAATTAAGCTATATTCTTTTGCTAAAAAATCTAGTTCAAACCCAATTAAATTCCTCAATAAAACTAAGGGTTTTAACGTCCATGGAAATCAAGCTTAGATTCATGTTTAAATCAATTCAAAAGTTTTTTTCAAAACATGAACCTATTATGCCTAATATGATTTAACTATGAAATCATGGGCATGCATGATTAAAATCAACTTATGCATCCAAGTTAAAATCCAAGTCATGCATGAAAAATCAAGTTTCAAAAGTTATAAAACCATGCACAAGTAATTTCAAGATTTTCAAAAATCAATGCATGTGTGAAAAATCAAATGATGATAAAATGACATGCATCCATCAAATTGCAACACACAAAATCCCTAACATTTTAGTGTTACTTTGCCAACTATGCCTTTCTATTCTTCTAAGTGTGTTTTTTTTTTCTTTTTTGTATTATTTCTTTAACTAAGTATTATTTTCTCAATGGCCTTTAAAAACCTACATTCCATCACCAAGCTTCCTTTTTTTTTTTTTTTTTTTGCTAGTTGGCCTACTTTCCTAGAGTGATACTTCCAACTTAAAGGCCCATTGGTGGACCCTGGGCATGTGTGTGATAACAGGGTGCCAACACCACTCAACCATGAGTGTGTTGGCCATCACCAAGTTTCATTAAGTGTAACTTCTTCCCCTTGTACTCCCCAGCGCATGTTTGAGACCTATTCAATTCAACCCAACATTCAATCCAACACTTCATTAGAATTCATTGCTCAACTCAACTCTGATTGCTTTGCCGCAACACTATTTAAGTTTTTCTAATTCTTTTCCTTTTAATTTCCAATGCAATATTCTAAGAAAATTCATTACTCATTTGCTATCCTACTACTAACAAGAACATTAGATAGCCTTGCAATCCTAATAAATTGACCATTTTGTCAAGGTAAAAGATAATCCAAGGAACTACCCTATCCATCAATTGCCTAGCTAATATATCCACCATGGGATTAGCTGACCTCCCCACATGCTTAAACTAAACATGGATTTGGAAGCATATAAATATAATTTCCAACAAAAAAAACCTCCAAGGACTCCTACTGGAAGAAATCTAGGAATTAGCATTTGAGGAATACTCTCTAAAATTAATGTATCTTGAAAGGAAGAAGAGAACAACAAGAGAACTTCTAAAATGGCCAAGAGCTCAGTCCCATTGGACTCCTTGAAACCCACATCCTTAGAGAAAATAAGACATTACCTTTATCATCTTGGAACACACCTCAAATACTTGTTGGTCATGGCTTTTCTCTCATAGAATTGTCTACATTTAACTTCAAAAGGCTTGCCTGGGTAGGGGGTGACCAAGCCACCGCCTACGCCACCCGAGGCAATCTACAATGAAAAGAAGCCTCTCAATTATGAAAGATGTCATCTAGCCTCAAACTAGTGAACTCCTCCCTAATGATAGTTCACTTTGTTAGTCTCCAATTCACAACAAAAAGAAGATCATTGAAATCTATCCTCATAGCTCTGAAAATCCTATGTTCATCCATTTCTAAATGGACTACAAAATTGCAAAACAAATAATTCTCCAAAGAATAGCACCACAGCTAGAAAAAGGATATAAAATTAAAGCTTCAACATATCAACCAAGCACAACGAAAAACTGCTTCTCTGAACAAAGCCTCTCCATAAAGAGGAAGAAACATCGCAATGCAAAACAGGAATAAACAAACACCAACCAAAAATAAACTAAAAAAATAACCTAAATATCTAACATCGCAAAAGAACGAAAAACCCCCTCCTTAGCCAAACTATCTGCCAAAGAATTTGCCTCTCTAAGAACATGAGAGAAATAAAACACCCAATCCTCCAATCTCCAAGGAAAGGGAGATTTTCCTAAGCCCCATTGAATAGCTGAGTGAAAGGCCAAAACAGGTATATGAAGCCCTACGAAACCTATTACTCAACTGATGTGGGATATGAGACTTCTCTGTAATAAACTATATACCAACCCAAAAGCTTAAGCTTATTGGTGGAAGGCCTAAACAGGTATATATGAACCCTTGCCAAGGGCATTACTTAGGCGATGTGGGATGTGGAGCTTTACTTTACCAACACTCCCCCTCACGTGCAGGCCCAACAAATTTCATGGGCGGGCTTGCCACATGGGCTATACGAGAACGACGGGATCGGAACCCGCTTTGATACCATGTAATAAATCATATACCAACCCAAAAACTTAAGCTTATATGTGGAAGGCCCAAACATGTATATATGAACATTTGCCAAGGGCATTACTTAGGCGATGTGGGGCTTTACTTTACCAACATTCCCAACAAGAATCGTCTTCAATAACAACATTAAGGCCTTCTAGCCTACTCAACTTACGATAACCAATCAGAAGAGCAAACACTTCAGCTTCAATAGCATCCGAAGAATGTGCTGGCCTTGAATAGCTCCTCACAACATCGTCATTCCAATCTCTAATAACACCTACTGTGCCTCCTTTATGGATAGAAGTAACAGAACTTCCATCAAAGTTAAGCTTTAGAATTCTCACATAAGAGCTCATCCATGAAGCTAGTTTCAGAGACTTCGCATAAGAATCCCCCCATCATTATAACTGCCCAAGACCTATGAAGATCACATAAATCAATGCCTACAAATTTATTACTCTTATGCACCCATTCGGACCTGCATCGGTGCAATGGTAAAAGTCTTGGGTGCTATGCATGATGATGCAGGTTCGAGACTTGCGAGCAGCCACTTTGTGCAATATTGTCAAAGGTTACATTTATCTCCAGTCCAAACCCTCGCAGGACCCTACTTTGGCGGAACCGCACTAGGTGATTACCTTTAGGCACCCATTCAGACACAAACCAAACAATGGAGTCAACAACATCCTCCACTAAATAACTTTTGTTTCAAGAAATTTTACTATTCCTCTCCAACCATAACTTCCAAATTGTAGCATACTGCAGTAACTCTCGAAAGTTCCTTCCACGAACAGATTTGCACCCTAATCTCCATTGAAGGAAAAGAAAAATCTTCAATGTGATTTGGGAAAACCTGCTTCAAATCGAACATATTAAAAAGGACTATCCACACCTCGTAAGCAAAAGAGCAATGAATCATTAAATGATATATATAGTTTCCTCGTCTTTTAAACACAGAGGACCACCATTGACTATAATGTGATTTCTTTACAAATTATCGATAGTGAAAATGCTATGACATCCCATAGCCCAACCAAAAAGTAGCACACGAGGCGGAACTAAAAAATCCCAAAAATTTTTCCAACTTTCCACCGAATCATAACTAACAAGCAAAATCTTTGAGAAAAGACCTCATCGAAAAGTTTCCTTTGACATCAGGCTTCCATATCCTTGAATCACCTTTTCCAACTAACAAAAAAGACTTGTCCAACAACATGCCAAGCAACCACATGAAATCAGAAGCTTCTACATCTGTCAAATTCCTTCGAAAACAAAAGTCCCAAACAATTGATCCACCCACAAAACAAAAATTATCAGCAACCACAGCCCGTTGCCTCCTATCAAGCAAATAAAGATTAGGGAAAAGAGAATGCAACCCTATCAATCCGATATTTCCCTCTTTTGATGTGTATCTAAAGTATTAGCCACTATAACCCTATCAGTCTCTCTTACCCTCTATCCTATATATTTATCAAGACAATGCCCTCTTCATCTTGAATTACTCTTAAAAAAACTCGTATGTTCTTCCATGAATTTCTTGTCCTTTGTCCCTATCGAATCTTATTTTTTGATATGTAATCAAGTTCTTTTTTATACTTCTCTTTCTCATAATATCTACCAACTCCATAATCTTTCCTATCAAAATACCCGGCCAATCATTACTTTCGGTCTAGCTTCTCCATTGACATCTACTTAATGTGTGGTAGGCTGATAGCCCCTACCTTCTCACAACAAGTGGGTCCTTCACCACCCTTTACCTAAAGGGTGCCCTAGTCGACGTTGCTCCCTTGACACTAAAAATTGGGTTATACCATAGTATGCCACCTTTGGGGAATGCCCTAGCATTAGCTTTAATGATCAAAGTAAAACATTAAAGTGTGGCAAGTTTTTAATTATGTTATTGTATATGATAACTACATATATGTGTGTGTATTTTATAAAAAAAATACATAATATGAGTTATATCTATATATTTTTGTGCATATATATATATATATATATATAAGTGGGTACAAAAACATATACTGTCATACTATTGAGGATGGATTTCTATGAATGAGAATGACAATGGGAATTGAAGGGTTTCACTCTTAGGGCAAGGCAATTATGGTGTCGTAATTAAAATAAAATTTTCTAACTTTACTTTTGTGCAATGGGTTCCACAAGTCTCTTTTGCGTTCAGTGCAGCATTTTCTAAGGTATCCCTCCGATTGAAATTGGACTAATAGAGGGCAATGTTAAATAATCATCTAGCACACTACAGTCAGGATAATTCCAAGAGCTTTTTGGTCTTTTCATAAGTGTGGTTAATTATTCAACAAGTCAAATAAGACAATGATAAGAGCAGAGCATTGTGGCTAATATGGTAGGATATTCTGGGGCAGCAAGGATGGGGTACCTGTAGGAATTGAATGTTCCATGTTTTCCACTCTTATCCAAGTAGGTGCTATGTGTCTCAAGCTTGTCACAAAAATATAGACAACTAGGGTAAGCATAACACTTTTCATGCCTTCCTTTGAGTTTGTCATCTATAGGGCAACAGTATTCAAATTAAGGTTTCAGTTATGAGTAAGTGAACCTGATCAATGGCTTAGTACAGATAAAAAACCAAACTATTACAATACATTGTGTTATATTGGTGCTCCACATGAATTTTCTAACTATAACAGAATACAGTATGTTTCCTACAATTAAAAAAAAAAAAAAAAAACAATATGTTGTCTAGGAGTCACATAAGTTACAATCCCAATTATTCTCCATTTTTCATTACTCCTTAAAACTACTCATTTTATCTAAGGCATTGCCTACATGGTTTGGTAGCCACAAGGCAAACATTAGTCCTAAGGATCCATGGCATATTTTCCTAGCAACAGAAAATTTTCATTGCCAAACTTTTCCATTTTAATTCAATATTTTTACTTTGCAAAATACCTAGTGTAGAACATTTTCTACGTTGTTCTAGATATTTTTTGCTTCTTCTTTACCATTGTAGTTCATGAAAATGACATCAATAAGCACATCGCCAGAAGTATGCACTTTTAAATACTCATCATTTTGAGAAATGGCGATTAAATTGAGAGAGAGAGAGAGAGAGAGAGAGCAAGGAATTGGAATGAGAAAGAAGAAGAAGAAAAAGAAGAGGAGGAAGAAGAGCAAAAGAGAGAGTTTCATCATCATCAAAGCCTTGTTCCAGCTACATGAATTATTTTTCTTCATTTCGATCTATAAGGACAAAGGAGTCAAATTCTTGAATATGTTGCACTTCCTTAGATCTGTCCTTATCGGTTCCATCAATGGCTTCTTCGGTCATACCCCTTTTCCATGGTGGGCTATCAACTTGCATAGAAAAACCTTTCCTTAATGATGCCATTGTTGGTCGTCGTTGAACATGTCTAAACCATCTCAAAGAGTATCTCTTATTTTATTACCTAATCCTAAATGCTTCTAAAAGCGCTCATTTCTGATTTTATGTTAACTAGTTTTACGACACAGTTATCTCAACATTCTCATCTCCACTACATTCATTTTGTGCATACATTGCTTCTTGATTGGCCAACATTTTCCTTCATAAGTCATAGCTAGTCTAATCGTTGTCTTTTAAAAAAAAATTCTTCAATCATGTTGGTATGCGCCTATTATAAAGAACTCCAAAAGCAAGTCTCTACTTCAACCATTCCGTTCTAATCCTAAGTTTGATATTTTGCTCGATCTCTCCATCCTTATTAATTATTCAGCCAAGATAATAGAATGATTCTCTTTGTGGTATCTCTCGGGCTTCAATTCTCATGAGAGTTTCAACACTTTGCACATCTCCACTCATATATTCCGTCTCTCTACAATTTATTTTAAATACTTAAATTCTAAAGTCTCACGTCATCTCTCAAGTTTTACATTCACACTATTTCTTGATTCATACACCAATATTAAATCATCCGTTACATCAAGGCATCTTCTTTTGAATATGAATAGTTAACATGTCCATAATTACTACAAAGAGATAAAGGCTTAAAACTAACCTCTAATGGAAAGCATATGGTCACTAGAAACTCACATATCTCTCCACAAGTAATTATTGCACTCATTATCGCTCCCTTGTACATGCCTCAATTGACGTCAACAAAACAAATGTGACACTCTTTTATCTAGAACTCACAAAATCAAATATCTAAGCAGCTTGTGGTAGGCTTTCTCCAGTACTCTCTCCCATAATTTCATAACGAAGTATCCTCTCTCGATGTTAAACCTCCTATAAAATCTTCATTTACTAGTTTGTTAGAATATTCTACCTACCTTTCTTTAATAACATTGTCCGTCACTAAGATCTTTCGCATATCACTATTTAACCATTGAAATAATCTAAACTCTATATTTTCTTATCCTAATTTTTACAAGCTTGAAAATATCTCTCTTTTTCTTGTTTCCAAATAGGTCCTCATATACTTTGGACTTTGCATCACATACAGTTTTTTTAACTTCTTCTTTGCATTCTTATACATTTTATAAATTTTCATATTCCTAGCCTTTGACAAACTTTGTGGTATAAGAAAAGGAATATCTAAAAGTACAGTAGCATGAGAAAAACTAAAATGTTATGTTCATCATATCCTAGAACTTACTGAAGATGAAGTAAGTCCTGACAACTGTAGATGTAGCTTTGAGAGTTGAGACCCTTTTGAATTCATAGTTGTCAATTCCGTTTCGGTCTCTGTTTTGGTTTGATCCTGTAGTGGAATGTTTTGGCATTCCTGTATTCCGTTCTGGAAAAGACGCGATTGAAAAAATGAAAAAACAAAAATAAAAAAGAATATCTAGAATTGAAAAAATAGTTGAATGCTAAAATAATACTAAAAATGCATACTTACATCACTTAAGTTAAACTACACTCTACAATTGACAATTTTCTAGTTTTCATGACATATGAATGTAAGTACGAAACCTTTGCCGGAATGGGGCGAAATTAGTATGGAATTAGAGTTGGAATAGGGGCTGGAACAATCGGAGCGGACCGAAATGACCGTGACAAACCGAAATCCGGACCAGAAGCTTTTAGGGGGCCATTCAGTTCCACCCAAGGTTAATTTCAGCCGGAATAGAACGGAATATACAACTTTTGATAGCATTTCAAAAATCGTCATCAACTAAACTGATTGCTAGAGGACCTTTAAATCCAACACAAAAGTAGAATTTCACTAAATGACATGAAAGAAAATATTAGAATAAAAAATGAATAAATAAGAAAACATCAATGAGGAACGCCAGTTAAGGATTTGATTGTGCAATGAGAGAATTCCGCTCTACATGGATTGTTGTTTCCCGGAGATGGAGGAATCATACATCCCTATCCCTCTGATAGAAATCGAAATTCTTTCTATTGAGGAAAACCATATCCTCTTTTTTTACCTTAAAACCACAATAAAATTGATGTACCACACAATGAAACAGTGGGCCACATGGAAAACCAACACAGTTTCCCCCTCTATCACTAATCCTCTCATCCCACAAACTCACCCTTATCAGGGAAAATCAAGAACCATACATTAAGATGACCTGTACATGCCAATCCACTGGTAGGCATCTCCCTCTTCACAGCTGTAGCTCTGCTGGTTCAGGGAAAATGTGCTTGAATATGTACCATATGAGATGGAAAAAAAAAAAAAAAAGACAAACTGTACATTGAGATGACCTGGTCATGTATATAGAGATTTGGTCACAGCCCTCACACAAAGGACCGATGCATTACAATTACAAGAAATCAAAAGGGGCAGTGAAAGAAGAGAAAATCTAGGGTCAACCCCATTTTTAGAGAAAATAAGGAATGTCATTTTTTTCAGATGTTGTGGACGTATATAAAGAAGCCCAACCAAGACCAATAATAGATCCTTGTAAAGCAGACATGAGGAGTTGCAAGAAATTACAAGGAGGCAAAGAACTAAAGAATTGGAATGAAGTAATTAAAACCCATATACCTGATCATCGATGACCTAAATGGGGGTAAAATCCACAAAACAGACTCTAGATAGATCAGGCAGCTTTCAATTAGCATGACAATTGAAAGCTGTTGAATCCATAATATGATATTTATCATTGTACCCTAGCAGCCGATTCATCTTAATGTATGGTTATTGACCCATAACACACAAAAAAAAAAAAGAAGGCCCTGGCACCCTAGCAGCCATGACCCATATTAGTCATATCTAGTACTCCAAGAGACCGAATTAGAAGGATATCCTACAAAACACGGCTTTCAATAAGAAAAAATGTCCCACCACTTCTCTTGCCCGATCAAATGGCCAGTACCCCCAAAATTAGCAATTAGGCTGAAATGATTGAAAAGTCAAGTGTTACGATCTAATTAATAAGAAGGGGTGGGGAAAACAAACAGATTTTTATGGTTTTCTTTCAATTGTTTCTATCGTACCATCTTCTACTTCTTCTAACTAAATCTTCCGAATCTTCTTGTTCTCTTTCAATTGTTTCTATCACACGCCATCTTCTTCTTCTAAATCTTTCAAATCTTCTCTTATCCATTTCGATATAATATTTCTAGTTAGTACAATAATTTGTAGGGATTTGGCTTTCGAGAGCAGAAGAGGAGAAAACAAAAAAAAATCTTTATTTGGTTGGGGTCTGAAAGCGTTACCTTGTATGGAGTGTCCTCGTAACGGTAGTAGTGACTGGATGGCGGTGGAGATGTGGCCGTGGAGATGTGGTTGGTTTCTGCGTTTAAAGTACCAATCAACAGTATATTATAAATTTTTGTGTTTTTCCTCTTGGCTATCTTTTGCCTAGGGCTCAAATAGACTAATAATAGCTATCAATTCCCAGCTCCGAAATAATAGCTGTCAATTTGAATTTCTTTCAACTTTTTTCTAAGGGAAGTAGGACCAAGAGGAGCGTCAGTCACACAAGGAGGAAAAGGAGTCGGTACCAACCAACTGACCAAAAATCCTTGTAAGCTTTTGGTTGATTTAATAATCCATATCTCATTATTCCCTCGATGAATCAAATTTTTGTAATTATAAGCATGGGGTCGAAAAGAGGACGGCTGGAGGTGTTCATGGCCTTCTCAATTTCTTTGAGCCCTATTGGTAATTTTACAGTTAAGTAAGTTAAGTAAATTCTTCACTTTTCAAATAAGAGATCACATCTGAAATACTTTAATTTAAATTTTTTTTCTTTTTCTTTTTTAAAAGTAAAAAAGCAACCACCTTCTTCCACTGAAATACAAAAAAAAAAAAAAAAAAAAAAAAAAAAAAAAAAACTTTACAATTCCATACAAAATGTCAAAAAGATTCCGTACCAGATAAAATAAAATACCATCATAACCCAATTTTATTTTATTCTCTCTTTACTTCACTTCACTTGATTTTAAAAATAAAATTTCCAAATGGGCAAAGTTTCTTATCATTTTTATTTATATATGGTCCTCTTAAGCACCATTGAGGGGGGAAAACTCTCCTATGCTCACCAAGAAAAAATGATGTGGCGAAAAAGACATGAATGAATGTAATAAAGATGGATATAAAGAAATTGCAATCTATCCAGAGATTTGACTTATTACTCAGGCTTGGATTTGGAGAAATATAATTAATGGAAGTCACCCAATATAGTTGAAATAGAGCTTTGATGATGACATTGATCGGCTCTTATTTATTTATTTATTTATGTATTTTGACATGATGGCCCCACGGAAGAAAATTTCTTCGGTCTCTCTCTAGATATTTTAGATGGGGTGGTCAAGTAACCAAGACCCGTTTAGGTATCATGCTTACACCCCCTTTGTTAAATATTTACAGCCGCAAGCATATAAACAGTACGGCCAGAAATTAGACCTAGATGCAGCCCATTGGCGTTAGGAGCCCAAATTCTCAGACCAATGTGGGTCAGGCTCAGGCTGTCGTGGCCTGTGAGCATCTCTACCTGGATGACCCACTTACTCTATTCATTGGAATGGATTGATCATCGATGCCTAGGGAATGGGGACCCACCAAAGACAATGCCTGGGTTGGGAACATGATTTAGTAGCTTGCAGCACAACCCTTCAATTGGTGGTCATTTTCATCTCCACTGTTAGATTCATTAGAACTGAGAAGCTGCTACTGGCATTATTGATGGTGGATAAAGCAAGTGGCTTTCCGAGGTTCAATGGTGTGGTAGCTCGCAGACTACTTACTATTCATATACATATAATAGGTCCCGCAACTGACTGGGGCCGGGACGTTATTCTCATCGTCTTCGGAGGCACAAATTGCTTTTCAAGTCCGGATCCCCTCTTGAAACTACTATACGGACGCAACTTCATAGTAGGGCCCATGTAGAGATATTTTGGATGTTTCAAGATGAATCTCAACTTCTCGAATAACATATGTTAGGCTTCTTTGTTTGAAAGAATTGTGGGAACTCTTATATGAGAAAATTATGAGAATTTCAAATACCACCTTTTTAAAGTATAATTTCAAATGTTGCGCCCCACCCACCCCCCACCCCCCCTCCCCCATAAATCCCGAATTTTGGGAGAGTTCCAAATTCTTGCAACAAATAGAATATTTAAAATGCCCAAGAGATAAGATGTCGTGTAATAAATTTCCAATAAACTCAATTCTTTGTCAGAAATTCATTTAACCAAAACGACTTTAAGATTTCACTTTTAATGAAAATAGTCTCGTAGTAAAATTGAACACATGATTGAATATGTGAGTGGGTGGATGATGTGGCATTAATCACATTTCAATCATGCGTTCAATCATATGGTGGGACCACGCATATTGAACTATAATTTAAGGATATATTCCTTATCTATAATAGTCCAAATTATCTCTATATGAACACTAAAAATGAGATTATGGCATGTGTTACATAATTTCTATATGATTGTAGCGACAGAGGATCCAAACTCTAGATTACTAAGAAAGGTGTATATGAAGTAGGGGCAAGGGTAGATCCTTTTTTTTTCTTTATTTCTTTTTTTTTTTTTTGCTGAATAGGAATGTTATATTAAAAGAGGGTCTTGATTACAAAACGGACCTAATTCCGACAATTGATTCTACAAGAAAATATAATAGGATGCCAAAATACATGAAACAAATGACGCCGAAAGACAAAATTTCATCACTCATGAAGAATTCGATCAGTTGCAAAAGATGTCGCTCCTGGGCTGTTGACGCATTACCCCATCGCTCTGAGTCCTCCATCCTTGGACCTACCGTTTCAATCGCATTAATTGTGTGTCCTTGCATGGTCCAAGCTAAAGGGCATGTTACTTTTTCTACAATGGCTAACACTAGTTTGAAGTTTTGAGGTTTTTTCTGTTTTTTCAAATGATGTTTGTTTGCAAATATCATATTTTTTCCCACAGAAATCTGAGACCCCCGTCACTTGAAAAGTCTCAAATACTTAAATAAAATTTAAATTCTATCTCCTTTGCCTTTTAGTTGAATTGAATATTTAGGTGCTAAATATAAAAGAGCGTTAAAATTTTTTAATATATTTAAAAATTAAAAAAGAATTGAAATAAGAATTCTCTAAATTCCAATAAACACCCAGCTTCAAGATTCAAGAACTCATCTTGATTCATGTGACTACAGTTTTTATTTTATTTTATTTATTTTATTTTTTATGCATATGTTTTATGTTTTTGGTAGAATGTACCCCAGCTAGAGTCACCCGAGTTACCCACGTGTTATTGAGTATATAAGCCAAGAGCCCAAAAAGACTTGGACAAGCCTTCTAGTCTAGGCAAAATAGGTACTGACTACTGAGGTACACCACATGTACAAAAGTACATTTTGCTCGGTCCCAAATGTAGAGCTAAGTTCTCTCTTATGGTAATCTGCGGAGCACCAAACCAACCCCTCCACTTCAATATAAAATCACAAGTACGGACACAATCGTGCAATGGAGTCGTCAAATTTCAGCACACTTACCTTCACACTTGAAAACAGGAGCAACGTACGACATCTGCAGAATTTGTTGGAGAGCAATGAATTTCTCGGGCCGCGAAAAAGCTGCGAGGTGTTGTGTACTTGTGCATACTCTAGTGCTTCCTCTCGATATTTTGACCATGGACACCGCGCCATGTATACTTTTCACCAAAAATAAATATGAATCAAGCAATGCCGACACCAAACCGCTCGATGTTATTATTATTATTCTTTTTTTGTTATTATTTTTTTAAGGGAGAATCCTGGACCTTAGGGTAGGATTAGTGCCTCCGAGCCAAGAGAAAAATCGGAAAAAATTTCTGTGAACACTCAGGTTATAGCATTAGCGGGCTCAACTTTTGATTCGTAACGAAAGGAGAACCGATGATGGACCTCTAGTTCAGTGGAGAGAGAAACTATGGTCATGACCACTCAGCGAATCGGAAATCGACACCAACACACTCATTATCATGAATGAGGTATGAGGTATTATACGAGGCAGCTAGATGGGGCCTATTTAGGAAATAAAAAAATAGTTTTACACAGAAGTCATTTAGTTGATCACACCACGTTTGGAATACGATTTTGATAATGATGATGAGAAGAAAAATCAAAGGCTCGATTTGTTTCTAGTTCTTCAGTTTCCTTTGGATCACTTTCTAATAACTTATTATAAAAAGAAGCCACCGATCACTTCAAAAAAATAAGAATAATAATAAACAACTACTACAGAGTACCGGCGGACAGAGGAAATTAATCTACTAAGGGGACTAGTGTATAAAAAATGAAAGTATGTATAAATAGCAAGGTTCTAATAAAAATTGGGGGTGCCATTGCCGTTGCCCCTCAATTCTTCCTCATTAACTTGAGGGCAAGTCAAGCTATCCAGAGCCATTTATTTTGAATGAGTCATCCGCACTAGAGCAACAAAAATTTAGTAAGGCGCATGCATTTTGACTTTTTTCCTCTAGGGAGAGCAGTTGAAAATGAAATTCATATGTGAGGCAATTGGTCCAAAGCCTCCTTTTTCATTGAAACATCAATTAGAATCATTCATCAGCAGCTCATTTACTCAGAAAATAAAACTATCATATAAACCCATATTTTATGTATTTGAATTTTGCAAGGTCATAGATTTTGACGCATGTAAGTAAAATTGACCACACCATGAAGGGCTTTTGTGATACTGATAATGAAAATGAGTTGAAATTTAATGCTCAACTCTTTGAGAACAACTACAACCAAATTACCATGTCATTGCCGAATTTTGCAAAGTTTTCAATTAATAAATGCCTCCAATTGGTGTGACGCAGGCACGCAGCATCCTCATATGGGGCTGGCCATGAGACAAGTTGATGTCACAGCTGATGTGCTTCTAGGCCCCAATTGCTTTTAGGCTAGGCTTGTTTAATATTCAGCCATCAGAACGGCCAGGCTTAGGTTTCTCTTTATTCAAATTCAAAAGTCCGACCTAAAACACTTCACATTACTATGCTATTCTCTGGTTAGATTTGATAAATAGTTCTAGCCACCTATTTATTTGTCCTCTGGCATTAGAATGGTTATCGTTCACGAGGCATTGACATCTTTGTTTGGCTGGTGTGAAGCTGAAGGAGAGTAAAGATGTAATTGATAATTCACTTAAATTTATTTTACAAGTGAATTGCCTAAATTGCCCGTGGATGATATGGAAAGGGTAAAGGAAAATTAATTGGTGTGAGGCAGGGTTTTACTTAAATGGATTTAGATTAAAAGAGGAGCAGGTAGATGTGACATAAAGTAGGAGTTTTATCCCACTTTTTCACATTTCTTTTAGTATCCCCAAACTTAACTAAAGGGAGAATTAAGATTTTATTCGGTAGCGTCTTCTATTTTGAACCCCTTCTCTTTTTAATCATGATTTGACCATAGTCCTTATTACTCCTCTCGTGATAAATTGGGTGTCATTTTTTAAAAATGACAAAAACTAAAGAACTTTGGTTGCAATAATTCGACCTATGCTTGGACTCAACATGTTTTGACTATATATAGATCTGAATAAGGCTAAGAGGACAATGATCATAATTATAATTATCATTGGGGATGCAATGTTTATAAGGGCCAAGAAGGTAAAGGTAGCCCATTAACTCATTAAGACACGTAGCAGATGATAATTAACTGTCACCATAGAATATAGATGCAAATATAAGTTCAATGCCTAAGACGGTCAGAGAAAGTCTAACCTTGTTCTCTCGTCGTACATTTTTCTTTGGGTCTATAAATTTTGAGTGCGGATGATACCAAAACAAGTGAGAAAAGCCGAGAAATTTAAATAGATGGCACGCTTGTCCCTTCCTCGCAATCGACACACACAGCAAATTAATGTATAAAACGACCTGAAGCCTGATAGTGGCCTTCCACGTTAAAAACAATTCAGAAGACACAGCAAAAGCTCTCTCTCTCTCTCTCAGTTGTACCTCTTCTTGTTTGCAATGACCTCATCTTCTGATCTTTTCCTCTTTGACGGCTCTTTTCTTTGCCTTTCACCTGAAATCACTTCCTCCGATATCGACTTGGGATTCTTCTCAGACCCCTTCTCTTCTTTCCCAGATTTTTCAGTGGATATGCACCAAGCGATCTCATATTCAAACAACCCAAATCAAATTCAGGTGTCTGAGCCATCTCCTTCTCTTTATTCATCAACCCCAATTCCTCTAATCTCTTCTTCCTCCCCTCCTAGCCAGAGACTGCACAGCCTATCCCTCAATTCCATCACATCTGTTCCATCTGGAGGAATTCAAGACATGGATGTCTTGGACATGATGGGAGTTAAAACAGAGTTCAATGTGGATTTAGAATCGGATCACCCATCTCTTTTTTCTGACATCGAGAAGGCGAGATTGATGCAGAGGAGCCTCAGTAGCCGCTCTCTTGATACAAAACCGAATTTCCTCTTCCAGCCTCATTTCTCATCTCTCTCAGAGTCTCCAAAAATCGAGAATCAATTACAGAATTTGGCTAGGAAATTTGAAGGACCCATCAGAAGGGCTTCTAGTACAGGGGACTTACATGTTAGAAATGCACTATTTCTCTCATCTTCCTCTATTATCTCACCATTTTTTTTTCATGGGTCATCTTTAATCTAACTCATATTTCATTCTTCTTTCAGAGAATCAACAGCGTGCAAGCTAATTATGGTTTCTCGAGTCCTTTAGCCACACATAATTCATATGTAGACGAGGGACCAGCTTTCAGAGTGGGTCGTTACAGTGCAGAAGAGAGGAAACAGAGAATTCACAGATACAGAAGCAAGCGCAACCAGAGAAACTTCAACAAGACAATCAAGGTTACTCTCAAACTCTCATCAATCTAAGTTCATTCAATTCTATCTTTGGCATTTCAACATAACAAGTAGTAATACATAATGCAAAAACCCTCCATTATAGTATGCATGTAGAAAGACACTGGCAGACAGCAGGCCAAGAGTACGCGGCCGATTCGCCAGGAACGACGATACTGAAGAGACTAACAAAGCCACCAACTCTCACAGAGAAGAATCTGAAGAAGATCTCTGGGTAAATTTAGAAAAAAATTTAGTGACTTTTAAGTAAATTGCAATACGTGATAGAAGGGTCAAATTGAAATTTTTTAAATTTTAATTAATTAATTATTATTATTTTTTTTTGTTGTTGTAGGTTGATGGATTTAATGGAGAAGAAGTGGAGGTGATGGCCATGAGAGGATTTGCAAATGAGATGAGTTCTCAGTTCCAGCAGTTCCAGTATCTTGGATTCTAACATAATCAGCTACTTATCAAATTCCAAGGTTCAAGAGAAGGAACAGCTTCCATTACCGTTTGGAGAAGTGGTTGAAGAAAGATTGTCAAAAGGAGAGTAAGCCACGGCTCTGGTGTCCTAGTTTGGTAAACAACAGCAAACCAAGAGAATAAAGAAGAGGCACTCAAAGTGCATATTCCTCTTTTATGTAAATATAGATGTAAAACTACTCTAGTATTTAGGTATCTGGCTTTCCTTCTGTATTGGCATTTGGCAATCATTATTAACGTACCAATCAAGGCTTGACATTGTTAGTGGACCCCACTCTTGATGCACATGATTGATCCAACCAAATTGCTCTGTTCCTACTTTTATTGCATTTGTTCTGATGATAATAGCCGTGGATCACTGGGTTGGGTAATGGGAGGTTAGAACTAAATTGTTAGAATTGCCTGTCGTGTACACTTCTGACCTGTAGTTTGGTCCATTCTATTGAAGTGGGCCTTTTCTTGGGGTGACCCAGCAATAGTGGACCATTCTTAACATCTCCACCTGAAGAAAGATATACATCAGCCCACACCTGATTTCGACCGGGCTTAGAAAATTTTCCAACAATGGGGCCCACACATGAAATCCAGGATCCCCCACTCCCTAATGTATTAGCCATGTGTAATAATTTATTCATATTAGAATTGGACCCACCATCAAAATTATCTCGTGTAAGCGCATATAAATCATGGAAATGATAGTTACATGTTCTACAGTTGATCAATCATGTGCCACCAGAGTTTTGAATTTTGTATGTGGGCCCTACGAATTAGATTCAAGGGGACGGGCTTAAAGAACTGTTGAGCCTTTCTCAAAGGATTCGGATCCTACGACTTTGGATTCATGGCCTAGTGATAGTGTGGGGTCAAGCAATCAGCTATGGGTTGGCAAGATTCATAGAGTTGGGCAGCCGAGCAGGTCAGTTTTGGCCTCAAATGATAGTGTGGTCGCACTCACCTCTCTTGAAACAGACAAGGAAAGAAGCAGAATCAGAACTTTTTTAACAGGCACACGTGCAAACACAACAGCTGACTTCATATAGGTGGGACCTGTCCTACATGCACTTGCGACTTGGGTTCTAACTTCTAAGAAGCCCTCTAATTTTGTCTCTTCCTTCTAAATTTTAATCTAACGGTTCTGTATCATCAGACCCAGGACAAGGAGAGGGATGGGTCATGACTCATCACAAGTGCACTTTATTATACCCTGACTGATTTCCTGACTGTCGATCCTAATCGTTCATGTATCCGATGCATGATGGACGGCTACTATTTAACAGGAACCTTCAAGGTTCAAAGAAATCCTTAGATGAAGAAGCATACCTCCAGTAGAGATCAACTATTAAAAATTTGGGGCATTAAAAAACAAACCCCCTTCTGTATGTGCGTACCCTCAAATTTTACTTTAATAAGAGCTGATTTTACCCTATGATTGACCATTTAGTTAAAAATATGATTAAAATAAACTAATCTACAGTGGACTCCACCTTATTTGATAGTCGGCATATAAAAGAATTTCACTCCAATAAAAATTGATTTTTGTTACGATGAATTAAGGAACCTAAATACTACATTAAGTAATATGGTCCATGCCTTTGTCTCTTGAGTGATCGCTTCAGACAGCTTTGTTTTTTTTTTGGTAAAAGAAGAATTCATTGAAACAAACAAAGGATCAGAAGAACAGAAGGAAAAGAAATACAAGAAACAACCAACCAAAGAGAACTACAAACTAAGAAATGAAAGACATTCTAACCCCGTCACCCCTATAAGTTTTTTTTGCAAAATTGTGTGAGACCACATTCATGGTTCTGGGGATATAGTAAAACCTCAAAACATTCAAAAGATGAGGCCTCCATAGATATGTCTTGCAAAATGGGATCAATAGACCAATCCCTTGATTGCACGCACGATGATGAGTCGTGAAAAGCGCACATTTTCATATACATTTTGGACCATTTTAAGGGATTATTGATATTAAATAGCTTCATTTAATGTCAAATCATGTTTTTATGCATTTAGGATTCATCGTAGTGCGTTCATGCATAATTTGCTCAAAAATCACAATTTTTGCATAAATTTTTGAAACTTGTCATTTTTGAAAATCTATTTTTGGAAAGTCGGTTATTTTGGGTGCATCAAGTAGGGTCCCATGAATTATCCATTCAATTTCCTCACATGTGATTATTGTTGAATTTGTTTATTCCAATTTGTGTAGGAGAAATCAAGAATGAGACCTACATTGGCAAAATTTGAGAGAGATAAAAGGGTATGACAGTTTTCATGGTGGACCCACATATCTTTGTATTTTTGGAGAGTTTAAAAAGTCAACAATGGAAAGCTAGATTTGGAATTTCAAGATCAAGAGAAGAAACTTCAAATTTGGTAAGATCTAATTCTTACTAAGTTTGAAAACTCAAAAATCAAGAAAAAAATTCAAGAAAGGAAAGTGTGCTAGAAGAGTCGACTAGTCAATCAAAGCAGCTTGAAAGCAAACCAAAGATAGAAGGGGAGTCAAGAAACAAGGAAAGAAAGATCCCTAGAACCCTTTGGACGTCCACATGGGTCCCATACATCCCATTGCACTACTAATTAGAAACTTCCATATGTGCACAATTATTCTCGGATTTTTCAGAGGCAACAAGATTAAGATGGTCATAACTCTTAATCCGACCGTTGAATCGGTGCAATCTACGCACCGTTGGAAAGCTCTTTTTGAGTAGATATCCGTGGAGTCCAAAATAGTGTCAATCGGAGCTAAAACTAGGAAGATATGACCTCTGGAAGTTGGTGCGATAATTTCTACTCGGGATTGCAATTTTGCACATGGAAATCACAAAAATCTCGCACTCACTTTACTGTTTCATTGATGACTTGTTGGCCAAGGAAGGGACTTACCATACAAAGAAGATTGCATGCTACAAACTTGAAACAAAGAAGGAAAGAAAGAGATGAAAAATATATAAATTGATGGCATAGGCATCCCTCTCCTCTCATGGGAAGATAGACTAGCTCTTTCTAGAATTACTACTACACTCCATCTTCTTCCTCTCTCTTTCTTGCCATTGAAGTCCTCAAGGAGATTTGGCCCGGAAATCACATTACAACCTTGGGTTTTTCATCTAGAAGAGGCTTTTCATCCTAGTATGTAATTGTCTTTGTTTTTTTTTTTTTTATCTTATGTAAGACTTTGCATATTAGTAAAATTGTTTCTTTCTCTTTTTAATTTTTCTTTCTTGTACTTGGGTGATTGGTGCTTGTTTTATGTTTCTTTTCTTGTTGGTGTTTGGATTGACGACCTAAAGGCCCTAAGAGCATGATTCAAATTATGACTCCGAGTAGAAAAGAATTTTGAGAGAGAAGAATACACTTACACACATTTAAATTTATGCTCTTCCACACATTTACGTTTCTGTTAAAACCACACATTTACTTTTCTTGTTTTCACCACACATTTAAATTCTTGAACTTTTGTTTATTGTCTTTATTTTATGATCAATTCAATTTTATGTTTATTTTTGCATAGTTTATGGTTGGAAGTAATGATCATTGCATGCATATTCATATTGGTAGAGTTTAGATATTTTAAGTTGCTGGTTATTTGAGTATTCAAAATTGAATCGAAATTGAAATTGGAGTTTTAAATTGAATAAACAAGAAAAATCAGAGATTTAAGTCAAGAATCTTAGTCAAAATTTTTTTGGAAATTCGGATCTCAACATAAAGTGAAAAATTCTGCACATTGTTGTAGAAATTTCATGACAGATTCTGGGTAAAAAGTTTGCGATTAGAAACCTGATCAAAACACATTATTTTTTAATGAAATTTGGGGAAATTAAAGTTTGATCAGTGTACTTTCAAATCCCAGAATTTTAAGTAAAAATGATTTTGGAAAGATGGTGAATTAGTGACTCAAACATGGCTGGTCGGACCCACCTGTGTGCAGAATTTCTGCAGAATCTCTGTTTTTTAAGTCATGTTCATGCACTCATATCTCATTCGTTTTAAATCGTTTTTCACTTCTGTTTTTTTATTTGATTCATGGATCATTATAGTTCAAGATCCAGCCATTAAACTCAGTTTTAGGTTGCATTAGATTAGGAGAAATTATGCATAAAAACAGCCTAGCATACTAGTTTTTGAGACTCATATTTTTTTTTTTCAACATCTCACGGCATACATTGCATTACTAACTTTCTAACTTAGGTTTCTTTTGTTTCCAGTTTAGTTTCTTAATTTTATTTTTGGTTCTTTTTTATTCTTGATGTTCTAACTTGTGTGGTCTTTTGTAGCAAGTTTAGTTTTTAGCTTAGAGATTTTAGATTTAAGAAGTTTTCTTTTCATTGGATTATAATTAATTTAACTTTTGAAAAGTATAAATACTGGTTGTAATTAGTTTTTAATTAGGCTAGGTTTAGATTTCTGATTTAGGGCAGGTACAAGTTGAAGAGAGACCTTAATTTACATTGCTCTCTGTGGATCGACCTGATCTTACCAGTTTACTACTACCTCACAGCTCTACATTTGGAGCTCACGATCACACGACTTCAAGAGCATCCGTCAAAATATGGACTTTTGAGAAGCCCATTGCCTTTGCTTTGATCACGGCTGAGAGAATGACCCTCGTCTCAGCTTCTTTGGAGGAAGAGACTTTTGATCCATCCAACAAGCCTGCAACCACAAAGGAGCCATTTATCCAAATGGCATAACCATAACCTGCTTTACCATCAAGCTTACTAAAAGCTGCATTGGTAAAGATCATAGCCCCTCTAGCTTCATTGCGTTCATTGAAATGCCTGACCATTAAGGAATAACGAGATGAATAGATTAATAGTTGACCATGCCAAGCATGGTTATGCCATATATATCAAATTAAATGATCATTCATTAAAATCTACTAATCTTATAGTGATGGAGGAGTAGCATATAGTTTGCGTGGCGCATATTTCGCAAAGAAAGGATATGGCTGTATGGTGCATGTTTTACAAAAAAAAAAAAAAAAAAAGGTTTATGGGAATGGTTTTTGTTCACATTTTGAAAATAATTTTCATTATGATTTACATTGTCCCTTGTTAACATTTTGAAAATGATTTTCATTGTTCCAACTAGACGAAAGTAGCCCCAATTCACATTCAAGCCAAAAAGCACACAAAAAGTAAAATTTAGAAAGAAAACAAAAGAAAAAAAATAAAAAATAGGGCAGTGCCATTTTTTCGCACTTCCAAAGCAAGTAGAGTAGAAAGGAAAAGGAGCAGAACAATTGGTAGGATAGGTAGGGTTTAGGAAGATGTTGAAAGCAAAAGGAAAATTGGATAGTGCAAATCACAAGGGGTCGCACATTTAAAGCATATATAGTAGAATGGAGTTGCACAAAAGGAGTGGAAGAAAACATTAGTAAAGAAGCACGGGAAAGGGGAGGAAGTGAAAGAGGTTGTGAGCATTTTGAGGGGAAACGAATAATTGACCGTCAAAATTACGTAGTGCAGTCAAAATTAGATATCAAATCCCTGGCTTTAATATAGTATAATTGCTTTAGCTCCTTAAATGATGAGATCCCAACTTGTAATCCATAAAACCCTGATAACAACATGCTTTGCACTCCATTGTTTCAAGAATTTAGAGCTTCCAATGCAAACGGTCAAGATGAATGTTTTTGATCAAACTGGTCCAATCTTTTCTCTCTCTTTAACTTTTATTTACGCGCTAACGATGAAATACCATTATATCACAAGTACGACGCCACAACGACCTACACGGCTACACCCAAAGGTTTTATGTAAGAATTTCAGTCTCTCTCCACTAAAGAGATTCATTAGTACTTGTCTCTTTACTCCTTTTACAATTAAACTAGGTTCAATGTATTCTATAATTAGAAGATTTAGAACCAAAATCTCAGCTTTTCAGCACTTAAGAAGATGCAAGATCACATTTGTTGATCTACCAAACGTCATTTGCCCACACTAGAAAGGAAATTATTTCAACATTGTCTTTTTGTGGTATAGATGTCCTGTCAATATATAAGCACCCAAACAAATTTAGGGTGCCAGAGAGAAATCAAGTGATTCATTGACAAGAGTCTACTTCGGGGGCTCAAGTATCCTCTTGTTGCTTTAATTGTATGAGAAATGAGAGAGAGTGAGAGAGAGAGAGGGTTTGTACGATCTTATTGGGGGAACAGATACACCGAACCACCTCCACAATGTGGAGTCTAAATCCATGTGGGTGGGTTGTTCGGATATTGGAGCATAGCATCACAGAGAACCTTTGAGATGGGCCCTGTTAGTTTTCTCAACAGAATCTCCAGATGATACCTTGGTGAACATGTGGACCTTTTAATTTGATCCTTTATGGTTTTTTTTGACTTACAAAGATTCTAGTGGTCCACTACCAAAGGGCCAGCCCCAACTGTGGAAGATGAGTTGTTGGAAATCAATAGGTATTGGGGTTGCTCTTTTTCCATTTTTTCTCTTTAAATATGCCCTCACTAAGGAGGGGGCAAGGAGAGTTGGGATTCTTTACTTTTGTCCCCATTCCACCACTGCATATGGTGATTATGTTGGTAGAAATTTCCTTCTGTGTCTCTGCAGACAGTCCTAAATTTTCCATGCACGTTTGACTCTCTGAGATGCGTGTTGCAGCTGTGTGCATTGGTGGGTCCCACTCCATGGGACACAGGGGAAGGCGTCCACATCTAGAACAAGTGGATTGCCCACATGGACAAATGATGGAGAAGGATGTACTGCTTTGTCAGCTTCTGATCTAGGCCATTGATGTGGTGGGCCGCAACTTGGATGTTGGATTAGCAGTAGATTTTTCACAAGTTTACTCATGCGGTGCAAAAGATCTGGCCCTGGTTCCTGTCTAATGATCTTTCAAAATAGATGAAATTGGTAAGATCCATGTTGGAACAGGTAAATGCCTGGCCAAAGTGGGTTCTCTGTGGTCATTTCTTTGATGCCTATTAGTGAGGTCCAAATCTGAAATCCAAATTAATTGCTCAATTTCACGATCTATTCTCACCAGAGGTTTGACTTAAATTTTGCTTGAGTCAAAGTTGGATCTACTATTAGATCGGTCATGTGTTTGTATTTAATTTAGCAATCTTTATTTTTACTTTTACATGACATTACTTTGTAGTGCATAAATAGATTTTTTAGATTTTGACTTGTAACTTACCTTTAAAAAAGACAATCTGCTCCCTCTTTTCAGAAACTCTAATTTTCCCTATACCCTTTAGGTACTAGGAGAAATGCCAAAATTGTCCCAGTTTAAGTAAATTTGTCACTTGTCTTTATTTTATGCAATATCGTGACAATATGCCTGCCTATTTCCTATATAGTTAGGACAAGATGACAACAATGATGACAAGGAAGAATGAATGAATGAACGAATCATTATAGACTATAGACTACTACACTTTGAGTGGGATTCAAGTTGGAGGTTTGTTGCAATTATGCCTAAGTGGTAATTTCAAACTAGAAACCAAGAGTTCAAGTATTGGTACAATCTTATTTAAAACTTGATAAACATGGGCACTATTATGTATATAACATATATATGACTATTGATTTCATATCAGTATAAATTAAAATAGAAGGAAAAATAAAAATAAGTATGCATGAAAAATCAAGAAAATAGAAAATTATGGAATTAGTATTTGGTAGAGATTATATGCCTTGTTTTGTGTGAATGTAATATTATTTTCAACCATATATATATTGTGTCGTTTTCAACACTTTTTAGAGTAAATTCTTACTTGTTATATAATCAAATTAACTGCAAATTTTAAGTTATTTAAGTTAAGGTGCATTACTTTGTAGAATGGGTTTTTTTTTTAATTTTTATTTTTATAGTAGTATAAGAAAAATCTCTTAACTATGCATCATAATTACTTTTTGTTCTTTTAAAGTTCTGAATTAGAATATTAGATGTTTCAAATATATGCAGCTTTTAGAAATAATTGATCAATTATGTCATCGTAAAATCAACAATCTCTAATGTTGTGAATCACTTAAGATGGACCTCACTTATACAACACCAAACAATATGATGTAAGCATTTGTCTCCTGAATTATGCTAAATAGCACATGTCCACTTCTTGTGGTGCTGACCATGTGGATTAACTACCATGTGAATTAACGATGTTCTTCATATCTGTCCAATAATACGATCCTAGCCCTTAACTTTAACTTCTCAAAATTTAATAACTACAAATTTTATTTTGATAATTTTGACTAATGACTACGGTTAGATTACTCAAAATTTAATGGCATTCCTTGATTGTCACACGTCTAGATAACCTCGACAGGATAGGTGGGCATGAGGAAGCACCGCAGGATTTTCTAGTGCAAGTCCCACCAAGTGAGGAGAAAGAAAATGAGAACTTTCATGTTCCATAGATAACATTTTTGTGTGATAGGCCAATAGCCCAAATTATGGGAATTTTAGCCTTAAAATATTGTAAGCATTTTTCTTTTCTTTTTTTCTTTTTTCTTTTTTTTTGCAATAGCGTAAAGTATGGGCATTTTATTCCTAAAACATTGTAATTGTAGCTATGGGAAAATATTCAAAATTTGGTAAGTGGACGGGGATTCTATCTCTCTAGATAAGATATTGGTAAAAGAACTCTAGATTTTTTGGTCTTAACCTGATTGGAGTTTTACAATAAAACTGTTTTAGTTGACTCCAAATTAATAGATACAACTTTGCTGTTGATGATGATGACAATAATAAGAATGATGATGATGATAATGGTTATAAGGGCCGTGGATTTTAACTTAGATTGAAGTGGACTTAGGTCAAAGCTAAAACAAAGGAAGTAGTGGATTCAGCACCTTGAATCTTACTAGTGAAGAAGTTACATAACTGGTCTCAAAAACGATCTCTGTAGTTGCCTTACCTGAACGTTGGAATAGAGGTGGTTTTAATAAATCTTACTTTTATAGTGGGCTCTCCCTTGTGTTTAAGATTTGTTAAGAAAGGCCCATATCTCATATCGCCCAAGTAATGGGTTTGAAACGGGTTCATATACCTATTTGGGCATTATACCCATCAGCTTAAGCTTTTGGGTTGATAGAAGGTATCTTTAATCGTATCATAGCTGGTTGTTGTCGTTCTTGTATAGCCTAGGCCTACGTGGCAGGTCTATCCATAAAATCTGTTGGGCCTATACGTGAGGAGGAGTGTCATATCACCTAGTAATGAGTTTGACTGGTACCTTCCAAAATAACATGTTTTCCAGCTGATTCATCATTGTAGCATTGTATTTACTAAATAGCAGCTGTTTGCCATGGGTAAATAATCAACTCACTTGATTGGAAGACTGTTTATTTCTTGTTTCTTTCACCTCTTGTTTGGGAACGTTACAAGTACACTAGAGTGAAATAAAGCCTCTATTTTCCAGACCAATGGTTTACACATTCTCAAAATTCCCACCTCCTTTAAAAAAAAAAAAAAGTAAAAAAGCAATCTCCTTTCTCCACTAAAAGACAAAAAAAAAAAAAAAAACACTCTATGTTTACATATAAAGTCAAAAAAATTTCCCACCAAACAACTCATAAAGATAAAATATCATCATAATCCACTAATATTTTATTCTTTTATTATTTGAGGCTTTACTTCACTCCATTCTACCTGTAAAGTTTCCAAACGAATCCGTCTAAAAAATGAAAGCATTACTTCACTTCACTGTGCTAGTAACGTTCCCAACAGGCCCGCCCAAATCAATGTCAGTCAATGCTCACTATATCGGTTTGTTCTGACCAAAATTTCAGATTACTTTAGATGTAAATACAGTCTCCATATATGATATGTCTCGCCATATAAATATGAGAGTATGGGCTGTGGACACAGCATCCCATTACAGAACTTGACATCACATCTCGAAGATGTAGACTTCTGATGTTGCAACCCTTTACGTTTTTTAGTCACTTCTGACTCCTGTAACTCTGGATTTCATTCAATATAATTTTGACTACTTATTTTATTGTCTGATCTGAAGACAAAGTGATTAATATTGCTAGTCTGATTTTTTATATTTGGCTTTATTCATTTATGGGGCTAGCTAGTAGACTCCTACTACTTGCCACCTTACCCTTTATCTATAGGAAATTTTCCAAGATCATTACTCATAACTAAAGATGAGCCTAACTCAATTTGAACAGTACCCAGAACAAGGGTCAAGTGGATCAATGTGAGGCTATTAATTGATTGGAATCTATATATATATATATATATATGGGGCCTATGTGAGAGCGCGCATAGGTGAGCCCCAAGTAACAGATAAGACGCTCATTGCTTAGATTTAATTATTGGGTTTTTCAATTTGAATTTCAATCCGAAATCTCTATCTAAGATAATTTTTCTAAGTAGTTAAGAGAAGTCTCCCTAAACATAAGTTTTCTACAAAACTCTTCTTTAAGGAGGAAAAAAAGGTTGTTCTTTGTGAGATAGAAGAAGCAGTATAGCGAGGATTGAAAACTAGGGAAACCATTCATCCTCGTAGGTGATGTTTGTTCTTCACAACAGTTGCTTAATTCGATTTCATATGTGGTTTATCTTCACATTTGCAGAACCCGAATTATGTGATTTCATATGTGGTTTCAAGTTTACCTTGATTGATTGGCCAAAGATCCATTTAAGAAAACAGTAATATTCTAGAGAACAATCATCCAGGACAGATTTCTTTTGTCCAACCCACACGAGTGCATCAGAAGATTCCCCAATCCTATCTTAATTTATAATATTCTCCTTGAATGGGTACCTTTGTCTGCAAAGCTAATAATCATAAACTTCCCAAAGCTTTGCATCTTCAATGCCCCTAAAAATGTGTTTGACCACCTCACTACCTATAAACAACCAGGAAAGATCATAAAATGGTCTCTCATTGTACCCTTGAAAGAACCAACAAAAGCTTCAATTGTCTCAATTTGAACCCATTAAGACGCACTCATGAAGCACCTAAAAGTCGAGCATCGTCTTCAAAGAGCCAACTAACAAAGATCTGGTACCCAATCTGTTCTTTTTTGGTCCACACCTATTACCCCCAAGCACCCCCCTTGCTGCCTCAAAATGTTATTGTAAGCTAAAGAGAAGATTAGAGAATCTGTTCAAAGTACCATCTCCTTGTTCTAATGTACCTCAAGAAACCATATTGAAAGCTAAAGAGAAACTTAACAGCATTTGTTCAAAGTACCCTATTGAAGCGAATTGACAGCGCTTTCGATTTTCTTTGGTGTTCATACCCTAACCGTTCATTTGCTTTTGATACTACAGGAAGAACCATACCATCACAAAAGCAAGCCACTTGAGTTAATGGGAAGCGAAAAGATAGCATATTAATTTGCTGGTTGAAAGGATGCCGAAGACTCTTTTTGACCATCACTGTATTAGGAGAAAAAGGTTCAAAATCTTCCATGATTGCAGAGTAATAGATTAGATGATGATTAGTGCACGGACGATGGAAAGATACCAAGGTGATTGATTTCTTTTGGACATTGTCTAGCTATAATTTAGTTCTAATGAGGTATAATATTATCCAAAGGAAAGTCGCCCAGATTGTGTTGACCATAGTTGTAGAACTCTTTTCTAACTCGCCCAGACGAAGTAAACAACTGGGTTGGGCGAGTTGAAAGTCGATTGCGAGCCAGATGTAATTGAGGGTTCTAACTAAGTGTGCTCCGTCGTCAAATTACTCACTCGACAGACCCTATTTCGCCGATGACACATGATTCACTTAGTTCATTTGGGGACCATTGAAATACATGGGTCCCACCATTTTCACCATTGATAGCTCTGCAGAGTGAACAAACTGGTGGTACCATCCTTAATCCCCAAGGATCAGCTGCTCTAGAAATGTTGTGCCATGGTCTACCCTCTGTATTTTTTAATCATCATTTACATAAACAAAGTGATTAACTCCTTTAATCACCTTTTCATCCAGTCCTAAAAAGACGGCTACTTTTGCTGATGGCCTACAACTAAACCCCTTTTCAAAAACCTTTTTTCAGTACAATAGCTCTTAATCCGATCAAGTCATTTGCTGATGAATGAATCCATTCAAGTATAAACAAATACGAGCATGATAATCCGTGCTCAGCATGGATATGGCTAACATTGCAATTAAATACTCATGCATTAGAAAAATTCATAGATTTTAGAAAGAAACCAAAAGAATAAAAAAGTTTATGAGAGTACCTGTCTATGTAATCCAAGAGCTAGTGGTGGAAATAGGAGAATTGGAGACAAGAGGGAATAATAGAGTCTGGGTTGAGATGAAGTTTTTGCAGGAAAAACCAAAAAAGATAAAGGGGGAAAGTGGTTATTAGTAGTTTTGATAATCAGATAAAGTGTAAAGTGGGTAGTTACAAAAGTGGAGAGAAAAATTTTGAAAAAAGAATGACTGACGGTCAAAACAATATTGCCCGAACCCAGCCTCTTTAATATATATTATAATTAGAGGAATCAGTCAAAGCAATATTGCAACTTCCAAAATTCTCAATAGTTCCCCTGTGGTTAGTAAGTAGGCCTGCACTTTGCAATTGCATTTTGTTCAGTTGGGGGGATAGTGCGCCTTGTCCACCTTTTACTGCATCTAAGTCTCTTATTTTAATTTAGTTTGTCTCCAGTTTATGGGGGTCCATGTCAAAGCTAATGCATTTTCTTTTTATGGTAAAAGATGTCAAGCTAATGTTTGTGTTGTAATTGGCTTCTACTAACCCTCTCTTTTACATTTTTATTTCTAGCGCACGAGTGGTGTTCTGTCCTTAGGTTTTGATTAAATTATGAAAATCTTTCCTTCGCGTGTGAACTGAGAACTATCTTTGTTTAATTTCCATAAATGTTCATGATTAGTGCTTAGAAGAAGAAGAATAGAGTAAATCAAGTGCACTTACCTAAGCCAAGAAATTGGAATATCCAGAGACAGTCAACACCCTGACCAGAAACTCACTAGTGAATTGGAAGTTGTTTGCAAAAAAATATTCACCAAGTGATAACACACATCATTGCACGTTTCGGTAATCTGCATGACCAAATAGAGCCAGTGCGCCCATTTCAAATGACCCATTTGTGTTTGTTATACTTTCTTTTCTTTTCTATTTTGGTAGAAGTGTTTGTTATAGTTGGGGGCCGGAAAATAGATAAATGAGTCCATTATTGCAAGTACCTTAAAATTATTGGTCCGTGTGAGATCCATGGGGCTGGGTCAAAGTGGCAGCCAAAGAACACCCGGGATGCAAGGAACTCCACAAGTCCCACAATAGAAATATCCAAGTCCTAACCTTTGGCATATAAGTCAAATCTCATCTTAATTCAATATGATTTGTTTTAAAGGCGTCCAGTCCTGGATCCCATAAGTTAAGCATGCTCCTGGGATGGGCTGTGACAGCCCGATTCAAAGTGTAGACTAGACCGATCAGGTTAAGGTCCATGTCTTGAAACCCAATGGGCCAAGATACTAGAACAAGACCCGACCAACACAATTGCTACATATAGATGTGGATTGCAGAATTTGAGCCAATTGAAACTGACCCAAACCAGAGCTGGGCAGCAATGATCGAGTTCTGGTCTGGTTCTACCTGGACCTGCCCAATTGATGGCCCCAGCAGGCAACCTGTGAGTGCCCCATCTTGCATTTCACAAGGACCCATCATTTTCAATTCAAATGCCCAGTATGGGTGGTCCATGTTGTCCTTTTGATGCATTGTCAGGATGTAAATTGCACTATTTGGATAGTTACTATTGTCCAGTCAGTAAAAGTTTTAAAACCAGGACCATCCATAGTGGAACCCCAGATGGGCCGTTCTAAAACTTGGTTCCACACCAACCATGGGAAACATTTCTTTCAGGTGCACACCACACCCATATAGCCACAAACATACCCCTTCATATGAAAAATAAATAAATTACCAGCTTCACATGAAAAACCTGGTCAAAGCAGTACTGCTGTATAGTGTTTATAGTTCTTCCTCGGCCAGGAGAAGGAGAGGGAGAGGATAACAAAACATATATAGATTCTCAATCACATTGCGAGTTCCATGATTGGTTCTGGTTAGGGAAGTGGAGGCACCAAACCCTGTCCCTCACTTTTTTACTGTTAGCAGTTAGGGCCACATACATTCTTCAAGCCATACTAGTAGAGTAGAATCTCATGTAAGTAGGCTCTCTTTTTATGGTCAAAAGGGGTCCAACTATACTAGTATAGAAAAGACTGTAGCTTTTAAAACTTACACAGATGATGATTGCTCTTCTAACAAGTGCTTCAATGCATCTTTGACTCGGTCAATACCACTATTATCTATCAATCACAAACATCCTGTGGAGTGTCGGCCGATTGGTACTGCTACTTATTTTATCATTCATTAGCCAAAAAACAGTATATTCTGTGTGCTCGATATGCAGCCAAATGAGACAATAGCTCTAAAGATTCGATAACTATTGTCAATCTTGATATTGGTACTACGATGAGTGTAGGCATTAAAAAACCATAATTTAAGGAGAAGAATGGCTGTGGAACTAGAACTGCTAGTAGGGTATGTGTGGCCTAGAGAATCAGGGTGTTCCACTCATCAGGTGCACATGCACAATAAAAAAAATAATGTACAATTAGGATGCATTTGGCAGAGATCCAACAAAGGCACATAAGAGGTGGTCCCGGAAGATGGAACCCTCTCAATCTGACAGATGTTGGTGTGTGGGGCGGGTCTATCTTGCACAGGGAGTGGCCTCTCATGGGCTTCATGGTTGTTTTTGTAATGATATCGTTCTGTAAAAACAGAGGCGGGGGGGTGGGGGGGTGTGGTGGGTGCAGGGGGTGGGGTGGGTGTCGTCAAACCCCACATCCTGGGGTATCTGAAAAAATAAGAAAAAGGACTAGTATGGTAGTGATGCTTACAAATGCCTCAACCCAAAGCTAATCTAATCATAATCAAATGATTTTCGTAATAGTTCTTACTTGATAACCATTAAAGAAAGTAGGAGAAAAGGAAATAATTAAGTAATCTTTGTTACACATCTATACCCTTCTGTGCATTTTTTATGAGGAGCCTGGGATCTGTCTGATCCTCTTCCTTGAAAGAGAATTATTGAGTTGATGGAGTGGAACTGTACAGGTCCTCCGAGTTGAAACTAGCCCATGAGTTTGCAGTTGGTGCCATTATATTCTTGGATCAAACACTAGATGCATCATGGAAAGATCCATGGTGATTCCCTTCCAACTTTTCCACTTTACATGTTCCTTTATTTAAGATCAAGTTGTGTCTATTTTTTTTCTTTTTTTTTTTTTAAGATGTAGTGGCCGTTTTGGATCTTGCCGCGTGATAGAGAATCACTAGATTTGATATTTAAGAATTTTGCGGGACCCATTAGAATGAATACTAATTCTAATTTAACCAATCAATGCAGCGGAAATAATCAATCAGACAATATAGAATTAGTTATCTACCAATCACACACCACAAAAAGGCAGACACAATATTTAGCTTGGAAACCCTATCTAGGGAGAAAAACCATAAACTAGAAATCAAGAGTTCATGAATAGTTACAAGATCTACTCACAGCTCCTTTACCACAGTCTGTACCTCGACCTAAGGACTGTAGTTGTTCTTGCACAGAATCCACTAACATGACTTCCATCGTGCACCGTTCTCCTTACTTGATTTCATCGCACATTGTCAAGCAAAATGATCAATCTTCTACAAGAGAAGCAGCCCAACCTTCTAGAGCAGCCATTCAGAACTATCTCTCAATGGCTCTAGAGAAATAAGGAAATCTCTTTTAGGGTATTCTAACATCAAATCAAGAGAGAGAATTAACTTTTTGTGTTGTGTCTTTGGGTTGAGAGAAACACCCAATAAATAGCCTCAAGTTCGTGTATAAGTCTTCTAATAATATTTTAATCAAAAGAGGAATTAGACCCAAACTCTATTTTAGAGTTCTAAACAAACTGGGCGTCTGCGCTATTCTCGCTATAGCGAGACACAATTCTGTCTCGGGGCCTGACAGATTTTGCTCTGTCACGTTTTTTGGCCTAACAATCTCCCCTTTTGGCATTTTTTTGGACAAAACTCCCTTGAACAATATAATATGATCTACCCAACAGAAAAACTCAAAATACATTGAATTTTAAAATAAAATTTTTTTAGCACTGTAGATCTTGTATAACGTTTGCTTGAACTTTTAGATCTTGAATTGCCTTGGCTTGTATAGCTCCCCCTAACTACATTCTTCTCCCCCTGTATTTGTCCAAAATTGACAAACAAATATCACCATACAGCTACAGTCAATCCGAATGTAATAGCTCCCCCTTAATATTGACTCCCCCTTAATATGATCTTCGTATCAGCACTGGGGTGGGGGCTTGATCTTGTAAATCAAGGGTGATAAAGCTTAGGCACACACACTTGTGACTTTAAATATTTCAGCATAGTGTCTACGAATACAGAAGAGAGGTCTTCTTTCTTGACCCAGACAGCTTTCGTATTCTTTTTTTTTTTTTCACCTCAACCTTTTGCGTTTTCTAGGGTTGTAAACGGGTCGGTTCCGGTCCGGGTCCATAGTGGACTAAGCAGAAGATGGACCCGGACCCGATCCCGAAACCATTTCGAAACCAGTTTCTTGACTCTTGAACCGGAATTAGAACCATATATGGGATGGGTCTGGATCAGGGTCCGGGTCTAGGTTGAGAATGATATTAAAAAAATATTGATTTTAGTTAAGATTTTTAAAAATTGAGGTAATATGTTGGGTCTCGGGTCCACGGGTCCGAACCAAGGTGGAACCAGACCCGGACCCATTTACTTATCGGGGCCTAAATAAGGACCCAGACCCAGTTTTTAACGGGTCGGAACCTTCGGGTAATCGGAGAAACGGGGACTCATTTATATCCCTAGCGTTTTCCATTGCTTTTGATTCGGTAAACTTCGCAGTTCATTACAATGGGGTCGAATGTGTCCTTTAATTCCACAATGATGGTACGTGGGAATTCGTTCAGGATGTGACACATTTTGCTTCTTTGGAGCTTTCTTTGCAACACTAACAACAGGATTAGTAATAATTGAATTTTTAACAAAACAGTTTATACCTTTGGCATTCGAAATAGATGCTCCATCAGCATAGCCAATGCCATGTTTGTCAGTGTGTGCCTTTGGACTACATAGGACGTCATCTAATTTTCTCAATTCAGTGTTCATCCTATTCAATAAAGCTTTAGCAGTATTTAACTCAGATAGAACTATCTTGAGTCTTCCATTTAGATCGAAATTCTCTGCTTTCATAGTCTTCATATCAAAATCAAGTAAGTCACACTTTTGTGATTCTGCAATCAATTTGTCAGCTAACTTGTTATTTTCATCCTCCAATGTTTGTACTTTAGCTAGTGCTTCTCCAAGTTCAGCTTTCAAGGAGAAATTTTGCTCTTCAGACACTGTCTAGTTGATAACAACTTTTTCATTCACTTTAACCATCTTCATAATTTTCTTGAAAAGTGTTTCATATTCAACTTTCCAATCTGGTTCTTCATCTGACTCAGTATCTTGACCAGTCTCAGCTTCGGAAGAAACATGGGAAGCAGTAGAACTAGAAGTTGCCATAAAAGCAACAAACTTTTCCTTGCCAGTGTCACGCTTGTCCGACTCAAGATTTTCATCATTCTCATCAGAAGTTTCATCTTCCCAAGTAGCATTCAAAGCCTTCTTTTTAGATTTTTTGTTTCCGCAGTCATTAGCAATGTGTCCATAGCATTGACACTCATAGCATTGAATTCCTTTAAAAGATTTCTTCTTTCCAAAATTTCTAGGGATTGTCACATTGGTTTTCTTCCCCTTCATAAAAAGCTTGAATTGCTTCATAAACTGTACAGCAACTTGGAGATCAGTTTCTTCGGAATCTGAATCTGAATCACTTGCAGCTTTCTTGTATGATTCCTTGGACGCTTTCAAAGCAAGACCTTTAGATTGTGTCTTCCCATTAGACCTAAGGTTTGCTTCAAAAGTTTGTAGGTTGCCAACCAACTCATCAACTTTGAATGTATTCAGATTTTTATTTTCCTCTATAGCCACAACCTTTGCATCAAACCTTTCTGGAAAAGACCGCATAATCTTTTTCATAATTCTATTTTCAGGAGTTGGCTCTCCCAAAGTAAAGGTATCATTCACAATTGCATTCAGCTTAGAATTGAACTTATCAAAAGTTCCATCATCTTCCACCTTTATGGTTTCAAAGGCTGTATACAATTTTTGAAGTTTCGACTGTTTGACAGTGTCAGTCCCTTCATGCACAGTCTGCAGAATACCCAAAGCTTCTTTTGCAGTAGTGCATGTAGAAATTCTACGAAACTCAGATATACTAAGGCCTTGTTTGGCAAATCTTATCTATATGAAACTGATCTGCATGAAATAGATCTATTTCAAATGGCCCAAATTGAAATAGATGCTATATAAAAAGTTTGTTTGGTAAGACAAAAAATCTTATTAAAACAAACTTTTTAAAATCAATGGTTGATAGGTTTTTTTTGCAAATATCTCGATATCTACAAAGAAACAGAGGCTGAGATTCAACCTCATGGCTGTGTTTAGCCTTTCAAAGAGGATCAACAGTGTGGATCTTGATATAGGGGCCCAAAAAATTTAGAAACGAACATCAAGTAGTTCACATTTGTCTGCAAATATCTAGTAATTGGTGAAGGATCAATGGTTGAAAATTTGTGTGATAGCTATTTTTAGTCTTCTTAAGAGCTTTTACGGTTCAGATTGTAGACTAGGGTCCCACAATTGAAGAAAAACAAAAAAATTTGGACTGTGTGAATAGTGTCCAAAACTTTCTCAAGTAAGCATATAATAATCAACGGTCTATAGTTTTTTGCTAATTTCTTGTGATCTAAAACGAATTAGTCAACAAAATTTCGGGTATTAGCCGTGTTTATCCTTCCAAATAGGATGAACGGTTCAGATCTTGAGTGTGGGCCCCACAAAAGTTATAAATGATGATCTAAGCTTCTAGGATTTATTACAAATATCTCAAAATATATGAACATCCAACGGTTGAAAATTTGACCCATAGCCGTGTTTGATCTTATAAAGCTATCCAACGGTTTGGATGGAGCTTGAGGGGCCCAAAAATTAAAAAAAAAAGAAGAAAAAACTAGACTGTCATGTGACAACGTGCAATGCACTGTAGCCAAGTTGTCTGTCCGCTTCAGCCTGAGATGTCTACTTCAAATGTTGCCATTTTGGTTGCTTTTTGGAAAAGACACTTTATGTCTATTCTCTAATTGAGAAAGACATGGGAAAAACTGAATCAAACACTCTAAAAGCAGTTTTAAGCCAATAAGAGACAAGAATAAGAGATGCCAAACTGAACCTAACTCCATTATAAATAGCATTCAAAGTCCTAGAGTTACAAGTAGTAGTCAACTCTTCTTCTTTAGTCCACTTATCCTCAGGTTTGCAATTACCCCATCAGTAGTAATAATGGGCAAGGAATAGCCATTCACAGCAGATTTCCAAACTTTCATATTTATGGCTTTCAAGAAGGCAATCATCCTGGCTTTCCAATAAGCATAATTGTTACTATCCAACAAAGGAAGCTTATTGGTTGAAATGCCTTCGCGGTAGATATCCATTCTAGAAAAAATAGAATCAACACAATAAAATAGTGTAACATGCTCTGATACCAATTGAGAACTTTGCAGGACTCACTAGAATGAATACTAGTTCTAATTTAATCAATCAATGCAGCGGAAAAAATCAATAAGACAATATAGAACTAACTATCTACCAATTACACACCACAAGAAGGCAGACACAGTATTTAACATGGAAACCCTATCTAGGGAGAAAAAGCACGAACTAGAAATCAAGAGTTCACGAACAGTTACAAGATATACTCACAGCTCCTTTACCTCAGTCTGTACATCGACCTAAGGACTGTAGTTGTTCTTGCACAGAATCCACTAACACGACTTCCACCGTGCACCGTTCTCCTTACTTGATCTCATCGCACCTTGTCAAACAAAATGATCAATCTTCTACAAGAGAGTGGAAGCAACCTAACCTTCTAGAGCAGCCATTCAGAACGATATCTCAATGACTCTAGAGAAATAAGGAAATCTCTCTTAGGGTATTTTAACATTAGATTAAGAGAGAGAATTAACTTCTTATGTTGTGTCTTTAGATTAAGAGAAACACCTAATAAACAACCTCAAGTTCGTGTATAAGTCTTCTAATAATATTTCAATCAAAAGAGGAATTAGACCCAAACTCTATTTTAGAGTTCTAAACAAACTGGGCGTCTGCGCCATTCTCGCTATAGCGAGCATGAGTTTCTCTATAGTGAGACACAATTCTGTCTCGGGCCTGACAGATTTTGCACTGTCACGTTTTTTGGCCTAGCAATATTCTTCTCCATTTTATCCTTGAAATTGGGCTTGTTAATAAAGACTTCCAAAAAACACAACATTTCCATAATTTCATTGTAGCACAACCTCTAAATTTATAGAAGCTAACAACTCAAGATAGAATATTATTCAAATGCAAACTATCTCAATCTCTACCCACTAATCTTTATCAGTTATATTACTCTAAACGGAGATCACATGGTCCTTTCTGGATGACCGAAAGGATCTGAGACTTTTAATATAAAAATAACAAAATCTTCTATCCCCACATGTATGCTACTCTTCTCATGTGTGTGAAAGCACACACCCGAGACCTCCTCCCACGGGTGTGTGCTCTCTTTCTCATGTGTGGGAGATCTCTCCTCATGAGTGTGGTCTCTCTCTCTCTCTCTCCCTCCCTCCTTGTGTGCAGGTGCTCTCTTGGGTACTAACCCCTTTGGATGGGGCATCCAAAAAGAAATTAAAAAATAAAATAAAATCTTAGGGGGGTCTTACAAATGTCATATTAGGTGGGTTCTCATGATGATTTTTAACAGTAGATGGGTCTCAAAATGAGGTTATTAGATGTGTAATTTAGTGGTTAGTAACATTTGATAGATCAACAATGATTAAATAATATTAAACCAATCTCACGATTTTTTAATATTTGGTAATTTAATCTTCAAACATTAGATAGGTCCCACCTTGATTATCAACACCATATGGCTCTCATCATTATTATAAATGTTAATTTAGATTCCACTATAATTCAAGCCCCTTGTTTATTCCACTAAGATACCAAACATTACATGAATAATATAACCATTGAGAACATTAGATAGGTCATACCATGATTACTAATATTAGAATGGTCTATCGGAATTACCATCAAAAGAAGGTTATATTTATTCACATTAGATTTTTCTCATATAAAGTACCATTGTTAGATGACTTCACTATGATTACTAATTATATGATGCCCATTTGTGAATCTATAAGATTGTATCAGTATTACTTACATATAATTTGTGGCGAGACCTTTCAATGCACCTGATTCCTTCTTCAGGAATACATGAATTGGTTGAGGCCAGAGCAAAATTCACTTAGTTCGATTTTTTTTTAAACTTGGGATCCTACCACAAATGGAAATCCCAACCATACTTTTCCTACTCAAAACAAATAAAATCTAAAAGAACTATAAAGATTTCTCCAACTCTGGGATATCCCCATGGGACCCACATGGCCCATAAGTTGATGGCTTTGCTGGTACGACCTGTGAAGGTACTGTTTTGGCCCAAGTTTCAAGTGCATTGGGCTGCATTTGAATGCCCTTAATAAGTGTGTCTGGATTCGTAAGCTGGATCACAAGCGTACAAAGATTTAAATAATTAATTTTCTTAATCCTTATCAATTCATGGAAATCGATCTGCAACAATATGCCACTCTTCCCATGTGTGGGCTCTCCTTCCCACTTTATGGGCTTCCTATTTACACTTGTGTGGGTTCTCCTTTCCATGGTGTGGGCTTCCTCTTCCCACTTGTATGGGCCCTCTTGGGTCCCAGCCCCCTAGGCCGGGAACAAGCTCCCCTCCCCTCCGGAATAGGATGAAGCTGGTCTAGGCTCACATCCATTTTCTGCAGGACAAACCTTTTGGAAATTCATTGGCATACAGGTAGAAGGGCATCATCATCATCTAACTTACCCTTATCCCATAAAATCTGAGTTTGTCGCACAAAAGTGAGGTCTCTTGTGCTGTAGAAGACCATAGCATGCATCAAAAGGCAGGACAACAATGGAGTATAGGACATATATCTCAAAGATCAGACTGATCAGAATTCAGATTATCCTATCATTATCTTTTCATACTCAACTTTTTTCTGATTCTAATTAATTAGACGATTAGGAATTTAATATTGTGTGATCCGTTTGATTTTCTGCTATACTCATCTAGAATGTAAATAAACTGAACATATTTCCGCATTAAAGAGAATGAGTTGTTACAAAGTTTTTTAAAGGGAATGAACCACTTTGCTGGCTTAGTTGCAGGTTCATTGTTGCTCTTGCACCATTGCCACCAAAGCCCTCGTAGACCAAATTCTTAAAACCACCATTGATTGTAAACCTGATACAAAACAATGCAAGTTGTTATTAGTAATTTCAGCATAGTGTAAAAGCAAGGGGTCTTGGAAGTAAAGACTGGAAGCCTTGCAAGCAATGAAAATTGTTTTCCAAACGTGTAAATGAATAGATGAGAATGGGTATTTATCAAATGTGCCTATCTGTTTGCATGGAAATGTCATAGGAGTTCACTGATGGAATGGACCTGCTTGTTTGCATAAAATTGAAATATACAGGAAGTAATTGATTCAGATGAGCATATTTGTATGCATGGAATTGGAATACAATTGAATCCATTGCCAAATGGGCCCGGTTTGCATGGAATTAAATACAAATATACATGAAAATATCCCTATTTATTTAATATAATTACAAAAATTAACTCCATATATTTATACGCAGTTATATGTGGACGAAGGGCACATACACATATCCATTTAGACACACACACACATGTTGCTACCATTTTGAAACAATTTAAGGATCACTGAAGCAATGTCTAAACCCAATGATTCAAAGCAAAGATAAAATAAAGGATACCGGAACAAGGAAACACCGTTTTCAATTGTCTCAACAACTAGATCAGTATGAGGAAGAAATAAAATCGATTCTAGGCGAGACAAACAAAAGAGGGTCGAGATGGCTCAATAAATGTCTAAGGATTTCCCTTCAAGCTCTTCGAGAATTACCCAACTTGAGTAATGAGTCCGAATGAGATTTCTTTTTCTTTTTTTTTTTTTTTTTTTTAGTAAGGAAGAACAAAAAAAAAAAAAAAAACTCAAATCACACACACACAGAGACTGACGACCAACCGACTACACACATCCCCACCGATGACCAACCGAGTACACAGACCAACACCCCCCCCCCCCCCCCCCCCCCCCCAACAACACACACACATATGGTGAGGGATGGATGCACAAGAATATCCCCAATAAAAGAGGGCGAAGCTGGCTGGGTCTTGCCCAAGCCCACCAGGTTGGGCCCATCCCTCAACATGGTGGGCTTTTCAACGTTGGGCCCTACCCTATTCTCAGTATTTAGGACAAGAAAAGACCGCCTTTGTTTTTGCAGGCTTTGGCAAGCCGAGCCAGGCGTGCCCCCTCACCCCTCATTAGACGGTAGGATTGACTGGCCTAGCTTCCACAAATCAGAACTCTAATTAAAATCACAGTCCAGCATCACTAACTAATGTCAAGAGACAAAAACCAAGAAACTATCATATCTTTCAGCTCTACTATTCCTTCATAAATTCACATATCTAATATGCATTGTATGTCTTGGCTGATTGACCTTACTTCACATGAGGTTCAGCTGAATTCCCTGCTAAAAAATATAATGGATGGATATCCATTCCACATTCTGAGTATATCTAGATGGGTTTTTGAGAAAATTTTATCACAAAAAATGTCTAGACAGTGGACTTCTCATCAAAACATTGCCAATAGGCCTTCCAAGTGGCAACAAATCACCTATGAGAGCTTTTAAAATTCGCAAGACCCAAAAGAATTTGAATATAATCTGTGGATCCAACAAATTCACCTTAAAAATTTGACAATATCCTTGAGATAATCAACAATGATACCCTTACATTCTGATGCTTTTTGGCTCTATAGGCCTTCACGTAATATACATACATATTTGATCAATGCCTTCATGTAACCAGTCATGCCTAAAATGACCCCAAAACCCAAATCTGTAGCCCCCCTTAGCCTATTTTCATGTTTTCTCTAGAGCCTTTTCATAAGGCAATTAGACGACATCCAAACAGAAGGCTCTGTTCTAAATCCAATAAATGGAGCAAAAAATATAAAAATAAGGTTGTTTGGTTACAAAGAATTAGGATGCACGAGGATTTATTGATGTCTGTCCCTCCCTTTTTCTTCAATATCCAGTGCTTTTAAACTGAGAGCTGTTTTAATTCATCCATTTACAATCCTTGAATCTGTTCCCCACAAACAGAATGAGACATTCAACTAAATATATTCAGCGACCTTTTTCTTACTCATCTGAATATTTGATCTAGAACACATCGAAAAGACAATCAGATAAGCCAACCAATGATTCCTATCTTGATTCTGTTCGGGATCAAGGCACCATAAACAGCTAATAACCCATACAAAATCCTTAACTATTGATAACACTTACATAAGGTTTTTGTTATCCAGAACTTGGAGGCATGAGGATGCATCAATGTTTTAGGTTCTCCCTTTTCTTCAATGTCCTCTCCAAGTGCTTGTCAAGTCACTTAGTTCACACATTTAGAATCCTCCTAGTCCCTCTGGAAGCAAGATGAGACAAATTCAACTAATTATGTTATGTGGCATTCTCCAATGCCAAAACCTTCATCTCCAATATAATATTAATCATTCTTTTCATATTTCGCATAGTATATAGCAAAGGGAGAAATATGCCTTCGCAGGTCGTCCACCATCCACTGACTTCATGGTGTTTCTGGAATAGACGATCATCCTCTTCTTGTACAAAACATACATGCTTGATCCCATTGCATTCTCCCTCATCACTAAAAGGCCTATTTGTACACCCTCCAATAATTCCAAGTAGATTTCTTTTGAAAGAACCAGCCCCAGACAAAAGATTGTTTAAATATCCTATCCTTGTATGATGGTTGCATCATAGTTACTTTGAGATTAAAAAAATGTTGGTATATACCTCAACAGAAGGGAAAAGATGAAAGAAACTCAAATCAAGCACTAACAAGCAAAATTACCAAGCCAAGTGTAACACCCCGATCCCGCCTAAGTACGATTTACGGCTAACTAATCTTGATTAGGTGTCCAATGCATGTTTTGGATGATTTGACTATGGATTAGCTAGATTAGTGGGGTTTTGACCCTGTCAGGTAGACTTATGACCTTTTGAATATTTTTAGGTCGCACATGTGATTTCAATTTCGAAGAGTTTTCATGTGCATTGCATAGAGCATTTAGAGTACATTGATTCTGGTGTTTGGACATGACCCGTTTGGACCCAACTTGACCCATTTCCAGGCCCATTTACAGCTAAAAGACCTTTCATAGAATTTCCTTCATTATGAGGCCTTTTCTCAAATTCTGTTTAACTTTCTGGGGTTGCATGCAATGAGAACCAAAAATCTCATTTAAAACCCAGCTGAGCCAACTATCTTTCATTACTTCTTCTCCTTTCATCTTCGAGAGAGGCATTTTCTCCTCTCCTTTTCTGCCCTTCTCCTCCTCCTTTTTCTCTTCTTCTTCCCCCAATTCCTTGTTCTAGCTTCAAGAAGACAGACTGCATGTGGGTTCTTTAGATTCCACCTTCATCGCCAAGACCCTCTTCATCCTCAACAATCTACCATTCTCTCAATCATCCCTAATTAGCAAGGTTCCCAGCCAATCACTCTCCATTTACTTTCAATCTAACCAAGGAGCATTACATGTAGGAATTGGAGGCACTCATTTCATCTTCTTGAACAAGACTATCATCTTCTACAAGACATTAATTCTCCCCATCCATTTCCATTTTTCTCTATTGGTAAGAAAACCTTCCAAACCATTCTCTCTTGTTGGAATATGCCTATTGGAACTCAATTTCATTACATGCATTCTCATTTGAATTATATTATGCATTTCACCATTGTAGGACTTAATTGAGCTTCTGATTTGGGGATTTTTGTATAAATTGAGTCAAAGAGAAGATTTGGATTGGAAAGCACCAAATTGAAGCAAGTAATGAGTAATTTTGATATATCCATGTGATTAACCCATTGATTGAGCAATATGATTTCATTGAATGTTAAATTCAGCCTTTTCACTATATTTAGATTAAATTGTAATGGGTTCTCTTATAATGTGTTATTGGAAGTGACAACGTATTTAGATTAATAAATGGATGAGATTATGAGAGCATTGGAGACTCATATTGTATAGAAGATGACTTGTGAATGTCATGGGAAGAAGTAGGAAAAGTGGGAATTGAAAATGTTACGATAGAGACATTACAGGTTCTGTATGCAGTGAATTCGGTCAACTGTCAGTTAACCGACACGGAGAGTTCGGTTAACCGAACCCTGACCGACAATTGACCAAATTTAAGCAGAGAGTAAGAATTGAGTTTGGTTAACCGAACCATGACCAACACCTCATCGAATTTAGACAGTAAGCAATCAGATAACTCGATAAGCTATAGGTTAACCGAAGTGATGACACTTGGTTAACTGACAGGTGATCGAGGGGTGAGTGAAACCCCTCTGGGTTTCTTTTTAACCATAAATGAGGTTTTATTTACTTAGATTTACGTAAATCATTGTCCTAGTCAGCCCTGAGGATGACTAGGATGTGTACATTAAACCAATAGGTTCTTAAGGTGTGAAAATACTGACTTGTAGGTCCATAGATATGGAACCATAACCAATTAACATAGTCCGATGGAAATTATATCACATGAGAAATCTTGGGTTGAGATCTTCTCATGTACTTATCCGTTTTGGCTAGCACTTCACTATGGGTGTTGGTTTAGGGATCTTGGCGTACCTCATACACACACAAGGTGACGCCAAAGAAATATAACGTGCATCGAATTACCTAAAACTACATCGAAATGGACGGTTAGAGACGGCGGGTAATTAGATTAAGATTGGCTAGTAAATCACCTTGATTCTATTAATCGATTCGCATTTGCATATTGAGATTGATTTATTATTTGCCCTCAAATATTAAAATACTGGTTATATGCATTATTTGTATTATTTCTAAAATTGTATTACAATTGTCTCACAAATGTTATCGCACATTGATGTGTTATTCGAACGGAGTAAGCATATGATTTGATTCGGTTGGAAATGATTCGAAATTATAGATGAAAATAAATGGATTTGATCAGAATGATTTGAAAAGAATAGTCTTACTCCAGTTTATTATTATTCGATTTGAATGGTTTGGCACTACTTAGCTTCCACCTTGTGATACCCGACAGGGTTAAAATTTGGTTTAATTATTCGAGATTACTGCAATATGTCATTTGGAGCACCAGAACTCCAGAACCGGGTAGCCAGGAGAACATTTGGCCAAGTCACTGGTGACATTCCAACTAGATTTGCTCTCTATTGGAGAGGATGAGCAAAATGCCGTAGCAACTAGAAAGTGAGTATTCGATTTATGATTCCAGAAAGCATAATTTATTCATAATGCACAATGTGCCTACTTAACGATCATTTGATATCTTTTAATCTTCTTTCAATAATTCGAAATTGAGATAACATGTGTTAATTTATAATGGCTCATACATTGTTGAATCATCGTATTCATGGTGCTACACTTGGTGTCATATGAATCTAGGCGACGGAAGAGTAGGACTAGCGGTCCCTCCGAGATTGAGCCAATAGATTGTAGAGAACGATTACTAGCTTTGACTATCGGAGAATGTACAAGAGTTGTAATCTTGGGTTTAGGATTAGATTATTCATTATGTTATTTTACACTTAGTTTATGGTTATGCATGTGATTAGTTCTGAATTGCATTCGATTGAGGATCATGTTTCCATCTGGGTAAAACATCTAGTGGTTTCTATCATTAGAGTACTTTTGTGCAATGCATTAAGAGATTTAAATTATTAGTTTTGTTATATGATAAATTGTAAGATGTATTATTGGAACTTTAATGGACTGTTCGGGCTTTGATATTGATGTTGTATAGGCTTCCGCAAAGTATAAGTATGTTGGCAAGTGTCAGTGAGTAATCTTCACACGTGCATAGTAGAATTTTCTCCTTTGTAGATTCGGACTTGGTAAGGAACAAGTGCGAATTCTTGGGAGTACGCGTGTCACACCTCGGGAACCACCCTAATCAGGAAAATCTAGGGCCACCAAGATCACGTACCCCTGCCCTAAGAACATAACCTAGTGGTTGAGCTTCTTGATGCCATGAACCAGCATGAGATGAGATCTGCATGAGCACATTAGCTTCTATCTATTGAGAAGTCATCTACCTGAAAAGAACAAAATTTAAAAACAACCCAATAAGTTTTAGTTTCCTCATAAATAAGAGTGCTTCTGTGAAGAAATATTATAAGGGGTCACAAAACAACAATGAAATGCACAAAAAAAAAAAAAAAAAAATCAATTCTCATTTGACAAAACATACAAATGCATAGTATGATGGTACAGATGTTTCCAATAATTTCCAGAAGAGCACTGCACATCTGCGTTGGGTTTGAGGCGCAGATTGCTATATCATATCATGTTTTCTGGAGAGAAAATTGCTAAATCCCATTAGCTGGAGTTGATTTTCATTTATCAATGCCAATCTCCTGAACGAAAAAGAAGATATGGTGGAACACTTTGTTCCCATAGTCCTTGGACTATTGTTTGTTGTAATCATCTTTGCATTTATTTGTAAATTGTAATTCTTTAGATCAGCCCAATCTGAGACATACTCCACATCCTTTGGATAATCTTTCCTTGTATTTTAATATTTTTATGGTATCAGAGGAAAATAAAAATAAAAACAAAAGAAAAAAAAAAGATGCAGAGAAGGTGACACATGAGGTGAAACACTTCATTCTTCTTCTTTTTCCCCCTTTATTGAGTCAATCTAATGGATTACAAAGAAATAGGAAGATAACTACAACAATTTGAATTTTTGGCTAAAAATGTCAAGCAATTGAAAATGATGTTAAGCATCAGACAATCTGAATTCAACATGACAAAATGAGTGGAATGCAACATAGTTCCCTGCTTCTACAAGTCATCTTATGTTACCTTTAATAGGTCTTCTCTTCCAGACAACAGGTATATATGGATTCAATTAAGCAAAACAGATGTTTTAACTTGCAGACATTATGCTTTAGAATTTACTTGAAAAATGGCAAGCTTTGAGATGGGTACAATAGAATTAACAGAAACCAAATGCCTTACGTATTTAGTCCAGTCTACTATTAATATAAATCAGGGTTACAACCGAGCAATTTGATGTACCTCAGATTGTGTTTTTGGGGGAATTATCTGATAAAGAGAAGGGATGGTATCACAAGGTAATTCACAAGGGCCCTAAACCCTCAATCCTCAACCTTCAAGCCCTTAGGGAACCCCAAGTCAACCTTTAGGACTATGATACCCAGATACGGCATGGATACAACAAGGACACATATTTTGCACATAAAAAGTGTAGTATCAGATGCCACATCCCATCCCACATTGCCGAAGTCCATGAAATCTGTTGGACCTACACGTGAGAGGGAGTGTTGGGAAGTCCCACATCCCACATTGCTTTAGTCTTGAGTTGGACATGTCTTCATATACCTGTTTGGGCCTTCCACCTATCAGCTTAAGCTTTTAGATTGGTACATGATTTCTTACACATCTAAGAACTAATCTAAATCTCACTCCAAATGGTCTAAATCTCACTCCAAATGGAATGCCACAAACAGTTGGATTGATCATGAATAGAAAACATAATTATATTTCATTCATTCATGATCAAATCCAACATAGCAATTGTTCCAATTGAAGTGAAATTTGAGCCAAGATATCATAAAGAAGCTTGTGATATGGGTGAGTTGGACAAAAAGGGGTGGGCCACACACGTCGAATCAAGTGTAAGCTGTCATCAGCATCTTACTAATAGCAGCACCTTATCATTCTTTTTTCTCATGGAAAGGACGATTAGATAGAACCAGCTACTAAGATGTGCTGACATTATTTTGAAAAAAAGAATGCACTGATCATTTCTGAAGTCCATATGCCTGCATCATAAGAAGATAATTGAAAGTTTTATGGAAAAACATCATTGTTTCACATTTTCAACCTATCATGGGTGAGAAACTAATCTAGTAAGACAACCTTCTTATGAATGTAGACAGTGCCTTTGCTGGAGGGAAAAAGAGTTGGGTGAGAAACTAATCTAATAAGATAACCCTCTTATGAATGTAGACAGTGCCTTTTCTGGGGGGAAAAGAGCATTTTTCACCTCCGCATAGTCTATTTCAAAGGAATGTGTTTCCTTTCATTCAGCTGCAGCTGCCCCATCAAGGCATCAACTCCATTCAGTAATTCCCAATGACCAGTTTCTATTTCAATCATTTTTTGCTAGTTGCAAATGTGACATTTTCTTGTGATCCCTAAATAGAGGAAAAGTAAGGAGTATCAAAACAGCTAGCTCTTAAGTCAAAAGTAATGAGCAAAGATGAAATGTATAATGAGTCACAGTGAAATTGAAACTGCAAAACTAGGCCAATTTCCCCTTTATTAACCTTGATAGCAACAGTAGTGAAGCTAAATACAAGCAGAGAAAAATAAAAATCCACTAAAAGATATAAAGCAAATAATGCATTTTTCAACCAAATCATATGGATGCCCCCCACCCCACCTTAGGGGAACAGGCAAAAACCTAATAATCCTGGTATTACTGCATCTCTTAAGTAAAGCTACAAAATCAAAACATAAAAACGCACATTGGTGACAAAAGCCCATGGCAAAGTGAAATAGTGCTCGCTGTTGCAATCTTGAGGTTGTGGCTTCAAGTCCTGTTTGTTACCAATAGGCCAGCAGCACATACAATAGAATAAATTAATAAAATACAAGAAGCTTCAAAAAGGCACACCCAGACTCTTCCATAAAAAAATGAGTTCTCAACTCACAATATTGGTTATACTGTGTCATCTCTTAATTCTACTATTCTAGGTTCCTGTTAGATTAATAGGTTTTAGCCTGTTATATTTTTAACAGAAACTAAATGCAAACAGAGAAAAATCTCCTAAAAATAAGGCAAATAATGAAATTTTCAAACCAAATCATCTGAATGCCTGATAGGGAACAGAAAAAAAAGTAATAGTCCTGGTATTAGTGTATTACGACCTCCTAAAGTAAAGCTACAAAAGTAAAACATAACAAATGCATATAGGTAGTAGGCTAGTAGCAGTGTAGCACATACAAAAGAATAAATCAACAAAGTTAACACTTTGAACCTTAACTCAAATACAATAAACTTCAACAAGGTCCACCCAGTGTCCAGAATCTTCCATCAAAAACTGACTTTTCAAATCTCAATATTGGTCATACTGTGTCATCTCTCTTTGCTTATTTTTTCTACAGCAACCCTGTTAGCTTAATAGGTTTTTAATCTAGTATAAGTGGAACTATCAACCATTGTATTTTTAACAGAAAGTTGCATACTTCTAAATGCACTCCAAATCACCAAGGGATCAAATATGGCTGAAGTAATTGAGGCAACAAGAAGATTATAAACTGCATACAGTAGCATACACTTCCTGTCCATTTAACCCCTAAAATATTATCTAATGCGTTCAATCAAACATCCCATCCGTCTAAATGAAGAAATGTATGAAGGTATTAACAGAAAATGAAAAACATTCAAGCCATCATAGGAATCACATTTCGTACTTATTTGTATGCACTCATTATGAGCCTTCAATGCAAAATCACAGACTTATTTCATCAAACCAATCTCCAAGCAATTTTCAATTGGTTGGGTGGGTTGGACATCCTTTTGATAATTTCTCTTGCAAATACAGTCCTCGTGATCATTTCTTCGCATGTACCAGTAGTACCATTCAAGTCATTTCCATTGATTTCAGCTGTTTCAGTCTATGCTTTAAAATTTTCTCCGGCACAAAAGAAGAAAGGGTTTTCTCCAACCCGTAAATGGTTGGGAGTTCACATTCTAATCATCCTTGGTAAAATCAAGTCCACTACAAAGACGTTGATAAGCAGCTCTAACATAGTTCTTGGTGGATAGCCCCAAGTTTGGCACAATAGTAAACCTCAATGGGGACTAACATACTTGTTCAATTTCTCTCACTCAACTTGGATGCCGTGGTGGAGGCCTCAGGACATATCAAACGGATACTAGGTCCAAGGAACTCGGATAACGGAGAGACCAAGTAAGGCCTTGAATGAAGTGGTGGAGAAAGACATGTTAGACTGCGAATTCACAAAGGCAACCCTCAACGGCTTCTATCTCTCTCCTCACTCCCAGTCACCAATGGTGGTAAGAAAGGACTCATGGTCTTGACTTATAATTTCACTTGAAAAGAATGCGGTTAGCTGAATCCACATCCATGAGATAAGTAATGACGATGACAACAACTTGGCGGTAAAAAACTTGAAATTAAAAAATAATAACAATAAACTACAGGTACTTTAGTTGCTGGGGAATTCTGCCCCAATGAGCAAGGACAAAACAAGTATTTTGTCCAAACACGCCCTCAGGGTCTGTTTGGTAAGGTCCCATTTGTCAGCATGGAATTGATTTCCTAGAAATTAAAGGTAAAATGGATTACAAGTTCCAACAAAGGATTATTAAAGAGTTGATGGTTGAAGGATATAGGTCAAGATGTAGATGGGACACCTTACTTTCCTGGGACTTGATTTACTAGGGTAATGTCTAGGTTATTCATTTTCCATCTCCCCTTAATCATCTTCCATTAAAGGGGAGATTATTTGATAGCCATTTTCGCATCTTTACCTTTGTTTCTCCCTAAATTCCTTGAATTCACAATTTACAAGAGGACACCAAACAAACATCACAATTTTATCAACAGCAACCTATCATCTACAGAACCTTATCCCATCCATCAGTATGAGTTAGCTTTAAAGAGTTGTGCTAGTAAACTCTAAATGCACTATCTATTTATGGATGAAACTAAATGCTCTCCTTCTCTCCTCAAATGTGTGTTGCCAACAATTAAATTTAAACATATGATTGGCTAGAGCAAATTGGATAAAATAGCCCTAACAAATTCTACAATTACAAACACTACTTTTTTTTCCTTTCCCATTTTAACATATCATGAATTCAAATGGCAGAGTTTCTATCAACAATTTCAAGGGAGTTTTTTGAAATCAGAGTCTTTGAACTAAAATTTTCCATAGAGAAAAGATAAAAATGGATCCAATTCTTGCCTCGAAATGGAATGGCGACTCCAGCGCTTGGTGAAATCACCCTTCACCCCACCTGTTCGAGTCACTGCGTCCACTGAAATTGTGCTGCATCGATGATCGACCTGTTTGGGAAAACGGGGGGCAATCGGAAATATTCTGAATTCGAGGGGGGTTGGAAGCAAAACAAATCTTCGGGGAGGTTTTGAGGCTTTCTCTGTTGTTTGGGCGGGGCGAGAATTTTCACTAGAGAAAAGAAGGAAGGAGGAAAGGGTACTAATGAAAAATGAGGATTTTTTAAACAAGGCCTTTACTTTTTATTGTATTTCAAAGAAGTACATAAGTTTCAAGGCTTCTCAAATTAAAACCTAAAATGTAAAAATTAAAACTAGGAAAATTTTCAAAACCGGGCTCAAGTTTTTTCAGATTTCAAATCAAGAAAAAAAAAAAAAAAAAAACCTTACATTTCAAATAAATGCCTAAACTTTTCATTTACATTTCAAATCAGGACATCCGGCGATAAATTGAGTTTTTTTGCTAGTTTTTCCTCTATATTTTCCAAAATATCCAAAATGCCCTAAACTCTTCCCTCTTCCTTCCTCCCAACTACCATTGTCCTATGCCTAATCGGCTGTGACACCCTCGTTAGGTTGTTGTCCAGTCTTCCGCGACCCGCTTGCTGCACGGAAGGATTGCAACGCACTGATGGCCGATTTGATTGCCCGATTTTGTGAGCTTTTGTTCACCATCAGAATCCCGCTCTGGAAAACCTTTTCCACTTTCAGGAAGAGCTTGTGGACCTGGTCCTCCACCATCAGAATCAAGATTGTCGATAAATCAGTCCGTGTTGGGTTGGGTATCCAAGTGCAAGGGAGTTTGGTTGGGTTATTTCTATGATAGATTGGTTCCCTACAGATTCCTTGCAGCTGAGTCTGTTGTCTCGTTACCAATTGTAGCCTTTTTTTTTTTGTTATATATTCTCGTAGGGAATGCAATAAGACTGAATGCATTGAAAAGCATCCCCTCTATTATATTTGCTTGGTGCATTTTGTGTTTCCTCCATCGGTCTTTTACTAGTACATGGAGATGGTCAATGTCGATGTTATTTTATTTTTGTTGGATGGATTTTATAGCTCACTTTCTCCGATTTCTCGGTGATAAATCAGTCCGAGATATGCTGGTCTTCCCAAAGCAGAGAGAAAAGCCATGGGTCTTTTGGATCCAAATCTTTCATCACCTGCACTGCCGCTTTGAACTTGGCCACGTCGTCCTTGTTCAACTCGTGGGCCGGTTTCCTGACCTGGAGCGGAGCCTTGTTGGAAAACCGCCACAGGATGATAGGACCAGTTTGGGGGCAGCAATATAGTGGCCCCTCGAGGACTGGAGAGCTTGCAATGCAGCAGGCGTTTCGATCAGGGATGTCACCGATGACGCAAAGGCCTGGCGGCGAGACCAACTACACCATACAACCCATTGATATCCCATTGATATCCATGGGAGGTAAGAAGAGGAAAGAGATTAGGGGAGGGCATTTTAGGTGTTTTGAAAAATATAAAGGAAAATGGCCTTGGAAAATTCAATTTCCCGCCAGATGTCCTTATTTGAAATGTAAATGAAAAACATAAGTCCTGATTTGAAATATAATTTTTTTTCCTGATTTGAAATCTAAAAAAAACTTGAGCCCTGTTTTAAAATTTTTCCTTAAAAATAAACTTTTCATTAGTTTCTATTCCTCCAAGATTGAGAATGCCTTATTGCTTGATTTGAAGGCCAATGATATCAACCTTTTGCGCATAGATTATTCAGACAAGAATACCTTTCAAACGCCTTTTCAGTTTTCGCGCAGAGGTATCATCATCAAAGCTTTGTCTGGAGAATTCAAGTTCCCTTTGTTAAATGCAATTGAACTCATATAGATTGACGACATAATGGATCTCGCTTAACATGCTAGATATATAGTTTTAAAAAAATTGAAATCTCCAAATTGGAATAGAGAATTTTATGTAGATAAAATTTCAAATGAGGACTTAAGTTTTTGCGCTATTTCAAAAAAGGAAAAAAGTTTTAAAATTTCTTAAATTAGTTCTTAAGTTTTTTAGTAAATTTCCAATTAAGGACTTTCAACCATTTAAAGGTATTTTCAAGCGACTCTTTCCCTCGATTTTTTTAAAATACCTAAATTACCCTTCATTCAAAGCAATGGCATGATTTCGGCAGCCACTACATGCAACCAATAGCCAAGGGGTCCAAAGGCGGACCTACATATAGGTGTGGGAGCTTCAGCCCCACCAAACTAAAAAAAAGCCCATGAGTACTTATTTAAGCCCATCCAACCCAGCCCCACTTAAAAATTTGTCCAGCCCCCATCATTTTCCCCCAATTCTCTCTCTCTCTCTCTCTCTCTCTCTCTCTCTCTCTCATATTCAAGTTCTTTTCAGGATGATTTCAAATCAAAGAAAGTTATTTTACATTTAGATTGTTTGGATGTATTTCAAAAAATTATCAAAATCCGTTAAAATGTAAAAGATATGAAATTCATCGTATTCATGATTATCACAAATCTGAGAATGTTAATGATTTAGATCATAAAACTGTGACACATGAATTTTTTATATATTATATTTTCACAAATTACTCAAAATCCACAATTTTTGATAATCATATCCAACTAACTAAAATAGTACAAATAAATCCATTGGGTGAGATATGATTACCATACCGTGCTCATTTAGATTAGATTACCTTTTGACACATTTGAAAAATATGGCCCACTAATAAGACCTAAAACCTTATGAGTGATGCGTGACTATGTTGTTTCCAACACGACTTTGCTTCTTAATTTCTAAGCTTACAAAGGAATGTGATTCAACATCATTTTCAAGCATGATTTTGAGCTCAAATCAAGCCTATTTAGATTTACACAAACTTTATTTTTATTAATATAACGTAACTTAAGTTAAAATGGGTTTGAATATTGTTGACATATCCACTTTTATTTATTTAAGTACTTTAGTACTTGGGCCTACAGTTCCACCCTACAAACTAATACCTACCTTTTGATCATTTTCTTTATTTTTATTTAGTTATATACGATGGTTAAGACGAGCGATCGAGCCAATGGTTTTCTTATGTTTCAAAACGACACCTTCGTTTCAGAAGGATGGAAGAAAGAGAATACAGAATTTGACATAGTGTTGCCTCTTTATCCGGTATGGAGTTATTGTAATTTCTTTAATAGCTCTTTATCTCGTATGGAGTTAGTGTAATTTCTTTAACGGTCACTAAAACGCTGAAACTCATGTTTCATGTAATTGTCTTAAATAAAAAAGATTATTTTTCAAATCCCCCTCAAATGAAAATCTTGGATCCGCCACTGCTTGCATAGCAGGTGACGACTATGACAACAAACTCATCCATTAGCCATTCCTTCCGATCATCCATGCTGACGTGCACAAAAAATCAGCTACATGCAATATCATCCCTCAATTAAGAGCCTGATGTAGATCTATCTAGCTCCAATTCGTAGATCTATCTAGCCCCAATTCATTCACAGCGGCAATGCCATCACTTTGAGCATGGGTGGTGGCGACATCTTATCCGCAACTTTATCCAATGTGGCAGTGATTTTATCAACAGCCCATGACAAAATTTCAACATAACTAATTTCCCCCTTAGTTCTGCGTCCAGAGTATATGTGGCATTAGAAATCATCTTCTTTTCTTTGATCTAGAAGACAACCCTGTGGCCTTCTAAAGTTAGGCGAATCACCATAGAACAGGAAGGGTGATTACATCTAAGCTCTTGGACAATTTGATGCCTCATCAATGTGAAGAAAAGTGGAGGAAAAGCTTGCAAGCCGGCTAACCGCGGATTGGGTAGTGGAGAAATCCAAAATTTTGCTCCTTGTATTTCCAAAACTGCCCATTCTTCAATTCTCATCTTTTCAAGTCCAATGCTAGTAGTAAATGACACATTGAGTCTTGTTTATTGAATATCTAATTTGTTTAACGCACAGCACACCCTCTTTGTTTTTGGGATAAATTCAAATTTTATTCCAACATGAATTGTAAGCTTATATATATATATATTATATGAATAAAATTTATAAAAAAAAAAAAAGCATGCATTTTACACATCATGGCACACTTTCTGAGCAAAAAGTTGAGATTGTTAGAGTCCAAATTTTTCAAGCCCCCCTCAAATGAAAATCCTAGGTCCGCCACTGATGGGGTCACTTGGTTGTCCTTAATCGCCGTGAGAATGCCGTTGAAAGAAATGGGGAAAATATAGAGAAGTGAATGAGAGTTTTATTTCAATGAAGAGTAATTTGTATATTCTTAAAAATTAAGGGAAGAAGTTGCCAAAAAATAGCTTTAAATGAATGAATGTCCTTAATTGAAAACCTCATAAAAAAAACTTAGGGACTAATTTGAAAAGTTTTTAAATTTGTGTCATTTTTCTAAATAAGATAAAAACTTGAGGCCTTGATTGAGAATCTTCATGTTCTATATATAAAATCTTCAAGCTCTTTTCATTAGGAAAAATTGGATTTCCAAAATGGGTAAGGAATCTTTCAATATGAAAGAAAGTTAGGCTTTTTCGTACAAGAGAACTTTCCCATGTGGAAAAAAAAAAAAAAACACGGAACTTTGAAAATCTCAAGTTTTCCATCTGAAGTTTTTTTCATAAAGACTTCCAAAACAAACAAAAGTAACCCAAGAATTTTGTCTTCTTCCCCAAAGTAGCTTGCCTTCCCAACTTATTACATAACAATGGTTTTGGATTCCCACAACCTTTAAAACACCTTTCAAAAGACATGTATTGTCTTTTGTCTGTATTTTCAAGTTTTTCTTTCACATTTTAAGGGTATTCAATATTCATGCATGTATTCTTCCTTTCTCTGCTCATTGTATCCCCATTCCCCACACGTCTCTCCTCCATGTTTTGTATTGTTCTCTCAAAATTTTAAGGGTATCCAATATTGAGATTGCGATGGTGAATGCTCCATGAAAGAAACACAATGACTATTTTTAAATACAGACTCCTTTTTATTTTATTTATTTTTCACATAGAATATCCGAGTCGTCCCATAATGGAAATGACTTCCTCTCGTATAGGAAATCCCAAAGAGGCATGCATGCATATCCAATTTTACGATGGCACAAATCCTATTAGAGTAAAATCTGATAACATCCCCACTTTTCAGTTCAAGCAGTTCACATTTTTAAAACATGAGACAATAGCACAATTACATCTAATCCTCTTTTTGATATCAATACGAGTGTGTCAAATAATTCGGACTCCTTTAATTGCAATAAGAGGTATTCTGTAAATTCCAAAAATCCCTTTCTTCATTTCCTAAATCAAGAATCCATTCCGTTTTTCTGAGTATTGTGATTGCTGGTGAGGCTCCAAAGTGGGCCCACTTATTTGAAAATGTGGACCACTCATATAAATGCACTATAAATATATGGTACAACTTGATATGTTTTAAACCCACGGTAAGATTCAGTAAATATACACTTAGATCCTCATAAAAAATAAATTATTTTGTGTGGGGTATAATTATATTCTTTTGAAATTTGGAAATGGCCCATCCAAGAGGGGGCACGTTTTGCTACTTAAACAAGCATTATACTTGCAAAGGTTAATAAAAACATGTTCCCTGTTTTTACACAATAAGTGGGATATCTTTAGAAACTACGGATTTTTACAAAAAAATAAATAATAATCTTATACTTATAATTTACGGAACAGTAAAGAAATCTAGAAGTCAATACCTTTCACCCTTGATGTGAAGACTTGCAATTCCACAAAAATATCATCAATCTTGAGAGAGAGAGAGAGAGAGAGGAGCAAAATGGCTTCCTGAGCTGCTTTACAATCTCCAAGCCTCCTCTTTGTCCTCTTGTTGTCGTCAAAACCCCTAGCTACAGGGAGCAGCAGTAGCAACAACCGACTCTCAATTCCTCCTGTAGAAATGGTTGTGATGCCTTTGTCCTGTGTCTCCATCCACTGGGAATTGGATTGAAGCGAACTAGCCTCCTCTCCCATCTATTGCTCCTTGGTTACTCCTCCATTCATGTGGTCTTAGTTATTTTGCATTTTGTAATCTCTTCTTTAAGTCGGGAATGAATTAATTAATAAATAGATTTAGCTTCCATTGCCTATATTTGAAAAATGCAACCAATCCTCAAATAAACTCGTACTTGTCTTCAAACCATAGTTGTCTATTCGGATCCGATCGTCATTTTGGTCCATCATCAAAGATGGAATATCTCGGTATTCTTGGAAATTCGGCAAAACTTTTCATAGTAACTTTTCAGAGTAATAAAAAAATAAAGATATATAATAGAAAAATAAAAATAAAATATAACTTATGCATGTTTCTTGATATGAATATTGAGAAAAAAAATAAAAAATGTGCTATAAACTGAAATGGACCGGGATGAACTATTGAGATGGACCGAAATGACAAGAATTCAAATTGAATTTTTTCTTGCTCCATTTCGTTTCGAATGGAGGACCGGAACGAAAAACTCCGATCATTCTGGTCGAAACGAAACGAAATTGACAACTATGCTTCAAACACTTAAGAAATCAACCCACCAACTCAAATCAAAATAAAAAGGGGAATCCGCGCCAACTAGAAATGCATTATAATAAGAGTGACGATAATGTGCGTGTGCATGTGTGTGTGCGTGTGTGTATATATATATAGAGAGAGAGAGAACTTGTCCCGTGAGGATGGTCCTCACGGTCTTACGGTGAGGACCATTGAGTGGGGCCTACCTTGGGACCCCACTGATCATGAGACAAAGGGGGGTTGAAAGATATAAGTGGGATCAACGTATATATCATATTTGAAGTCAATCTAATACTTTTAGGCCCTTCATCTATGATACACAAGTTTTACAATTTTATATCAAACAACAAAAATTGACCTTCAATCCAACAGTTCAATTCATTTGAATTTGGACAAATATATAGGATTCAATGACTATCGGGGGGTTGTGTGTATGTGGTCCATTTGAATGGTTTATAAGGTGGGCCCTATTAGGTGTTCTTCAACGTGAGAACTATCCTCAAATGACTGATTTCCAATAAATACATATGTGTGTGCGCTCGCTCTAGCAAATCAATGATATTTTTGTGGAGTTACAGGTTTCACAACCGCTCTTGCAAATCAATGATATTTTTGTCAATGATATTTTTGCGGAGTTATAGGTTTCACAAAGAGGGGAAGGGATGACAATATGGGGACTACACTCATGATATCACTGTTAAAGGCATTTTCATGGTATAAAAAATAATAATAATAATAAAAAAAAAAAAAAAAAAAAAACTGACATCCTCTCTTGAAGTAATTTGCGGATGGTTCTTAAAATTTCTTTACTACCTAATGGATTATAATTTATAAGCTTAAGTGTTCTTGTAAAAATCCCTAAAAAACTATAGTGGGATATAAACTTGACAAAGTCAAAGTTTCTCAAAATGAAATCCCAAAACAATGTATCCGTTGAGCGAGTAGTAGTTTCTGGTGGACCATTTGAGGGGTGTTGGTGCCAGTGACCATGGAATATACAAGGCAAGAGAGATTGATTATTCTTGTCAATCTCCATATCCTGTGCCTCCCTCCATGTATCATCGCAGCGGGTGCTCCGTCGTCTATGAGAAAGATTATTGTCATTAATTGATACAGAGGACAATGGAAAAATGAGTAGTTATGCTATTTGAGGGAGGAGATGATCAAAACCTCAATTTCTCAATATTAGTTTTTGATGTTCCTCTCTATGCCTGAAATCTGCCTCTTTAGAACTATCTTCTTAAGAAAATGCAACTTGAACCCATACAAGGTTGCAATACTTAACACAATGACAACAATGACAGCGTTCCATCAGAATTAACTTCTCCATGTATAATTGTGTAGGGTTTTAATTTAATCATCTTAGCTTAGATCTGAACTGGTGGTTAATAATGTTTAAATGAATTAGTATTATGCTTTTTTGTAAATGATTCACTTCCAAAGATACCACGTGCACTGAATTAATTAATTCTTCTTATCTAATTGTTTGTTTTGTTTTGGTATAGATTCTTATCTACTTGTTGTAATCACTAAAAACTATTGTAATCCGCAGCTACACGCAATGCACTCATGGGTCCCTTTCTTTAAGTAATCAAACAACACAAAGGGCTGAAAAGCTAATAATCTTGATTAAATCCTAAATCTCAAACCCGAAATCCTAAACCCATCATGATATAATATCCAAATTGCATATGAATTTATGAATGCAACATGGCCCCATCATTTAAACGAATTCAAAATCTTATATCCAAAACTTAAACGCTAACTTATAAAAATTAGAAAATTTGTAGTGGTCATGGCACATGTGAGTGATTCATCGGTACAAACATGACATCCAAAGTCCACCCCCCTAGGAGCTAGCCCTAACCCACATAGACTGCGAAACGTAAAAGTGCAACCCAGGCCGTGACAAAAACACAACTTATTTTAAAAGGGCAACTCTTCAAAGATGTCTGGGCACTTTTCCTTTTAAAAAAATCCCCACCTCCCATTGGCCCCACCTGGATGCACCAAAGTCAAGGGGGTGCAAAAAGATAGTTTTAAATATCCAACTGTGATAGATTAAGACATAATTATCCGGGTCATAAAATACAAAAGGTGAGATTAAAATATTATACAAAAAGCAATTATTGTGATATTGTCAATTCATCACCCTTACATCATCACTAGCCACTGTGTTACGAGTAAAAGGTAAGGGTCAAGGGATGGCATTAGAGCGCAACAAGTCATCAACTACTTAACAAAAATACCTTACTTGAGTGGTAAGGAGCGGCTGTTCTCACCTTATTTATCTGCACAAGGTTCAAATATTACCACATATGTGGACTTTATTTCTTTACTCCTTTTCCACATGAGTAGACTCTCTTATCATGTTTGGGGCTCTCTTTTGGGTTTCGGCCCAATTGGCTGGGGATGCCCAGCATAAAAAAAAAATCAACCAATCCGAACTTCTTCCCTCTTTGGGGAGGAGGAGGACTTAACGGCACACCGACGGACGCCGTCGCAGGGCCGTTAGGATCGGAGAAAAAGAGGGTGAGGGCAACTTGGTAATTTGAGCCTGTTAGGTTATTTAATAGGTTTTGTTTTGAAGGTTGGGTCTGATTGGTCAGTTGATTGACTTGTATAAACATGCGTATGGAAAAAACCGAGGATTTGATAGAAAGCCCACAACACATGATTCGTCCCCTGCTGAGGTGGGGACCGCTAATGTACCTATTGCAATCCGAAAGCGCGAGAGGACAAAACGGACAGCTGTATGGTGGTCCCCATTTAATTTGGATGTTCTCATGCTTGACAAGTCATCATCATCTTCTATTCCAATTTCCACCACCTAAACTTGAACCAGATACGGACTGACTAGTGATTGGTTCACATTGCTCTCCTCATGTTTCAGTCTTCCATACGTATGGTTGATGTTTTACAAGCTCCCTGTAGTTGGTAGTTCCGTGCCCTACATGATGTGGGGGTGGCAAATGGGTATCCGATTGGAATAAGGTGGGTAAAAAAAATATCGCTCTCTCTTTCTTTTTTCTTTTTTTTTTGTCAATTTGGGAAATTCGGATTCAAATTCAAACTCAAACGTAACACTAAGATATGGAGGAAGATTAAATTCTTACATCACTACAAAAAAAGAGAATTCTAGTGGTGGTAATTTTTTTTTTTTCCCTTCTCTAGAACTGTTTTATAGAGACAGAATATGCTTTTCTCCACTAAAATGACATTTTTATTGGTGGTTGAAGAAAACCATTATGAAAAAAATACTTTTAGCGGGGGTTAATGGCGTTTTGTCCGCCACTGAAAGTAACTTTTAAAAAAATATAAAGTTTCAAGGGCTTATGTTACTTGAGTACATAATATTGCTCTTTCATAATTTACTTAACTTTCAACATTCATCAACTAATACCTTCACTTATATATTAAAAAATATCGTACTACTCAAAACTTGTAACAATTTGTTACCGTGACTATATATACACTCATGCATTTTAAACAAAAACACAAGTACAAGCCCATGTGACTTAGCACAGCTTAAACTTGACGATAGAAACTCAATTAATTCTAAACATTAGATTTAGAGGATGAGAGAAAGCAACCCGGCCCCCAATCAAAGTCGAAGATAGACTATTCTTCCACCCTGCTACCTTTATTTGTTTTTAGTGAGTGTACTTTCTTTTTTCGTGTTCATAAAAATGGACTGGGAGTTTGACCAAGTAAAATGGATATTTCAACATGTTGGGATTTGGTTCGGTTAAAGCTGTTTACCCTTAAAATGAACTACTTTGTGAATTGTGAGCTTAAACAATCCAACCATTTTAAACCATTTAAGCCAATTGGTTAAAAAAAAAAACAAAAGCCTGTCCAATGAAAAAAATCGGGGAGAATTTACTTCTCTAATGGCTTGTTTCATGATTATAATGCCCTTCTTAAGTCATGATTCACAGTTAAATTATAGAGATGTTTGTTTGCATTAAATACATTTGAATGGAATGGAACGTATAGGAATTTAAAATGAAATGATCACCACCAAAGGATTATTTAAGGAGATGGGTATAAAATGAGGAGTGAAAAATATAAGGTGGAGGTTGTTATTGATGCAATAGCGATCAGACTACCAAGTGCATGATTTACATGGATGGGAATAGAAAATTTACCCGATTGGGTAGTGGCCCCAGGAACCCACACCCACCGGTGTTTTGTTGGGAAAAAATGGCAGGTGGAAACCTCCAAGGCCAAGTACAGGAAAAAAGATCTCGAGAATAACGAGAAAACGTCCTGCTTTACACCCAAACAAACGCCCTTCTCAGTTCCACATTTCAACATAGGAGTTGTGGTCCTCAGCTATTAACTTTCTTTCCTTTTTATGCAAATTGCAAGCCCTTTCATTTTTAATTCAACCTCTCTATCTCTCTGTTTATTCATCTTTCATCTTTCATCCTTCTCTTCCTTCTGTATGTACACTTTCTACATCCTCAAGTACCAGTAATAGAGAGGAAGCAGTCAAGGATATAGAGGACTAATAAAAAGCTCAAGAGATGCAACAACAAGAACATCAGCTTGGGATGGAGCTAGGGGTGGTGGGGATGATGGGTGGATCCATGTTGACACAGCCCGAAGAGGATCAACAACAGCAATTAAAATCCGAGATCGCGAGCCACCCGCTCTGTCATCAGCTCCTGGCTGCTCATGTAGGCTGTCTCCGTGTCGCGACGCCGATCGATCATCTCCCCCTCATCGAGGCGCAGCTGGCACAGATGCACCGTCTTCTCCGCTCCTACCAATCTCACCACCACCACCACCACCAATTCCTCCCTCCGCATGAGAAACAAGATCTGGACAACTTCCTTGTAAGAATCACAAACACCCCATCTTCTAATTTTTTGTTTTGGGTCTCCAAATTCTTGTTTTGGGTTTGAATTCTAAGGGAAGAGTTGTTTGTTTAATTTGTCAGGCGCAGTATCTGTTGTTGTTGAGTTCTTTCAAAGAACGGCTTCAGCAGCACGTCCAAGTTCATGCCGTGGAGGCTGTCATGGGTTGCAGAGATATAGAGCAGTCATTCCATGCTCTCACTGGTTTGTTCACTTTCTCCACTGCCCCTTTTGTTTCCTTGTTTTGGGTATTTCATCCTCTTTTTTTTAGTTTCTACAGTTTTATTTTAGGTGGGTTGTGCAACTTCTTACTTTTTTAACTTCTATGCATTGAATATGAGAGAGAGAGAGAGAGAGAGGGAGAGATGTTTGTACTTTTAATTAGTAGGAGGAGTGGGAGTGGGAATGGTAGAGATGGGCCACCAAGATAATATTGTGGTGAGGATAGGTTAGTTAAGTTAGGTCGGCCGTAGGTGCAACAGACAAATTTGTTGCTTTGTTCAATCCTTTGCTTTTGATTACTTTGCTTTTTTGGGAGGTTTTATATGCATAATTTATATGTTGAGTGGCTTGAATCTCTAACGAGAGACTAACAACCAGATCTAATACATAATCTAGCAAGTTAAGGAGAAATGATCTGGATCACAACTGATTGGATTGTAAAAAAGTTGCAGGTCTATGAAACCCCACATAGGACTAGCAACTTATCTATCTAATAGAAAATCTTGTATCATCAAATAGAATTAATTCTATAAAGAAGTACACAAAAGTATTTCATTCGTCCCTTTGATACTGTTGTGAGTATATTATAGTCATGTAATACTTCTAGCTAGATTGACTACTATCTTCCAGTGACCATGGGAGTTACAGAAATTTATGGAAAACATATCCATATAGTGGTAAGTAAACACCATCCTTCATTTATTTGAAGTTAATGGCTGAGGAGTTGCTTAAGGAGAATCAAGTAACAAATTGAGTCTATAATATGCTCATTATTGATAGAATACAATGAGGATATATATATATAGTGGGTCTTCAACCTAACCATTAGGTTACAGATCATCATCGTGTCATTTGGTTTGCTCACTCTTTTGGTCCATTTTTCTTGTATGAAAGTATTTTTCATCATGTTACTTTCACAGTTGTAGATATGATCCTTTATGGCTATCTACAACTTTTTTGGTAATATAGTAACAATAATTGGAAGTTTTCCTTTGCTATATTCTGGACTCAAACTCATGCACTCTCTTTCACACACCCATGTATCTAACTAGAGATACCTATTAAATCAAGAAATATAAGGCTAAATTAGAATTGATAGAGTTTTCCTTAAAAAAATGCCACTGGAAGAAATATGAGAGAGAGAGAGAGAGAGAGATTCATAAGAAATCCTGCATATTCTCAACTGTTATCAGTTTCCGTGTAAGATCAAATGGGATAATTAAAGATTTTCAATCCTCTACTAGTTAAGCTATCCTAATTCCTGAGCCATTCTAGACACAACATTGTATTAGAGGACTTGGGTCCTAGCTAGTCAATTAAAGGAACTAAATGGGATAACTAAAGATTTTCTTCTAGGATCTCGAAGAAGAAGACTATCTGTCTAAGAGTAATGATATGTGCTGTGTGATTTAGCATTGGAAACATACACATTTTTTATTCCAATAGGGCTACATAATCTGAAAACAACTTGGCATGGATTAGCTGAAGTTCTGAATAAATACTTAACAATTTTCATCAAAATTCAAAATATTAACTCAAACATTACATTTTATATTTTTCTCAATTATCATCATCATCAAAGTTTTGTTCCAACTATGTTGGGTTGACTACCATGTTTTTTCAGTATTGGATTTTTTTCATTCCTATAACACAATATGCTTATCATCTCTTAATGCTAAAACAACATTAAGCTAGAAGTCAGGACCACGGCTGTTGTTGAGTCCACTAGTGCTACCACTTTAGGGCCACAGGGGTGTTTACCCGATTTTCTTCTAGGCCCAGAGAGATTTGTCCTGCCCAAAAGGTTAGGAACCCTCCAATAACCAAAAAAAAAAAAAAAATCACTTAATGCTAAAACCATGACTTGGTCTATTGTACCATACTGTCATTTTAAGGAAAAAAATCATTATCTATCATACAGTGGGTGTCTTTCATTAATACAATACACTTACTCTTCATAAACGGGAAAAAAAAAAAAGATCTATAGCTACAGCATAGTGATTTAATTTATTAATTATATACATTACTTCATGTATGCATTGTGAAACAACAAATATCATTCATATGAAGAATGTTTTTTTTTTTTTTTTTTTCTAAAATAAAGATTTTGTTAGCTTCTACACCTTATCTGTGCCATTTAAGTATGACATTTGTAATTTTTTGATGTGTAAAGTTATTTTAGTTCTCCATTCAAGAGAACATCTCGCCATTCAGAAAAAAAATTTCTGAATCAGAATGTGTAACTAATGCTAAAAATACTTTTAGTAGATATAACTAACTATAAAAGAGTATGCAGTAATATAATTGTTCTCCTCCTAGTGAGTAAATTTTTTAACAACCCACAAAGCATAAACTTATCCAGTGAACCATCTTTGTTTAATTTCATTTTGTTTAGAAAAAAAAAGAAAGAAACCATTCGCATTTAACAGCCTTTTCCTTTAGAAAATAACTAGAGAAACAGGTACATAATCGCACCATGGCCCAAAGAGAACTAGTTATCATGATATATCTATCTTCTAGATATGAGTATCTTCTTCTAGTTTGCTTGGATCTTTGAAAGGGTTTTCACTAGATAATATATACTTCATATATTGTAATGTCATGTTTTCACTGGATAATATATACTTCATATATTGTAATGTCATGTTTTCACTGGATAATATATACTTCATATATTGTAATGTCATGATAGATACTAAAAAGGAGTGACAAACAAAGCTAAGAAGGAAGGCTACTTTATGAACAATTTGAAAAGGGAAATTGTAGTGTCTCATGGGCGAGCATGATCATCCCCTGATGTTGAACCTCGTAGTCGTAGTCTAGTTTTCGATATTCATTAGATTACTTAGAAAAGTGCTTGGCATAGTTGAAGGTACTGGGGAGCCCATAAGAGAAAGTATTAAAGTAACAATGATATCGTCTGAATATTTCTCTCTTATTGATGAACTCTTTTGATCATGAGGACTAGATCAATAGCCTAAAGGCCATACTATTCCTTGAACTCACATTGGCTGTTAATTGGGGACCTAGACAATTCATGGGGAAGTTCAACAACTTTTTCTGCCAATGTGCCTACAAACAACTGAACTCCCCTTATTCATTATTATATCTATCCTTGTACCTTTTGATTTTTCTCTCACTGTTGTGCAGACATTCCAATCTGAATAAAGGAGTAAAACCACGAAAACATAACTTGAAGAAATGAAATAACACTGCATAAGTAACTAGGAACACATTAACATGCCTTTTCAGGGTTGAACTTGAATGTCTCTTGAAAATTCATATGTGAACTTAATACAGGATTGACACTTGGAGAAGGAACTGGTGCAACCATGTCAGATGATGAAGATGATATGCAGATGGAATGCACTTTTGATGGCGCCACAAATGGACATGATTTGATGGGGTTTGGTCCACTGCTTCCAACAGAAGCAGAGAGATCCTTAATGGATAGAGTTAGGCAAGAATTGAAGGTTGAACTAAAACAGGTGCGGTCCTTTAACCCATCATTTGACCCTCTCAAGGCATCATTTTCTACTTCGTATGCAGTAACATATTTTTTTGTTGGAAAATGTGGTGGATGGTGTTTCTATTAGGAAGATGTGTGTCATTGGTCGTTTAGTGACAAGTAGTTTGGCACTTTAGGGTATCTTACTAAACAGAGAGAGAGAGAGAGAGAGAGAGAGGTGTTTAAATTCATATCCTTGATTGATCAATAGATTAACATTTTCAAAATTACTAAAACTTAGTGCTGAAAAGGAAATAATTAATACTTATTATAGAAAAAACTACACTCTAAAATATGCAATAATCAATGTTACTGTTAGTGGATTGCACTACCCTTACTGCTCATAGTAATAAAAGAAACAGTTTAAACGCCATCTTCTTGCGAACTCCAGGGTTTTAAGTCGACAATCGAGGATGTGCGAGAGGAGATAATGAGAAAGAGAAGAGCTGGAAAGTTGCCTGGAGACACAACTTCAGTACTAAAGAACTGGTGGCAACAACATTCAAAATGGCCATATCCAACAGTAAGTGGCTTCATCTACCAACTGATTCTTTTTAACATTAATGTCACATGATATTCCCAAAGATCAAGAAATGATTTCCTGAAGGGAAATTTCCACATCTTGGGAGCATTTGAATCTACCCCAAACCGTATTCGGTATGAATATATTGATAGATGGGTCATTTTGATTCCACCATGCATTTGGGGTGCCACAAACTGAAAGCTACAGCTTCTAGAATACTATTTTCTATTTTTCTTGTTTTGAGATTATCATCAATTTCCTGCTTTTCCACTTACGGCCTATTTATCTGTATTAGAATACATAGGATTCATATCATAAGTGGTTAAAAATGAATATCAAAGGTAAATTCACAAACAATGAGTATCAAATAACATTTCTTTGGGCCTATTTGTTTACGTTATAATAAATATGAATTGAATACATATGGTAGTTAAAAATGAAGATTAAAGATGAATTTAAAAAAGTAAACAGCAAATAACATTTTTTAGGAAAATAGAGTAAAAAGAAGCTCTTTGGTTCATGTTCATAGAAATTCACCTTTAATCTTCATTTTTAATGACCATATGTATTTAATTCCTATGTATTTTAATGCAAAGAAATAAAGCCTTTTAGAGAGATAAAACCAAAAGAAGATGAGAAATGAATATCTAGCCATTAACCTAATAATTTAAGACATAGGAAAGTAAATGTCCTATCTACATCTTCAACTTATATCCTCCGCCCCTCGCCCCTTTAATAATTCCTTGATAGATTTATTTCACCATAATTACCTATGTATTCAATTATTACGTATTCCAATGTAAACAAAACAGGCCCTAGAGTTTGTATGACATGGTAGTTACGTTACCTATCAGCTGATAGAAAACAGCAAGAGCGACCATGCTTTTCCATCAAGTGTTTGTTTTACACTATTACTTGGTAGTTACTTCACCTTGCGGAGTGCATTTTCAACTTCTAAACTCTGCACAGCAAATTTGATCGTTTTTAAACAACTGAGAATGGCATAAGTTGTGCTTCTGTCAACTCCCATTGAATTTCTATAATCTAGCAAAATGATTAATGGCTTGTTTGTCTATTTCCTAATGAGCTCCTATATATGAATTCATTAAGAAGCTGCTTCTATCAAAGGAGTATCAAAAGGGTCGAGGTTAGAGGAGTGCCAGTGGGAGCCATCAAATTGTTAGAAATTAATTTCATGGGCCGAAGGGTGGACAATCATCTCCCATCAAGGGGATATTTTGATGTTGTAGACCTCCATGCAGCTTCAATCCCCACCATGCCACCCAATTCCTTTGCTTTGATCCTTGACTCAAATCTCTTTGATAAGTGCATTTCTTAGCAAATCGTATTAACTCATTGCCAATTAAGCAAAATGGCTCCAAACAGTTCATTGTCAATAAAAATGAGAGTAATTTTGTGGATGTATTTTGAAGGAGGATGACAAGACGAAACTCGTGGAGGAGACGGGTTTGCAGCTGAAACAGATAAACAACTGGTTCATCAACCAAAGAAAGCGCAACTGGCACAGTCATTCTCAACCCGCTGCTGCTTTGAAGTCCAAGCGCAAGAGATAGTTGGATCATGGCCTCATAGTACATGGAACAATACACAGTATACATACATATCATGCATGGAGTAGTCTTTAAGTTGCGTAAATAGTCAGATCTTTCATTGAGGGCTAACATGTTGGTTAGCAGATATTGAAACATTGGCTTTGGGTTCATGATTATGAAAGTTCAAATCTAGTGCAGAAAAATTACATAGGTCTTGACATGAAACATGTAGTTCAGTTCGTGCGTAAAGATTTTCATCTCTTGGAATATAGAATAGGAAGAATAATGCTTCCAATCGGGGTACTTATGGGCGAGGCCAGTCCAACAACCTGATCCCAGCTGGATTTGGGCTCAGTTTTTTGGCTCAAGGTCTATACCTAGGCCTTATTGTCTGGCCAGATTATTAAATAGTCCTGGACTGGGTCTATATCTGCTTAAAATGCCAAAGTGGCCCAACATATTTAGCACAAAGGAATGAAGGTATTTTTGCAAATGGCACAGATGGAGCACATTCGAAGCTAGCCCACATTGGCTGGACTTGAACTCTGTTTTTATACCCTTGGGCTGTACCTGGTATTGGTTGTCCGTCTCAATTGTTAAATGGACTAAGCCTAGGGCTATTATACAATTATGCATGCTTAAGGGGCTGGCCCCTGGGTGTCGATATTTTTGTAAAATGTTAGCCCCATTAGAAACTCCCAGCCATCAGGTTCTAAGCGGATACACAAGCCCTTGGATCGATACTGGGTTTCCAGTTTAGAGTATCACTCCTGAGGAATTGCTCAACTTAGCAAATAAACAAATAACAATAACAGTCATAAATTTCTCTTCATCATCAAAGTCTTATCCTAATTATATTAGAGTGGGCTGCATGAATTCTGGTTCTCCATTCTTATCTCTGAGCCAAATCAACCTATTTACCAAGAAAAAAATAAGTTAGTGGTTCACATCAAGATGGTAAAGAGAGTCTCTGCCTGTGATGTCCTTACTTACGGTCAAAACCACATTCAGGTGATATTGATAAAGCTTTTAAAAAAAAAGTTTGGAAAAGCCAAACTCTTTCATACTGTGGGGTCTGCATATCATCAATTTAAATTATTTCACACACACCTACTACCCAGAATAGGCATCCGTTTAGTGCTTCTTACAAACTCGGGTAAGAGAAAATTTCTCCTGTTTCCAATACTGGATTTAATCAACTTTAACAGCTATCTGGAGAAGGAAGGGTTGTCAGTTTCTTGGCTACCCTGCCTCTCACCTTACTGCGACCGACTTGTTCCACATTCATGTGTGCGGGCTCTTTCTCTCTGTGCGGGGGCTCTCTTCAGTCCTGGCTCACTAAGCTTGGATCCAAAAAAAAAAAGAAAGAAGAAGGGAAATTATCTAATCATTTTTAGCATCCTACTGGTGTCCCGCAAGGCAGACATCTGGATTTTTGGTCCCTGCCTTTAAGAGATTGGGAATCCAACACCACCCTTCTATGTGACTCTTGCAGTGAAAATTATACTATTCATTTTAAACTTTGAAACCCTTTTTTATGCTATTGAATAGGAGGAATTGCAAACTATCCCCGTCCTAAAATAGCCAAATCTATCAGCCCAGAGCTGACGGTCCTTCGCTGTACTTTGCCTGTATTACCTCCACTATAGTACTAGGTGCTCCGCCACATATTGCATCTCTTCCCAGGGTCAATCCCTAACACTTAAAAGTAAGCTGCGATACTACTTACTTACCACTGGGCTATTCCATGTTTCTCTACAAACTTAGAAACCCTGTCAGAGTAAAATATAATGATATTTTATCGACATCTAATTAATGGTGCACAAATAGAATGATAATTCATCGTTGCCTACTTCATAGTGCACTCTTCTCATTCCTCTTATCTTTTATTGGGATGCATACGGTGGGCCCACAGAAAGTGGGGCATGCTTGTAGCTGTTGGCCTTAGGGTGTGCGTATGACCTTTGAGCGTAGGGATCCTACTTCGACAATTGGGACAGCTTATCTCTGACAAAACAATTCTAACTTCCTAATGAGAATTTGATAAATGCAATGGAAAGAAACCACAATGTCTGATTATCCTTTACCTCCTATATATATATATATATATTTATATGATCTGATCTATCTGCAGTGCCCCAGTGGGTCCCATCAAATCAACGATCCATCGATCAAACTACAAGAATCATGCTTGTCATGTCTTTAGTGACATTTCTATAGAGATATTTGCATGCACGATCATCTTCGACCACAAGACACAGCTAAAAACTTGATGGCACGTTCCCAGCTGACCACCCACTTTCTCCTATGTCTAGGTGTACAATAAATACATTTTTAATGGCATTTCTCAGAAATACCCTTCTTCTGCATGCCCCACAGATTAAAATACAAGCCTGACTTTTCTTCTGCTTTGGATAATAGAATGTGGGGCCCACCATATGAAGAACCTGGACCCACTGAGTTGAGTTTAGCTGCCATGGTTTGATGATCTGGACCATTAATAAGAGTGGCCTTTGTGAAACAAGGCATACCCCTTAATAAACTAAGTTGGAACAACAGATGTGGACAATTTCAAGGACAAGGGCTATTTGGGTCTTCTCACTAGAAGTCAATCATTATCTTTTTAAAGTCTAAGTCTAACCATAAACTGATGCTATTGCATATCTTTCAGCAGCAGTAGCTCAGGCATTTATACTTCTCTATATATATAAGCCCAAGTTGGCTGGCAATGAAAATGCACACATACAACCTCCCCTGCGTCAAGACTCAAAGGCAACTTTAAAGCCTTCCGGTGACTAAAAGCATGGTTCCTTCCTCTTCATGGGGCCTAGTTTTCCTCTTCATCTACACATTGATGATCTTGAGAAAGACGGCGGCATAGGCCGGATTCCACCCGACGGCTTGGTCCCTCGCCCACGCCACATTCTACGGCGACGAGACTGCATCCGACACCTTGGGTATGAACCATAACACCTAGTGTATCAGCCAATATGGAGCGAATTCCCCCCACAAATCATCTTACCCTGCAACATTTTCTCTTCAATCATCAACCCATATCTTTTGGTTTGGTTTCAGGTGGCGCTTGTGGTTATGGAAACCTGTATAGTACAGGGTAAGGAACTGACACAGTGGCCTTGAGCACAACCTTGTTCAACAATGGATATGGCTGTGGAACATGTTATCAGATACGATGTGTAGAATCTAGTGCATGCTATTGGGGGTCTCCCTTCACCACTGTAACTGCTACAAACCTTTGCCCACCCAACTGGTCCGAGGACTCCAATGCAGGTGGCTGGTGCAACCCGCCGCGCACGCACTTTGACATGTCCAAGCCGGCTTTCATGAAGATTGCCGATTGGAAGGCCGGCATTGTGCCGGTCATGTATCGCCGGTATTATTCTTCTTCCTCACCTGTTAGATTAACATCCCCTTGGCACTTTCACTACAAGATGGCTTGTAAAGGGCCCTGTAACTGAAATCTATGTATGAACTAATTTTTCCCTTGTATCTTGAATTCTTGATTAATAAATAGTAGATGGACCATACCCAAACACCTGTTTACCTGAGTCTATATATCATATGCATTACGTAATATATAGTATGTAAATAGCATATATTAAGTGATATATTTAACAATAACATAGTTGGGTCTGGACCCGGGTATACCTTGACCCATCTAAACCTGGTCTAGCTCAGACTCGCATAAGAATATATTTTGGTAAGTGCTATTTTAATTTTTGGTGGAGCATACTACCCCATCACCAAACGATGTGGCAGATGGATGAGGATGTTGTGTGGGAAAAACACCGTAATGACGAAGTTAAGCAACGATCACGGCTAAGCTCCCCGAGCTCCTCAGCTTCTGTGGTGGAAGATCGTCAGCTCGGCAGTTCGGCCAATACCTTGGCAGCTCGGTAAATCAGTCCAGCTTGCAAGGTCGGCACCGCAGTTCGGCAGCTCGGTATGAGTGCCAGCCCGGTACAATGGCGCACCACGGCCAAGCTATCCTTGGTCCCAGGCCACAGCATCCCCAGCCACAGCACTAGAGTTAGAGTGGGCCGCCATTCTCCTCCTAGAGTCAGAATGGGCCGCCATCTACCTTCTGGAAATACGGCGCGCCCTGACAGATATGGGCGGTCATTTATGGCGATAGGATTGCTCATTTATGGTGATAAGAGGTGTGCTTTATCATTCCTGTACGCCAGCCGGCTGAAGGCGTGGAAAGTGAAGTAGGGTGTTGTCCGCTCCACCTACTGCTGCCTGTCAGGGTATGGGGGGATGGGACCTCACCTCACCTACCCCCACTCACAGAGAGAATGAACGAGGAACACTCGCCTATATATGCATGGGATCAGCCCCATGAGAGGTACGCACTACGCAATACACAGCCCGCTACTTTCAATATCACACAAACTCTCATTCCTCTCTTCCTCCTCCTGTTTAGTTTTCTCAGAGCTAACTCAGGCATCGGAGTGCCTTCGGCTCACGGCAGCCAGGGCCTCTGACCCAAGTTTTTCTCCTTCCCTTTCAGGTTATTGGAGTTCAACATTCCCCGTCCTAAGGAGTTTTACCTCAACCTCATCCTAATCTAAGTAGGTGTCGTTTTTACCGCCTACAGTTTGGCGCCGTCTGTGGGAAACTGAACAAAAAGCTTGTAAACACCATGCCTCCGAAAACCAGAAATGGCGAAGGACCTTCCAAGGGCAAGGCTGTGTCCACACAGCCTACGCTGGCGCAAAATCTTCCGCCTCCTCCCCCTCGGCAAAGGAGGTCTGGCGGGAGGTCTCTCACGGTCCAAACAGCGTCACAATCCAGGGAAGTAACCATGCTCTCCCTTCGTGACGTTCCACCTCCAGAACAACCCCACCATGGCCATAAGCGGCCCGCGCAAGGTGACAAGTCAGTCACCAAACCACAGGAGAAGTCAGCCCGGGCTAGATCGCAGTCTCATCATCAGGCCAGCCTTGAGCACAACGAAGACCCCCGCCTGACGGATATCAGAGCACAAAACCTCCTCATCCAGGAACAGCGTGAGCTTATCGAACGGCTCACGCAACGGCTCGAAGGCAAGAAGGATCAGAGCCCGCCGCCCAGGCGTCCGGGCCACGGACAAGACCTGAGGCACGTCCTCAACAATAAGAGGCGTGACCGAGACCAAAAAGAAGAAGGCTCCAGCAGCAGCCACATACATGAAGGGCCAAAGAAGCAATGCCAGGGGTTGGAGGACGATGAACTAAAGAAGTGGATCGACCAGCAGGTAAAGCAGACTGTCCGCCAGAATTTGGAAACTGCTGGTATCGACCGGGACCAGTATGCCACCTTTGAAGCTGAAGATACTGGCGCTTCTCCTTTCTCTAGGGAGATAAGAAGATACACGCTGCCCGAGAAGTTCAGCGTCCCAAGGTTCACCCTATATGACGGGACCTCGGACCCCGCTGGCCACCTCCGACATTACGTCCAAAGGATGTCGGTCTGGGGGGACGACGGTTCCCTGAACTGTCGAGTCTTTTCCTCCAGTTTGGCGGACCTCCCCCTACGGTGGTTCTGTTCGCTTCCCGAAAATTCCATCTCCAGTTGGCAACAGCTTCGGACCTCCTTCCTGGGGAAATTCCAGGCTCATCGCGTCATCCCAAAGACCGATGCCGACCTGATGGCCCTCCGGATGCAGGAGAACGAAAACGTCACCCAGTTCGCTCGCCGGTTCTGGACTGTTTACAGCCAGATCGAGAGCGCTTCTGAGGAGCTAGCGGTGAGGTCCTTCCAGCTGGCTCTGCAGCCGGGTATCCCACTTCGGGCGCAGCTGGTCATGTATCCCGTGACCACCATGAAGGAGCTGATGACCCGGGCCAACCGTTTCATCTTGGCGGAAGAAGACGAGGCGCGAGGTCGGGAGAACTTTGGCCTCACCAAGAAGAGCCAACCGGCCAAGGGAGACAGCAGGTCCTCCAGGAGGGAGGATCGTCGAAGGGACCCATCCCCGGATCGGCGCAAAGCCCGGTCCTCGGAGCAGCGCCGAACCCCCTCCGTCTCGACATCGGGGTCACGGAGCAGCAGGAAATCCGGCCACGAGCCATCCTCATACGTGGCCGTGAACACCATCTTCAAGGAGCCGATCTATAGGCTCCTCAACAAAATAAAGGCGCAGCCGTTCTTCAAATGGCCGCGGCCAATGACGGCCGACCCCTCTTCCCGGGACCAGACAAGGTTCTGTGCCTACCACAAGCAGAACGGGCACAGGACCGACGAGTGCAAGAGCTTCAAGTTCCACCTAGAAGACCTCGTGAAGGAGGGGCACCTTCGGGAGTACATCAAGCAGGAGGGCCGAGGTGATGGCCGACCTCCGCGGCGGGAAGCTGATAACCAGGACAGCGAGCCGGAAGGAGTCATCCACGTCATTCACCTCGCAGCCCCACCTAAGAAGAGCTCTCAGGCCCGCGCTGAGGCCCGGCGCGCCTCCCATGAGAAACAGGTGCTGACCGCGGCGCCAGAGCCGGCCGCGAAGAAGGCCAAAACAGAGGGGGTCAGAATATGGTTTTCTGACAAAGACCTGGAAGACGTCGAGCTACCGCACAACGACGCTCTAGTTCTCACCTTGAAGCTACAAAACTTCTTGGTTCAGAGAGCCCTCGTCGACCCCGGCAGCTCGTCCGAGGTCCTCTACTACGACTGCTTCAAGAAGTTGGGACTGAAAGACGAGGACCTCCAGGCATGCCGCACCCCTCTGGTCGGCTTCAGTTCCAAACCTGTCTATCCCAAGGGCAGGATCTCCCTTAGGGTCCAAGTCGGTGGCGCCTGCAGACAGGTCGACTTCCTAGTGGTCGATGTCCCTTCCCCGTACAATGTAATAATGGGGAGGACGTGGCTGCATAGCATGGAGGCGGTGCCCTCCACCCGGCATCAAAAACTCAAGTTCCCCTTGGAGAATCGATCTGGACGAGCGGAGGTGATCACCGTCAAAGGCGACCAGCACATGGCCAGGCAATGCCTGCTGGCCGTGCTGTCTGACGAGGCCGGGCCGTCTTAAGTCAATGTGACCGAGCTGGATAGAGAGGCCGAGCTCGAGGACGTCGGCAGGGCTCCGGCGCAGAAGAGCATCGAGGACCTCACCAAGGTCAATATTGATCCCGCCGACCCCGACAGATTCTTTCTCGTGGGAAGCCAGCTCCCCGAAACCGAGAAGATAGAGTTGCTCAACCTCCTCGAGGAGAATAAGGCGGTCTTTGCCTGGACACCGTATGAAATGCCCGGCATTGATCCCGCAGTCATCTGTCACGAACTGAAGGTGGATCCCAACCACAAGCCCGTGCTTCAAAAACCGCGCCGGTCTGGGGTACCGCAGGCTGAGGCCGTGACTGAGGAAGTTCAGAAACTCCTCGAGGCAGGTGCAATAAGAGAGGTCCACTATCCGCAGTGGCTGGCCAACACCGTGGTGGTCAAGAAGAAGAGGGCAAATGGAGGGTCTGCGTGGACTTCACCGACCTCAATAAGGCTTGTCCAAAGGACAGCTTCCCTCTTCCAAAAATTGACCAGCTCATTGACGCCACTGCCGGACACGACCGGATGAGCTTCCTGGACGCCTACCGGGGGTACCACCAGATCCCCATGTACGCGGCAGACCAGGAGAAGACAGCTTTCATCACTCCCCGGGGCACCTATTGTTACAAGGTGATGCCCTTCGGGTTGAAAAACGCGGGAGCGACCTACCAGCGGTTGGTGACGAAGATGTTTCAGGCCCAGCTCTGCAAAACGGTGGAGGTCTACATCGACGATATGGTCGTCAAGTCAAAGAGGTCGCAGGACCACCTGACCGACCTCCGCCAAATTTTCGACATCCTTCACCAGTTCCAGTTGAAGCTGAATGCGTCCAAGTGCGCCTTTGGGGTCGGTTCCGGCAAGTTTCTGGGAAGCCTGGTCACAAGAAGGGGGATTGAAGCGAACCCCGACCAGATCACCGCGATCCAGGACCTCCAGTGTCCGACCTCGGCGAAACAAGTCCAGAGGCTGACCGGAATGGCTGCCGCCCTGAACCGATTCATCAGCCGCGCTTCAGACAAGTGCAGACCCTTCTTCCAACTCTTGAGAAAGGGCTCCAAGTTCCAGTGGACGTCAGAATGCTCTGAGGCGCTGCAGCAGCTAAAACAATATCTTTCTTCTCCCCCACTGCTGTCAACCCCGACCTTTGGAGAGCCACTGTTTTTGTACTTGTCGGTCTCGGACCATGCAGTGAGCTCGGTACTCATCAGAGAGGACAACGGCCAGCAAAGGCCCATCTATTACACGAGCAAAACCCTGCTGGACGCCGAGACCCGGTATTTGCAGCTTGAAAAACTCGCCTTGGCACTCGTCAGCGCCTCTCGGAAGCTCTCCCACTACTTCCAAACCTTCACAATAGTGGTCGTAACCGAATACCCACTGAAGGCCCTTCTCCGGAAGGCAGATTTCTCCGGACGAATCTCCAAATGGGCCGTCGAACTGGGGCAATATGACATCGGCTATCAACCCAGAACGGCCATCAAAGCTCAAGTCCTGGCGGATTTCATCGTTGAGTTTACTCCTCAGAGTTCGGCACCGACCGCGCTCGATACCGAACTGGGGGGTGATAGGGGTGCAGAGGTTGCCACCAAGACTGAGCAAGAGCAGTCCTGGAAAGAGCTCCTAGACTCGTCCTGGAAAGTCTTTGTCGACGGATCCTCAACATCCAGGAGAGCTGGCACTGGCATAGTTCTCCAGTCTCCCGAAGGCCTCGTTATCGAACAAGCTGTGACCCTTGGTTTCAAGGCATCCAACAACGAGGCCGAATATGAAGCTCTGATCGCCGGACTCAACAGTGCCAAAATCCTGAAAGCTCGGTCCGTGGTGGTTTTCAGCGACTCCCAACTGGTGACAAGCCAGCTCAGCGGAGACTACCAAGCTCGGGATGACAGGATGGCTGCCTACCTCGCCCACGCCCGGGGACTTCTCTCCCAGTTCGAAAGGGCTGAGGTCCGGCAGATCGGCAGAGAATCCAACTCCCATGCGGACGCCCTCGCCAGCCTCGCCTCGGCTGTGGAAGCCGGTGAAAAGAGAACTATTGAAATAGAGACGCTGCTCGAGCCCAGCATCGAGCCCCAGCAACCCCGGCAGCTCATGTGCCTGGACCTCTGCCCGAGCTGGATGGACCCCATCATCGCGTACCTAAAAGACGACCAGCTGCCCGAGGACAGGACTGAAGCTCGCAAAATCAGATTGAAGGCGACCCGCTTCTGGCTGTCCCCAGACAGCAAGCTCTACAGGAAGTCATTCACGGGGCCTTACCTCCAGTGCGTCCACCCCGGCAAAGTCGACGATTTCCTCTACGAGATCCACGAAGGAGTCTGCGGCAGTCACGTAGGAGGTCGGTCACTTGCGTACCGGGCTATCAGCCAGGGTTACTGGTGGCCATACATGCAGAAGGACGCCCAGCTTTACGCCAGGAAGTGCGAGAAGTGCCAGAAATTCTCCCATTCTCTCCACCAGCCAGCCCAGGACCTAAGTCCTCTCTCCAGTCCGTGGCCTTTCGCCCAGTGGGGCCTCGACATCGTCGGACCACTTCACCGAACTCCAGGGAACAAAAGATGGTTGATTGTGGCTACGGACTACTTCACAAAATGGGTCGAAGCCGAACCTTTGTCCTCCATCACTGAACTAGACACGAAGAACTTTGTATGGAAGAATATCATCACGAGGTTCGGAATTCCCCGCACTCTCATTTCGGACAACGGGACGCAGTTCGACTCCAACCTCTTCAAGAGCTTCTGCCAGGAGTACGGCATTCGCAACATCTACTCTACCCCGGCGTACCCTCAGAGCAACGGCCAGGCCGAGATTTCAAACAAGGTGCTCCTCGACGGAATCAAAAAGAGACTCGACCGAGCCAAAGGTCGATGGGCGGAGGAGCTGCCAAGCGTCCTATGGGCCTACCGAACTACGCCGAGGCGTTCCACCTCGGCTACCCCGTTCTCCCTTGCCTACGGCATGGAAGCAGTCATTCCCCTTGAAGTCGGCCTCCCGACCTTGAGGTCCGAACTCTGTGACCAGGGTCTAAACGATCTGAATGTAGCACGGGAGCTGGACTTGGCTGAAGAACGAAGAGAGGCGGCAGCTATCCGCCTGGCCGCCTATCAGCAGCAGTTGGCCAGGGGGTACAACCCGAAGGTCAGAGAGAGAAGGTTCGTGATAGGAGAGTTGGTCTTGAAGAAAACACTTCCAGGCGACCGAGATCCCAACGAAGGCAAGCTGGCGCCTAACTGGCAGGGACCGTTCAGAATAACTTCTACAGCGGGGAGATCTGCCTACCGACTCGAAGATATGGAAGGGAAGCCGCTACCGCGACCATGGAACGCGGCACATCTAAAAAAATTCTATTTCTGAAAAATGTACTCAAGAAATCAGATATCAATAAAAGGCAACTTTTCTAGAATGAGTGTTTGCATTGCTCCAAGGCTCGCAGCGGCTCGATCCCACTATTCGGAATGTCAACTGTCAGCTCGGCTCCATCGCCAGCTCCGACACCAGGGTCCGGTAACAGTACCACCCTCGCGGCTCGGCACCTCTGTTCAGAGGGCCAACCGTCCTGAGCTCGGTGCCTTCACCAGCCCGGGCGGTACAGCCATAAGCACATCAGGGTCCGGTAACAGTACCACCCTCGCGGCTCGGCACCTCTGTTCAGAGGGCCAACCGTCCTGAGCTCGGTGCCTTCACCAGCCCGGGCGGTACAGCCATAAGCACATCAGGGCCCGGTAATAGTACCGCCCTCGCGGCTCGGCACCTCTGTTCAGAGAGCCAACCGCCCAGAGCTCGGTGCCTTCACCAGCTCTGGCGGCACAGCCAGATGCATTTCAGGGTCCGGTAAGAGTACCACCCTCCCGGCTCGGCGCCTCTGTTCAGAGGGCCAACCGTCCTGAGCTCGGTGCCTTCACCAGCTCTTGCGGCACAGCCATAAGCATTTCAGGGTCCGGTCTCGGTGCCACCCTCACGGCTCGGCTCCTCTGTTCAGAGGGCCAACCGCCCTCGCTTAGTACCTATCAATCTACTCGGCAAGTTACTTGTATCGATACGCTACGCATCCCACCACAAGCAAAACAGACGACACAGTATATGCAAAGAATGTTGTTTTATGTATAAAATCAGCTTATACATTGTTTTATTACAATGTATGGCAAAACAAAAAAAAAAATTACATAGTTCAGGGAGCTGCTGCTCCCTTATTACAGCTAGTCCCGGCGGCACTCTTGCCAGTTACGGCTGGGGCAGCATTGGGAACCACTGGAGGGGCAGGGGCGACTGTTGCTGGAGGGACCTCCGAGGCTGAAGGAGCGGGGGCGATTCCCGAGACGGCTCGCAACTCCGAATCCGAGCGAGGAAACCTGGGGGAATTCTGAAAAATGGGGCTATCCGGAGGGACACCAACCCTCCGTAAGGCCGCCTTCCACCCAAGTGCCCACGCCTTCTCTCGGATTCCTGGCAGTTGAGCCTTGTAGTCAGCTGCCAGTTTGCTGACCTCCTCATTCATCACGGACTCGTGCTCGGCGACGTACTCTTCCTTGAGTCTCGCTTCTTGATCTCTCAGAGCCCGCGCGAGCTCGGCCGCCTTCCCGTCCAGAGCCATCTCAAGCTTTGTCTCAGCCAGCTTCCTCTCAGAGATAAGCCTACTGTTGGTCCCCCGCAGCATCTTCATGTCTTCCTCCCTCCGCGACGACGCAAGACGGACCTCGTCTAGCTTCCAGGACAGTTGGACGTCTTGATCCACCGCCTGTTTTGCTTCCTCCTTGAGGTGCTCGGCCAAGGCCCGCTCTGCGTCGAGCTCGGCAAGAAGATCTTCCTTCTTCCTTGCCTCCTCCTCCAGGGCCGCGTCCCTTGCCGCCAGGGACTTAAGCAGCAACTCCTTTTCGGCTGACCAATCTGCTGCCCTGGCTTCGGCTGCATCCAGCCTCCCCATGCCAGTCTGGCACTTTTGCAAGAGCTGCAGTGGAAACAGAAGTGTCACAAAATGAAACACAGCAGAAAAAGAAAGAATGTTGAGTCAAGCGTGTACATACCGTTACCAGAGACCGCATTGAGGACATCAGCAGGGACTTGTTGTCCATCTGCGCCCACCTTGCCATGTCCTGGGGAAGGGCGCACGCTCGTCCCAGAGCGACAACCACTTCGGGGCTGACCGCTCGGTCCGACTCGGCTAGTTCCCTCCCCAGCACCCCCTTGATGTCCGGTCTCCAGGGGATGAAGTCGGGAGGAGCGGCGGACCCCCCAACCGACACGGCAGGCTCGGGGGCGGACGGGGCTTCGACCCTGGGCCTCTTCTCCGGCCTGCGCTCCTCGACGACCTCGGCAGTATCCCCTCTGCCTAGGTCGGAGTGCGATTCTTCAGAAATGACTGCCGGAGTGCTCGACCCGACCTCTGCTGCAGCAGGCATTCCCGATTGAGCATCGTCGGTAGCTTCCGGAACCGTCTCGGTCCCGGGCGCGGTTACCTCAGCAGCGTCCGCCGCCAACATACTTAGGGCGACATCGGCACCTCGGCAGGGAACCGAGCTTTCGCCCGTGTCTCCAAACGCAGCGGCGGAGAGGTCTTCCGCGACAAAGCGCTTGCGACGACCGCGCAACATCTCGACCTCGGACTCTTCCGAGCTGGATGTGCTCCGGGACTCGCTGGAGACAACAAATTTCTGCCTTAGCCGCCTGCGCCCGGTCTCGGCTCTCTTGGTCGCAGCTGCTTCACGGACAGGGGACTGTCCTCCCAACTCTACCGGAATGCCGCTGGGGATTGCGACAGTAACGGTCTCCGGAGCAGGAGCCTGAGTCCGTTCGGTGCCCGGTACGGTGTCTTCCCCGTGAAGCACGGAGTCGATCCCGGTCACCCGCCTCGGAGCAAGGAAGGACTTGTAGTGCGGCGTGTACCCCAGCAGCGAATACGCAGCTCGGCAGTGATGGCCGCGGTACTTCCGCACCTTCTCGTGCCAATCGCTGTTCACCCTCCACCGGTTCCTTCGGGCAAGCTCCCTCCTCTGCCGAAAACCTGCAGGAACAGGACAGTGTCAGCAAGGGAAAGAGATGATAAAAATACAAAATCCAGGGGCCTCGGTTTTTACTTGGGGGGACTCCTATTTTGCGCGGTATCCGGGCCGTGGTGCTGGGTTCCGCCTCGCCGAACTCCCACGCCCCGCGAACGAAGACACGGTCCTCCCCCGCGTATTTATACGAGTCTTCCAGCGCGGTCACGAAGGCGGTCCGGTGGAGCCTCAGCCGGAGATAGTACGTATGCCCGTCTGCCGATTTGCAGAGGTCATACGCCTCCTCGATGTCCGAGACACCGAGGTTGATGGACAAGATCTCGTTGAGCAGCACTGTTCCCATGATGATCTTGTATCCGTTGGGAAGCAGCTGGCAGGGGCTCAACCCCCACTCCCGGAGACATTCCCTGAGAAGTGGGTGAAGGGGGAACCGGACTCCTCCCTCCAAGACGGCCACCAGCCAGAACGGCATCCAGCCGTCGCTGTATGTGATACCGTCGTCAGGTCCGTCTGGCCTAACCTCTACGTTCGCAGGGACTTTGTATTCCTTCCTAAACAGGCTTATGGACAGTGCGTCCCCTAGCCAATGCCTATGCACACCCATTCTCTACTCTAGATGGAAGACCACCCACCGGAAAGGAAGAAGACGGGGGAGAAGTCCTACGATGGGAGGAGTCTACGAGCAGAATGGTCGCAGGCAACAGGCAACTTACTGTTCTTCAGCAGGTTGCAGCAGGAGCTCTGAGGATCGAAAAGAAGGAAGACGGAGAAGGAACCCTAATTTATAACGGATGGAGGCGCCGTTTCAGATTTCGAGAGAAGCCTTCAATATGGCCCTACCTCGAGTAGCCCTAGCGTCGCCTCGGGCAGCCCAGTCGTCCTGCAGATTTGATTGCGCGCCCTTAACAAAGGCGACACGTGGCACGGCGCCGCATTCCCAGAGGACTATTCAATGCCTCGACAGGCGAAAGGACAACCGCCTCGACTGACGGAAAGAACTTAATACAGCACTCCACGTCAGCGAAAGAACTTAATACAGCACTCCACGTCAGCGCAGGAACTTAACACAGCACTCCACGTCAGCAAAAGACGATGAGGAGACCCCATCGAACCGAGACCCCACCGTTTCGGTAGTTCGGCACAACGGGCACTGTCAAAAGGTTAGTGGCAGTACCGGCCTGACTAAGACCACTCAGCTTCCGACCTGCTCCAAGGAGCCCACAGGCCAAAAGCTGGGGGGAAGATAATGGGTACGGAACAGCCGACGGAGACCACGGCCCTGCTCCGGGTCTCGGTTATTGGCTAACGTCTCAATCTAAAGAACAGCAAGGAGTTCGGCAATCCGGAACTACAACTCAAAACAGCAAAGCAATGCAGCATATCATCAACCACAAACATTCCATCAAAAACAAGGAAGAGCAAGAGTGCGAGCAAAGTTTCGAAGTTTTTATTAATCAAGCTTCTGACTACAAGATGAATGGAGATTCCATAAAAGAAAGAAAAAATTACAAAAAACCCTCAGAGGGCTGCAGCTTCCACATTACAGTCGATCTCCGGGGGGACCTCGACCGCACTAGCCTCGGGAGCAGCTGGGGCAGCTTCAGGGACGACCACGGCAGCTTCAGGAGGGACCTCGACGACTGCTGCCACTTGGCAGTCTTCGGGATCGGCACTGGCAGCAGGAGCCTCTTGCGGCGCCTCGGGAGCGGCGGTCGCCTCCGGGCACGACTGCGAAGGAGGGTCGGAGGAGACTTGAGACACGGCTGCGAGTCCCGGGTCCGAACAAGAAAATCTTGGGGCATTCAGGAAAAGGGGACTATCCTCGGGGACCCCGGCTTTCTGCAAGGCTGCCTTCCACCCGAGTTCCCAGGCTCGGTCCCGGATCCCCGGCAGCTGAGCCTTGTAGTCAGCAGACAGCTTGCCGACCTCCTCCTCCATGATGGAGTCATGCTCGGCGAGGAACTTCTCCTTGAGCCTGGCCTCCTGTTTGGCCAGGGCAGACTCGACCTCGGCCGCCTTCCCCCTCAGCGCCTTCTCCAGGGAACCTTGCGCCTGGTTCCGCTGGGAGAGGAGTTTCTTGTTTGTCCCCTTTGTGCTCTTCAGTTCGTCCTCCAGCTGTTTCGCCGCAGCCCGGAGATCGTCGAGCTCGGAAGAAAGGTGCTGGTTCTGGACCTTCTCGTCCTCCAGCTCATCTTTGAGGCGCTGGACCTCAACCTTTGACTCTTCGAAATCAACGACGAGGTCGGCGTTCTTGGCCGTCACCTCGGCCAGCATCGCATCCTTGGACGCCATGGACGCCCGCAGCTCGTCCCTTTCGACTACCCACTCAGCTGCCCGCGCCTCGGCCGCGTCCAGCCTCTCAATGCCCACCTGGCACTTCTGCAACAGCTGCAAGACGAAAACCCGAAGTCAATAAAATGGCAGGGACCAAAAGCTGAGGGAGAGACATTGCACTTACCTGCACAACGGATCGCATCGAAGAAAGCAGGAGAGACTCGTTGTCCATCTCCGCCCACCTCGCCATGTCTTGAGGGAGGGCGCAGGCTCGCCCTAGCGCTGCGACCACTTGGGGATTGGTCGCACGGTCTGTTTCGGCCAGCGGCCTCCCCAGAGCCCCCTCGATGGCCGGCCTCCACGGAGCCGGAGGAGGAGGCAGGATCGTCCCACCAGCAGACGAAGTCGAAGGGCCAGGCGAGGCCTCGACCCTTGCCCTCTTCTCGGGTCGTCCGCCCTCGACAGCCTCGGCCGAACGAGCCCGACGTCCAGCCCCAGCGGCATGATCCGAGGGTGGGACGACTGCGGTCACGGCCGGAGGCGGAGCTGTGACGACCTCTGCCTCGTCAGGCCGAGCAGCCGCGACTATGGCAGGATTAACCACCTCGACATCCGGGGCAGGAATGCCACCTGGGGATGCCAGAGGCGCCGCGGCCACTGCCTGCGGAGGATCCCGGACCTCGCCTCCGATGTCTCCGAAGGCCGCCGCGGATAGATCCTCTGCGGCATAGCGTCGCCCGCGCTGGCGCAGCATCTCCTCTTCCTCTTCCTCTTCCTCTTCCTCTTCCTCCGAACTGGACGCTACTAGCCTCGTTCGGGAAGACAGGGGCTTGGCCCTCGAGGTTCCGGCGGGCTCGGCGGCAGAGACTGCTGGAGCACGTTCTGCCAACTCAACCAGGCGACCGGCGGGAATCGCAACGGTCACCGCAGCCGATCTCGGTACCACGGTCGCCTCTGTTCTCTGACTCGCGCCTTCGCCGCTAAGGACGGGGTCTATCCCCGACACCTTTCTGGAGGTGTGGAAGGACCGATAATGGGGCACGTACCCCAAAAGGCACCAGGCAGCGCGGCAGTTGTGGCCGCGGTAGTTCCTCACCAACTCGTGCCAGGCGCTGTTCACTTTCCAGCGATTCCTCCTCGCGAGCTCCCTCTTTTCGCGAAAATCTGCACAGGCAGAACCGTGTCAGAAGCCAGATTAGGAGAAAGGAAAAAACTGCAAACCGAAAAAACTTCGGCCTTTACTTGGAGGAATCCCTATTTTTCGAGGGACCCGGACCGTGGTAGCAGGCTCTACTTCGCCGAACTCCCATCCACCTCTGACAAGCACTTTGTCTTCGCCAGCATACCGATTGGAGTCCTCTAGCGCAGTTACAAACCCTGTCCGGCGGACCCGCAGCCGGAGGTAATAAGTATCCCCCTCTGCGGATTTGCAGAGGTCATAAGTGTCCTCAATATCTGGGACACCAAGGCCAATTCCCAGAATCTGGTTCAGCCGCACCACCCCCATTATGATTTTGTATACATTGGGGAGTAGCTGGCAAGGGCACAACCTCCACTCCCAGAGGCAGTCCCGGACCAGTGGGTGCAGGGGAAAGCGAACTCCCCCTTCCACTACAGATACCAACCAGAATGGCATCCAGCCGTCACGATAGGTGAGGCCGTCATCGGGGGTATCCGGTCTGACCTCCACATTGGAGGGGATCTTGTATAAATCCCTAAAATGGACTATGGAGTCTGAGTTTCCTAGCAGATGCCTATAGACTCCCATTCTCGACTCAGACAGACCTATCTAAAAAAGATGAAGGAAACAGAGAAGACTCGCACAAATAAGGATTGCGCAGTCGGGAACGACGAAGGTCTGCAGACGCTGGAGAAAGCTCTCTTGCAAAACGCAGTGGAAATCTGAAGAAAGCAGGGGAAGGTGAAGAACGCAGAAGAAGGTGAAGACGAAGGGGGCGCCCTGATTTATAAGGCCTGGGGACGACGGTTCGACTTTCGAGGAAAGCCTTTAAGAGGCGTCTCCTCAATCAACCCTAACGTCCCATCTCGCAGCCCTAACGTCTCCTCGAAGTAATGGCAAGACAGCTAAAGGAAGCGACACGTGTCACCACTAGCGCGATATCCGAAGACTATTTAAATATCCAGGACAGGCGAAAAGACACCTCCAAGGGGCCCGCGTGATAACAGCGACCCCCAGACCCAAGGGGGCCCTCTTGATCCGGAGCTCCCTCGTCCCGTTACTACCTTCATGACGATCACCCTCACTTGAGCTCGGTAGCAGAACCAGTTATACGGTCATCAAGCTTCTGACCCCTTCGAGCCAGGAGGCTCTCAGGAGTCAAAAGCTAGGGGGCAATTGTGTGGGAAAAACACCGTAATGACGAAGTTAAGCAACGATCACGGCTAAGCTCCCCGAGCTCCTCAGCTTCTGTGGTGGAAGATCGTCAGCTCGGCAGTTCGGCCAATACCTTGGCAGCTCGGTAAATCAGTCCAGCTTGCAAGGTCGGCACCGCAGTTCGGCAGCTCGGTATGAGTGCCAGCCCGGTACAATGGCGCACCACGGCCAAGCTATCCTTGGTCCCAGGCCACAGCATCCCCAGCCACAGCACTAGAGTTAGAGTGGGCCGCCATTCTCCTCCTAGAGTCAGAATGGGCCGCCATCTACCTTCTGGAAATACGGCGCGCCCTGACAGATATGGGCGGTCATTTATGGCGATAGGATTGCTCATTTATGGTGATAAGAGGTGTGCTTTATCATTCCTGTACGCCAGCCGGCTGAAGGCGTGGAAAGTGAAGTAGGGTGTTGTCCGCTCCACCTACTGCTGCCTGTCAGGGTATGGGGGGATGGGACCTCACCTCACCTACCCCCACTCACAGAGAGAATGAACGAGGAACACTCGCCTATATATGCATGGGATCAGCCCCATGAGAGGTACGCATTACGCAATACACAGCCCGCTACTTTCAATATCACACAAACTCTCATTCCTCTCTTCCTCCTCCTGTTTAGTTTTCTCAGAGCTAACTCAGGCATCGGAGTGCCTTCGGCTCACGGCAGCCAGGGCCTCTGACCCAAGTCTTTCTCCTTCCCTTTCAGGTTATTGGAGTTCAACATTCCCCGTCCTAAGGAGTTTTACCTCAACCTCATCCTAATCTAAGTAGGTGTCGTTTTTACCGCCTACAGATGTGATCCGGAACATTGAACAGGTGACCCACTCTGTATATGGACCCATACGGAAAAGATCAATGCAAGCAGACCACATGCCTTGATTTTTGGGCTATATATGCTCCTAATCGGCATGACTCCCCCTAATCAATGGTTTGTTTTCGTGGGAAACAATAATCTAGAAGTCTAGATTAAAAACGATTTAGTTGGTGAAGAATCTTGGTTTTGACTCGTGAGCTTTGGTTGGCATGATGCAGAGTCCCATGTGTTAAGAGAGGGGGGCTTGAATTCTCATTCCAAGGGAATGTATATTGGCTGCTGGTGTATGTGATGAATGTGGGAGGAGGAGGAAACATAGGGGGCATTTGGGTGAAGGGAAGCAGAACCGGATGGATAGCCATGACCCACAACCGGGGTGCATCGTACCGGGCATTTTCTACACTGGGAGGCCAGTCTCTTTCCTTCAAGATCACTTCTTACACCACAAAGGAGACTATCATGGCATGGAATGTGGCTCCTTCTGACTGGAACGTGGGCGTGACTTACAAGGCTTCTGTAAACTTTCACTGAAGTTTCCGATTTTGAGCAACGTGTTTCTTTCTACAGAAATTTATGCTAGTTCATCAGCAATAAGAGTTGTTTCACTCCCTCTCATGGGGTCTTTTGTTTGTAATGGGGTGTCCAAGTCAGTACAAGCATGCAGCAACAGTCTTGAAATAGGCCAAGCTTGGAAAACATTGATCAACTTAATTGTTTTTTTAGGAAAAAGACAATTCATTTTTTATCAACTAATTAGTACCACATAGTCCTCAAAGAACATGTATGAAAGAACTTCAACTTGAATTTTCATGGACCGTTGATAACCAAAGCAAATAAACTTTGACAAAAAGCCCAACTCTAACAAGAAGCCTAATATCCTATTCACACAGTTTATATATACTAGTTATTGCCCCAGTATGATTATCTTGTATAATTTTGTTATAACTATTAATATCTATTAAATAAACTAACTTTGCACCCAATTTAGGGTTTATTTAAACCATTCATAAAAAAATATTCTTGTTTTTTTTTTCCCCTGCTGCTGAGCACAAATGTTTTATTTGGGTATAGAAGGCACTAGACTCCAAGTAAAAGCTCATAGAATCTTTTATTCTGTTGCAATGAAGCACGGATCATGAACCCAATAGTCCAAGCATGGGATTCATTCCAGGTGCTTTGACTGAATCGTGGATCCTTTAACATAAAGACCTTCTGCCAATAATTCCTTCAAAGCTAGATTTTAACAGATCCTTCTTTGTGACGAGCTTCATCATGTGAAGGCCTTTGATGACTATAACTGCACTTGTAGCAGACCCTACTTCCATCACTTTTAGACCTCAACACCCATAAATCATGATCTTGACATTCAAATCAATTCTGACAGTCTGCGCCCTTGATTTTGTTTGAGTTTATAATCAATTTACTCGTATGTTAAGGGTCTTAAAAATAAACTCTTCATGTGATTAATGATCCTCAGATTTTCTCCTCAATAAACTGTATATGAGGATACCTATAAGTGATTAAAACCGTAACCATATTCTGCCCCAAAGAAAAAGTAACAAAAACTAAAAGCTTCCTCCACTAGCATAATATCCTACAATATGATTATACCACCCAAAAGTAGACCATTGGTGATAAATTGTCATTTTCAACATATAACAGGAACCATCTAATACAGAAGATACTCTGGCACAGGCCATTCCATTATGGCATCTACCAGATCAACAAGACAACAACGTCCATAATAGGTAGGCCCCACCTTGTGGGACTTTTGGGTCAAACAAGTAAACTCTCTCCTCTTGATCGAGCATAATATAACTCCTAGTTAAAAGGAAAAGACAGCTATGATACAAAAAATAAAAAATATATAAATTACAGCAAAGGACATTTTCACCACGGGAAGGAAAGTAAAATTACCCAGACCCAGTAGTATTTGCATAAATTCCTTTTATCCTCTGTATCTATGAAGCCAGTAGCGCAATTTCATTCCATTACTAGTTTTATAAAATCACCACCAGAAATACTACAAACAGGATTGAATAATTCCATGAGTACTAATCACAACCACTATCACAATCATCATAGATTCCAATATTCAAATGAGCACAATCATCATATATTCCATGAGAACTAATCACAACCACTATCACAATCATCATAGATTCCAATATTTAAATAAGCACCAAAGCTTTTTAGCAATTGTACTTACACACCATATATTCATGACAAAAATCACCTAGGATAGCCTGCAGGAGGATAACCAGCTGGAGGATAGCCTGCCGGAGGATAACCTGCCGGAGGATAGCCTGCCTGAGGATAACCTGCCGGAGGATAACCTGGTTGGGGTGGATATCCAACTGGGGGAGGAACAGGTTGATCTATGCGTGACATCTGCTGAAATGGGGGCACTGACATAACAGGAGGCGGTCCAAGCTTACCATCTCTCTTATCCATTTCTACCTTGTGCTGTGTCTGCAATATTCCATGATGACATCAATCAACAAAGCATACAAGGATATGTAAAAATTAGTTGAAAGGAATGTATTAGATCCATGTAGCCATAGCAGTTATCCCAATACATTCAAGTTGAAAGCATGCCTGATATCCATACCATTGACTAGGCTGTAGCATAAATGGACAATAATGCGTCAAAAAATTTAGATAATAGGAGTGACGTAGAGAACATTTTTCCATTGAAAGTGGATTGTGATGGGACTTTGTATGCATCCATTTTCAATTCACAATAGTCCATTAGTCGGCTAGGTACGTCCAAACAAATGGTTTATTGGAGTACAGCCCATCAACTGTAAGGCCCAAGCAGACCATGGTCAGATCACACACACGCACACCACATAAATGGAAATAGAGCCCATAGCTCAGATTTTATGCATCCAAGAGCAAAACCTTCCCTGTATCTATCTTGATTAGTATATATATTGTGATTCACACTTACCTGCATGCATGCGCAAACCCTGCAAAGCGAATGCAAATATCAGAATTGGTAACAGCTATTTGAAAGCAGTTCACTGATAATACTCGATTGGGAGGAAAGTACTCACGTGCAATAGACAGCATCAGACAGACAGGAAAGTATCTGAGAAGCCTCTCGAATTTCATCACTTCCAACAATCATTGCAACAATTGAAAATATGCATGCAACTTGTTGGAGGCAGAACATGAATCCCTATATTATAATGTCACATTTATGAAAATGCATACAGGTTAGATAGATAGACAGATACACACGCATGCACGCGCAGAGAGAGAGAGAGAGAGAGAGAGAGAGAGAGAGAGTACAATAATGCAGTTATCACACTGAGTGGTTTGTATGTTGAACTCATCTTGCAATAGGAAGCGAGTAGAGGCAACAGAATTTCCAAAGCAAAGAAAAACCTGAAGAATGAATAAAAAAATACAGAAAAATGAGAAAGGAAAAAAAAGTTATTAGAAATTCAAGAAAGTCCCGATGCAGCGCACAGCAGGTTCTAACCAAGATGGTTTATTAAAATATTATAAAAAAAAAAAAAAAAGAAGAAGAAGAAGAAAAGATTTACATCAGAAAGAGGCTTTCTGAAACAGTAAGAAATAAGAGAACTAAAGCTGTACCCGAAGGCCCTACATATAACTAAACAACAGATCACAAGAGTAGACATATGTATGACGTTTTTCCTTGATATATTTTTTGGTCTGTTTTCGATCAGTTAAAGTCATGTAAGTGTATTTTTAATGGGGCATGCTAAACTCGAAAAAGTTTCCTGATACATTGCATGAGTACAGGTACGTGCATTAAAGTTCAACAACAATACGAAGCTGTCCAATTTGTTTGATGTCAAAAAATAAGATTGAATTTAAAAAATTCCAAGTTTTAAGTAAAAATAATATGAAGAAACAAAACCGACAAAAATAATGGACAAATCTTAAACTAAATAATCAAGTAATATAAATTTCAATGTTTCATTTAGATTTCAAAAAAGAAGTAAAAAGAAACATGATTGTGTTTTGTCTACTAAATTTTTTTTGAGCTGGTACTAGAAACCAATGGCATTGTGAAGTGTAATACAGATTCTGACACACGAATTCATGTCAATATGTGATACATTGCACATTTCAAAGAAAACAGGCAGACTAGGATTCAATCATTTCGCCAAAAAGTACCTACATTTCTGACACTTGTTTCTGGTTTCACAAATATGCTGTATGATATGTTGTATAATGAGATGATACACACAATTCATTTCTCAATCTGTGTACCATTGTGGTAACATTAGATTTAACCTTCAAAACTAGTGAAGTCTTTTCACATACAAAATCAAATCTAGTCCATTTCATATCAACAGTGCTCAAAATGAGTCAATCTGAAAACTTGACCAAGTTGCTAACTTTTGTTAGTTCTAGAAAGTAGAAACACTTTGCACACAGCTAGATTCTAAAGCAGGAAAACAGAAATGAGTGGAGCTGTGGAGCAATGATTTGGTCGCCAAAACTTATGGAGAGAAGAGAGAGAGAGAGAGAGAGAGAGAGATTGCCTTTTTCCTTGAGGAGGAGGATTGTCAATCAATAAGGCTATTCACTATTAACCCTTTTTTTTAGTATTTGGAATAGTAACTACTATTAGTTGGAACTTGGCAGTACAGAGAGATATATTAACAAGCTAACCTACCACAAATCATAAAGAAAGATATACAGACCCAAATAGCTAACAAAGGGAGCCAAATACAGAAGAGAAGGCTAAGAAAAAACATCCCTGGAAAAGCAGGTCAGGACAGAAGCTCTTAAGCCATAATGCACCTCCTATGATATAGCCACCTCTCTCCAGTTGTGCACAATCAAATTCGTGGGAGTGCCATGAAATTGAGGAAGAGTAGACACCCAGGACACAATGGTGAACTTCAACCTGTCAATCAAAACCTCCACTGAAGAGGACTTGCCTTCAACGCCCTTGAATTCCTTTCATAACCCCTAAAAAGGACGACCTCCACATCACCCTACCCTTGCTCGACCCAATAGCCAATTTCCAGGCCTCAAATAACCCAAAAAGAGTTTGGGGAGACACGCAGCAGCACTCAAACCAGTTAAGAACTGCTTTCCACAAAAATGACCCTTTTGTTTTAAAACTTTTCTCCCTTCTCTTTGTTCCTGCTTCATGATCTTTATCCAGATATCCCTTAATGAATGTTAGTATGTAATCATGTTTGTTTGTTCTTTTTCCCTTTTTTTCTCTGTAAAAGATTAGTCCACCATCATGTTTAAACAGAAGATTCGTCATTTTGATATCGCCAAATATGTTGACAGCTCCACCATATCTGGTGAAGCGTGTAACTACTAATTGATACTTCCCACAAAAATGTTCCGCACTTCTTGACATTTCACCTTGCAGAAAGCTAAGCCCCACAAAGTACCATGGAACTTTGCCGCTTCCCTTCATGGTAGACAACTATACCAAAAGGTCACCTCATAAGGTGTCCCTGTGCCCAAAGAATAGTCTAGAGTGACAATTGCCGTTGGGGAGAAATCTGTGAGAAGCCTCCCTTCACAAGAACTCTCTGTGGACTTTTAGTGAGGCTAACTTCGCTTTATGTTGCTGATCTATCAAAATATCCCCTCGTGAGCAGTCATGTGCATGAAGATTACTCAATGGGACAATTACTATTTAATTGAAGGACCCTGAATGAGAACCTTCATATAATCGTATTATCCAACTAGCGTATTTGTTTTACCATTCCTCATAAATCTTAAGACCTTCCCATCCACAAAAATTAAAAATGATTAAATATTATACATAACAGCAACAAAACCAAAGCATCCATGTTATTATCTTTTCTTCAACATGCATAATTTTAAAATCGCCCATGTTAGTAATTTGTGACAACATGATAGTCATCAGCTATGATGCACGGCTACGTTAAAGTGGGCAATGTATCATGTCCTATCGTATCCGATACTTAACTTTTTATGTGTAAGATTTGTGTCCCAGCCATGTCCATGTCGTATCCCTGCCATATCCATGCCGTGTCTAGGCATCATAGGTCATCATACCAATCTCATTGAACCATCTACAATTTATAATATGCATTTTTCATTTTTTAAGATAATTTCATACATCTAGAGAAAGCAAAACCCACTATACAGTATACACACATAAAAGGATAGGGGAGAACTTTATTTGGATAAAGTAGGACAAAATTGCACTGGAAAGCAGAAAATTAAATAAATTGCATACCTCAGTGCAGAGACAAAACTCAGGGCATCGACTTTCTCCACATCTACCACTACATGGCAGGTATCCGGCACAACATACATACCTGTAATAAACAAGAAGCACATCTCATACTATAGAACCTGCTGGTTCTCTGTCACAGAAACAAAAAAGTAAAATGATCTTTACCTCGACATATCATTATAAAGGGCCCTCTTCCGAAGCATGTACGATACACACGGTCCACTATGATGACATAATGACTGAAATTAATAGGATATAATGTGGAAAAAAATCATTGTTCATTTAATTAAAAACACATAAGTAGACACAGAAAAAAAAAAAAAAAAAAACAAGAGGGGTTGTGATGATAATGAGAGGAAGAAAGAAAAGAAAAGAAAGAAGAAGACGACCACGGGTCAGGTGCCCAGGTTGATGCCTAGTAATTGTTATAAGAAGATATAATTCACATCATCAGTGCCTATGCACCTCCAATCAGGTTTTTAAAACTTGATCGAGTCCGAGTCAACTCAGACTCTGTCATTACTGAGTTGGTTCCCATAGGACTCAGCTGAGTCTATGGGATGAATTTTTTCTTTTGGAGGCACTTGGACTAGATAGGATTGGGATGGAAGCTAGGTTTTATTTAAATGAATGTTTTGGGAGTTTTAAGAGAGAAGGGGAAGAGAAGAAGGATTAAAAGGAAGAGAGGATAACAACAGTAGCTCATCTCATCCGTCAGCCTCTATCAAGAGAGCGAAAGAAATTGTCAACTGACCGAAGCCGAAGAAAAAGAAAAAGAAGATAACGGGGCTACGGTTAGAAATTGTCACGAGCCGAATGGGGAGCAATTGAGGGAGCTGAATCACTTTTAGAAGGGGAGAGATTAAGTGAGCCAAATCACTTCAATATTTGAAAAGGAGAGATTAAGGGAGGAAGGGGGAGATTGAGGGAACTAAATAACTTAAGCTGTTTCCTATCTCTTATAAGACTCGTGAAAAGCCCTCTTATGGTACTCGACCCGACTTGACCAAGTCAACCCAACTCAACTGGACCTGACTCCATCCAAATCAAGGGCAAGTTGAGGGCCAAGTCCCAAGTTTTAAAACATTGCCCCAAGTAGAATCAAATGAAAAGGTCAAAAGATAACTTTGGAAAGAAATGAATGGTTTGTAACAAAATTCAATTAGTGAAAAGATTTTCCTAAAGGAGACTTAAATGGGCACTTAGAAAGGATACTAGAGAGTATGAGAGATAGCATGGAGGATAAGGATTTGGAGAAAGGAATGCGTTGAGCGACACTATCTTGAAATTTGCATTGGCATTTGACTTTGTAATAGCAAACACATTTTAAAAATAGATAGGAGCATTTAACGACCTAGTAAGACTGGATCTAATAGAAACCAGGTAAACTTTTTTATATTTAAGTAGAAAACATTACCGACTAACTTATAAAAATGTAAGGTTATTCTTGGAGAGAGTTTCGCCACACAATTTACGATAGTAGTTTTTTATGCTTACATTATATATATATATATATAGATAGAGAGAGAGAGAGAGAGAGCAAAGGTGTAGTAAATAAAAGTAGCCCAAAACAAGGTGGAGGACTTGAAATGGAAAAGAGCAACAATCTTTAAACATTATGTGATCAAGAGAGGAGAATGAAATTTATAAGGAGAAACTACGATAATGTGGAACCAAATGGCTAATTGTAATAGAAACGCTGCAAAACAGGTGCTTGAAGAGTTGAGAGGAAAAATACACTATAATAAAGAAACCTGCTGGTAGACTTAGAGGTTTAACAAGTCGTACAAGAGGAAAGACGTATCTACAAAGTTTTCAGGGGACTGGGAACATGAAAAATTACAAAATGTATAACAAAGGCAAAGAATGAAGTTAAGAAAGTAGTAAGCGTTGCAAAGTTCAAAGCATATGAATGACTCATATATTGGAATAAGATAAGGAGAGATACTTTGAAGCTTGCAAAAATGAGGGAAAGGAAAGGTAAGAACTTAGATCATATCAAATGTATAAAAAATGATGACTAAAAGATTTTAGTGAAGGCCAATGATATTAAAGAAAGAAAATATAGTTTAAAAAAAATTTAAATGAAAATTCCATAGGGGGCTTAGAAACCAAAGAGGGTACTTCGTTAGCAAGACATACCTTCTACCGACAAAATAGGGTAATAAAAGTGAAGAAAGCACAAACAAAAATAAAGACTCAAAAGGCTTGGAGGCCAGATAGCATTCTGATAGGCTTGAAAGTGCTTAGGACGAATCGGATGGATATGATTAACTAGGCTCTTCAATAATATATAAGGACAGAGAAATGTCAAATGAATGGAAGTGTGGTAGACCCTATATACAAGAACAGAGGAGATATACAAAGTTGTGCCAATTATCATGGGATTAAACTTATGGGTTACATTATGAATGGAAAAGAATAATGGAGCAAAGACTCAAACAAAAAGACCAATATATCCAAAAACCTATTTGGCTTCATGCTAGGTGATGGCGTAGCCCGGAGACTACGGTGAAGATCTACACCTCCGACGGTGAGATCGAGTTTTCCGACTCAAGCCCTAAGATCACTTAGGAGAAGTATGCAAAGATAACACACGATTCTGAATTGTATTAAAAATATAGCATGGGCATTACAATAGGGGACTCCTCTATATATAGAGAAGCAGTGTTAGAGACATGTTCCAAGAGGTTATATTAAAATTATTAGAGACATATATGAAAGGGGGGATAACGAGTGTGAGAACTACCTGGGGAGAGAGGTGAATTCCCCCTTTCCAGTGACCATAGGATTGCATCTGGGGTCAGCCCCAGGGGCGGACCCATGTATTGGGCATTGAATCTGGAAATCTTACATGAGGTCCATGATCCATCTCATTAGAAAATTATTCTCTTTTGCTATGTATAAGTATATCCATGTCATACATATAAGGTCAAGACAGAAAATCCATGATGCAGTTTTCAAAAAAGTGAATCTCATTTTTCTTCCTTACAATGGACCCAACCTCAACTTGTGAACTGGCACTCATACTAGCATGGGACTGATTTGACCACTATCTACCATTGGATTGAATCATGAAAAGTACATTTATCAGAAGGCCCCTAATCCCCATCAAGGCATAAACCCTACCATTACGATTGCAATTCTCCAGGTGTGCCTTATTCTAGTTTAGATTTTTTGGCCTAACATCCAAGAATTAGTTGCCATCAACATTATGGCCATCGTCTACCCCACTCAAATGAAAATCCTTGGTCTACCACTAGTTAGCCATAAGCCTTTATCTCTTTAAACTGATTATGGATGAGTTAACCAACTACTCATATTCAAGAGAAGGCACCTTGGTGTATGTTGACTGCAAATGATATAGTGTTGGGAGATGAATCAAGAGATGGCATAAATGCCATGAGAGATGGCGGGAAGCTTTAGAATCCAAAGACTTTAAAATAATTTTTATAAAGAGGGAATATATGGATTGCAACTTCAGTGAGCATATACAAAGAGTTGAAACTACAGTGAGAATTGAAAACTAGGAGATACCACAAAGAGATTCATTCCATTACCTTGGCTCGATAATTAGTAAGGATGAAGAGATAGATGCAGATGTTGAACATAGGATAAAAGCAAGAGCAAGATAGTTGAAGTGGAGACTTGCTTCTCGAGTGCTTTGTTTTGTACTCAACGCATGCCAAAAAAATTGAAGAAAGAATTTTACAGGACAACGATTAGATCAGCTATGACCTATGAAGCAAAATGTTGGCCATTTAGGATGCAACATATGCACAAAATGGATGTGGCGAAGATTAATGTTGAGGTAGATGTACAGTAAAACTAAGACGGATTAAATTAAAAATAAGCGCTTCCAAGAGCATTTAGGTGCAGCATCAATAAGTGATAAAAATTAGAAAAATCCGTTGAGATGGCTTGGGAGTGTCCAACGTAGGCTGGCAACAGTGCCGTAGGTTGATGGCCCACCAAGGGAAGGGGTAGATCGAAGAGGATGTAGATAAAGGTGGTAAAAATGGATCTAACGACATACAACTTGATTGAAGATTTGGCTAGAGATAAATCAGAATAGAGAAACAGAATTCATGTAGCTGATCCCAACATAGTTGCGACCGGGCTTTTATGATGATAATGAGAAGTATATAACTGAATGTCTTATGACAAGAAAAGAGCAACAATTCATCCAAAAGACCGGATGATGGATTATTATTCTTTTCCGGCAATACAAACTTGGTCCCCAACTGGATCAAAAACTAGTGGAGTGTATCATGGCATCATATTCATAGTTCAAACATGCATACTCTTCTTGAACTTGAAAATGGATTGAAGTGTTGAGGGTATTTGTTTTTGGGCCCTATTATAATTAAGTAAAGCCCTCCATGGTTAAAGTAGATTAAAAGGGCCGCCCAGGATTTTCAAATTTCAAAAATGGTTGTCCCTAGTTTCCAAATTCAAAAATGGCATTTTTGGTCTCACGGTGACAAACTCTTACAAATCACTATGTTGAAATTTCAAATTTCAAAAAGCCACGCACTCTGAGATAAGTAGCATGCTCTTGCAAAAGCCCCCAAGAAAATAAACATGGCAAGAATAAAAACACATTTTTCATTTCTTACTCGACTCGAATAAATCGTTTGGTCATGGCCTAAACCTATGTATTGGGCAACACAAGTCACTTTTAGACCAAATTCCAAAAAACTAACGTAATCACACACTCAAAACTTGCAATTAAACTTATCACAACCCTAGATGTCAAATCAAAAGGCATATAATCATCAAAAAATTCAAATATGAAGTAGAAACCAAATCAGAAACATGAAAACTCAAGCGACCGCGCACTCACCACCAAAACGCAAAGCAGCAATCTGCAAAGAGAAACAGTAGCAAAAAAAAAAAAAAAATTCATAATCCAATCTCGGAAACAAAACCAAAAAACGAAAACAACAAAACAAAATGAAGCCAGGGAGTTTACATGGGAAATCAGCCTGAATGGTGCTCATAAGATCAGTATGCCATAGATTTCGATAGCTCTGCCGAAGCTGCATCTTGTCCAGAGTGTCTTGATTAGCCATCGACATTCTCTCTCTCTCTCTCTCTCTCTCTCTCTCTCCCTAAAAATTACAAAGAACAAAAGAAACGAAACCCTAATTGGAAGACGAAAGAGAAAACAAAAAGGAGAGAAAAGATCTTGAATAGTTGCAGTTTGTTCTTGGGAAGATGAAGGAGAGAGGAAGGTTCGTGACAAAACCAAGGTGGTGTGGATTTTGACTTGTAATGGAGGGCTGAGTCTCCAATCAGTTGACCCTACGGACGCGGATCATATATGCTTCTACAGATCAGACCGTACACGTGGCAGATGGAACGAGATCTGATCTAGCGCAACTTGCTGGAAAATTCATGTTCGACGTTTGTGATCGTCGATGGAGAGTGTAATACGTATCAGACAAAGTGGGCGGGGTAGAGTAACCCATTAGCTAGGGACCGGTGGACCCATGAGTGAGAGCTGTTGTTTCTTTTCGATGAAGAAAGTTTCAAGAAAAATTCGAGGCATCGCTGGCTGTGCAACGTGGAAGATTCCGCAATCGGCCGGGGAAATTGCTCTGTCATTTCCTCGGTTTATGTTTTCTATGATTAGGTTGGGGTATCTTTTTTCCATGGAAAAGTAAAAAGAATTTGAACTGCTTTTCTTAATTTTGATCAAATCAATCAAAACTCATATGTCAAGTTTCACGTGCATGGGCCAGAGCATATATAGACTAAAAACCGGACTCATTTATAAATCAAAATCTAAATTGGTGTAAGATTTTTAGGTTGGCTAATTTATTAAGTTATGGATAAAACCGGATTCCTTTACAATACAAGGTTGATTAAAAAAAAGGACTACCAAGATCGTTTTTCAAGAATTCTATTATGAACTGAACTGGCATTGGTCGCTCGAGCGAACATATAATCGCTCAAGCGAACCCCTCACAGAAGATCCTTCGCTTGAGCCACATTTATCTTTCGCTCGAGCCATCCTTCAGAAAGAAGGTAGTATGATCATCGCTTGAGCAAAGTCAAAGACCGCTCGAGCTAACCGCTCACAAAACGTTCATCGCTCAAGCCTCTCTTTCTATTCGCTGCAGCCACCTTTCAAATCTAAAGCCAGAACACAGTTCGCTCAAGCGATGTTATGAACCGCTCGAGTGAACCCGAGACAGAACTTCCTTCGCTCAAGCCTCTCTTTCTATTCGCTCGAGCCACCTTACAAATCTAAAGCCAGAACACAGTTCGCTCGAGCAATGTTATTAACTGCTCGAGCTAACCCGAGACAGAACTTCCTTCGCTCGACCCTAGGTATATGTTCGGTTGAGCAATCAACTGAAGTTCGAAATTCCAAAGACAGAAGCATGGTTGCTCGAGTGAACTTTTTGATCGCTAGAGCGAACATGAGCACAAAAATAGAAACTTGCCCAGAATTTCTCTCCAAGATTGTCTCAAAGTGCCATGTTGATTCCTAATGAAACTACAACACTTGAGGCACGAGTCTAGGTCTATATAAAGCCTTTATCTCTCTATTTAACCTCACCTCTCTATCAAGATCAAATCCTAGAAAGAACTTGAGAGATCCATCTTTCCTCGAGGCTATCATCTGAAGTGCTAAAGATCCAAGCTTTGGTTATGCTCCATCTTACTCCTCTAAAGTAAAGACTCCTTGAAGACGGCTTCGAGGCGTTTGATTCAAGTACAATGAAGGTGCACGGTGAGTAGTCGGCAAGATTGCGCAATCCTTAGGTTGAGTTAGCAACTGGGAAAGGGTTGTGAGTTTTCTTGTAACTTTCAAGTTATAGTGCTTGGTTGTTTGTTGGCCTAGACAATAAGGCCTGTGGTTTTTTCCCGAGTAGGGTTTTCCACGTATAAATTATGTGTCATTCTCTTTGTGTGGATTGCTTGATTTTAATTGGATCTAGAATTAATCACTAGTTTAATCACTGTTATTGAAATCTAGTAGATATCGGTTGGTTAGGACCCAAGCCTGTGTTAAGACCAAATTTTTTACAAGTGGTATCAGAGCTTCGTAGGTCGGGTGTTCGAGTCACGGGACACGCATTTTGCGAATTCGCAGCAGGAGTCGCGGCGAGTGTGCCATTGAGGGAGGGATTGTTGAGGTCAACGTCCACCCTCACTCCTAAACGGTTATAATTGTGGTCGAGCTCTTGCCCTTACTGTAAAACTATTGTTGTGCCGTTTCCTATCACCAATTAGTTTTGGAATTAGTGGTACATTAATGAAGTGTAACATCCTACAATTCGGTTTCAGACTCAAATCCATTTATGAATCGAAATCTAAAATAGGTTTCAAACCTAATTTTTTTATGGTCGAAACTTTAGGGTAATCGGAGAATTGGATACCTGTTTACAACCCTATCTGTAGAAAAAAAAAATTCTACCTGTCTACCCCCTAACAAGTAACACTTGATTAAAAAAATCTATGCAAAAAAGACTCCCATTTTTCCTTCTCTTTTTTTGTGAAAACATATGTGCGCAAACCGAAAAGGATACTTTATTTGCACTAAAAAAAAAAAACGCCTGTAGTAATTATTTAATGGTTGGGTAATCATCTTTCACCAAAAAGAGATTAATTAATGACCATTGGTTATTCTCTACCATTCTTTCTTTTCATTGTAGCTAGCCACTTTGTCGTGACTGCATTTCTTAGAATTTCTAAAAATTCAATTTCATGCAAAGAAATATGGCCAAGATGAGTGGTCGATTTTTCTAAACGCAACTCAAATCACTCTCGACCAAAATAAATTGGGAAGTCTCATGGACATGATATTCACAAAAAAAAAAAAGAAAGGCAGCAGTATTACTAATTTCAAAATTAAAAATAAGAGTTCCTTGAAGATATTCGTATGGGATTAAAAAGCATCAGAAACTGAATTTGCAAAATGAATAGTTGCAGATGGAAAAGCAAAAAAATCAAACAGTTCACCTCCATGAGAAGTTGGCCTTCTATTTTGGGGTGGACTCATAAAAGATAAAAAAAGGAGAGAGAGAGAGAGAGAGAGAGAGAGAGAGAGAGAGAGAGAGGCCAAATATATAATTAGCATTAAAGGAAATGTAAGGACCAACATAATGAAAATGAAGTTCACCTGTCATCACCATCAGAGAGTATCTATATCGTCCGTGTCAAACTTCTAAGGTGGCTTACCTAATTTGTGCCTTTGAGCATGTGGATGAAGTGCTCGGAGATTTACTGAAAACCTATTTGTTTATGCTATTCAAAGCTGTAAAATGAATGCATGATGGGGGAACTAAATGGATGAAATGTATCTCCCTGTTCCTTCAAATAGCTTGTCTGGCACATTACATCACTCGGCGAGCGTCAAACAAGAAGTAGGAACTGAAGAAGGGACCTTGCAATATCACCAGGAAGTGACTGTTAGTGCAAGGCAGGACCTACTTGAGTTAGGGGACAGTTTCGGCTGAGTCTTTTCTGTAACATGTATTGTAATGGCTGCAGTTTGTTAGCTGTTGTTTGTTCTTTATGCCACATCCACTTTTAGCACCAACAACCAAAAAAAAAAAGAAACGACTTGCCTCTTCCTTCCTAATGCTTTTACCTCTCCATGTTTAACTTTGGATAAAAGAACACAAGATGTCCCTAGGCACGTTTTCTCATGTGGATGGAGCCTACGTACATGGAAGTGGGCATCCACCACTACCTAACTATAAGTGAGCATTTTCAGGTTCATCCACCACTTCACCTCTGAATATCAGGGCCAGAGCAATCTCTAAAAATGTTCAAGAGCTGCTGATTCAATCACTTCCCCTGATTTTTCTCCCAAAGAAGGTTCTTGCAACTCCATTTTACCAAATAGACAACAGTCCTCTACTGCCCTTCTCCTTTTCTTTCTGACTCTCTTCTTCGATCAAAAGCTCCTCTGCAACTTTGCAGAAGCTCCTCCATCTACATAAAACTCTAGGTCTGAATTGGGAAGAAAATCACTGATGGATACTACGTGAACCAGAGAGCTCCAAGGCTATTGATCAATTCGCTGATTGTAGGGGCCATGGTCAACAGTGGTAAAGTGTGTTTTTTTTGTTCTGCAAGCCACAACACTATAATTTATCCCAGAGGGAGGACTGCAGTTACCTTCTCACAAGACATTGAGATCCATCACCACCTGATCCTTTCCGATATTTACTTCGACGACATTGAGATCCATGCCCACCTGATCCTTGTCAATCTTTACATCCAAGTTCCAACACAAGTGAGCACACAGGAACTTGTGTGTTTTCAACTTGGAACAGAATGCTTTGAATAATAGGATATAATTACAGTGAAGATGTTTGGAGGCAAATTATTTCCTTTCTAATTGATGAACCGACAAAAAAAATTACTGGGGACCAGACACACTTCAGACAGCAATGCACATCAAGCATACTCTGTATTTTCATTGATTGATAAAATTTTAATAGCCTCACAGAATTACATCAGTCATGCTAGGCCAAGACCAAAAAGAAAAATAAAAGACGCATGAACCCAAACCAAATCTAAGTAGTCCCAACAGCGCCGCAGTTATTACAAGCATTTGGGTTCAAAATTGCCTGACTCAGATGCTTTCCAGATAAAATAGAGGAAAGAGAGGACATAAAAATATACCATAAAATAATTTTCTAATTCATGACTCGCGTGAGGACCTGAATGATAACAAAGTCATGTAGGCCTTCTCCGTCTAGCATCTGCATCCTCATCCCGTTCTCTTATTCCAAATGTCTTAAAGTTCACATTATGTTTTCTGTCTCGGTCATATCTGAAATGATCTCTCTCTTCTCCATCTCTTTTAGGGCCACTTCCAAGCCTGCTTTCGATCCCCCTGCTAAAATTCCTTGGACTACCTCTCCCCCTAGACTCTGAAGCATTTTTTATGAGACGCTGATGATTGCCAAAACCATCTTCAACATCATACCTGAAGCGCTTTGCAATGCCATCATCGTCGAAATGCCTCATAGAATCAACCATTCCATATCTTTCACCAGGTTTCCGCCTATCATCATCGATTTCATCATGCCTAGGTCGTCCTCTAACACCACCAGAGAACTCGGGAAACCTGCCAGAATGCATAGGTCTATAGTAGTCATCCATTTTCATTCTTCCAGGGGAATCCATCAAATCAAACCTGTGGTTCCGTGAGAAACCTCTTCCTGGTGAGCTCCTCTCAGAAATAGAAGTTCGCTTGTAGGCATGCTCTCTAAAATGATCTGGCGCATCCCCCCTCCGATCATCAATCCATCTGGAAGCATGGGATGGGGAATTATGGTTTCTTGGTGGTTGGACAAAACCTATCGTATGTTCTGGAAACCCCTGGCGTCGGTGAGGCGATCTCATTCTCCTGATTCTGGTCTCCATACGGAAATCTGGAGACCTACTAAGCTGTCGTCGTAAACCTGGACCCCTGTTAATCCCACTGCTGCTTCCTCCTTGTGCAGATGTCCACATGTGGGGAGATCTACTTCTAGATCTTGACAGGGATTTTGTGCGAGATCTAGAGCGACGAGATCTTCTTGGCATAGGAGAAAAGCTTCTCTGTCGCCTGGGTAAAGGATGCTGGATAGGTAAAGATGAGCCAATATCATTACTGTATGAAGGTCCATTATACCTCACCCTTTGGCCCGTACCACACACTCTAAGCGCGTATCTACTAGATCTGCCCCTGTTTCCACTGAGACTTCTACTGGGGCTGATGTCTCTCACATGCCCATGTCCTCCTAATGGCATACCAAAACCCAATGCTCCATCCCTGTCAGTTGATGATCCTCTTCCTGTCAGGGAACGATGCAGGTTTTGGGAGGGAGAATTTTCAGATTGTCTGCGAACCCTATCAGGTGTCACAGCACCAGCTCTTACAATGGTAAAATCAGGAGCAACAACAAAGCCACTGCTCTCAAGCTTTGCAGCTGCTGCAGCAGCAGCATTCTTTGGCCCAGGGAGCCCATGATCTCCAGGACGATAGTAACCGGGTGAATGATGACAATTCCAACCCCAATGAGCACCTGAAGATTCCGACGAATGGTTTCCTGCTCTGCCTCTTCCACATAGATGCCCCGAGGATCCACCCCTTCCAATGGACTTAGCCAGGCCAGAATCCCTTTCATCAAGGTTGTTTGATCTGAAAAATATTAAAAGAAGTCACATAAACTATGTATTACAAATAAAAGTAATGATATAAGAGGAAAGAAAATAGAAAAAGCACACGTAGAGGATACCTGTTTCCATCAACATATACTTTATCCTTTCTAACTGACGCATCAGAGCAATTTGGTCCATCAATACGTGATGACAGTTCCCTGTTTGATGTTGGTCTAAACACCCTTCTCAATGATCTGTCATCTGATGAATCCAAACGAGTGACACGATTCTTCAAAATGCCACTACCTCTGACATCCACGACTGCATCTCTAGAATTTCTAGAAACATCAGGCAACCGGTCCCATCCTGTAGATTTCATCCTCAAAATTGCAGAATGGCAAGATTCCCTATAACCTAACTCTTCATGTACTAATACCTTATCACCACCCGGATTCAGTTCAGAGACGACCTTCACATCCATCGTAAGTTTCTCACTGTCATCTTTTCTTCCCAAGTCTTTCCTTGAGAACCGTCTGACAAACTCCATAGCTCTTCTCTCACCAGGTTCGGCAGGTGATGCCTTTGTTTCTAATGATCCCCGGAGAGATGGCTGACAACTGGGTTCTCTTTCATTCATCTCTCCATCCAGTTTACCTTCCTGGCAAAAACGACTGGCCTCTGATAGGGTCTCTTCCTTGCATTCATCATGGTCAACTACACCATGATCTGCAGATGGTTCAAAGGGATCAGTGTCTATATTGTCTGAACCATAATCCACACGTTCTGCTTCCCTTTCCTCACCCTCATCTTCTCCCCAAGAATGTATGACAGGTTCCCGAAATTCTCCATCCTCATACTGATAATCATCATCTGCCTGACATAATAAGCTCACCTTTTCCGCAGACGCAGCATTATCATTTAGAGAAACATCATCTGAATCATAATCGCTGTTGAAGGAGTCTTCAATAGCAACTTCACCAAATCCGTATACAAGATCATCTTCATTGCTTTGGCATACTTTTAGAGAGACGGAACCGCCTATTTCTGCTGATGTGTCCACTGTTCTTGCGATCAAATCAACATTTTTTGAAGACTCTTTATCTTTAGGATCAGTATGCACATGAGTAGTCATTCCAGTATCCTTCACATCTACATCAAAAACCATAGAAGTTTTACCATCATCTTCCTTCATAACAGCAACTGCTTTGTCACCCTGGCAGAAAGTAACTGGTGTAGGCCATTCTTCAGGGTTCAAAGACTCATGGACAGAAGAATCCAAATGCGAAGAACTCCTTTCCCCAGGTTTTGACCGATCTATAGCATTTCCATCCACTGCTATGATCTTGGAGAAATTTCCATCTACCAGCAAGCCAGAAGTATGTTGGGTTAATGAATCATCTAACTGACATGGCTCCATATCTGAATCTGCTGTACAAGAAGCTACATGTTTTTCAACCTCAGGGCTTCTCAAACAGGTAGCTTCGCTTCTTTTCCCATCGGCCATTAATTGATCTTCTGACTTATCGTCGGGGGAAACAACAGAGGAAGAATATATGCCATCCTCAGAGACATTATTGCTTCCCATATGATCAAGATCACCGCTAGGATTAGGGCTCCTTGCATGACAAGCTTCACCACCATGATCACAAGATGTAATGTGTACTCTGAACTGCTTATCAGGATCAGCTATGGATACAGCTTCTCTCTTACCCTCTGTTCCAACATCAACAATTACATGACCTGCTCCATGTGGTTGAGATGGATGGGTAGTGTGATCAACATCAGTTTCCTCCCCAACAATGGGACGTAAAGAAATGATTTCACCTTTTCTTTCACCATCAAAGCTTATGGAATGGACAGCAGTACTTTCCTCAGCAACAGAACAAGTATTGTGTGAAGCAGGTCCCACTTCACATTCAACAGGAGCAACAGCAGTGAAATCTGCATCAAAGCTGACCAGTTCTTGACTATGCAAGGGTTTTGTCTCTTCAGGAACAACAGTTGCCACATTTGATAAACTATCAGTTTCACAATGAGTCTCCCCTAGAGAGCAGGTAGTATTGTCCAAACGTGTGCAAGCTCCTAAGTCATCCTGGAGCTCCACTTCATTTGGTTTATGAATTATGGGAGGTGAGAGGGATGTTCTCTCATTTTTGTCCACCACAACATCTGCAGCCAAACTATCAGAATGGGGAGGCATCTCTTGAATTGTCAAGCTAAAAACTCTGCAACTGTCCTGTCCGTCAATCACAGCTGTTCCACCGACATTATGTTGCGCTGACGTTTTACTGTGGTCTTTAGTATCTCCAAGTTCCATCTTCAATTGACAGTGTTCAAAATCTGTCACCTGTTCCTTCTGCATCCCATCCTCAACAATGCCTAAGGTAGAATGTGACTTAGAACCCACAGAGGGTTCATCACAAGGAGACTCCCATGCATCCATCACAACGTTCAAGTCCCAGTGCGACCTAGCATCCTGCGACGTAGAGGCCGCAATCCTCAGTGGTGTTTCATTCTCTTTGGCTGGGAGATCCTGCATAACGTCCATGGATTTCTCTGAGATAGAGACCACTGGGCATTTGCAGGACTTGAGATCTTCCTGGTGGTCTTCACTGGTGGCTGCAGAAATGTTTTTCTCCAAGTGTGTTACTATGCAGATGTTCCGATCAGTTTTGCTGTCCAAAACATAAAGATCAGGTAGATGTTTCAGGCCTAATTCTTCTGACAGAGAACTAGGTTCGGTATTCTGAACAAATCTAGAAGATGCTTCCCCTGCAGCCAATGAGTTATGGGATGCAGGGTCCTCCAAGTTACTTGAACTGCAGTCAATATTACCACTGCAAGCAGCAGCTGCCAATATTGAGATTCCAGAGAAATCTGCATCATCACCATGCCTTTCATTTTTCTCTGTCAAGCTATTCTTTTGATCAACATCCGATTTGAAGTTCTCTGATTGAATATCAATATCCTGCACCGTAGAGACAGCTGTGATAGTGGTTGGAGTTTGATCTTCAGCATATGAACCCATTGCAGACTTCTTCTGATTGGAAGCAGACGGACATTTTAGAAGGCACTCAGACTCCTTAGGTCGCGGAGGAGTCTGTGGGGTAGGTGATGGAGAACGGACAAATGGAAATTTCCGTTTCTTAATGGGTACATTCTCTACGGCATCACTGAATCGTCGCCCCAGAATACTTACTCCGAGCTGCAAACAGAAATTGACAGAGTCAGAAGAATCACAATATATATATATCAAAAGAAATGGTTTAATAATTATGGAACAGCACTTAGTAAACGAGAATATGCAAAGCAAGAATGAACCTTCTCAGATTCAGAAACTGGCATGTCCTCCACCCTTTTAGGATCCTTATCAATCAGATCCTCACTACCTTTCAAGTTTCCTGAAAATAGTTTTGTTCTGTTGCTAGCAGTCAATGAAGCCCTTGCTCGTCTTGTGGCCCTCTTACTACTTTTCGGTACCGTCCAACTCAAGTCTGGATCAATAACTCTAGTGAGTTCCAGTCCCACTGAGCTCAGCATGCTCCCTGATAAAGCTCCTCTCTCATACGCTAAAGGTTTTTGACCGCAGATCTTACAGGATGATGCCACTTCTTGCTTTCTACTTTCTTCAAGAGAAGAGGCTGCCCGCCCAGTACAAGTACAGAAATGAATCTGTCATTAGATAATGTAAAATCCTCCATTACGTTAGATTCATCATGAGGTGGTCAGTAATAACTGTAAGCTTGAAGACTTAGAAAGCCATGCCATAACAGTAAGATGCAACTAGGAGGAACCAACTTATCAAGTACAGAAGAATGCTTTTCAATTTAGTATATGGAAGGAAACAATATCATAATGACATGGGAACAATATGCGGCTAATACCTCATATAGTCAACTGTTACATGGTGTGTGTGAATAAGATTCTCATACTTCAATTTTTTATTTTTTGCTATATGGCTTCAGAAGAATGGATTCATCTCCAATTCTAAATGATACTCAACATGAAACTGTGCTATAAATTAGAATGAGCACTGAACAAACCATTGAATCAACACCCTCATCGTCCTTGCTCCAAACCCCTTCCAGTTGCCCCGCCAATACAGAATAATTAAGGCCTATCCCCTGCAAAACAGAAAAGCTTGCATTAATACCAGCACTATGTCCAATACAAAGTCAAAAGTATAAAATAAAATAAAATCATTGGCTTCCTACTGAACCCTAAAGCTGATAACAGACTGCCGGAGTGTGCCTTTAAAGGCAATATTATCTTTGGGCAGATCGTGTTAACCAGCCTTAAAAGGCTTCCATTCAACCTCCTTCAGTCCATATTGTAACAACAGATATGTCCAGTAACATAAAAGAGACGCCCACAAGAACAGAAAGCTTTTTGACAGCCAACTAACAGAAATACTTCAAGTAAAATGACAGAAAAACAACTAGAATGATTTAATCCATTCAACAGCAGGGAATGGTCAATGACTGATGCTTTTTTTAATGGTAACATGACTCGAACCCCCAACCTTTAAAGGAGGAGTGCGACACGAGGACTTCCCAGGTCACCAGTCCCAGTACTACTCTTGCCAAAGCACAATTTGCTGCAGAGTTCTGATGGGATCCAGTGCATTAATGCCGGTATGATCACTCCCCTATCAATTACTGAAACTTGGAAACGATTCACCCCCATTCCGCATTTCAGCACACCTCTCGAGGCAGTTCATATTTTTAAGAGCGACAAAACAGAAAAAACCACAAGTTGCAGGCCTTGCCAATGGATCCAAATCCAAGACACTGCACACCCAAGCATATATTATATCCATACAGAATAAACCATCTCTTGATCTAAAAAGCTTGGTCACTGTTTCATGTCTGGCAATTATCCTTGTTTAGTAGTTACTGCAAAACGGAAGGCAAAGACAGCAATTTGCCCTATCTCATCTGTTCTTCATTGAGAGAATCAATCCCCAAAAATCAAACCTTCTGCAATCGCCCCAGGTAGGAATGGATGCACAATCGTATGCTTGCTTCCACCACATGTCATGGTGGGCAGGAACTCATAATCATGGCACGGACAGACATATGAGTGCTTCTGAGCAAAGAATACAAAATCAGTTATGTCAAACTACAGATTGACTTCAAAAGGCGACAGATGATACATCCGGACAGCGAACAGGTGAAAAAAATTAGCCTGCGTTCACAATGGCATGGATCTAACGTAATGCTTTCTGCACCACCTTCGCAAGGCAGAAAAGAATGCCTGAATGCCTACACCAATTGTTTCCATGTGTGATCAAGTTAAGTATCTCAATTCGAAAGCTGTCCGAGTATAAACAGATATGCAGCAGAAGAAATCAAAGATTAGAAAGTTAAGCCTAAGAAAGCAGCTCAATGAAACCCTAGATCTAGGATTCAAGGATTCTATTCATTGATTTGGTGCATAAAACCTCTTGAAGAAGGAAGCTGGCACTCTTATCTATGTAGACTCCATGCCAAACACCACACAAATCCTGGCACAGTGATGTCTATAACGGGGAAGACCTCAAGGAGTTGACAAATATGCATGAGAAAACTGAGATTTGTAAATCAAGCCGATAGAGCAGTCCCTGATAAAACCCTAAACCTGGATGCAAGGCGTTCAGTGCCTGGATTTGAACAAAAGGAAGCAAGCTCAATCTTGATGATTTCCTGCAAAGTGCCGCCCTAAACAAAAGCCGTCCACAAAGAGCAAACAAAGTATCAACAGAAGCTTGCAAATCCAGCCCCTGCAAAACCCTAGATCTAAAGTTCATAGGAGCTGTGATTGTTGAACGAGATCCTTCAAAAACCGAATCCTGAAACTTTCCCGTGAAGATGGAGAAGAAGAAACCTTTCATTCCAGATCGCATCTTCCTTGGCTTCAAACCCTAACCCTAAAAATCCTCCAACTCATCATCATCATCATCATCATCATCCATAAACCAAGCACCTACATCCCTTTCAAAACCCTAATTTTCTCTTCTTCTTCGCCTTCCCTTCTGGAAGAAGAAAACAACCTGTTCCGGAGCCCGATTCATGCCGTTTCCTGTTGAAGACCCACCAGATCTTGAAGAAATCAAAGCTAGTGGCTTGATGACCTTCGATCTTCGATTATTCCATGAAATCCCTGCCGTTTCCATGGAGAATCCGAAGGACCTGTTCCCTTCCAACGCTACGTAGAGAAATCTAAACCAAAGAAAAACACACAGAGAAGAGAAGTGAAGAGCTAGGGTTTTGTATACCTGTGTATCAAGAACTTGAAAATTCCCAGACGATGATGGCCTGCGATGAGATGAGATGAGATGAGATGAGATCTTCAATACGATCCTGTTGTCGTTGTTGTTTATTTTCCTTCTTCTTCTTCGGATCGATCAATGAAGATTCCTTTCTTCTTCTTCTTCTTCTTCTTCTTCTCTTTCTCCTCTCTGTGTCTTTGCTGTTGTTGTTGATGTTCTTTTTTATTGTTCCTGCTTCTCCTCTGTTTTTTTCCCTTCCACAGATTCCGTTACGATAACGACGGAAATCCGTCTTCTCTTTTACTTCGCACATCGGATGGGAGAGAGGCTTATTATTTATGGAAGTGAAAGTACCGAAGTTGCCCTCGGGTTCTTTCTGAATGACGAGAACGCCCCTGAGTGAGATCACTAGGAAATTGGAAGGATTATGACCGTCAATCAATCATCCCACAAATGCCTGATCTAGTGACGGCCACAAAGTTTGGATAAGCCTTACAAGTTACAATCAATCTCTTAGGTCTCATCTCCGAATGGAGATCCTATTCCTAGCCCTTTCCATAAATATGAAGCCTTTTATGGATAGAAATCCCAACTTAGAAGGCTTTTCAATCATATATAAATATATATATATATATATATATATTTTTTCTATAAATTTGAATGCATTTTATATATAAATCTGAACTTGGACTTTTCAATGATATCTATAAGGATGCAAAGGGGTATGTCCAGGCCTAAACAATTGGACCCGAGCCCGGACCTGGAGCCGGAACCATTTTGTAAGGGGTTGTTCGGTTTTGAATTCAGTTGTGGCTTGGAACCATTTTATTTCCACAATAATCTCACTTTCTATGGAAAATAGAAACCCAAAATTTCATTTTCTGAAGTTCAGTTTCCATTGTTGGGGCGGATATATCTTCTTTGAGAATAATGTGCTGCAGCCACTTTTTCAATAGACTGCATGAAATGGTTCCTTACCCATTTGGGTCTTTAACTGCTTTCTGCAAACATTGCAGAAATCAACCTTCCGAACCGAAAACTTTCAACAGGAAATGTTATGATGTGGAACACCATCACACCATCATCCCTCATAAACCATGTTCGTTTTCCATGGAAAATGATCTGTAGAAACAAATCCTCATATCCAGGATGTAGTTACAGATGATAAGAGATCAATTTAAGGGCATATTTTGCAAGACTGGTCTGTTTGAACAAGAGCTGATTCAAATACATTTATTCGTAATGGAGTTGCTTCAAAATTGGACCCTTCAAAGAAATAGTTGGTCTGGCACAAAGATCACTCTGTCAAACTGATTACGGTGAAACACGTAGCAAGATAAGGAAAATATGACTTTGCCTCTTATATTCCAATGCCATATTTAAGCCAAGTCATTCATGTTGACTTTAAAAACGGAGGATAGGCATGATGGGGATAAAAAAAACATGCTTATTTAGTTGGCGCCTACATCTAGTGACATGGCAATGGGCCTCCACTGGTTACAACTGAGCACTTTCAGCTTTCTAAATCTTCGCCTTAAAAATTTGCGCATACTCTAGATCCAAATTGGAAAGAAAATGGCTGATGGACAGCAGCCTCCAACTTGCTAGATTTTGATACCAGAGAACCCCCAAAGAGGCATTGGTCAATTTGAAGATTATAGCCACCAGTGGTCAATAGTGGTATAGTAAGTTTTTTTTGGTTCTGCAAACGACAACACTATAGTCCATGACCACCTTGATCATAGTCAATCTCCATTTCCAAAATTCACAAATACAAGCTTGCATGCACCCAGAGAGAGAACTTAGGTTTCCACATTTGAAAGAGGTAAGGAGGGGCAGAACATCATTAGAATAAATTGAACAGGATGTTTTCCTATAAGAGGATATAATTACAGAGAAACTGAACCAGAAGTTTATAAGCAGATTATTTTCCTATTCTAATTAATGAACAAAGTAAAAACTATAGGTGGCCAGACCACTTAAGACAAAAATGCATATCAAGCATACTCTGAATTTTCAGCGATTGATCAAATTTAAATAGCCTCGAAGAATTACTTCATTAATAATAGGCCAAGGACCCAAAACAAAAAGGAAAAAATAAAAAACAAAAGACACATGAACCCAAACCAAATCTCAAAATTCCCAATGGTGCTGTGCTGCAGTAACTAAAAGCATTTTGGGGTCAAGATTTTGCCTCACTGAGATGCTTTCCAGCTAAAAGAGAGGAAATAAAAAGATACCATAAAGATCTGCATCCCGTTTTCTCATTCATTATCCACGAGAGGACATGAATGGATAACGAAGTCAGGTAAGCCTTCTCCGACTTGCAGCTGCATCCTCATCACATTCTCTTATTCCAAATGTCTTAAAGTTGGCATTATGTTTTCTGTCTCGATCATATCTCAAATGCTCTCTCTCCTCTCCATCTATTTTAGGGCCACTTCCAAGCCTTCTTTCAATGCCCCTGCTCAAGTTCCTTGTACTACCTCTCCCACGGGACTCACCAGTATTTTTTGTACGATGTTGATGCTCAGCAAAACCATCATCATCGTCATACCTGAAGCGCTTTCCAATGCCATCACCATCATAATGCCTGATAGAATTAAACATCCCATATCTGTCACCATGTCTACGTCTATCATCATCGCTTTCATCGGGCCTAGGTCGTCCTCTAACACCACCAGCAAACTCGGGAAATCTGCCAAAATGCATAGGTCTATAGTAGTCATCAGTTTTTATTCTTCCTGGGGAATCCATCAAATCAAACCTGTGGTTCCGTGAGAAACCTCTTCCTGGCGAGCTCCTCTCAGAAATTGCACTTCGCTTGTAGGCCTGCTCTCTAAAATGATCTGGTGCATCCCCCCTCCGATCATCAATCCATCTGGAAGCATGGGATGGGGAATCATGATTTCTTGGAGCTGGGACAAAACCAATCATATGTTCTGGAAGGCCCCGGCGTCGGTGAGGAGATCTCATTCTCCTGATTCTAGACTCTATACGGAAATCCGGAGACCCATTAGGCTGTCGCTGTAAACCTGGACCCCTGTTAATCCCACTGCTACTTCCTTCCCTTGCAGAAGCCCACATGTGGGGAGATCTACTTCTAGATCTTGACAGGGATTTTGAGCGAGATCTAGAGCGATGAGTAATTCTTCTTGGATTAGGAGAAAAGCTTCTTTGTCTCCTGGGTAAAGGATGCTGGATAGGTAAAGATGAACTGATGTCATTATTGTATGAATGTCCATTATACCTCTCCCTTTGGCCTGTACCGCACACTCTAAGAGCATATCTAGTAGATCTACCCATTGTTTCACCATGACTTCTACTGGGGCTCATTTCTCTCACATGCCCATGTCCTCCTAATGGCATACCAAAACCCAATGCTCCATCCCTGTCAGTTGATGATCCTCTTCCAGTCACAGAACGATGCACGTTCCGCGAGGGAGAATTTGCAGATTGTCTGCGAACCCTATCATGTGTCACACCACCAGCTCTTACAATGGTAAAATCAGGAGCAACAACAAAGCCACTGCTCTCAAGCTTTGCAGCTGCTGCTGCTGCAGCATTCTTCGGCCCAGGAAGCACATGATCTCGAGGACCACGATAACCGGGTGAATGACGAAGATTCCGGCCCCAATGGCCACCTGAAGATTCCAACCAATGGTTTCCCACTCTGCCTCTTCCATGCATATGCACTGAGGATTCACCCCTTCCAACGGACTTAGCCAGGCCAGCATCCCTTTCATCGAGGCTGTTTGATCTGAAAGACATAATAAAATCACACCAGCTATATACTAAAAACAAGAGAGACTGATATAAAAGTAGGAAAGAAAATAGAAAAAAGTATATGTACAACATACCTGCTTCCATCCACATATACTCGATCCTTCCTAACTGAAGCATCAGAGAAAGTTGGTCCTTCAATACGTGATGACAGTTCCCTATTTGATGTTGATCTAAACACCCTTCTTAATGATCCGTCAGCATCTGAAGAACCCAAACGACCAACACCATTCTTCACAATGCCGCTGCCTCTGACATCCATAACTGCATCTCTAGAACTTCTACAAACATCAGGCAACTGGTCCCATCCTGTAGATTTTGTCCTCAAAATTGCAGAATGGCATGAATCCCTGTAGCCCAACGCTTCATCAACAGACACCTTATCACTGCCTGCATTCAGATCAGAGACAACTTTCACATCCATCTCAATTTTCTCATTGTCATATTGTTTTCCTGTGTCTCTCCTTGAGACCTTTCTCACAAACTTCATACCTCTTCTCTCACAAGGTTCGACAGGTGATGCATTTGATTCTATTGATCCTCGCAGGAATGCCAGACTATTGGGTTCTCTTTCATTCTTCTCTCCATCCAGCTTACCTTCCTGACAAACATGACTGGCCTCTGACCGTGTCTCTTTCTTGCATTCATCACGGTCAACAACACCATGATCTGCAGACGTTTCAAAGGGATCGGTGTCAATATTGTCTGAACCATAATCCACACGTTCAGCTTCCCTCTCCTCACCCTCATATTCTCCCCAACTATGTATAATAGATTCCCGAAATTCTCCATCCTCATACTGATAATCATCATCTGCCTGACATAAGCCCACCTTCTCCACAGAAGTAGAATTATCATTTTGAGAAACATCATCCAAATCATAATCACTGTTGAAGGAATCTTCTAGAGCAACTTCACCAGATCCGAATACATGATCCTCTTCATTGCTTTGACAGACTTTGAGAGACACAGAACCACCCATTACTACTGAACTGTCCACCTTTACTGGGATCTCATCATCAATTTGTGGAGAATCTTTACGGTCAATATGCACATGAGTAGTGATTTCAGTGTCATTCACATTGGAACTATTGCCACCTTCTTCCTTCATAACAACTGCTTTGTCGCCATCTTGGCTAAGAGAAACTTCTGTAGACAATTCTTCAGAGTTCAAAGGCTGATGGACAGAAGAATCCAAATGGGAAGAACTCATTTCCCCAGGTTTTGACCGATCTATGGCATTTCCATCCACTGCTATGATCTTGGAGAAATTTCCATCTACTGGCAAGCCAGAAGTATGTTGGGTTAATGAATCATCTAACTGACATGGCTCCATATCTGAATCTGCTGTACAAGAAGCTACATGTTTTTCAACCTCAGGGCTTCTCAAACAGGTAGCTTCGCTTCTTTTCCCATCGGCCATTAATTGATCTTCTGACTTATCGTCGGGGGAAACAACAGAGGAAGAATATATGCCATCCTCAGAGACATTATTGCTTCCCATATGATCAAGATCACCGCTAGGATTAGGGCTCCTTGCATGACAAGCTTCGCCACCATGATCACAAGATGTAATGTGTACTCTGAACTGCTTATCAGGATCAGCTATGGATACAGCTTCTCTCTTACCCTCTGTTCCAACATCAACAATTACATGACCTGCTCCATGTGGTTGAGATGGATGGGTAGTGTGATCAACATCGGTTTCCTCCCCAACAATGGGACGTAAAGAAATGATTTCACCTTTTCTTTCACCATCAAAGCTTATGGAATGGACAGCAGTATTTTCCTCAGAAACAGAACAAGTGTTGTGTGAAGCACATCCCACTTCACAATCAACAGAAGCAACAGTAGTGAAATCCACATTGAAGCTGATTGGATCTTGACTATGCACGGGTTTTATTTCTTCAGGAATATCAGTTTTCACATTTGGGGAACTATCAGTTTCACAAGGAGTCTCCTTGAGAAAGCAGGTAGTACAGTCCAAACCTGTGCAAGCATCTAAGTGATCCTTGCACCCCACTTCATTTGGTTTATGAATTTTGGGAAGTGAGCGCCATGTTATCTCATTTTCGTCTGCCACAACATCTGCAGCCAAAGTATCACAAGAATCGGGAGGCATCTCTTGCATTGTCGAGCTCACAACTCTGTAACTGTCCTGCGACTCCTGTCCATCAATCACAGTTGTTCCACCGACATTATGTTGCACAGACATTTTACTGTGGTCTTTGGTATCTCCAAGTTCCAACTTCAATTGGCAGCATCCAAAATCTGTCGCCTTTTCCTTCTGCATCCCATCATCAACAATGCCTAAGGTAGCATGTGAATTAGAAGCCACAGAGGGTTCATCACAAGGAGACTCCCATGCATCCATCACAACATTCAAGTCCCAGTGCGACCTATCATCCCGCGACGTAGAGGCCGCAATCCTCGGTGGTGTTTCATTCTCTTTGGCTGGGAGATCCTGCATAACGTCCATGGATTTCTCTGAGATAGAGACCACTGGGCATTTCCAGGACTTGAGATCTTCCTGGTGGTCTTCACTGGTGGCTGCAGAAATGTTTTTCTCCAAGTGTGTTACTATGCAGATGTTCCGATCAGTTTTGCTGTCCAAAACATAAAGATCAGGTAGATGTTTCAGGCCTAATTCTTCTGACAGAGAACTAGGTTTGGTATTCTGAACAAATCTAGAAGATTCTTCCCCTGCAGCCAATGAGTTATGGGATGCAGGGTCCTCCAAGTTACTTGAACTGCAGTCAATATTACCACTGCAAGCAGCAGCTGCCAATATTGAGATTCCAGAGAAATCTGCATCATCACCATGCCTTTCATTTTTCTCTATCAAGCTGTTCTTTTGATCAACATCCGCTTTGAAGTTCTCTGATTGAATATCAATATCCTGCACCGTAGAGACAGCTGTGATAGTGGTTGGAGTTTGATCTTCAGCATATGAACCCATTGCAGACTTCTTCTGATTGGAAGCAGACAGACATTTTAGAAGGCACTCAGACTCCTTAGGTCGCGGAGGAGTCTGTGGGGTAGGTGATGGAGAACGGACAAATGGAAATTTCCGTTTCTTAATGGGTACATTCTCTATGGCATCACTGAATCGTCGTCCCAGAATACTTACTCCAAGCTGCAAACAGAAATTGGAAGTCAGAAGAATCATGAGAAATGGTTTAATTATTCCAGAGCAGCACTTAGTATACGAGAATACGCAGAACAAGAATGAACCTTCTCAGATTCAGAAACTTGCATGTCCTCCACCCTTTTAGGATCCTTATCAATCAGATCCTCACTACCTTCCAAGTTTCCTGAAAACAGTTTTGTTCTGCTGCTAGCAGTCAATGAAGCCCTTGCTCGTCTTGTGGCCCTCTTACTACTTTTCGGGACCGTCCAACTCAAGTCTGGATCTATAACTCTAGTGAGTTCCAGTCCCACAGAGCTCAGCATGCTCCCTGATAAAGCTTCTCTCTCATATGATAAAGGTTTTTGACCACAGATCTTACAGGATGATGCCACTTCTTGCTTTCTACTTTCTTCAAGAGAAGAGGCTGCCCGCCCAGTACAAGTACAGAAATGAATCTGTCATTAAATAATATATATAGTCCATTAGGTACATTCATCACGCTAGTCAGTAATAACTGTAAGCTTGGAGACATAGAAAACAGACAAAACAGTATCATGAAACCACCAGGAACCAATTGTATAGTATTATTCTATTCATAATGTTATGGGCACAGATTACGTATAATATCTCAGATAGTTCAAACATAATTATAACCAACCACCAAGCTACCCAATTAGCATGCCAATGCAAATAGATGCACATACTTTTCTCTTCTTTTCTCGTTACTATGTGGTTTTTGAAGAAGGCAGGCATCCCCAATTCTAAATAGTACATAACATGAAAGTGTAAAAACTAGATAGACAACTGTACAAACCATTGAATCAACCCCCTCATCATCCTTGCTCCTGCAGAAACCCCTACCAGTCGCCCCGCCAATCCAGAACAATTAACGGCTACCCCCTGCAAAACATACAACCTTACATTATTACCAGCACTGCCTGCAGTACAAAAAAAATAAAAAATAAAAAAATAAAAATTATTAGCTTCCTACCGAGCCCTAAAGCTGATAACAGACTGCCGGAGTGTGCCTTAAAAGGCAATATTACCTTTGGGCAGTTCGTGTTAACCAGCCTTAAAAGGCATGCATTCAACTCCTTCAGTCCATATTGCAGCTACAGAAATGACCTAAAAGAGATGCCCACAGGAGCAGAAAGCTTCTTCACAGCCAACAAATAGAATATTCTAAGTAAAATGACAGGACAACAACTAGCACGATTTAATCCATTCAACAGCAGGGAAGAATGGTCAAGATAACTTTTTTTTTTTAATGGTAACATGACTCGAATTCACAACCATGAAAGGAGGAGTGGCATGAGGACTTCCTAGGTCACTTATCCTAGTACTACTCTCGCCAAAGCACAACTCACTGCGGATTTCTGATCAGATCCAGTGCATTAATGCAGGTATGATTACTCCCCTATCAATTACTGAAACTTGAAAAAGTTTCGCCTCCATTCAACATTCCTTGACACTTCTCAAGGTAGTTCATATTATTCTGAGAGAGAGAACAGCAAAAACCACAAGTTGCAGGCCTTGCCAACAGATCCAGATCCAAAACACTGCACATCCACGAATATATTATATACGAACAGAATAAACCATCTCTTCACCTAACAAGCTTGGTTTGGGAAATTTTATGACCCAATTCAATATGGTCAGGTCATTGTATCCACAATGTCAAATATGTCTGGCAAGCATCCTTGTTTAATAGTTATCGCAAAACAGAAGGCAAATACAACAATTTGCCCTATTTCATATGTTCTTCTCATCGTGACATTCAATCCCAAAAAAACAAACTTTCTGCAATCACCCAAGGGAGGAAGCAACGAAGGTACCCATTCTTCTAAGCAAAGAAAAACATCAGCTATGTCAAACTATAGACTGACTTCAAAAGGCACCAGACGAGACATCCGATGACCTACAGGTGGAAAAGATTAGCCAGCGTTCGTGGCCATGGATCTACCCTAATGCTTTCTGCAGCACCTTTACAAAGCAGAACAGAATACATTCAAGTATGCAATAAGAAAGCTGTCTGAGTAGGAACAGATGCAGCAGAAGAAATCAAAGGTTAATTATTTCAGTCTAAGAAAGCAGCTCAATGAAACCCTAGATCCAGGATTCAAAGCTTCTGTTCATTGATTTGGTGTATAAAACCACTTGAAGAAGGAAGTTAGCTCTCTTATCTAGGTAGACTCCAAGCCAAACACCACACAAATCCTGGTATAGTGGTGTCCATAACAGGGAAGATCTCAAAGAGTTGACAAATAGGTATGAGAAAAACTTAGATTTGTAGATCGAGCCCATAGAGCAGTCCCTGATAAAAACCCTAAACCTGGATGCAAAGCGTTCATCCGTGCCTGGATTTGAACAAAACCGCCAAATATAAAAAAAAAGGAAGCAATCTCAATTGCGAAGATTTCCCGCAAAGCGCCGCCAGAAACAAAGGCAATCCGAAAAGGAGCAATCAAAGTAGCAGCAATAGCAAATCAATACTTTGCAAATCCAGCCTCTACAAACGCCCCTGCAAAACCCTAGATCCGAAATTCCAGGCCCTTTTGCCATCGACAAAACAAGGAGATAGGAGATGTGAATACGGAAGCAGATCCTTTAAACCGAATCCTGCGATTTCCTGTGAAGATGGAGAAGAAGAAGCCTTTCATTCCAGATCTCATCTTCATTGGCTTCAAACCCTAACCCTAAATCCTCCGATTCACCATCATCATCATCCATAAGCCATGAACATCCATCCGTTTCAAAACCCTATTCTTCTTCTTCTTCTTGGGAAAAAACCTGTTCCGGAGCCCGATTCATGCCGTTTCCTGTTGAATATCCAGCAGATCTCGAAGAAATCAAAGCTAGTGGCATGATAGCCTTCGTTCTTCGAATTATTCCAAACAATCCCTGCCGTTTCCATGGAGAATCCGAAGGCCCTATTCGCTTCCAAGGCTACGTAGAGAAATCTAAACCAAGAAAAAAACACAGAGAAGAGAAGTGAAGAGCTAGGGTTTTGTATACCTGTTTATGGAGAACTTGAAAAATCCCAGACGACGAAGGGCTGAAATGAGATCTTCAATACAAGGAAACTTCCTGTAATCGTTCTTGTTTGTTTTCCTTCTTCTGATCGATCTACTTCGATCATGAAGATTCCTTTCTTCTTCTTCTTCTTCTTCTTCTTCTCTGTGTTGTTGTTCTTCTTCTTCCTTTTCTCCTTCCGCAGATTCGTTTATTGGCTTTGACAATCCAATCGCTCTTCTTTTTCTTATTTGCCTTGTTCTGTTCAGATTGGAGAGAATATCTACAGCGGAGTATTTATAGAAGCGGAAGTACCGAAGTCACCCTAGGATTCTTTTTAAATGACGATAATGCCCCTGTGCTATGCTCCTCCGCGTCCACAACCGCGTGATGGCGCGGAAGTCAACAACTACGACCCCGCACCACTCGCGACCTTGTGAGTTGGGAGTGGAACGAGTAAAAGAGAGTCGGTATCCCTGGCGGCAGCTGGGACTTCATCGTGGGCCCACCCGCATAGTTATAATTCCAAGACAAATGTCATCTTATTTGTATAATTATTTTTAGATTTCATTATAATAGAAGTAGAGCCCACCGTCGGATTGAACGTATGACTAAGAGTAGTCCAAATCTTTTATTTCAACGAAATAAGGAGATACTGTTTTTTTTTTTTTTTTCTTTTTACCCCAACTTTAGTGGCTGGGACTTTTTTTTTTTTATAATTATATAAAGCCCAATACACCCTGAAAGGAAGCCCACCAAAGTGGGAAGAAAACCCTGCACACCTAGGAATGAAGCCCACCGAAGTGGAAAAAAAACTCACATATATACATGCAGGAATATATAAGGAGGAGGTGGGGGTTGAACCCCTGACCTTCCCAATAAGAATCCAACTATTTACCAGTAGGGTAAGGAGCGGTTCTTACAATTTCATCCTATTAACGTTCGTCAATTGTACAAAATCTCTTTTTTTAATCCGAATCCCCTATTTCAACGAAACAGTATTTTCCTATTTAAAGTTTCACCCTATCCCCAAGCAGTAGATGATCCAGATCTTCTTTATTTTCATTTCAAGAAGGTAATTGAAAAAGTGCATCAACTTGCATGAGATTTTATATAGTAGGCAAATATTGATAGAGTGAAAGAGCTTCTCTCAAAATAAGAGATATGAACTTGTCTCAGACATGATAATGACACATCAGCTCATATTTAAATTCTCAATATTGCGCCCAATCTTATAGTGGTGTATATTCATATATTAAAGTGAAAGATGATGATATGTCATGGGAGGAGATGTAATTCACCTTGAATAGTTTGAATTATCCCCATGTGGGCCTCACAATAGAGTTCGTGGCATAAGCACCACACGTTTGGATAAGCTTAAATCTATTATCTCTTGAAATTCTGATCCTTTGACCCAAACCATCCAATTATTTTTAAAAAGAAAAAAAAAAAAAACAAAAGAAGTTCCTAATTTTTAGATGATTGTGACCCACCATGGCAATTGCACGATTGTCCTTTTTGTGCACGCATGTGAATAAGGGTGCACAAATTAAGTGATTATATTTCTGTTTTTGTTAGGAATAACAATACTTATGTCTAATTCTCCTCCCAGCTTATGAACTATCTGAATGCAAAACCCCCATGGGTTTGCACTAATCCAAATGCATTCAACATTGGGTCAAGGGCCTCTCTCTCTTAATATGAGGTTGTTGAGTTTGTTGGCTGTTTATGAAGGGGTCAGTACATCGGATTGATTCCAAATTTGATATTTGGGACGGTCCAACTTGAATCTTTTGATCCTCTCTTTACATGATTTGTAGGGTCCCAAGTGGGCACCAACAGCTGATATATGTCGTAAGGATGCACAGGCCCATTAAAAAAGTCTTTAGAGACAAGGAACAATTTGCGAATATGTCGAGGATAAAGGAGGCATTTAAATTCAAATAGAAGTTGTACATGTAGAGAAGGTTTGCCAAATAACTCAAACTCGAAGAGGATTAAGGAATAATTCGAGTTTATTGAAAGCCAGAATTGAGATTGCATTTTCAGGAAATGAAATTTATGATAATCACTGTAACATATAAGAATTGTGAAACAAAATAGATCCAGCATTACACGATTTAAATGCTAACAATCTTGTTAATTTCTTGGAGAATCAATGTGTCTAGAGATCCTTGATTAAAATCTGAATAATATTTTGGATAGAGATTGGAACTTTTACTTTTCAATCTTTTATCAACTAAATCAAAATCTAAAATATATCAACTGAATTAGAATCTAAAATTACTCAAGAGAAAAAGATATAAACTGCCCAAAAAAAAAAAAAAAAGATTTTCTTCTCTCAACCTTATTATTGTTGTAGTTTAGTATTTATTAGGTAACCTAAGACTTGATTGATTAACATGCAAGACCATCCAATAGTAGCGGGAGAATATCTTGAAATTTTTTTTTAAAAAGAGGACTATGTTAAGTTTTTATAATATATGGTTGATTTCCATAATTGCTAGCAAGATTGAACCATCTGATGCACTTCTTAGGAGTGCATTTTACATTACATTTAGGTAGCAACGTTTTTAAGGAAAATGTTCTTCTAAGGAGGGGGCATTGTCTTGGATTGTGCATGCCAAGCTCTTCTTCTTCTTTTAAACAATAATATAATATCATTTGAACTTCGAGTTTATGTTAACTAGCTTTGGATTTACATCATATGGATCCACAACAGAAGCAACCAAAGTTATGAAAATCATGCAAAAATTGAACCATTTGAGGGGACAATTTGGTCCAACTTGGTTCAATTGATAGTGCAATTGGGTGAAACTATGATGTCTTAAATAAAAATAGAAGAACAGCGCTAGAAGATGTACGAACATTTTAGGGGGGACAAACGACCCTTTTAGTATAACCCACTGAGATGCTAGTGATCAAGGAAGTCCTTTGGATGGAAAGATTTATGAGACCTATCTATGTGCAAAATTTACACTCCATAAGAATATTCTAACCCTTCGATATATGACACTAAAATTTAATTATTTTAGAGATATCATTTTCTTATAATTTCAATTCAATGGTTAGGAAAAGTCGGATGAGTGTTAAACTTGAACTTGTGACTATTTATAGGGGGTACTATGTATAAAAAGAATGGATTCACTCAAGGTGGGCCATGCCCAAAAAAAGAGGGGCGGAAAAAGGGTTTCTTTTAAGTTGGGTGTTTTGGAGAATTACCCAAAGATAATTAAATAAATGAAAGTTTAATCAAGCTTAAAACCAATTAATCCACCAGTTTAGATAGGTTCAACCATGGCTATGTTTTTTAAACATATTTAAATGGTTTAAACCTATTCTTCAAACACTCTCAAGGATTTGAATGGACCAAATCATCAAAGAACTAGTTTATGTTGAATCCAGAGAATCAAATATATTAATCTATTTCTCTTTTAAGGATGCACGTGGACAAACAATACCTCCCTCTTCCAACCAAGCTTCAAAGAGCCGAGGCACGTCCCTTGTCAACTGCACAGGGCAAAGGGTCATTGAGCCAAAACTATAAAATACCCTAAAATTCTGTAAAGTTGCTCTTACTATAAAAAAAAAAAACCTAAATCGTTTATTTTAAAGTTTTCCCTTCACATGAGATTTGAAGACATTGCACTCATCCATGCAGATGATCATGGTTTCAGATACAAATGCATCAATAAAGTTAATATAGACCATCTTTTTTGAATCTTTTCTACTAGAAATAAAATCATACCAAAAAGAATGATACATCAAATCCATATCACTGACTACGCCAATAAGGTTTTTTTCCTGGCTAATAATGGGCTCTGATACTTGTGTGAAAATTTGTAAATTTGCCACACCCACCATTCGAGTTCCCTAACCTTCACTGCTTCACATAAAACCAGGCCAACTTGGTGGGGTTCCATTTTTCAGTGGTGAAAGGGGGTTAGATCTACAAAATAGGTCCAATGTAATGGCAGGACTATCTAATTGTAGTATACTTTGTAGCATTACATGAGTAGTAAAATGATATTTACAATTAAAATAAAGTGAGGTAAATTGTCAAATTAAGACAAAAATAAAAAAAGAAAAGAAAAAAGAAGATGGGTCAAATAAAAAAGTGGTGCCTTTTGTCATTTAGTGAAATGCGAATGCAATTTTTTGAACTTTTTTTTAATGAGAAAGTAGTGTTTTTTTTTTGCTTTATTTTATATAAAAAATAGAGATGTTTCTTGAAATATGGTACATTTTGTTTTGACCCCTTTTATTGGTAATTTTACTTATAAAATCAAGTAAAATGAAGTAAAGTAAAGCATAAAATCATGAGGAAATAAAATATAACTGGATTATATTGACATTTTGTTTTAGTTATTTTGTATGGAATCTTTTTGACTTTTTATATAAAAAAGCGAAGTTGTTTTGTCTTTTAGTTGTTTTGTCTTTTAGTGGATAATGGTGGTTGCTTTTTGACTGTCTGAGAAAAAGATGAAGGGAATTTTGAATAAAAATGATTTTAATGTGACATCTTATCTGAAAAATGGAGACTTTACTTGACTTTTACTATTGTAGTAAAGTGTCAAACAGGCTATTGCCTATACAACTATCCTTACACCTGATATTCGCATCTAGGTAGTCGAAGTTTAAGCATTTTCCATATAACTCTTCGTGCTATATCTTAGGGCCATGCGATATAGCACACATCATATTGTGTGATATTCAAAGGCCGTGTGATATCATAGAAATCTACTTTTGTGATATCTTAGGGCCGTGCTATATTGCACCATTATGGTATGAACTGTTCTACGAAAAATATTTAAACTTTAACTATTCTAAAGCAAATGTCATGTCCAAGGGCGGTCATACGGTCAAAATCTCTTATTTTTATTGTCTCTTGAATTAACCCTTTAGCCTATTTCACCAGTGAAGTAAATTTACCAATGAACACATTTCTTTACGAGAATTTCCCATGTTGAGGATTCCCAATATTGATATTATGGTTGTCTCCTTAGCATTTCAAATGTCATGTTTGTTTTGATAAAATTATAAATTCCAATCCCTCAACCTGCTTAAAATTATAAAATATTTGGATGATTTTTAGAACTCTCATTTTAAATGAGGTTAGATGATTTTTGGCAAAGTCAACCAAGCCTTGAGTTTGTCAATTTAAAGATAAGGACCTAGCTTTCAATGATCGCTCCTTTGACTTAAAGACCTAACTGATAGACTTTCATAATTGAAGTAGCTGGGCTCACATATAGCAGATCCAACCCGCTCAAAATGAACACAATATTGTTTATGGGATGCTTTCAATCGTTAATTCAATGAGAGTTTGCCTCACGGTAAGATTGGCCATGTGATAAATAATGCAATATAAAAATCCGGTTAAAATTGAATAAGATATTGCTAATTACATTATTCATCATATGCTCAATCTCGCGTGGGGTTAACTCCTATTAAAGTAAAATTCTGAGACATCTTATATACAATGAGGGTGTTCATTTTGAGCAGCTTAAATTTAAGTAGGTGAGTGCACGACCGCATTCTCCTTTAGCTCAAGAATTCTCCATACATCCCAGTTAACCAAGTCGGACAAGCTCTCAAACTTTGTTTTAAATAAGTAAGAGGCATCGGATTCTAACCAAAATGCCAAAAAAAGAATAAAAGATGCCAAGCAAAGAAGAAATCCCACTATTTTAATTGATCTACATCACCAAAATAGCTCCCTTTCTTTTTCAAAGAATAGATGCATTGACACTATGCAAAGAGCAATTTATTAGAAATTGGACATCCTACAGAGTCTGTGTTAGGGCCTGTAGACTTAGGATTGATTGACACTGGTTCACCCGGCCAGTGTTTCATTTCAGTTAAATCATAGCACTAACGTGATGATCTTATGAAATAAACAAATCTGAAAAACAAAAGATATTCTGAGTTATATTCAAAGAGCAAATAAATATCAAATTGTTTACAGTTTAAAAAATAATGATTCTTCTCTTAAACTTTTCAAAAAGCTACGTTTTCAATTTTCAAAATTAAACATAGATTTGATCTGTCATTTTCTTATTCAAATTTACTCATTGATGGTTCTTGGAAAACCAGTTAATTTTGAACGATGCCTGCGCACATAATTTTGAGAATATTAAGGTGGATGTGTGGTAAAAGTAGGAACGGATAAAATTAGCAATGAGTGGTTTCAAGAGCATTTATGGGTAGCAATAATACGAGATAAAATTTGAGAAACTCATTAGTAATGTTCTTGCATACTTATATGGCTGATGCTAGCACAATAACATAGTTAGGATAAGCCCTGCTGATGATGATGATGATTCTTCCCTTCTTATACAGCACAACTGGGGTGTTTATAGCCAGGTTAGTTGGGCCAAAGCTTATGCAATCACAAACATGCTTGCATTGCCCCATGGGCCTAAAAACTGAAGCCCAGGAGCCACTCATTTACAAACTATATACACTTTTTCCATATAAGCCAGACCCACCGGGCCTTCAAACATGTATAGGCAGTGGCCCAGGTTCATCTAATAATTAAGCCAAAAGATTTACATCTGCGCACAGCCCACAGACCGAAACACCCAGATCCAATCAATGTCGGTCCGGCTCAGGTTGGCCCAGGCACCACTACTCTCACGAGACGACTGTCATAAAATCAGACATGAATAATTTCCGGTTTCCGTATGGTATCTATAGATCATAGATGTAAAAATTTCTGGGGTTTTCCCCCTGAATAGTATTTTTGGGTGTTTCCATTTGCATATCTTAAAAGTAAAAACATTCTAAAAATGTAGAAACGTATTGAGATTTTTGGAGAATTGCACAAACAAATCATGGAATTCCCATTTTACATGTTCCGGATGAAAATATACTGATATTATGAAAAAGTTAGCTACATGTATAACTCTGTTTCATATAAGATAGTTTGTCAGGAATGAAAAGGTAGATACTGAATACACTGGAAAGGAGCATGTTGCATTATTCCTCTTTAACAAGGGTAGGTTACCAGGCATGTGCAAAGATTGATCAGGGGTAGAATACTAGAATAGCATCAAGTAAAACCATAAGTTATACCTTTCTTTTCTACCAAGAAAAGGTTATACCTTTCTTGGCCCTTTAGCCAAGTTAAAACCCATAAGTTTAGAGCCCATCTGGATCGCAGCAAGATTAAAAGAAGAACTCATTATTCCATAACCCATATGGATTAAGTACTATAACTTGGTAGAGTATTCATCTACTAATATTCACATCAATCCACCATTATTACCTACCTCTGCTCAACATTCCATGCTGATTCTTCAAATTAAAGGGGAATTTGCAACTTTCCCATTATCAACTCCCATTTCACCTTGCCATAACACCACTAGGAACGGGTAGTCCATCCTCAGAGAGGTCAAAGGGCAATTCATCAGCTTTACATAGCATGTAGACAATGTCTACCATACCAGGCCTCCTGCCAGGATCTCTTTGCAAACAAGCTTTTGCAACAGCCATCACATTCATCACACCATCCAGGGAACAACTGTGCTCCAATAGAGCTTCATCCATCCATGCCTTCAACCTCTCTTCCTTATCTTCCCTCCCATCAAAGACCTTGGCTAATTGCATCCAAAGTGGCTTCCCTGCTTCATCAATTGCTTCCTTGCCAGAAACCAGCTCAAGTAGGACAACCCCGAAAGCAAAAACATCGATTTTAGTGGTGACAAATCCATCTGCAAGATACTCAGGTGCAAGGTAGCCTTGAGTGCCCACGATGTTCGTTGTCATTGCGTTGCATCCTGACTTGGCTAGACCAAAGTTGGCAATCTTGGCCCTCATTTTACCATCCAATAGAACGTTGCTTGTCTTGATGTCTTTGTGGACCACACTAGGCCTGGTGTGCTCATGGATGTACTGGAGACCACTGGCCACATCAACCGCAATCTGTAGCCTCGTCCTCCAGTCTAGTTTTCTTCTCCTTCCATTGCCGTGTAGCCAAGAATTAAGTGACCCATTTTCAATATACTCGTAGATAAGATAGCAGTTTCCTTCCTCTGGGTCTATGCAGAAACCATCCAACTTCACCAGATTGCTATGGTTTACCTATGTTTCAGTGAAAACACAATGTTAGAAGAAATATCCGCCAATATTGAGACAATCACTCCACATTAGACGAAGATCGATCACAAATTAGTGACTAAACAGAGGACACGTTGAGCTATTAAAATTATGTTACAAATTGGAAAATGAGTCCGTGCGGAAGAATAATAAAGAAATAAGGTACCGGGGCCCCAATAATGCACATGGAAGTGTATTTAAGAAAGTGAAGAGAAACATTGGGGACGATATAACATTTTCTTTCTCCACACTAGGAAGACTGGGTCCCAAAATCATTCTTAGAACATCCAGATACATTTAAACAGAAAGGTTATTAATTAATTAGACAATCCCCAGTTTGAAATGTCCATCTTCTTTTTCTCCTCTTCTGTGATAACAGAGGAAAAGGAGAAGAATAACAAAAGAAAACTGGCATATGTAACAAAAATTAAGGATTCAGAAAATCACTTCCTTAGGATATGGTAATAACTCATATGTAAAGCTGGCCCACAAATCAATCTCACATGGATATGCATCCCAGCAAGATCAAGTGAGCAACATTTACCATTAAAATAATCCACCATATCAAGCTTGGCAACCCAGATTGACTCTTCATTGCTGCCCAGTCAAGTTCAAGCACCTATGGCTACACTCCCTTCTGCACCACCACTCATTCCAGCACCTTCACCCGGCTATGAGGCTGCACCCATTGACCAAACAGAACCTGCCACCACCAATCCATCACCTGCATCATCTGGGCCCGTACTTCAACAACCCATATTCAGGTCCCATCATATGCAAACTCAGTCCAAAAGTGGTATTTCTAAAAAGAAGATTTTTCTTATTTCTTCCAAGCATCAGCTCTCTTTGGAGACCTGGGAACCCACCACTTATATTCAGGCCTCAAAAATTGTTGAATGGAGACAGGCTATGGATCATGAGTTCAATTCACTTCAAAAACATGGGACCTGGTCCTTGGGCCCTTACAAGCCCACTATGAATATTGTGGAAAATAAATGGGCGTACAAAATTAAATGCCATGCGAATGCGTCTATCAGTTGGTACAAGGCCCATCTTGTTGCGAAGTGGTTGATTTTTTGACACATTTAGCCCCGTGGAGAAACCCACCACCATCCGTTTGGTGCTCACCATAGCACTGCATTATAATTGGAAAATTAGACAACTTGATGTTGAAAGTGCATTCTTACATGGCCACTTAACTGAAGAAGTTTATATGGCCCAACCTCAAGGATATGTGGACCCTGCATTTCCAACTCATGTGTATCGAATGCACAAATCTATCTATGGGCTAAAACAAGCACCGCAGGCCTGGTAAACTAAATTCAAGACTCAGTCTGCTCCAAATTGGATTCACCAACTCTCAAGCTGATACTTCACTCTTCATTTATCGTGAGCATGGCCATATCAATTATTTGCTACTATATGTGGATGATGTAATTCTTATTGGGAACAGCAGGCATCTTATCCAAAAGTTAATCAATCAACTCCAAGTGCATTTCATAATGAAAGATTTAGGCCTGTTACATTACTTCTTGGGCATAGAAGTTGACCGTACCAAAGATGGCATGTTCCTCACACAAACAAAGTACATATTAGTTCTTCAGCGGACTAATATGCTTGAGGCTAAACCAATAGCATCGCCAGTTTCTACTCATGATACACTGTCCACATCAAAAAGGGACCCACTACAAGATACAACATACTACCGCAACATTGTTGGCGCGCTTCAATACTTTACCTTAACACGGCCTGATATGTCCTTTGCGGTTAACCAAGTCTGTCAATTCATGCATGCTCCTACTGAGTCTCAGCTAACTGCAGTTAAAAGAATTCTACGTCTTTTGAAAGGCACTCTAGAATTTGGTCTTCATCCGCATCCCGGCCCACTGTGACTAGTAGCTTTTTGTGATGCTGACTGGGCAGGAGATATACTCTAGAATTAGAGTACTGTATTTTGCTATATTTTATAATGATGTGTATAAGCTGTAAGAATATTTTACAGGCTGATTTTATAGAGTTTACAAGGTGTAATGAATCTATCTATGCTGTGATGGATTACAAGAATATTTGATGAGCTGGTTTTAGTCAACAGGGAATTGATGTTGATCTTGTGGGTGCATATCCGTGTGAGATTGATTTGTGGGCCAGCTTTACATATGAGTTATTATTTAGTTCCATCAAAGTTTCAAGGAAGAAAAAGGTAAAAGTAAAGCCCCTTAATACAGAAGACAGTCTAACCATGGCATAAAACTTAGATAATCCTGTTACTAGTCTCTTAGAAGCTATAGAAAGCCATCACGGAAGTAGAAATAGGTTGGAGAATTTCTAGAAAATATGTTTGGTTGTCCCTCCATACAAATACTTTTTTTTTTATTGGTAAATTTGGAAATGCATTAGATAAAAAAGAGTACATAGTAGAAAAGAAACAAGACCAAACATAGTGTTCCGGTATAAGAGTTCTATACCGGACACCCACCACACCCACATTACAAAAGCACTCCATACAAATACCTAATAATGCAGGGTTCAAATCTATTAATTTCATCACTAAGTTTGTCATTAATTGTCAGCCTTTTCACTGTTAGCTTTTAGTGGTCTCCTTCCACATGAATAAATAATAGAGATAAAGAAAAAAGACTACAACGGCAGACAAGCAGCTAGATGATGAGAAGAAACAAACACCTTTTGAACATATTTATATATGGTATTTGGAGTAGGTAAAAGTTAGGTGCCATTATTTAGCAAATGGAAGCAAGTATAAATTCTTAAATTGTTGATTGGTGCACAAAGCAATGTATCTGGAATGCCCATCCCTCAGCAACCTCTTGCATTAACCAAAAACCCAATAATTGAGCTCCTTGGAGGTTCATAACCGTCTGACTCAATCTTGTTTTGATGATCAAAGCAACAGCAACAGATCAGAGCAATGCCGTAGAAAAGCTCTATAAAATGTTTAGAAACCTAAAAACCCAACTCAACTCAAAACCATGCTGAGCCTAGTCAATCTGATGGCCTGCAAAGAGTCTTGGTTGAGTCCTAAAAAGGTGGTTTAAAAGCATTAAAAAAAATTAGAAGTCAGCAATTTGTTAATTGACTCTAGGAGAAACTTGACACAGTCAAGACTCAGTCAAGTACAAGGGTCTGGGAGCTTCAGGCCCCACCCAGACGTGGAAAAAGTTCAAAAATTCCCTGCAAGTTATGAAAATTAATGGTTTTTTTACATTTTCCCCCTCCCCCAAGATTTCCTTTTTATACATTGAGCTCCTCCAAGGAAGATTTCCTGGGTCTGCCCCTGTGGGCAAGACTCGTTGCCCCTACTCTGAATTGGTGAGACTCCGTTGAGATTTTCATTTTTGTGCATCCTCATACCGAGTTTCATCAAAATGATTCAGCAGAGACTCATGCACTAAAGAGTCAACTTGGGTTGGTTTGTGCATTAAAGGGGTATTGTGACGTTTTGGTTATTTTATTATATAAATTATATATTTATTATTATTATGTAATTGATTGTATTTAAGTTAAATATGCGATTAGTCTAAGTAAGCGGGGACCACGTTAGGCTTAAGTTTGGTGAGTTAGGCTTCTTGGATAGGTGTCTTGACCCATAGTTAACCCAGGCCCAGTTTAGTGGGTATAGTTCTTCTCAAACCCAAACTCTTATCTATTTAGATTCCAAAATCTATTCTTTTTTATAATTTAAGTTAGATTACAACTCCTATTCTCATCCTCTATTTATACAACAGCACACGCTTTTATTCTCCCACACAACTCTCTCTCTTTCTTCCAACTTTTCTCTGGGCTATCACTTGGGCTTTGGCAATAGGAATTTTTGAGCGTCTCCCTCAACCGCAGACCTCAGGCAAGTACCTAACCATAGTTTGTAGATTTAATACTTGTATTCCTCTTTGATTTTCATGTGATGCATATAGAGACCCCTTTTATGCCCTTTCATGTGATGATGATGTTAATCTGATTTTTGTGGTGAGATCAGGGATTGGGGGATGATTCAATTGATTTTCTCATGCCTTGTATTACTGCTATAGTATTTTCAAATTACTGTTGACCATAGCACACCTTCATTTGGGTTTCAAACCCCTTTTTCCTCCGTAGTTGGGTAGTAATGTGGATAGGTGGCCAGAATGGGATTCGTTGCAAACCCTTTGGAAACCAATGAAGACTTGAAACAGGTTCCAGACACAGCCGTTTGGAACTGTTTCTGCTTGATTCTGACCGTGGGACCCAGGTGGGCCGCTTGATGTTAGATCTGATCCGGGGATCCATAAGAGGACCCATGGGCAAACCCATAGGAGCTCGTCCCATAGGCAGTGGGCACCCCCGGCCCATTATCTAGGAGCTTGATCAGATGGAGGTGTGAATGAGGGAAAGATGGACTGTTTGGGCAGCGGGACGATCTGATCACAGATCTGGTCCGAGCATTCGGCCGTATAGGGCTGGGCGACTTCTGCTTGTGAGGTTGATCATGGGCTTTTGATCAGTGGGGCCCACTATATGAGAATCTCTGCGACAATAGGCGTGGAACCTTTAGTTTTTGGAACTGCATTTCTCTGTTGGCTGTATATTAGACTTGTACATGAATTGAAAAGAAAAGAGAGAGAAGACACTTGTTACAAAAACATTTAGGAGAGAGGACGGTTGTGACCTGTCACAATATCATGGAGGTACTTGAGATTTGTTCTTTTTTTTATATATATACTTAATCTTGTGGTGGGGCCAAGGTGAGTGACCTGATGATCAATCTAGACCATAGATCTACTAGTGGGGCCCACTATCCCAGCAACCCAAATGTGTAGGCGAGAAACCCCCTCTCCCAAACTAGGTTCTGAATGGGCGGTTTTGTTCTCGATATGCATAAGGAGAGAGAGACCTCTTGGTTATAAGACATTATAAGTTTGAGTGTGACCTCACATGGGTCTTTTTTTGCAAGTTGAAAAAGAAGTGCCGTGTATGAGTGTTGACCGAGACTTGTTTTGGAAAATGAATTCCCATGTGACACAACTTTATTACTTGTCCTAGCTTTCCCTTACACCCATTAGTTTTTAGAATTTGAAGAAAGGGCCTTGGTTATTTTATAAATCCAAACTAGATCCTCTAACTTATTTTGAATGTTGAAAATGTTATGGATGGGTCCTCAAGTTTTTTCTAAAATTATAAACTAAGGCTTGTTTTTCCTTATTATTATTATTTACTAATTATTTTGAAATTACCCTTAGTTCTTGATAAGTTAATTTATATTTATTAATTGGATCATTGGACTTGAGTAAATACCGTTTGTGCACACAGTATCTTACCAACGTGGGGTTTAGTGCCTGGTATGACCTTGGAGAAATCCTAGTGGATTCGAGCTCAACCCATCTCTATTGGAAAACCCTTAATTGGGTTTATGCACCATTAATTGAGAAGGGATGCTTTCATCTTTTATCTATTTAGAGATTCCAGTGGTTGCCGGGTACGGGACCTTATGTTTAACTTTAGGATTGACTTGTGATTATTTTTTGACCTTTGGGTTTGCATACCTGATTGAAATTGATGTTGGTCTATTAGTTGCTTACCCGATGTTGTTTGGATATGGACCGTGATGTGGCTTCTCATTAGATTGGGTTATCGAGATTTGTTCGGATTATGTTTCGTTATTTGATCGTGGATTATTGTGCAGCCAGCCCTTCACTTTGACTTGGATTTCTGTGTCAATCAGAGCATTACAAGTCACAAGATTTATTCTATTATGATATATATATAAGTATATAGAGTGGGGCATATTCGAACAACTACAGTTATAATTGGAAGGCTGATCACCGATGCGTGAGGATACTGTAATATCCGAATTGATTGTTTACCGGTTTATCTGGCCCACGATTACGAACTGGTTTATAACCACCAGCCTTCGAACGAGTTTTCTCGCTTTATTAGGGCTGACCACCCAAAACAGTGGCATTGCTGCTGTGAGATTATTGTATTGCTCTATTGTGTAGATTGGATTTAGGTTATACGTTATTTTCATCATCGTCACAATATTATTCTCTTATAATCATTACATGTCTTTACTCATCTTGATCTTGTATTTTATTTATAAATTATGATTTAGTACTTGCTATTTACCTTGTTTGTTGGTGCATAGGTACCGACCCCTACCCTATCGAGGAGACGGAGGAGGGTTAAACGTCTCAAGCGTTTGAGCCAGCTATTGAACCCGAGTGGAGAGCCGGAGATGGCTACAGAGCCGTTTGAGTTTGCGCATGAGATATCGACATCTTAGACTCTTTAGTTTATTAAATTCCATAATATATTTTATTTAGTTGTTGTTTAGGTTATTTTGGCAACTTTAACCTTAATTATTCAGTTAGTTATGTGTTGGCTTGATTTTGAATATTGATACCAGTTGGTTTAATGCTTCCGCAAAGATTTTATTACGACTCACTATGTTTCGAGATTTTGTGGGTCCATATTTGGGAGCTTGTGTTACATTAAACATAGGAAAATGTATGTTTATTTTTATTTTTCACGTTATTCTTTGGTTGTATTTTTTGGGACATGACAGATAGTCCTAAAACTCAACGAGAGGATTTAACTTAAATGAGTCAACTAGACTCAACACGTTGCCGAGTAAAATGAGCGAGTTTGAGAAATTTTTTTTTGTTAAACTCACTCAACTCATTCTACTCGACTTTCAGCAAAAATTCTCATCAAAATTGCCAATGGACATGGTTCCCAGCCAAGACCAGGTTTGGGATTTTGAAACAGTGACGTTAGAACATAAAAGAAATGTAAACAAACATAAAGCTTAGAATATGTCCTGTAAATAGAGGCCTTATCATATTCAATTGATCTAAACAACTCAATATTTTATAAAGGATAAATGATAGCTCGCTGTGTCTGTATGGGGATCGCGGCGGCTACTACCCTATTTGAACTGTATGGGGCCCACTTTGGCATGATCTAACTCACCTATATCACTCTAAACTTCACTATGAACAAATGCATGCCATAGATTGTTGGTTTGATCATTCATAAAAGCATAACTAAATAGTTTCAAACATTATCAATCCAATGGTGCATGTCCCTTCAAATTAGAAGAGGAACATCCGGTGCCTATGCATAGTGACTCATGTGATAATGATGACAACAGCACAGGATCATCTCTCTTTTAAAGAATAATAATACAACTTGATAAGAACCAGTCATTAAATTATAATAACCAAAACATTTAAGAGGAAGAAAGAATGGTAATATTATAAGCTTGGAATGGAATCATCATGAGTGGGCCCATTGCATGACAAGTGCACAACCATGACTATTCACCTGGTGGGCCCAAGTGTCATTTTTAATTCACTAAAACCACCTCCCATATTAAGATTCTTGAAAAATGGGCAATGTGCATCAGACATTTCGTTTTCAAATGACAAATCAAAGCACAATCCAGTATATAAAAATCCATAATCCTAACAGTAACATGTGCGGCCCAGTTATCTCCCATGGAGTATTCATTTGATGGGCCCAACCAGGATGTAAGAAAAAGGGCAGGATAGTTGGATATCTTGGAATGGAGAGTTTTCTTTCTACATGGCTCATCTATGGTAGGGGCCATTAGATCCATGGTCTGAATTACAGCTTTATGGACCCCACATCTACAGAACTGGGCTCCTTAGGTGTGGCCCACCAGTCACCAACACCAGTGTTAGCTTCCAATTTCTTCCTATGATGGTCATGATCATAAAGACATGAAATGGACTGAAAAGATTAAAAAAGCAAAGATGAATGGATCGAATGCATATACCTTCTGCAAGATCTTGAGTTCTTCGTACGCGTTCCATTTCATCTTCTTGATAGCGAAGGCATCTCCTCTCATAAAACCCTTATAAACAGAGCCTTGAATCAAACACTTGCTATCGAAATCCGAAGTCGCTTCTCTCAGCTCTTCCACTCCATAAAGCTTATACTTATCCAAGCACTCCGAAACATCCGCCATGAAATCCGTCGCTGATACCGACCCAAATCGCTGCTTCTCCACCATCTTCTTCGTCGTAATCGCTTTTTCTTCTTCCTCTCCTCGCTTTTTCCCTCTTCTTAACAAAACCCACCAAAGCCAAGCAATCGAAGCGATCGAAACAAACAGCAAAGCACCCAAAACCCCCAAACCAACTACAGCTCCTTTGGCAACCCCTTTTCGCTCACATGAAGAAGCAGCTGGAGATGCAGTAGGCTGCTGCAGCTGAGGAATTCGGGAAACAGGGACTAAAACAGTAGAAAAAGACCTGATATTTTCCCCATTCAAAGCGGTTATAGAACTGTTATCGGTCCCAAACATCCCAGCTACAGAAGAAATGCTGTCTGAAGGCTGGAAAACGTATGTAATGAGGAAATTCGTCTGATTCCCCACCTGGGTCTTATTGGGGCAGCTGCAAAATATAGGAAAAACAGCTTCAACGCCGATTGTGAGGTTGGTGGCGACTAGAGAAGGGTTGGCGGCTTCGACAGCTTGGTAGGTGGTGAGGTTCTGGAATCGGGTGGTGGAGAGGTCGTAGAAGGTGTCGCCGGCTTCGATTTGGTGGGTGATGTTGGCAGAGGAGATGTTGGTGTTGCAGGAGCAGGAGATTGGGATGAGGAGGGATTGGTTTGGGGAGAGAGGGGAGGAAGGGGAGGAGATGTTGCTGGGTTTGGAGATGGAGAGCCTGCTGAGGTTGAAGAGGTCTCCAATGGAGGCGAGGTCGAGGAGGTTTGGAGAGGAGGCTCGGAAGAAGACGTAGGTTTGGCAGGGGAAGATGGTTTGGTTTGGGGAGCAGGTGTAGCCTCCGGTGGAAGGCTGGGCATGGGATTGATGGAGGAAGAGAAGAGGAAGGTGGAAGAGGAGGAAGAAGAGATGAGTTCTTTTCATGTCGTAGGATCTGTTGGATTTGGAGTTTGAAGCTGTGAAGGGGAAAAAAATTGAAGTGTGAGTCTTCTTATAGAAAAAGGCAGTGAAAGATGAGAAATTCGAGACAAATAAAATAAAAGGCTGTAACGAGGAAGGAGGGGTGTTGTGGAAAGTGGGGAGTGTGGTAAAGTAAAATGTCATATTTTCTTGCCACATGCTGACATGCTCCTCTTATTTTACTTATTTGTAGCAAGGGACCTTGAAAATTAATAACTGTATGGAAACTAATTAATTATGTTTTTTGGTACGACTAAGAGGGCTGTGGCACATGAGAGCACCCTCAAACATGGAAAGAGATGCTTGCACATATGAGAAGAGAGTGCATGCATATCCTGTAAGTTAGTACTCGCATATGTGCATGCTAGAGTGGGAGATGACTAGGGATTGCTCTAGCAATTTCTAGTTCTTGCAAAGTAAAAATGAAAAACAAGGACCAAACCGAACTACAAACCCTTCTTTGATGGATTTTATGCAAATTTTGACATGTAATTTTTTAAAAGGCAAAATTACCCATATTATTTTAAAAACAGTAAATTTCCTTTTTAGAGATAAAATTATTTAAAGAACTATATAAAAAGAAACATCATTTGGTGGTGGGTTTACTCAAATGATTCAAATTGGAATGGTGCACATTGGCCTTGGTGATTAAAATTAAGCCGGACCCAATGAAATGGTTAGTCGATATCCAAACTTGGCCGCCAAACTAAAATATCCTTTCTACCAAAAGAGAAAAAACATAAATTGCCCTATTTGGAAGGGAAAGTAATGATGTGTTATTTTGTTTTATTTGTAACGGGGAAAGAAATTATAATTTTTACTTTTACAGGTCTTTTCACAAATAAAGAAAAAGAGTAGGGGGGTGTCCCTTCCCTTCCCAATGAAAGGGTTAGTAGGAAAGGAAAATTTTCAGGAAATCAATTTCAAACACCTTTTCTCAATCTGCAGGTGGAAGCATCTCTTTCCAAGACCCCCATGACCTTTGACAATGGTGCTGTCAAGAGATTTATTCTTCTTCAGGTGGGATCACCAAGATATTTACCCTGAAACGGGTGGGCCACTTCTAATCCTTTCATGAAGGGTTCAGATGAAATATTATATGCATACAGGTAGGAGAAATTTATTGCCACCGCTCCCTTATCGTCCTACAGTTATGGACCGGTGCCCTTGGGTCCTTTGAAACCCTGAAGTAGAAAAATGAAAAATGGACAAGAGCCCTACCGTAGTGGGCACGGCAATTTTGAAAAATCTTATAATTTTTGAATAGACGCCTGCCTGCCAGACCGCACTCAGCACTGTGGAGCAGGCTGGGACAGGTAACTACTTTATGCATAATCAATGTTCATGCATTCAAATAATCTTAAGTTACTTATAAGTTTTATCTTACAGGGCAATGTTCTCCTACCATACAGTCCGGCCCATGGGTCCCACTTAAAGATGTCTTCTTATTAATGGGTTACGGTATATGGAAAAGTCCTCTACTGTTTGGTGGATTTATTTGTGGAGTTAAATAGAGTAAATGATATTTTAAAAAAATAATAAAATATAAGTGAGTTATGATGATATTTTATTTTTAATTATTTGTGATGGAATCTTTTTTATGTTTTCATTGAAAAATGGAGTTTATATTATTTTTTAGTGGTTGCTTTTTACTTTTTTGTGAAGAATACGGTGAGAAATGAGAAATAAAATGCTTTTGATGTGACTTGTTTTTTAGAAATGAGGATTTTACTCCACTCAACTCTACTAATAGAGTTGCTAAACAATATGGATAAGGGCCAATCAGAAAATCAAACCATTAAGATAATCCTAGCCCTTGATTTAATAGCCTTAAAGTCTGCTGGTCTTTTCACCATATATTTTTTTAGACTCAATCGAATGGTGGATAGAGGTTTAATGATAGTGAAATTAGGTATGGTACAAGATCATGTGGGGATGAGAGTGTGAAAGCGCCTGAACTTATTAAAGGTGGGCCCAAGTTGGCCCCACAGAGCTGGACTACTTAAGCAGTAGCCCGTAGGAAAAAATTTCTCGTAACTTATAACTAACATCTTGACTTATTATTTTTAATCTGTGAGAGTAACGCGATTTATATATAAGACAAATGTTCTCCTCTAAGTAACAATACATGTAGGTCAACTCCAGGGTGGTGCACTTGAGGTCGCCTTTGAACAGGTCCTTTAATCCTCTCATCATCCCTCTCTTGTTAAATTGAATATCAAAGAAATCTATAGTTTAAGGGGTGCAAAACTTTATTACTATTAAATCAAGGGTTAGGTTGATTTGATGGAGCTGATTTCTTTTGTTGACCTTTATCCTCTCCATGTATTCCCCCTCCACTTATAAGTAAGCATCTAAGCGGGCTTCATGAACTTAATTGCATATAAAAAGTATTTGCTTGCAAGAAAACATTCCCCTATATATAAATGATGACCTAGTGTCTGGATTGCTTGGATATCAGTTTTTCATATTTTTATTCTTGCCACTACAAATTACATATTGTTGGAGACACAAATAATAAACGTTAAAAGTAGTTAGTTTGGTCACTGACAATGGAGTTTGTGGATCCAAAAAGGCCCTCGTGAAGAATTATAGATTTCAAATACTGCTCTACAGTTCTTTATTGATAGCTACCACCCCCATTTACTCTAAATTCTATACTTACTTTCCTTAACTTATAGTTATGCAGTTCTTTGAGTTTTTCAATATATAGTTTTTAATTAGTAATTATCTTTTATTACATTTTTTTTTACTTATTTGTTTCTCCAAATATTTTTGATAGACATGCTCGTGTTAAGCATGGGTTACTATGCTAGTTACTAATTACAAGTACGCAAAATCACAAGGAATTAGGTTCCTATTTGAATTTAATGCATGGCAACAGAGATACCAGAAACCAAACAGGGCCCAATGTCAGGGGTCCCCTTGGGTGGGCTTGACTTACATCCACATTGGTGACACCATTCTATCTGAACAGGACCCTGATTACTTAGGCAAAATACTTGACCCAAACAATTAAGGTATGGATCCTTTTCAAAATTTTATTTCGATATAGGTCCGGGTCTCACTTTCCTTCTGACAACACCTTTTTGCGTGGGATGTTCACATGAAGTTTGGGTCTGAAATGGCGTTTCAGCTTTGAAAAGAGCCAAAAGTTCAACATCAATGAGGTAAGTAGCTTTTAGGCCCACAGCATTGTTAACGTAGCATGATGAAAAAACGAAACAGCGGCAGCTCAAAGTCCAAACACTGACAATTAAAGGAAGAAAGTAGATCTGCTGCGGTCAACCGTTTCATGGTAGGGACCCCAACTTGATGATTGAAATGACAACAACGAGATCTGGATGGGTTGATGTGGTTGGGAGCTCTCGATGTTGATTGGGTGATGTGGGTGGAATTATTGCTGTATAAATTTGATGGTTTTACCAGTATCTGCAAAATTTGGGCACTTGTATCAATGTTGAAAGGATTGAGCTGAGTTTTACATTTTGACTCGAATAATCTAATGCTTTAAAGATAGGCAAATGATTGAGTTAAAGGGAAATTCTAAATCCACCCACTTTTTTTTTTTTTTTTGTTAAGACCACCCATAATTCCAATAATATATAAAATACCCTCATCCTCTCCTCTCCTCTCCTCTCCTCTCCCTCCCTCCTTCATGTTCCCTGCTCCGGCTACCTCTGCCCAACCCCGCCGCCGATCCCTCTCCCTCTCTCTATCTCTCTCGCTCGCCGCCTGCAGCCCCTGGGTAGAGAAGAAGAACAGGGGAAGGAGAGGAGAAGGTGGGAGTGGTGATCCAGGGGGCAGTGCGACGGTGCGACAATGACAGGGAGGATAGAAGAAGAAGGAGAAAAACAGAGGAGAGAGGGAAAAAAGAGAGAGAAAGAAAAGGAAGGAGAGGAAGAAGAAGGAGACAGGGGGGATAATGCAGGGGAGAGTGTAGTGTGTGCAGGGTGCAGTAGGAGGGAAAGGGTCCACCTGGTCCGGCATCTGACGGAGGGGCGGCAAGGGGTGGTGCACGGAGGTGCGGAAGATGGTGGCGAGACAGAGAGGGAGTAGAAGAGTGAGGCGGCGGCGTTTTGCAAGCAGAGGAGGAAGATGGGGGCGTTGCACCTGGTGGTCGTGAGATGGTGGTGATTAGAGGGAGAAGAAAACGATGGTGAGGAGTGGGTTCTGTATGCTGTGGGGTGAGAGAGACGGGGATAAAGATGTGGTGGGGGGGAGATGAAGTGCTGGGTGAGGAAGATGGGGTCTGGCTAGGAGGTGCTGTGGAGCAGGCAGGGAGAGGGAGAGGGGTATTTTCATCATGTGTAATTTTTTTAAAAAAATGTGGAGGTGCTCAGCAAAAGAGGTAGGTGAGTTTAGAATTTCCCTTGAGTTAATGGGCCCACGACAATTTTAAATCACAAGAAGACATTAGAATTTTTGTCTCAAATCAAGTGGACTTTGATTACCGTATGATCTATGGCAACAATATGGACCGTGTATATAGAAATTAATATATTGAACTTTCATTTTATGGTTATAGATCAAACGACTAAAAATGCCGAACAAATAAATTTTTTTTTTTGAAGAATCTTAGATTTCAAAGACCTGTAATCGCTAGTAAGATTTAGGGTCTAGTGTTCAAGTAATCCTCTAATCTGGATTGGATAGATGGATACAGGCCAAAAAAATTCATGGATCTGGAACGAAATTACTCTGAATTTGTGGATGTGGATTAAATGAAAATAACTTTTCCACATGTGTTGTTTCAAGTGGAAGCATTAGAGGACCAGGATCATGCCTCCTAAATGAGAAAGGAAATCAATACCAGTGCAAATTAACACAAGAAACTAGATCCCATTGTGGTTCAGAGCCAGGGGTGCTCATGGGTTGGCCCTATCGACACGCATTGCAGTGGATATGGGCCATGTTTATGCCTGTGGGCTGGAGCTGGGCCTCATTACATGTCCCAAATTGAATAGTGCTGGCAGGAACAAAACGAAAAGGATCCATGGTCAGCGGATCCTTTAGTGCATGCCGGACCCAGCAATTCTTATACATCATGTCCTTGTGATCAGATCATCTTGCAACTGACCTGACCCAGCTCAAGCCCCACGCAGTCCAGCCCACTTGGGTTCAGCCTGATAGTAAATGGGCTGGTACGTGACTGATGCTCAACAAAGGTTCAATAAAACGGCCAACCACCACCATCATCATCACCACCATTTTCAAAAAAATGCCCCAGCACCGCCAGCAAAATTCGGAAACATGATTATGAACCCACTGTCAGTGATCCATATCGTTGAGTATGAAGATCTCTGATGTCAATAGTGCTTCTGGGTATTCTTTCTAGGATGTAAAACAAGGCTACACCACCTTGCTTAGCTGGTATGCAATGCTGACCCAACACATTTTAGAGGTTGGGACTTGGGGTCATTTTCTGAACTACCGACCTAAAAGGACTTCAGCTACAAAGGTGTTCTGGGGAGGGTTGTGGAGGGGCCAAGCTTGTTTAAGCACAACCCATTTAGTCAATGGACTTAAAATTCAAGACAGGGCCTGAAAGTCGCTTCCAAACTTACATGCCGTAGGGGTATAAGGTTCGGGTAACCGGTCATTTTGGAAAAACCGTTAACTGAATAGTAACCACGGTTTTTTTGTTTTAAAAAACCGTAACCATAACCGTATGTATAAAAACTGTGGAAAACCGAACCGCGGTTAACCGCATTAGACGGTTCGGTTACGGTTAATAACCGTAGAAAAATCTAATAGCCTTGAATTAGCAAAGTAATATTAGGTAAACTATATGGTTGTTAACTAAGTGAGTTTCATTCAGCTCCAACATCACAATGGTAACTTCTAGCATGACATGTTTGAAACGTCACAATGTCACAATTCTTTGAAACGCCATAGATCCAACCAAATCGACACATTCAGAGCCCTACATTCAGCTCAACCGGTATTTCAAGCTATCCCAAACCCCAAACCCACAGCTGTTTTATATGAGCATTCAAGAATGAAGACCAAGTGATTGTGCAGAATTCCAACAAAAAAAAAAGGTGATTGTGCAGAATAATAAATCATTAAATCCTGCACTATCAAAATAATAAATCTTGCACCATTAAAGAATAATCTTTATGATGATTGTCGTCTAAAACCACCTCCCTCATGGTTAGAACAAAGAGCACCTTCCAGACAGTTCTAATAGACTAAAACACAGGCCATAGTCCATTGTCCATCATAGACATTATTATATCAACCACTTAAACATTCTAAACATATCACATTTCATAAAACTCTCTCTATAATTCAATATATAAAACACAAGCTATAGTCTATTGCCCATCATAGACATTATATCAACCACTTAAACATTCTAAACATATCACATTTTATGAAACCATCTCCATAATTCAAGAAGTGCAAACTTGGGTGTTAAGCAAGACTAAAAATCATCTTCAAACGAGAGGGAGGCTGATGAAGTGAGCAGCCAAGTTTTGCATCAATTGCCTACGATTCAAAATGGTTTCAATTCAAACCTCATCAAAATCAAATTCTAACAAAAAAGAAAATCATTATTAATCATTTGATCTAATTTAAATTCACCAAAAATTTAAAATAACATGAAATCTCAAGAGAATTAAGGAATTTTTTACCTAACTCCTCCAAGGCTTGAAATTCCTCCGCGACATCTTCCAAATCAACTGCTACATTTGAACCTCGAAACCAATCTTGTGCACAAATCAGGCCTTCTACTGTTTTGGGAGATAGAGAACTACGATATGAATCCAACACACGTCCTCCCACACACGTCCTCCCATACTAAAGGCAGATTCCGAAACAACAGTAGAGACAGGAATAGTTAGACTATCTTGTGCAACTTGAGAAAGAACTGGATACCTTGAAGAATTTACTTTCCACAAAGCCAAAATATCCAAACTAGAATTGGCATGAACTTTTTCACGAGAAAAATCCAAGTATTGTTTAACTTCATTTTTTTCCACATCATTTTCTACTTCTGCCATATGCTTTTCATATTCTTCCATGTGATCATCATTTTCATTAAAAATGGGTTGGTTAACCTCCAATTCATCATTTTGACTCGAAGATGAAGCATTATAGGACTCAAGTTGTTGGTACTCCACATACAAAGTATTAAGTGTATCAATTATCTTTTCGGTAAGCTCAACCACCTTGGAAGACTCAAGTTTGAAATGCTTTTCATAACACCATGTCACATATGTCAACTTGTAACGTGGATCCAACACAATAGCAATCAACAATATCATATTCATTTTCTTAATTGGTTCCCAATACTTCTGAAATTTCAATTTCATTTTGACAACTATAGCTTTTAAATAAGGATCAAAACTAGACATTAAGGTATTCAATTTGTTTTCAATGGAAACAACTACAGAAAAATACAAATGAGAAGTCACATATGAAGTACCAGACAACTTAGTTGTAGCATCATAGAATTTCTGAAAAAAAATGGTAAAGAGCCTATAGTCTTCCCAATCTTCGAAGGTAGGAGGTCCACCTACGTCCTCAAGTTCTTTCTTAAATTTATCATCATCATCAATCATTCGATTAAATGCCTTTTCAAATTTAGCTGCAGTTTCCAACATCAGAAATGTAGAATTCCACCTAGTTGTAACATCCAAACACAACATCCTTTTTACAATTTATTCCCTCCTTCTCCACACAAGACTTAAATATCTGTGCTCTTTGTGGAGAGCTCCTAGTATATTTCACAGCAACCCTAATTCGATTGATGTCACCATCCAACTCATCCAATCCATCTTTCACAATCAAATTCAACACATGTGCACAACATCTCATTTGAAAATATCGACCACCTAAAATAAAACTGTCATTTCTCTTAAAGAACTTTCTCTTCAAATAGGTAATGGTAGTGTCATTTGATGTAGCGTTGTCAACAATTAATGTGCAAAGTTTCTGAATTCCCCAATCAACTAAACATTCATCAATCCTTTGACTTATTGCCTCACTTTTGTGACTAGAAATCACACAAATTAAAATTCAAGATTTTTTTGTGTAAGTTCCAGTCTTTATCAATCTAATGAGACGTAAGGCACATATAAGAAAGATTCTGATTTGATATCCATGCATCAGTAGTGAGACATATCCTTTGTTTACTCTTCGAAAACATACTTTTCAATTTTTTTCTCTTCGCTACATACAAAGCCATACAATCTTTAGCAATTGTAACACGTGAAATATGTTTAAATAGGGGCTGCATCATGCTACAAAAACGCCTAAAATCCTCATTCTCTACAAATTTGAAAGGCAATTCATCTAAGATGATCATTTTTGCAAGTTCCTTTCTACAAACATCATGACGAAATTTCCAAAGTGCAATAGGATTCACATTTTTAACTCCACTACTAGATTTCATTACTGATGTAATTTTCTTTTGTCTCTAACTATTTGCATTTATATTTTCTGGAAACTTAGGACATATTTTCAAATGATTCTTCATTGCACTAGTTCCATTAGCACTTAACCACTTAACATAAGCATCACAATGGCCACAATGAAGAGTATACTGAATCTTAGGGTCATAATTATCAGGTCTAGAAAAATGTTGCTAAATATCTGATTATTTGTTATTTTTTTCTTTTGAGAGAGGATACCTGACTCTGACAGTGACTAACAAAGTTAGTTCCAGGTTGAGGAGCATCAGACTAAGGAAGTGGAGTCTCAGCCATACTTGACATGAAAATCTGATAATGAAATTGAACAAAACTAATGAGTTCTCTTTAATTGATCACAGTGTAATTGTACCATATAAAATTGTAATTGTGAATTAAAAAATCATTCTTAGTCAAAATAAAAATGATATATATATATATAAATATATATATATATATATATGTCTTGTAGCTCTTTGGTTTTCTCTTAATGTAATGCCTTTTCTTAGCCAAAATAAATAAAAAAATAAAAACGATAGAAAATATATTGGATGTATGGGTGTGGTCCACATGACCACACATCCAACATGGATAAGCCCCACTTTGACGACCATGTATTAAGGGACTGTTCTTGATTTTAGCTTTTCTATAACTAAAGTACTAAATGAAGCTGTTAAACAGGGGAATTGAAGATAAAAGGTGTCCAATCATTGGGCCAGATATACATTTGAATTTCAGTTTGTGTTTTCCAGATCTATCCTACGTAGTCGATCCTAGCTTTCTGTGTGTTACAATCATACAAACTTGAACTCAATGGAAAGCGACTGGAACAGGCTATCCAACAAATTCAAATTGAAGTGATTCTTACATCATTTGATAAATGAAATGATTCAAATTATAGGCAAGATTCTTTTAAGTGTCTCCATCCAGTGTTCTTTTTACTAATAGTACCTTCATGAGCAAGTATAAAAACCCAAATTTTCTTGATTTTAAAGTGTTCTTGGAGATACTAACAAGAATAAAACCGGCACTGGTGCAAGCAGTAGCATGTTACTATGAAAAGTGTTGGTAATATGTGCATATATAAGACTTGCTAGTAAATTGTTACTAGTTGGTAGTTAAGATGATCTCCTATCTTTTTTATTCAACTGTATGAGACTTCCATTTTTCCCCTTCATTTAAGAAGTTTTATGGCAACAAAACCTACTACAACATGTAGTTCTATTCTGGTGAAGCCCACCTTTCAAAAGTCAAAACCTCAGTTAAATCCATTGCTCTAGAAAACCTAATTACAACATGTAGTTGATATGGCTACAAACATATTAGGACAAAACTGTAATCTCTACCACATATAGCTTGGCCCTGTGTTGGAATGGGGAGCTGTAGTCATAATCCCTCATCAACATGACGGTAAATAGAATGAGCCAAAAGAAGAGCGAGAGGGAGAGAATAGAGAGATGGAGATGGAGAGAGAGAGCGGAAAGGAGAGTGAGGGATAGAGAGTAGCGCATGGCCAGGGAGAGGGAGAGAGGGAGATGGGAAGAAGGAGGATAGAAAGGCAGCGGAGAGGGCAGCGTGGAAGGAGAGGAAGAAGAAGAGAAGGAGGGAGGAAAGGGTGCGATGTGTGTGCAGGTGGCAAAGAAGAGGGGAGGGGTGTACTTGGCAATGAGGGAGGTGGCGACGTTGTGTGCAGGGGGAGAGCGGTGACGGTGCTGCACTGCTGCTCATGGGCTGGGGCTACTGTGTGTATCTAGTGGAGGTGGGAGCACTGCTACACGTGGACGAGAGAGGGGAGATGGAGGAGGGGAGGCGTGAGAGAGTTCGATCTGGGGAGGAGAGATGGAGGGAGATGGGGGAGGAGAGATGGAGAGAAGAGATAGAGGGAGAGGCGTGAGATTAGAGATGTGTTCTCGTTGATGAGAGACAGAGGCGTGAAAGGGGCTAATGGGTAGGGTTTGGTTTTGCATCATATGCATAAGGTAAGAGATATTTCGTTTAGCCCCCCTATCTTTTCTTTTATTTGTAAACGGTATGGTTAACCGTATACGATTAACCGAACCGTATTTTACGATTCGGTTCAGTTAATAACTGTGAATTATTACAGAAAACCGTAACCGAACCGAACTGTGTAGTTTTTAATTTCATTAACCGTAACCATAACCGAACTGTGAAACACGGTTATTAACTGCGGTTCGGTTCTGTTAGATGGTTAGATGGTTTTTTTTTTTTTTTACACCCCTATTACATGGTAGTAGATGCAAGGAATGCAGTCATGCAAAGATAGACCAGAAGAAAGAAGTTTTGGAGGGCACAGATAACATGAAATATGGATAAGTGGTACAGAAGAAAGTCAATGGAGGTATTCATTAATTGGGTGAAGTGAATTCAATGAAGATTGAACGGGACAAGGCAGAGGAGAGCAGCTGGCAACTGGTAATCACAGAGTTTGAACTTCGAAGCGTGTCCTATGAAGCTTCTTGTAAGGTTTAATAAGGTTGGCTAATTCATTGGGGAGTGAACAAAACCGGGATTCTAGATATGTGTAATTTTTCTTAGTATGGACTGCCAAGACCCAAGAGTTTTCTAGGAACCAAAGTCTTCCAGAACAAAACAGATTTTTGAGTGGTCGCTCGAGCAGATCCTTACACGCTCAAGCGGACCCTCACAGAACCTTTTGCGTTGATCCGTCTTCTTGGTCCCTTGAGCAATGAGAATTCTATTTTGGATTTCTCCAAACAGAAGCTTGTCCGCTCGAGCTAATCTGGGCGTGAAAATTAGAAACTGCCCAGAATTCTCTCATACTTCCTCTCAAGTTACTTTGCTGATTTCTAATAATACTATAACTCTTAATAAACAAATTTAGGCTTATAAATAGCCTTTATCTCTCTATTTAACTTCACCTCTCTTGCATAAAAAAACCCTAGAGAGAACTTTGAGAGATTCATCATCCCCCAAGGCGACCATTAATAGTACTGAAGATCAAAGCTTTTGATTTTTGCTCCGTTCTACTCCTTTGAAGTAAAGACACCTTGAAGATGGCTTTAGGGTATTCGTTTCAAGCACAGTAAAGGTGAACGATGAGGAGTCGGCAAGACAACGCAGTCCTTAGGTTGAGTTTCAATTGGGAAGGGTTGTGAGTTGCTTTCTTGTAACTTTCTTTAATATCATGTTTGGTTGTCTGTTGGCCTAGACGATAAGGCCTGTGGTTTTTTCCCGAGTAGGGTTTTCCACGTATAAATCCTATGTCATTCTCATTGTGTGGATTGTTTATTTTTAATTGGATTTAGGATTAATCATTAGTTTAATCACCGGTGATTGAAATTTACTAGAGATATGTTAGTTGGGACCTAAGCCTATGTTAAGGCCAAATTTTCACTTCTACTTAGGGCACATTGTTTTATTAGAATCCAAAGAAATTCAAAATTATCAGATGCAGTGGAATTCTTGAATAATATCTTGTATTTAAGAATTTCATCAAAAAATAGAGGGTGAAATTTTAAGAACTTCAAAGATCCTTTGAGACTTTTTAGGTGGCTGAAATTTTGTAATTTCGGTGAAGAATCGTGATATTTGCAAATGTCAAGGACAAGCCATCACATCATGTCATGAATTCCTTGACACACCAAATCCTCATTTGACATTATAGCAAAAAAACATGACCTTTCATATTAAGGCCCACCTATTTAAAATTTGAGCAACAAAGTAAAGGTCTTGTCGGGGTATGAAGTTAGGGTTGCAAAACTTGACCCAACCTCTAATTTAAACCGAGTTCAACCAACAAAACTAGATCCACAATGTATATAGGTCAGTCACGAGTCAAGAAAATCTGAGCTGCATTTAAATGGCTCGCATTAGGGTCAATCCATTTAAAATGCATAACCCACCTAACCTATTTAAATGTGTTTATTTGGAGCAGACTTGCATATCTAAACCCATTTAAAATATTTGGCAGTTTAACATTTTGGTATTTACAATAATCTAAAAATATATATATAATGAGCCCAGCTTGGATTAGACTTTTTTTTTTGGCCGGCGGCTATTTGAAATGGATTAGATTTGGGCCAAGATTCTACAATTTCGGTTGGGTTAAATAAGTTGACCCATATTGAATGTGGTTTTGCAGGTCAAGTTGGCCTGCATTTGTTTTAAAAACATGTCGGATATAGGTTAGTTTGACCCATAGACACCACATGTCACCCCATCCCATGTGACCCAATCGGGCCCATTTCTTGCTCCTACGTGTGACGTTCCAAATTTTACTCTAGTAAGGAGTTGGTCTCATCATGAGATTTGATCAAAACTTTATAATGAATAATGTATATTAGTGGTAAGAAGGGTCGGTTCTTACTTGACCCTAGGCATGCCACCTTTCCTCATCAGAGGGCTATTGTACCCATGGTTTAAAATATCGATTTTGGTCGTGGTCTCGGCCGGGCAAAAAAACCGATATGATATTGGTATCGGTCGCGGATATCGGTCCGTCGCGGTCGTCGCGGTGTGAATTTTTTTTTAATCCAAAAAAATTCGCAAAAATATCCAGAAAATCCAGAATATTAGAAAATGCTGGAAAACAATATTTTTTTCCATTAGTAACAACAATAAATCAAAATCTCGGTCACCTTAAGTTATGAGTCCTGTCTGTATCGCAGTTCGCTGTCTTCTCCAGTATTTCATATAATGCAACCATTATTGATGCTCATGATCAATTTATTAGTGTGAAATATAAGAAAATAAAGATAACATATCAATCATCATTTAATACTAACTCAATCAACAAATAAGTTAAGAAATTCAATACCATGAGTGTATGACAGATTGACAGATTGATAGCCTAATTCCAAGTGGAGTGTCGCCCAGGCTCGATATCATCATCATCATCATCATCATTTCTCCGGTATTGGTTAAAAAGATATGCTCCATACTGTTGTGCAGCACTATCATACCCATGACCATATTCAGACTGTTCCTGATAAGATGATGAACTATGTTGATCCCCTGTAGATTGAGATGGCTGGTTGTAATCGAATGACATGAAATAAAAATGAGGGGCATGAATAGGTCGTTGGGGAAGTCGTGGGGGAAGCCTTCCTTACTCAATTAATATTTGTTTGATAGAAAGTATCGGTGTTGGTGAAGGGGGTACCCAATTAGGGTCATATGAATAATCCCCATATTGTCCATACATAGCACCTTGTTGGCCAACATAACCACCATAATGACCATGAGTACCTTCCCCCACTCCTTGTCCAGCAGGGCCCGTCCCACTACTACTCCCTGCCTTGGTTCCTCCAACATGCCTGACATAGCCATGACGAGGATCTGACTCAGTAGCACCAGGAAAATGCTGAACTGTCTCATAAGTGAGAGGCTTATCATCTCTATAATGACCCTCATCCCCGGGAGAGTCAGGTGGAATTCCTGCTGATGATGATGAAGTAGAAATACTTGACTCACTCTTCTCGTCCACCTCCTTTCCCCTTGGTTCATTTGTATCAAGTGCGCGCCCCTGTTGTATTGTCAAGTTTATTTCTTCCATCATTTCTGAGGCCCTTACTGGCTCAGGCCTATCCCCAGTCAATTCCCCCATCAACTCCTCAAACTCTGGGTCTTTATCTAACATTGGTTCTTCTTGTTCCTCCAACCATTCACCTAACACTGTATCCTCTTCTGAAAAGATGTAGTCCAAATTAATTGGACAAAAATAATCCCGTTGATTCTCAAACTGTCTTCTTTTTCTATTTCTACTCCGGAGCTTGAGGTTGTAGTGGATGTAGACCAATTTATTTAGCTTCTGCATTGTTAATCTATTTCTTGGTTTTGTGTGGATAAATGAGAAGGTGCTCCAATTTCTTTCACAATTAAAAGACAATGTAGTTTGACTAAGGACTTTAATAGCAATCATTCTTAGTGCAAGAGCACTCTCTCCATAATTCAACCACCATTCAGCTGAAAATAAAAATAGAAATGATATTAGAGTCAATAAAATAATAATTAGAGTCCTTGAATAATATAGAGATGACATTACAATCAATACCGAGATTGGTCTGTGTGATGGCTCTTCGCGCAGTCGTCGTTCCAAAGCTTCCAGCACGTACATTGTACATGTCAATCTGAAGACGTTGAAGTAGAGAAATAAATTAGAGAACCTACATTCTTACAATGTTATATACTTTTTCGGTTTTCTCTTAATTAGCCTACTGCCTACCTGATTTGTAGCCCAAATTGCTTCATCTGTATTCTCTGCTAGTCTTTCAATCACATTTTTTAGTTCCAAACGGATTTCATTAGATATGTGCCCATTCGTAAGTTGTAGATTAAAGAAGTATCCTGTAAAAGTGTAAAACCAATGAATTTTAGTCAATGATAAATTAATATAATGAGAAGAATTGAATACAATAATTCAAGTATTAAAGGAAATAGCTTTCACTTACTAGCAGAGTGTAAATCATGTTTCAATTGTCATCCCCATCGATCGTCAATGAACTTCCAATACTTTTTATAATATCTACAATCTGCTTGAATAGCCAACTTTGATCTCTCCATAGCCTCATGTAAGAAGCCCATTGTTGGCTTATCATCGCCATCAACCAATTGAAGAACCTTTATTAGGGGATAAAAAACATTCAAAACACCCTTCACATGAGGCCAAAATTTGTTGGACTCAATTGTTTTACATACTTCTTTTGTAATAGGACTTAGCCTCTTTCCCTATTTTGAATTCATGAACTCTTGTGATTTTATCAATTAGAGAAGTCCATCTCTATACTTGTAAACACATTCGATGGCAATGAAGTGGGTGCCAAATCTAGTGATGCCAGGCCGCAGTAGTTCATGGTTGTCTATATACGTTTTCATCATAGAAATGAGTCTATATGACTGATAAAAAAAATTTGTGATCTTCTTTATCTTACCAATCACTTGCATCATGACTTTTCCTTTTGCAATATCTTCAAGCATTAAATCCAGGCAATGTGCTACACATGGAGACCAGAAAATCCTTGGCCTTTGTTTCATAAGCAACATTCCTGCAGCCTTCATGTTTGCAGCATTGTCAGTAACAACCTGAACTACACAATCTGCCCCAATTTCTTCAATCACCTCATTCAATAACCTATAAATATATTTTGCATCTTGGATGTAATCAGTTGCATCAACTGATTTGATAAACACTGTGCCCATAGATGAATAGACTAGAAAATTCAAGAGATGACGATGTGTGATGGTCGTCCACTCATCGCACATTAGTGTGCAACCTCTTTCCCTCCATGCCCATTTGAAAGTTTGCACCCAAGCCTATAATTCCCCATACTCTTTCTCAACACAGACATGCCCAATCTCATAAGGGGTGGGTGCCTTTATACCTGTACCATGTTCTGCAGCCGCATCTAACATGGTGGTGAAATAAGGAGAAGATGCCTTGTTGGGTGGGATGCCTCCATGCAAAAAAAACTTCCCAGTAGCCATTATTAGATGTTCTCTTGCTTTACCAAACTTGCCCTTTAGAGCTTTCATATTGCCGGGCTGCTTTGAAGTTGGTTTTCTATAAGCAAATGGGTCTGTTGGCCCCACCACATTTGGCTTACGAGATGCATGTGTAGGAGGTTTTTTCAACCTCCTCAATGTATGGATCTTCACGGACACGGGGTTGTTTTTGACTAACTGCCCGACCTCTAGCGGCTGCTTCATACTGCATTCTTCTCCTCTCTTCCTCCTCTTGAAGTGACCTCACACTTTCTCTCCTAGCCTCCTCATTTCTGGGTCTTCATCGTCATCATCGGAGGAACCAAATATTTATTCTCTGCATGCTTCAAGTTCCTCAGTTATTCTTCTTGCGTGTACTTATTTTTTTTTTTTTTAGATGCATCAAGGAGCTTATGCATTTCAGCCTTCACATTTGGTGGCACTTTATTATATTTTGTCACCTGTCCTGATACATGTGCAAAATGTTGTTTCAATAGGGTAATCCCCCCATTGAGCACTCGTCCACAATAATTACATTTTACTTTGCTTTTGCTTCCGATTGCTTCACCATGGCTCCAAGCTGGATCTAAGTCACGCACCATTGTTCCTAACTTCCTATAAAATAAGAAATTCATGTAATAGTAATACTCTAACAACAATTATTTTTAGAAAAAGTAGAAGATTTAATAAAATCATTTTGAAATTCCTAAATATATAGATCTAGCATAAAAGTATGTAAATTAATCATTTATATACCACACAATGATCATGAATCATTAAAACAACATATTTATGATGAAATCCCCAAAAAATGATATATTATAATTCAAATATTGAAAAATCCGAAAATAAAATAATTAAAATAAAAATCTAAATCATGTTTATGACTATGAGTAGATGTAGATTTATCATCTACACACTAGTATCATAAATACTCTAACAAGTAACAACAATTATTTTTAGAAATATCAAGACTTAATAAAATCATTTTCAAAATACTAAATATATAGATCTATCATAAAAGTAAGTAAATCAATCATTTATAAACCACACAATGATCGTGAATCATTAAATCAACATATTTATGATGAAATCCCCAAAAAATGATATATTATAATTCAAATATTGAAAAATCCAAAAATAAAATAATTAAAATAAAAATCTAAATCTTGTTTATGACTATGAATAGATGTAGATCTATCATCTACATACTATTAATAAGCCTTTGGTATCATAAATACTATAACAAGTAACAACAATTATTTTTAGAAAAATTAAAATTTAATAAAATTATTTTTAAAATACTAAATATATAGATCTAGCATAAAAGTGTGTAAATCAATCACTTATAAATCACACAATGATCATGAATAATTAAAACAACATATTTATGATGAAATCCCCAAAAAATGATATATTATAATTCAAATATTGAAAAATCCTAAAATAAAATAATAAAAATAAAAATCTAAATCATGTTTATGACTATGAGTAGATGTAGATCTATCATCTACATACTATTAATAAGCCTTTGGTATCATAAATACTCTAACAAGTAACAACAATTATTTTTAGAAAAATCAGAATTTAATAAAATCATTTTCAAAATAAAATACTAAATTTATAGATCTAGAATAAAAGTGTGTAAATCAATCACTTATAAATCACACAGTGATCATGAATAATTAAAACAACATATTTATGATGAAATCCCCAAAAAATGATATATTATAATTCAAATATTGAAAAATCCGAAAATAAAATAATTAAAATAAAAATCTAAATCTTGTTTATGACTATAAATAGATGTAGATCTATCATCTATATACTATTAATAAGCCTTTGGTATCATAAATACTCTAACAAGTAACAACAATTATTTTTAGAAAAATCAAAATTTAATAAAATCATTTTCAAAATATTAAATATGTAGATCTAGCATAAAAGTGTGTAAATCAATCATTTATAAACCACACAATGATCATGAATCATTAAAACAACATATTTATGATGAAATCCCCAAAAAATGATATATTATAATTTAAATATTAAAAAATCCAAAAATAAAATAATTAAAATAAAAATCTAAAAATCATGTGTATAAGTAGATCTAGCATGAAAGTATGTAGATCTAACTTCTAAGTGGAGAACACAACTAAAGTAACAAACCAAATGATTTCTATGCTTCATCTAAAAATAAAAAACAAAAAACACATAATAAAATGGTATAAATTGATTTTCTCTTACCTTGAAGCTTGAATAATATTTTCTTTAAGAAATAAATGTGGGATTTGAAAAGATGCAAGATGGAGAATAGTTGCAGCCCCTAAGGAGTAAGGAGATGAGAGGAGAGGAGGAGAAGAGGAAGATTGATGATTTTTTAACAAAAAAGTAGGGTTTTGGCATTATATATCATCTCGGCCGATATTTTGCAAAATATCGGCCGAGATATCGGTTCTGCCGAATATCGGCCGATATCGCCAATATTTTGGCGATATTTTGCCTGCGATACCGAAACCGGTATCGCAGGCAAAATATCGTATCGGAACCGGCCAATCCCGGTTCATATCGGCCGATATGAACTGGTATCGGCCGATTTTTAATACCATGATTGTACCTCACCTGAGGTCTCCTTCCCTCACATCGAGGTTGGGGTTCCAATCCCACCAAGCTAGGTACCAGAAAAAAAAGAGAGAAGAAAAATGCATAAGATTGTATTAGTCACATTTATCATTAAATGAACAATCTTATAATGAAACCAACTTCTATTTAGGTAAAATTTAGGATACCCCACAAACTCACAGACAAGCCTTGTTGTGGGTTCCACTCCATTAACTCGGGGCTTCTCTTAGTCAAAGCCTCGGCGGATCTATGCTCCCCGAAGAGAGCACATCTCGTGAATCCTCTTGCATTAGTTGCTTCGCACTCAATTGTGCATGGCCGATAACTTGTTATGTCAAAAACAAAAGAAGGTTAACTTTTTTATCATGAAAGAAAAATTAACTATTAGAACAAGACAAGACAACCAAACATAACGGGATTACATAGGGTTGAACATCTTGTATAACCACTCAGGAAAGATACTCACCCCATTCAAAGTTCCTATCATGATAATATCTAAACTTGGCAAGATGATGAACAGTCAAATTAAAAACTCTAAGAATAAACCCAAAATTTATTCTGTCAAAATAACTAGAAAAAAAAAAAAAAAAGAGAATCCGAGAAAGGTGCTCGTGAAGTTCATTTTTTTTTTTGTTTTTTTGGAATGAGTCAATGAACGAGATAATGAAGGAAGGAACCATGTTTCGGTCAGCCGGGTCTATCTATTTCAATGTTACAGGATTCGAGTATATATGACAGAATCAGGGGTGGACCATTCTCCACGATACTCTCAGCATAGCTGAGCGTCTGATCTAAGCAGGATGTATGAATTTTATTTTGCAATGTCGACACTCAATCCATGTTTGACAATCAAGGGCCCAAAATCTGGCTCCGGTAAGAAATCTCTTCCATTTTTGGATGTATATACGAAATGCTCCAAAACAAAAGAGAACTCTACTTTAGGGATATAAATGGGTATCCCATTCTTTAATTATCCGCGTTCGAAACTCAATTTAGGTTTCGATTGATACATGGGTCTAGTTTTGGGTCCATATAGGTTGGACCCGTGGCTCTGGGACCCGGCATACGAGTCTTTAATGTTGCAAACAGTTGATCAAAATCAATTTTTGTTGGATATTTTTGTGTTTAATCCTGGAAGCAGTCGACTTGATGCATTGAAATAAGTTAATTGATATTCTTATTTACAATAAAAAAAAACATAAAAAAATGTGAAAGAAGGTAGAGACCATTTTGGAACTAGATCCCAATTCTCCAGTTGGTTCCAATTCCAGAACCAGATCCAGGTCCTCCTATTGGAATTGGGTCTGAAACCAACAGAACAAGTTTCCAGTTGGAACCGGACTCAGAACCAGAATTGTAATTTAAGAAAATAGGTCTAGATGTGGGTCCAAGATGGTTCTCAACCAGAACCATCCCATTTGCATCCCTATGGCCCCTTTACTATTTAATATGAGATTAGCCTCTATTGCAACAACTTATGCTTTTGGAATATATTGATTCTAGAAACCTCTTAATAGACGTTTGGAGTGGAAACATCAATCCGAACAATTTAAGGTGTGAAATTTTTTTTTTGGGCTATTACATAGAGGGATGGTAAACTACCCTAATACTCCTATAGTGTGTTCCAATAAAAAAATAATAACAAAGAGTTATTTTACAAATCTGAAAATGAAGTCTATTTGACTTAAAATTAAAAAGTCTAAATGCTTTAGATGAAAGAGTTTATGCGAATCTTTGATTAAACCGCCGCAAGATGTTTTGACATTTTGCCTTTTTCCAAAAACCAACAAATGAGTTAACTTTAATAATTAAAAAAATGAGGTCTATTTGACTTAAAATTGAAAAATTTAAATGCTTTACATGAAAGAGTTTATGCGAATCTTTGATTAAATTGCTGCAAGACGTTTTGACATTTTGCCTTTTTCCAAAATCCAAGAAATTAGTTAACTTTATTAATAACATTAATGCCTAAAAAAATTAACAATTTTTATTTTTTTTGACAAATTGACCATAACTTTTAATATATGAAAAGTTTGTGTGTGCTACTTTTACTATTAGACATGTATGTTTTTTTTGATAGAATCAAACAAATCCAGAAAGTTACTTGTAAATGTTATCTAATGGAATCAGCTCCATTTCAAACAGATCAAAGTTTTCAAACCAGCTTAAAGTCTAGATAAATGACTTAGTGCAATTTTTTTTGGAAGATGTGTGTATATATAATCCAAAATAAATGTAAATGGTACAAAGAAAAGGGAAACTCTTAAGCACTTGTCGTCCCCATTTAGAGGACAACCAAACAAGAGCAAACCTAAAGCAGGCCCAAAAGACCCACAAGATTTCTCCCACAAAGGGGAGAGCACAAAATAACATAAGCCTAAAAATAGAGCCCTTTAGGGCCTGTTTGGATGCACAAGAAAACACAAGAAAATAATATTTTATAGAATATAATCTTTCATTTTTAAAAGAAGAAAATCTTGTGTATTTGGTAACTCAAGAAAAATTTGAAAAAAAGATTTTTTTCTTTCAAAAAGCTCAATATTATCTCCTACAGCTCCCCCTTGTGGAAAACTTTCTACAAGATAAGAATATTTAAAAATGACTATTACAAAGTGGTAGAGTAAAGTAAATATTTTAGTTCACCAAATCCATTATAATGTGTATGATTACATATATGGTAAAGTAAAGTAAAAGTAAATCTTACAAGACGGTAAAGGTGTGGTAAAGTAAATGTGAGATAAAGTACATGGTGAAGTAAAGTGGGAAGGAATGGTAAAATGGTTTTTTTTTCTTTACCTTACTCTATCATATTTTATCGTAGTTTTATATGGCAAATAAAAAATGACTTGTTTGCGGGTGTGGTAAAGTAAAATAAAGATTGATGTCATATCATGGTTAAAGGTGAGGTAAAGTAAGGTCAGATGAAGTATGTGGTAAAGTAAACTGGGAGAGACAGTTATCAAGTAGTTATTTTTTTATTAACTTTATTTTACTATACTTTATCATGGTTTTATGTGGTAAAAGAAAAGTAACTTATGGTAAAAACATAAAAGTTAAACTTTACTTTACCGCATTACTTTTTTATCTAGATGTGATAAATTACATATAAATTAAAAAAATTAATAAAAAAATATTCTTATAATGTAATTTACTTTAATCATAACACATTCCAAACTGTTCAATTTAAAATCTGTAATATTCTTCAAAAATTGCCAAACAGTAAAAATATTATACTGTTATAATATTGCATTATTGTATTCTATACTATTTTATTCTTACAATATTTAAATCTATAAATATTTTATTCTGTAGACATCCAAACGGGCCCTTAAACCCATAACTCGGGTTAGGTGAACAACCAAAATTAGAAAGTAGATATCTGGTTGTTTACTGCATATTACAAATGTATGTACTCAGTACAAATTTGAATTGTAAATTCTCTATTTTCATATTCTCTAAATAGGTTTCATGTAAGATTAACCCCAGTGGGTTTCAAAATTCAGCCCAAGTTGAACATTAACCGGCGTATGCCAACCCAGATCTTACTTTTGGTCCAGCAATGGGTTCAGTTTTGGCCCACCCAAATTGCACCCTTACTTAAAAAGTCAAGCCCCATTAAAATGATCCATTGCGATCATTTTGCCACGGCACAGGACTTTATGAAGTCCAAGAAGTAGCAGACAACTTAGCTTATAGTTGTGGAACTTGTGTTTCTCATGCCCATGAGCAAGTCCGACCTATAGTCAACTTACTTGGCAAAGGATGAAGACTGATCATCATAAACGACCTTAGGAATCCACAGAAAGATATTTAAGATCTAATGAGATAAGACCACTTAAAACCAACTACCTACTTAAGTTTACATCCCAAAGTGCCACCATAACTTAAACCTGATTATTTTACTAATTAGATGTCTTCATCATCACCATAGGCTTTGTGAATTTTACTCATCCAATGAACCCTGTTCAACTTCAAATTTTTTTTTTGTTTCAAATTCACATTCAATCCAACGTTTCTTTCTTTCTTTCTTTTCAAATTCAATATAGTGAACTCAGAGAAAACTGTCTCATTATCTATATATCTACCCCGAAGCGTTGAAATGACAAAATGAATTCCAACTTGTTTGGTCAGATTGATTGGTTGAAGTATAACCAGCAAGGTTGAGCTAATTTAGGTCATGCCCTGCAGGTTGAAGAGGGAGCATGAGTCCACGTCAAATGCTTTACTTCCTTGTCAACTTCCTTGAAAATATCAATCCAACCTTGGGATTTCTTCGGGTTGGTAGATGGAATCAGGAATTGCTGACCACTGTCATTTTCTTGGAGAATAAGCAAGCCAGAAAGTCTTCTTACCGACGACATTTGGTGGTTCGTTCCCAACCCTCACAGAAGAAGAGTTGGCGCATCACCTTCAGTTGGCCATACAAACTTCTTAAACTATTTTTGCCTCTATTTTAAGAAAATAGCATTTGCTCGACCACAATTATGACTGCTCAGGAGTAAGGGTGAACGTTGACCTCAACAACAATCCCTCCCTCAATAGCACACCCGTCGCGACTCCTGCTGCGGACTTGATAGCAATTGGATGAGTGTCAAAATTCGTCTAGTGACGATCCAAATGTGGTTAGTATTTTTTTTGTTTTTTTTTTGTTCTTTTGGGTGGGGGGGATGGTAATTTGATGATTGGTGAACCAAATAGCATAAAAAAAAAATATAGATTGGATTGGAAGTATAATGTAAATAGTTGTCATCATTTGTGAATTAAATCTATCAATTAATGAGAGTCTAACGGGCCAAGCGCCCCATTTGAAGCCCTAATAACTGGATTTGGGTTCAGGCAGATTCGAGCCAGTATTTGGTCCATTTACAGCCCCATTTATTTGAGGATCCCAACCCATTCTCATCCTATCGTTACATGGCCTCTTATCACTACAACTTGCCACCACAGGTTCATTGCATCGCACGGGAAGATGATTAATATGCTGTCTGAACCTTTTCACTTGTCTAACCCAGCAGTTAGGATCATTACATGTGCGTCAACACACAAGCTGCAGGAGATGTACATCTCTTTGATTCCTCAAAATTCATACATGTGGAAACTAAAGAGTCTCAAATAATTTTCATAATTTCACTGTAACTATGAAGAGATGAAATTCTCTCAATTTATACATAGCAATAACTAAGATTGTTCAAATTCAAATGCAATCTTATCTCTAATAACCAAACCAACCAACCTAATCCTATCTGTAATATCCTATCTTCTATCTCTTACAGAAACAATACATGCCTGCCATTTCTTTCAGTGCTGGAAATGAGAAAGCATGGATAAGTCTAGAACTATGGCCACCAGCAAGATCCTAACCATCCTTTCTTTATGCACAGCCACTGCTTCCAACCAAAAACTCATCAGGCATTCTCATCAATGCCGCCTCTTCCAGAGCAGGGCTCATCAGTCATCCGAATTTTATGTGTATCACCTTACCAACAGGCCCTAGATCTTGTCATAGTGGTGTAATGGGGCCACAAACAACTAACTCCATGAATGTTCAAAAAGGGTGTAATGGGCACTAAATGTGAAAACCATTGACTTGAATTTAGACCTAGATTTTATTTTTTATTGGGTCCACTCCAATGCATAACCCAAATGAAAATGGATCCAAATTCATACAAATTTTTCTGAAAGGTAAGTAATTACACACCCACCCGCTCCCACACTCACTCAAGTCCCTATCCATGTGAGCTGGAGATAAGAAATAATTATTTATGTGGAAGGGAGGTGACTTGCTGCCTTGAATTTTTCAGTACGGGTTCTTCTTGGAGCATTTTGGGTATTCATGATTGTTTTGTCAACTTTAACCAGAACAGTTGGCAATTCATTAGCACCAATGCTTATTGAAGCACCTGACCCAAAATAATGAGATTGTGCAGACCTAGGCTATGAAACTCACATTGGGTTCTACCAAGAAATTCTGATCTACCCAGGACATTGCTAGTACATGAGTCGATGGCATCTAAGTTGACGGCCAGAGGAAAACTAAAAACACCTTTGTTAATTTGGATGGCCAGGATATTTACACTCTCTTGGGAATATATATATATATATATATATGAAGCCTATCTGGATCATCAAAGAGTGGACCCACCCACATATGAGGAGAACTCCAAACTCCTAATAATCTAATCAAGGACAAGACAGAAAGAAGTGGCCTCCGAAATGAAGCACCTATGCCTACCTTCACATGTTCTTCCGCCTAAACCGGGCGTGGGGCCCAGCTGTGTTCAATGCAGCCAGACACAATAACAAAATGTGGTGCTGGTGGATCACCCACTTCATCCCTGAGAATCCGGTCTATCAGAATTCAAAGAAAGTTTACTCTGAATTATCATAGTGGTCGTGCATAAATTTGGCAACCAAAATATAATGGTGCTGTGTATATGTTTGGAGTGAAATTTAGCCTAGTGCCACTAAAAGGGGTGATGTTACAAGTCATCACTTAGCTTGTATTGGCCACCGACAGGATCCATAGCCACCTAATTGGACTTATCTAGACTAAGTACAGCGAAACCCACAGTAAATAAACTCAACATCGGACTTTTATGGCTTTGCTCATGATCAATCATTGTCATGATATATGTTCTTAAAAAAACTCAATAGTAAAAAAATATTAAGTAAGAGCCGAGTAGTGTCAAATTGGGGAACTGGGATGGTTGGTTTGTTTGTGCCTAATGTGTAAAAGGGATGAAAGAGGTGGCTGAAGTGGCCCACTAGAGTTGGGTATTAGGTGAAAATCTCAACATTGATCATTGCCAATCCAAGCAAAAGTGGATGTGCGGACGTCCATTAAGTGAATCTACTCTCTCCATTTAGTTGGCATTGTGTAGTGTCGTCTACACAAACGAAAGTCCATGGATTTCCTTTTTTTTTTTTTTTTTGAAAAAAATGTTTTTTTTTCTCTAACTCCCTTGTATTGGAACTACATGTCTTCTTATTCACAAAAATTGAATTCCTTTTAATTTTTATTTTTATGGAAAAGAATTTGCATCGAATGATGAATGAAGTTTGACAAAGAAAAATATTTCACTTTTCCTTTTCGTTTTGTGGAAAAGCGCTTACACAAATGTACTCTTAATCTCCTAATATCCCTATGGGCACCTTTAATTGGGGGGTTTTCGTCTTTCTGAAAATACTGATGTAGGGCAAGAGAAATCTCACCTTTAAATATGATAGGAATCGTTTTCTAGTACACTCTCAACCTTCATATTTTGCTTGGGGAGTGAAAATGAGAAGAGTGTTTACTTGCCTTTTAAGGCTTGTTTGTGCAACTAGAGGGTTCTATAGTCCACGGACTTTTGTTTTGGGGAAGTGAATTCTACAGTTCCACCCTTCCCTTAGGAAATCCAACTTTTCTCTATTCAAGAAATCAGTTTGTTTTCTTTCCTTTGTCTGATACAAAACAACAAATAAGTGGGTCATATGAAAAATTAGAATAGCTTTTCTCTCTCACTTGCAGAATCCTTTCTTCACACAAACACAACCTCAAAAAGGGCTTTATCTTATATGCTCTACGTGGAGATCTAAACGCTGAGATTGCTCGCCACTAGAGTAGATTGGGTCACAACAAAGATGAAATAAATGAAATCGTCGTAAATTCCAAAGTCAACTACTTTTTATTTCTTTCATCATTAATATTTATACGTCTCTCCTAGGCTATACCTCCGTATAAGTATAAAAATAGACACTAACTAATTACATATGAGTTTTCCACCAATAAAGCTAGTTACTTATGAGGATGCCGACACACTGATGGACCGGTGGCAAGGTATATTTGTTTTAGGGAGACAACTAGATGCATTTTTTCAAGCAAGTTCGACAGAAGTAGGAGAGAACATCGTATGGTTTTTCTACACGCCAAAACTAATAGTGTTTGGTGTGAGTTAGATTCACCGATGAATATTCAATTTTGAGCTTGCGTTGGAGGAGAGGGCTCCACCCGAGGAAAATAATAAAATGTATTTATGCTGTTTCTACTAACATCTTGAGGTTTTAGTAAGAATGATTAGGTAAGGAAATTCAATATGCTATCAAATCCAATAGGCCGCATGTTCGAATCCTAAAAAAAGTGACTGACACTAAAAAAACATTCCACATGAGTGGCCTTAGGTTGAAGCTTTCACTCCCATGCTAGCGACGTGGAAGACAAAAGAGAGGCAAATCTGAGTTTTTAAAAGGAACAGTGTTTAATACTTCATTTTACCATTAAACAAAAGGGAGAAAGACCCAAATATAACACTACTTATTTTACCAGAGGAGCTTTTATTTTTGATGCCCCAAAATGACCACCAAAGCCTCAGCTTTATGAAAAAAAAAATAAAATTATACAATATTAAACTGGACAACCTAACTTCCATTAAAGAAAACTAAAACATCCAAAAATAACACAGCGACATCCAATCCCTAATGCCCCGATCCAAAACGCACAACTGGGATCAAAAGAGAAGTCAATACCTATAATTTTCATTATCTTCAAGCTTATCAACTTACATATATTATAGAAGCAAAAGCTCACCATACAATCTGGTGAATTTTAAACTTCACATACGGATATGACCCACATTTTTGACTTGCATCCGACAAGGAGGCTGCACCTCTTGTCTTTGGATGATTTACACACCATCTGAATGGCCGTATCAATCACTCCAAATAGACAACGACCCACAATTCTCAATGAAAAATTAGTAAATCAGTCCTGACGTGGGATGATCCGTCTAAGCCATTACATTTATTTATTAGTATCTAATGTAAATAGATGGTGTAGGTACGCATATGTAATGACTATTGAATAGGTCGTATAGGCACGCATATGTGTGGACAATGTTCTCCTAGGAATATGTGGGCAGTTCACCTCCTTCTTGGCCTATTTAGATACATGTATTTCAATGGAAGGAGGGTAGATGGAAATATCTTTCAATAGACAAGGGTAGATGGAAATGTCTTTCAATAGACAAGGGTAGCCATAAAATCTGCTTGACAAATTATTCTTATCCTTAATTGTAAAATTTTAAAGTTTAATAGCGTCTTAACCCTAGAGTCTTTCGAGATTCAATCCGGACAGTTTGTGAATCCTTCAACAAGTATAAAGTTGGTCTTGATGCTTGATCAAGGGACGAAAAAGTTCTAAAGCAGCTATGACTACCCATTGAGCTAGATTGCAAATGTAGTCCGCTTGTAGCCGAACATACTCCTATGCGTATATACTATCTATAGTGAGCGGTAAGGACATCGAGAAGCACCAAGTCACCCACACCATTTCTCAAATACATAAAATAGCGCACCAGGCAAGTGGGTCTTAATCTACCCAATCTTATTAGTAATCAACGGAAAAGAAAGAAAAAGCTCAAGCCATGTCATGTCCTTGGGCTAGCCGGCTTTAATTTCACTCTATTCACACTCTTTTCAATATTAAAACTACAGCAAGAAACGAATGAGGAAGCCTCGTCTAGTATAGAACAAGATGCATGTAACATGTTCCCTTCAGGCTTCACGAATGGCGTCTTCTGTTATTTTCTACGAAGGCCAAGGATGGTTCCCAACTCCTCCCACTTTATAAAGCAGCAAAGTCTCACCTATTTGTTTCTGCACCTCAATAGCTCTAGAACAAGAGAAGCCTCACCAAACAACACAAAAATTATCAGAAGCTGCAGAGAGAAGAAGAGGAATAACAAGAGTTGACTCGTCATGGGCTTTCCACTCGGTTATTCCGAGTTTATCCTTCCCAAACTCATCTTCCATGCCTTGTCCTTTCTGGGTCTGATAAAAAATCTCATCCACTGCTTCTTTGGGCATCTGGGTCTGGCCCATCTGCTAGAATCAGACGTCTCCTGGCCTGACCACCCTCCCCATCTTCCTCAATTCCAATCCGTTTCAGCGATTCTTATCCGTCAGATTCTGCCCGTGATCAAGTTAGATGAATTGTGCGAGGATGATGTCCCAGCGAGCTGTGCTGTCTGCCTGTCCGAGTTTGAGGGCCATGAAGAGATCCGACGGCTGACAAACTGCCGCCATATATTTCATCGGGCGTGTTTGGACCCTTGGTTAGATCAAGACCAGAAGACGTGCCCGCTCTGTAGAGCCATGTTCATTCCAGAAGAGTTGCTGGAGGACTTCTATGAGCGGTTTTGGGAAGCTGCTGGAGTTCCGGATTACAATGAGTGAAAGAAAGATGATGAGATGTATATAAATCTCCAAGAAATTCTTAAAGTTTCACATCCGTGGATGTTGGTGTACATTGATGTTGCTCAGTTTTTTTAATACCATCTTTTGATAAGATAAATGAATAAATCTTTTTGTAAAGTTGTGTTTTTTCTGTTCGGATTTTGATTTCGTTTATGGTTGATTTTGATTGCAGTTCCACGTTTCTGTTGGGTGTAGTGTACCCCAAATGTCAATTTGATAGAATGATCATTATACTAGATATAGTGAGAATTGGTGCCTTGGGATGAGGCCCATTTAGACAAGGGAAGGAACTGGAAAAACAAGATGCTTCTGTTTTGACAGATTCCCTGGAATTGCTGATTCCAAACAGGGGAACTGGAATTGGGCTTTCATGGAACAATGCTTAGCGTTTACGCAGCAGGTGTGATTTTCGCGTTCCACTAATTAGTCCTTCCAGAACTTTTCTGAATCTCTTTCATGGAAAGAATTTGAAAAATTCTTGTTTAGTGTGAAATTTTGTGTCGGGCATCACTTTCACATATATTTCTGTGTTTGTGCTTGTTCGAGGAGCCGAAAATCTTCTGTAATAATTTTTTCAAGAGTCTCGATAGCTCTTCTAGGTGCATAATTTTATAAGAAGTGACCCAATCACTCCTTCAGCCTTCAGGGGAGTAGCGGTCTACGGATCTTAGAAAATTTCAGTGTTAATCGTATATCATGGATTTGGATGTTGCGATTCGGATACGCGGCCGGAGATCTATGTTCGTTCCGGCGATTGGGAAGCTTTACAGATCTCTTCGCCTCCAGTCTCTTATATGGGATGAAATGAATACAACGGGATAATACCATTATCTTATATAGACAAGTCCCAAAGAGTTACACTTATTAAATACTTTTTCGCTAAGAAACCAACATCCACAAATCCTATTTGGAGTCTTATTAGTGGCCCCAGATCAAGTCTTACATTTAGTAGGAATGTATTCTCTGTTGGAATCAGCCCTGCTTGATCTAACGTGGGACTTGTTGCATGCGGGCCACACAATTTCCTACATCAATGACTATAGAATTTGCACAAAGAAATAATGGTCGCCCGACCTTGGAACTTGGCACCTCGTCGAGTCAGGATCCTGTGAAGATTTACCCCACGGTGATCATGAGTGAACCAATCATGGTTTGCTACTTCACCGCGGGCTACCTACCATGTATGCGGGTAGTTTGCCATACATCCGAGCAGGGGCTGCCCACAGTGATGCGGTGGACCGTGATTAGTCCACTCTTGGTCATCATGGGGGAAATCCTAAGATGGTCCCGATTCCACCTTATCCTTTGATCAATCCATATATTCTACAATATTGTTACACAATGGGACTATGAGACGAGTTTTACTCTAATATTTAGAGTTGGACTAATATCAAATTGATTATGTGTAAAAATATAAGCAAAATAACACTGTGCTAAAATTTGGTATTTTATGGGGTAACCAATCTTAAGGTGCAGGGGGCCAACATTGATTGAAGTTGAGTGTAGATGGAAAATTTTCTCATGTGCCTGCACTCTTGTGGGAGATCGCGCATCTAGACAAACACTTGGGATGGGATCCCCCTGAATTTTATGGGGTCCCACGTGACCGATGGTAGCAATGTGTGGTGCATAGTGTGCTAGAGAAAATCATCCAAATTTAGACTGGTGTTAATACATTGCGGCATGATGCTTTTGAGCAGCTTGAATTTCTTAAGTGACATCACTAATGAATTTATAGGACTCCGTTTAAAAAGTTCTATAAAATTGTTCCAAGGGATTTTTACAAAAAAAACTCCCTCAAACTTCTCTATGCATTGAAATTGATCCTCAACTAAGTGTATTGCCCAAATCAATCCTCTCGGGCCACCTTTTTTTTTATACCAAATTGCCATTCACTTATTTTCCTGCGAGTTCGTGAGTAATATCTCGGGCTCGCAAGTGTCGACAACATTGCTCTTCACTTATTTTTTTTTCGAGTTTGCGAGTAATGTCTCAAGCTTGCATGTCATATCTTGAACTCCTGAGTCAAGTGAAGTTAATATGTGGATTCCCTTTCTCTTTCTGAATTTTTAAATCTGACGTCCTCATGTGAATGCCAATTACCATGGTTGAGAATGACAACATATTTTAGGTCGTCTAAAAAGTACACAGTTAATCATTTATATCAACCTTTTCAACAAGCACAGAGAGTTTCTTCAACTGACACTGTCATATAAATGTTACCTTATTTTTCTAAAAGATTCATCCAACATAATGCAACTGAGACCATCTTATTTAGTGAAAGTCTAACTCTCGAGCTCAAAAATAAACTCTCGACTCTCGAGCTTGCAACTGAATCATGTTAAATCATGTTTCAGTTATTTCCTAATTCTAAGTTGAGAAAATTGATGGAGAAATTCATAGCTTTGGAGGCAATTCCCATCAAATTAAAGGCCTACAAATGTGAAAAGTAGAAAATGGGAAGACCAACATAGACCTCAACGAAAGTGAAGGGAAAAACATGCACAGAGACTACAGGTACAATCCTAATCCTACATGGACCTAATCGCGAGCTCGAAATATTACTTGTAAACTCGCCAAAAAAACAAGGAAAAGGCAATTTTATGGACAATTGCGACATTGAGACATTACTCATGATCTCAAGAAAAGACAAATGAAGGGCAATTTGGTCTCGCAAATATGGGGGGAAATACTGGAGAGGAATGATTTGAGCAGTACGTAGTATGTATATTTGATGACCGATTTCGACGTATAAAAATACTTGAGAACTTTTTTGGGGTAAAAATCCCTACTTCCATTTGTTAACAATGAACCGTCGCTTCAAGGTCCCCAATGGCGACCAGTCAAGCATTTAGGACCGTCCAAGCAGGGTAGTGGAGGAGCCTTCCTATGGCACTACAGAATATATCCTTGCTGTGCAGCGACCCTTACTTTCAATGGTGGGCAAGTGCCTTTGAACAGAAGGAACATGCCAAGGGTCCTTATCCCAAAAGTTTGACCTTTCACTATTAGCCCACCTGCCTTGTCTAGTTGTAGTTTTTGGTTTTATTTTAGTCATATCAAAACCTGTATCAAGGGGTTTTCATGCCCTGTGTTAGGCCGGGCTGAAGCATACACAGACCCGGCCTAGTTTTAGAATCATATGCCCCTATCTGGCCCAAGCCTGATACATGCAGTAAATTTATGGCGCGGACCCAGCCCTCCTTAATGATGTCAGGCACGAGCCTACCCATTTAGTAAATCAGGCCAGGTTGGGCTGGCTTTTGATCACTTGTTTCGGCAAATAACCCACTAAACTAAAAGCAATACTTATTCAGGATAGGCAACGTGGAGCTTTGGGCTTTCTATCAGTTAATCCAAGACCGGACAAAATATTAATTGGGCCCAAATGTTAAATTCATAACTGGGAGAGTATTAAAGCCCAAGGCACGAAGCTAGCCCCAGGCGAGGTGGCTTGACCCATGAGCATAACTACTCGCATCCTTCTGAAAAAAAAAAAAAAAAACCTGATATATATGGGCAGTACCTATGCTGTGATAATTATTTGGTGTATTGCTTGGATGTTTACTATTGCTAAGAAAATATAGGGCCTTTTTTCTTTTTTTTTTTTGGTATTTCTTTGCACAGAATACATAGGATTAGAAAAGGTCTTTATTGGACCGCATTAATGATTTGTATCAGCCATTTTGGCAATTCAAATCAGATGTGAATTAGGGCAGTATTACCCGGCCCAACCCATGAGCTCCCCTACTCACAATTGAGCAACCACAAGTCCATAGCCATTGGATCAGTGGACTCGGCCCAGGCGTTCATAGCGAATTCCTCTTCCACATCAATTTCTTTGATCCATTTGAATTCAGTAGAGAGAAATGAACGTAGTATTGTATTTCATCAAATCAGATCATAAGCTGGTCTACGAAGCTGACCCAGTGCCGCTGTGTAATAGTAGACCTCTATTTGAAGGGTTGGATTAAACTGGGCCCATGTTTTGCCAAACCTGACGATCGTGATTATTGTAAATGGACTCAAGCGTGATTTAGGTGAGTCTGGCCCAATCCTGGCTCATTGACCGTCTCAACTTAGATCCATCGGTTGGGTAGATTGAGCTGAATTGGATTCGGCCAAGGCCCAATCCATTTAGTGCAATCTAAACTGACCGTGAAGCTGGTTGAGTTGGCTGTCCATCTTGTTGACCCAGCCAATTGACAGCCTTCTACATAGAGCGTACTTGCCCCACTGCCTCACACATGCCATTGTGTACTCATGTGCAAGATCAGAGACATTCATCAAGTGGGCCTTTTAGTTGGCCCAGATTAGATTAACATCGTAAGGCATGTGGGAATGAGGCTGTCCCTATGCCTAAATTCAGCCACAGAATAAAAGAGTGGTTGATATGGAGTGAATTCGACTTGGATTTGGGTGCAATTGAATTTATCTGGGCCTGACCTAGAATTCAAGTTCCTTAGTGAGGCCCATCCAGAGCCTGGAACTCTGGCTCATTGACCATAAGTAGGGATGGCAATGGGTCGGGCTTAAACGGAAACCCACCCTGACCCGCTCCTATTAGGGGCGGGTTTGGTTGTGGTTTTCTTGGTTTGGAGTGGGTTTGGGCCCCGCCTTGTATATATGATATGTATTTATTTATTACTAAAGATATAAACAAAATTCTTGTGGTATAAGTGCTGTTGAGCATCAAGTTAAGCCACGTAGAAAGCTAAGGTGGTCTGTTCAATCTCCACCAATGATATTTTTGAGGTACAAAACCTGCTCCGTTGCCATCTCTAACAATAAGCATCCAGGCTAGTTAAAATCTCGAACTGGAGACTGTAACAAGATCACTTAGCAAATAGGATGCTAAAAATTAATTTTTTATGAGTTGTTTAGTCGGTATTTGTATAATTATTATTTTTTATGAGTTGCTTAGTTGGTATTTGTACTATAAAAAAAAAACAGAAAAAAAAAAAAAAACCACTCTCTGAACAAATATGAAAATATCTATCTATAGTGTTGAATAATGTGGTGAATTACTTTGATGTTTTTGTTCGTCCTTTCTTTCATGCATAGTTTTCTGGCGTATTTCTTTTTCTCTTTTTCACAATACCCGGAGAGCTTGAAGTTGTACTCATGCTCTCTAACCGGCTGAGCAGCACCTTGGGGCTAAATTGAATTCCTTTTCTTTATCTAATATGTACATCATCTTTCTTTTTACTCACTATGTGTGAGATTTATATAGAGTTCTTCAATTCTTCCATATAATAAAAGTATTTGTAGTGATGCCATCATTCCATCTTAGGTATCTCACTAATCCTTTGATTAGGAATTTGGTTTCATTTGGTAAGTCCTACTTTTTTTTTTTTTTTTTGGTCTATTTGACTTAAGACTAATTCAAATTTGAAAAATTTATGGCAATGTTTGAATGAATCAATTATCCTTTAAGATCTTTTGCTTCTTTCTTAAAAACAAAATAAAACAAAATGGCAACTTTTACCGAAAGACAAAGCAGTAAGATATTTTAATGTTGTTTTTTTAACAAGTTTGTCCAGGTAACTTGGGAATTTTTATGAAAGCCCCCTTCAGTTCTTCTAAAATGGTGGAGGGGCCTCTTCTATCTCAAATACTTACTCCTTTTTTTTTTTTTTGTTGGGAAAGGGCCTCCCTCCACTTTTTTTTTTTTTTTGACATTTATGTCCTTATTCCAAGATATTGTGGAATTGAATTAGTCTTCTTCCTCCTCATTACAAAACATTTGAATGACCCAAAGCTTCTACACTTAAAAATGACCCACTGGCTTGTTTATTTACAATAATTCAATGAATTCATGTTTGGGAAATTCCTGAATTCTCAAACAAGGTGGAATTCCTAAATGCTCCTTTGGACTTGAGCATTCAGGAATTCCACCAAAATGCAAAGATTATTGAAATCTCAAAGGCCAATTAAGACTTTTCATGTGCTGGAATTGAAAAATTCTTGACAAAAAACAAGGAGTTTAGAATACCAGGGACCCAACCACTAGGAGTTCTAGTGGAGAAACAGGCCCAAAGATAAAGGAGAATGGACTTCTAACCTTGTCAACAAATGCAGAGGATTTAATGCAAGTACTTTGGTTTGTTTGCTCAGGACCACTAATCCTGTATAAGAGAGCCAGGAGAACTAGTGTACAGTGTCAAAGTTTGAAAGCAGAATGGAAGAAAGGAGAAAAAACAAACAAGTAGGCCCAAAGATAAGAAGAATGGACATGCTCCCTGAACACATCCACAATTGAAAGATGACAATTACGTTGAGACAAGTATGGAAAATGGAAAGACATTTGATAGTTCTTCGTCCACATGAAACTGGCTTCTACAATTTCCTACTGCAAATCCCATGTTAAGAACTTGAAAAATACACTGAAAATTCATCTTTAGGCTGCCAAATTTTCACTCACTTGAATTATCAATAATAGAAACTTTAATTCTTTGATACAATAACTAACAAAATATGATAAAGAAATATTAAAAATTTATAAGAAACCACCGAAGCATAAACCCCTGAGATCATTTTATGTAGCTAAATGTTAATCAGACTACAAAGAATGGTCAAAGCTACAAAAACAATGCCCAGATTGAGGAAGAAGACTTATTCCACGATATCACGGAATGTACATGACATTTCAACATACCACAGAATAAGAGCATAAATGTAAAAAAAAAAGGAAAAAAAAAAAAAAAAGGAAGAGTGGAGGGAGGCCCTCTGCCATCAATAGCGAGTGTTTGGTCATTCCTCAGCTTTTCAAGGAGTTTTGGGGGTTTTTTAAGTAAGAATCTTATCTTGTGACAAGTTTGTTGCTGTTATTTTTACTTTATGACAAAGTCTTTTGCGTTACTTTTATTATATAATAATTTTTCTCATATAACTTTTTGTATATGATAGGGTTTTAAAACTCAGCCGAGTCCGATTCCACTCAGATTCCCATAACCAAATTGATTTTTATCCGGCTCGGCCAAATCTCATACGCTTCTTCTTCTTCCATTATTATTATTATTATTATTCCATCTCTCCCATAATCTCCTCTTCCATCATTTTTCTTCTTCTCCTCATCTTTTCAATGAAAACCCATCACCCAAATTTCAATCTACAATTCTATTTCTCAATCTCTCCTCTTACTAAAATCTCTGCTCCTCCTCATTTTTTTTTTTTTTTTAATGAAAATCCAAAATCCAAATCCCAATTGAAAAACCATTTCTTAGTTTCTCCTATTTTCCCTGCTCCTTTTTTCAATCTCCCCTAGCCTCCACCACCCCTTTCTGCACACTCAAAAAAGGGAAAAAAAAGAAGGAAGATTTAGGAGTCAACCCGACTCGGCAGAGTGGAGTCGACCTAATCCCTAAGTTTGCTATTTTTTTCTATTGAATTAGACATGGGGAATGATCAATTTGGGAAAAATAGTTGCATTGAAATAACTCTATTTTAAACAGATCTCATTGAATCAGCTCTGCTTAAAATAGATCAGATTTGCCGAATAGACAATTATTACTCCCTCTCTATTAAACAGTTTTGGGATTTTGGTTCAGATTTGGTCAAGTATAGGACCATATCTTCAACAGGATAATTTAGGCACAACAAATTCAATCCTTTGATTTGAATTGTACTGAGGTTCAGATTTGCTGTACCTCTAAGAAAATGGCAGCATTTGCTACTTTTATTTTCATGGAAATGTATTACATCCTCAACAACTTTGAAACAAATGGCAAGGGATGTATTGATTCATCTCTAAGTGTCATACATGGAATATGTCTTAGACCTAGATAAATCTAAAAATAGAACACTTTTTTGTGTATAATATGGAGGGTGGTATGTGAAAACTCCTCTCATTTTATTTAGTGAAGTCTTCAAAGTGTTTCTATGGGCCTGCTGCCAGCCCCTCATATCAGGAAATGAGACATGTTGTTAGGCATGTTGGCTGAACCCAGCCTAACCTTCTGCCCTGATAGTTTAGCGGTATGGGTCAGATACTATGTAAGCTTAACGGCCGACCATCCCATTATATTTAGTACGAAGGGTATAAACACTATGCAAATTAAGGGCTGGGCTAGGTCTGACTTATGGCCCATTTCCTTGATCCGGGCCTGATGTACCAGAAAGGCTACGATTAAAAAAGTCTATTTTGATGGGCCATCAGGTGGACCCCACAATGAAGTGGGCAAAAAAAAAAAAAAAAAGTGTGTGCGTAGGATAATTTCTGTAGTGGTTATCTAGTGCGTGCAGTGTGCATGGAAGCTTTCAAGCACGCCTCTGATGTGGGGTCCACTTGGGTTTCTGGTTAGGGGAGTTGAAAGATTTGGTTGTGGCCTACCCGTGTACAAAAAAATAAACCCACTTTATCATGTTAACCCCTTGATTAGCCTTCCATAAATTTTAGCCTTTTGAAAAATGAGTACAAAACTGATCCAGCGGTCCAGTCCATTTGTATATGTAAAAGCCCAAGAGGTCTGGTGTTTTTCGAAGGGACGTTCTTGTGTGTGTGTGTTCTTTTTTGATGGACCATCAGGTGGGGCCCAATATAAGCTTTGCAAGGGTGTGAAAAAGGGTGTGCATGGGACAATTTACCTATATGTGTGTGTATATGGATAGATAGATAAATATAGATACAGGGTTTAGGATTTAAATCATATGATTCGTGGGCTATATATAGAGGGTTTACATCATATGCTTTAATTTTCTAAAGAATCAAAGTGTATACAACACTTGAGATATAGGGAAAAAAAAAGGGTATCAAATCATATGCTTTTAAGCACAATCAATTTGACCGTCTGCCTCGCAAAGGAATTTACAACACTTAAAATATTAGAACAAAAAAACATGTCAAATCATAAGCATTAAGCATCACTAATTTGACAATATGCCAAACAAAAGGTATCTACAATGATTAATAGATAAGAGAATTAAAGTGTCAAATCACATACTGTAAGGTCATCAAATTGACCGTGTGCCAAACTTCATTTGTAGAAATTAAGACTTGGGTTAGAGCTAATGGCAAGCGGGATTATTAATCAAGATTAGAATTTTATATGTGAACCCCACTGATGGATTTGTGGCGATCCGTGGAGAGCTCAAAAAACTTCTCTGATTCTTATTCAAGCCATAGATGGTGGCATTGCTGAAGGAATAATCGAGAGGAGGACCATCTTTAATTAGGTCATTCATTGAACAAGCTTTGTTAGCATCCTTCCATTTTTCTGACAAAACCAGCCATATCATGAGATGTTGCTTGCCTGCACATGGACAATATAAACACATTGCTCCACATTTAACAAGAGCACAATTGGACGGTCATAGATCAATGGATTAGACTACCAAAAATACTCAATGGCTGAGATGAAACGGCAAAGAGAAGGAAAACATCAGGCAGTCATGAACGGTGAGGTCTCTAATTGCATCAAATTTGTGATGAGTATGTTAATTATAAAAATCAGAATGTGTACTTCAATAATTGTTGTGTGAGAGAGAGAGAGAGAGAGAGAGAGAGAGAGAGAGAGCATCAATAACACTATAAATGAGGTAAAGAAAGCATCAATAACACTACAAATGAGGTAAAGAAACAACCTTAGTTTAATTATTGAGTCATGCAGCCTAGAATGAAACTTGTATCCTTGTATTTGGCATGTAAAACGGAGTAGTGTGGCATGAAATTATGAGATAATGAAAGCAACAGCCTATTTCAATTGTTTAGTCCACCCAGCACAAACATGTAACTTCTATCCTTATTTCGTATGAAATGGATACACAATCATCAGAAGAATGATTGTCTTATTGTGGAGAAAAAAAAAAAAAACCTCTTAGTGGATCAATCACCAATAATTGTTTGAAATAGGTACACGGTCACATGAGATATCCTAAGCAACAACCTTATTTTAATTGTTGAGTTTGCCAGCATAAAAATGAGACTTCTGTCCTGATTTTTCTTGAATGGTACTTTTGCCCTGACTTTCCATGTGCGAAGATCTAATTGTCTTCTGACGCTGATGCTGTTAAAAAATGGAAATAAAAGAAATGAGAAACGCCATTGTACGATCAAAGTCTAATAATTGTACCATATAGGTATCCAATCACATGACATACGCCAAGATACAGACCTTATTTTAATTGTGGGGAGCACTTGGCAAGACGACAAAATTTTTGTTTTCACTTGAAAACAGTCTAGTATTCGAGATATCTCATGTTGAAGTATGGTCAGGAGGCACCCTCAATAAGAATTGAGATTGTTAGGGAAGCTTTTAATGAAAAGTTAGCCTCATCAAAATTAATTTTAAGTTCAGCAAACTTTTTTTTTTTTTTTTTGTAAGTATGAAAACAATGATATCAAATTAGATGGTAACAATAAAAGTACCCAATGGTTCAAATCAAGATTGATCTTTTATGGATGACTAATTCTCCAACTCTTTTATACCATGGATCCTCTACATGTAGATTGTTGCCATAGTATTTTGTTAAAAGAATGATTTAGTGGGCCATTGCCCATCCATGATAGATTGGGTCCAACTTGCACGTTTGTTATACACAATTAAAACTGCAGGGTGACTTTTGTCGTAGGCAAGGAGTCCAAAAGAATAACACCTTTTATTATTATTATTGGCAGTGTGGTCCAAGATAGTTCTATTCTTTGTTCGCAAAATGTTTCTTTGGGAAGCAAATAAATAAGATATAAACAATCAAGAATTTGAGAATAATTTCACACAAATGTGTGGGCTTACAATATATTGGATATTGAAAGAATATATATGAAGTACAGATAAAGAGAATCAATTAAAGAATAGATGGATCTCTATCATTAGACATGTGATGACGCAGGTGGCTAGTTTTAGCCGAGTTAAAACTTTCTCTCACAACTCATAAGATGTGCGAGTGAGAAAAATTGAGCTCCACAATGGGACTCCTCTGCTGGAATTTAAACCATTAAAAAAAGATTGTGCTTTTCTTGCATGGGTAGCTAAATTTTTAGGTGAATAGGAGTTGCCCCACTAGAATATAGATCATACAATTTGGGCCCCTCTACTGAGGACCGGGTAGCACATTTTCTTGTGGACTAACTTAGGGCCCCACCTTAGAGGAACCGGGGGAGATTGACAGATGCCCCCACACCGGCCCCCACCCACTTGTGTATGGTGATGAAGGCTCGATTCATTATTCTAATCACGTGATTAATGGCAGACAAGTTTTCACCATCTGAAATGAGTACAAGTGGATCCAATAGTCTAGTCCATTTGTTTGACTGTCAAAGCCGAGATATGTGACTATCAGGAGGGGCTCTATTTTATGATTCACTCATATGGGTCATAAGTTTAGCCCACTAGGTGTTTTGTCCTCAACAAAGGGAATACCCATACAATTTATAGTGTATAAAACATATGACTGCTTTAGATATTTTATTCATAAGTTCTATATACTTTTTATTATATGGTCGGATCAATTTTTATTTGAGTAAAATTTAATCACATCTAATAAAAGAGGAGAACATTCATTTTGATCGATGTAGATTTTCAATAGGTGGGTCACACTGCAAAGTTACTTTTATATCACTCTTGTAAATGATGAGGGACACTACAAGAAAACAGCCTATTTGCGACCGCATGCGGTCGCTGATACGTAATAGCGACCAACTACAGTCGCTGATAGTGGTCGCAGATTATCTGGTCGCTGGGTGGACAACGGCGACCGATAACAGCGATCGACTTATCAACGACCGATACTTGCGACCGATAATAGCGACCGACTTATTAGCGACCATTATCAGCAACCGAATGCGGTCGTTGATAGCAAAAAATAATTGAATTAAAAAATTAAAAAAAATATTATTGTCGGTCGCAGAAGCTTCTTAGCGACTGTAATCGGTCGATGATAGTAAAAGATAACTGAATTAAAAAAATTATAAAAAAAAACTTTTCGATCGCAGAAACTTTGTAGTGATCGCATGCGGTAGCTGATTGTAAAAAATAACTAAATTAAAAAATTAAAAAAATGATTCTTTTCGATCGCAGAAGCTGTTTAGCGACCGAATGCGGTCGCAGATTGTTAACCATAACTGAACTAAAAAAATTAAAAAAAAATTTCTTTTCTGCCGCAAAAGCTTTTTAGCGACCGAATGGGGTCGCAGATAGTGAAAAATAGAAAAAAAATTGCCTTTTTTCTTGATTTCCCAAAAAAAATGTACCTGCTTTATATCCCAACACACAGCAGTTCATATATATAAAGTAACTCTAACACGTGGTAATATCAACCTCATACAATTCATCCGAATTGAAATAGAAATAAACCAAATCAAAATTTATATACATCCAATAAACATCCATGCCTAAAGTACGTAGATCAATACAAACATCCATCATCATCCAATAAACATCAATGTCTAAAGTAGATAAGTACAAAGGTAGAACAAAATGAAGAGAATACATGAATAGATCTCACGCATTATCGTCCAAACGTGCCTGTAACAAAAGAATAAAACATGTTAAATATATAGTATATAATATATAATTAAGTGATTAAGTTGATTGTACTAAATAGTAAGATTACCTCATCGTCAGTCTCCTGTTGTGCTGTTGTCGCCACTGCATCTGCTAACTCATCAGGATCCAGGGACTGCAGATGCACACGCAGTGTACGAAGGAGATCACGATCTCGACAAATCACTCTCACACAATCAGCAGCAGTATGTGGCATCGGCTGGCATGATGATTGCATAGACTGGCTACCAGAGCTGCTTGTGCCATTGATAGTCGGTCAACGTCGTTGTCCTTGGCCTTAAACGTAGTTCTTCTTGACAACCGATGCCCTCTCCCACAACTCTTGATCTATCGGCGGCTGCGAGGTGCCCTCAGGATAGCGCTTGTCCATCAATGTATTATAAGTCTCCTATCATCAGGTTAATATATATGCTATAAATAAATAATTACCCTAAAGAATGACGTTTAAAATTATAAACAACATAGACAAGTTATAAAAACTTACAACTATCTGGACAGCCTCAGGCAGACCATCGCGGGTCGCCACGTAAACATCCAACCAATGGATAGGTTGACCCTGAGAACTAGCCTCCTACAAATATAATTCGGGATCCACACATATGTATATATATATTAATCACATGCTCTCATACTAATACCATGACTGTAAACCAAAAAAAAACAAAAAACAAAAACTTTACAAAATACGTACCCTGGCAGCAACATGCTGCAACTGAGATGTACTGCCACCTTTATACGTGCCTGGTGCCTTGTTGCCTTCAGGTGCACCTGAGGCTCTATTCACTACGGCAGTCCTGCGTCTTTTAACCCAGCTTTCAGCTTTCCATTGCTCACACATGCTAGCCCATATGATGGGGCACGCCACCAAGGGCTGTACTCGTGCATGTACTCCTTAGCCTGCCCTGGATGGTCGATCTGAACATTCTGTAATGTTTTTTGTCGTTCTTTACTCAAATTATCTTTTGTTCGGACGACGCACTTTTGCTAGAAAATTGTCTGTATTATTGATGCGTGCGCGTCGTCCCATTTATTCCTTTTCTTCAAATAAAAATACAATAACCATTAATATTAAAACTGTGATAATACAATCCAACACTATTAAACAATATTAGTTCATTAATGATATTATCTTATTGAATTAACAAAAAATACCTGAAATTCTGCCCAAATTGCATCCTTGTGGGTGAGAGGTGTGCTCGCCCACGTAATCACTGGCGTAGGCCAGTTCTGCAAACAAACACTACGCGAAATGCACTTCACAATCTTGCTATCTACAAAATCACTAAAATATACAACAATTTACATTAAATATAAGAAATCTTATTTTAAACGGGATGAGGTAGATAACTTACGTGCTATCGGGATGAGGTCGCATCTGAATGAGAATCCGCTCATCCGGATTAACCGGGGCCTTCGGGATCTGATTCGGACCCCGACCCAATCCGCGCTTTTTTGGCGCTGATGAAGAAGACATCTACATAAATAAAAATTTCATGATGTTATTATGACTTATATGATCTATACATACACAAATAAAATGACAATAATAACATGTAATTGTTTGCAATAGTTAACTACGACAACTATAAATGAAATGCACATGAATATGACAAATACATAGAATAGAGAACATGTAAATATGTAACTATACGTAATGCAAGTAAAACTAAACATACATTTAATGAAAATCGTTGTTTGATTCAGAATCATCTTGAACATCATGTGGAGATTCATATCCATCATCTTCTTTAGATTCAGTGTCAGTGTCAATTTCAGTCAATAACTCTTCTTCCTCAGTCTCACTGTCAACTGGCACAGGTACTGACTCGGGATCCAATTCATCAGATTCATCTCCACCCACGAACTGGTTCAGTTCATTGTTGTCGTCCACATTTATTACAGGAGGTCTATGTAACATCTCCTCTTGGTAGAACTCCCCGTCTATTAATTGGACACGAGTGCGCGTAGGAGTATGAATTACAACTTGCCAATCTGCAGGCGGTCTATCCCTTTTCCTAATAGGATTAGGAGTGTAATATACTTGTAGTGTTTGAGTTGGCAACACAAATGGTGCATTGACGTATGTGGACTTATGGACGTCAATATCGGTGATTCCATGTTGATCGACACGTATCCCTTTTTCTGAATCAAACCAACGACACTTGAATAAATTAATCTGACCCCCATAAGTACCCTTGTACGACAACTCAATGATTTCCTCCAACTCCCGTAAAAGGCACGACCAAGCTCATTGTAACAATCTCCTTGAACACACACTCCAGTGTTAGTTGTTCTTTTTCCGCAGGCGTATGTCTTTGTATGAAAGTCATATCCATTTACTTTATAACCATTGCGGCAGACTTGGTCCCTGTCCGGGCCCATAGCTAGGACTTGTACATTTGAAGGGATCAAAACGTCATTAAGAGCCTACACAAAATTTAATAACTTGTGAATTATCACTTAATAAATGCAATTAAATTAAATGAATTCATAAATTAACTTAACTAACTTACTTTGTCCTTTAGCCATAGTGCAAAATTTTGATCACGACTGAGTTGAATATCTTTATCAGTGATGCCGCTTTGATTTGCTTTTAACTCGTCATTGTATGATCTATATATATATTATAACAATGAACATATAAATATATGAGATTGCAGGATAAAACATTAAGTTAAATCTCTATTTATCATGTATACCTGACAAAGTCGTCAATCTCCTCACAGTTGAAAAAAATGTAAGTATGTGCAGCATGTAGTTCTTGCTCAGAGAGGAATATGCGCTTCCCTTTTCCATAAGCGCGACCCGGTAAACCAAATACAGAAAGCCGACCATTTAGTTCAACATTGCCCCCATCATCATGTCTCGGGACTCGATTGGCCTTTGTCAACACTTCGTCGGGAAAATAGTCTGAGACAAACATAGATATCTCATCGAAACTGTATGCCTCACAGATAGACCCCTCGACGTAAGCTCTATTTTTCACCTTTCTCTTAAGGTTTCCCATCACCCTCTCAAAAGGATACATCCATCTATATTGAACTGGACCACCAACACGAGCTTCATAGGGTAGATGGATTTGTAAATGCTCCATGGAGTCAAAAAAACTAGGTGGGAATATTTTTTCAAGCTTACACGTGATCTCAATGATGTTCTTCTCAAGTATAGACATGTCCTTTTCATTTAACGTTTTTGAACATATGTCTCTGAAGAAACGACTAAGATCAGTCAAATCATCCCATATTGGTTTATCAAGTAAGTCCCGGAATGCTAGAGGCATGAGTCTCTCCATGAACACATGACAGTCATGACTCTTCATCCCTTGCAATTTCCCACCGGTAACACATCTTGCAATATTTGAGGCATATCCATCTGGTAGTTTCAGAGACTTAATCCATGTGCACACATCTTCAACCTGTTTTTTGGACAATGTGTACTTTGCATGTGGTTTGGCTATCTTGCCATTAGGAGTTTCATATAGTTCTAATCCAGGACGCTTACAGATGTCTTTCATGTCCAAACGTGCCTTATCATTATCTTTTGTCTTGCCTGGAACGCCCATCACAGTACTAAATACATTGTCGAACACATTCTTCTCAATATGCATCACATCCAGATTGTGACGAATCAAATTTGTAGGCCAATAAGGCAGTTCCCAAAAGATGCTTCTCCGAACCCAATTATGAGAATCACCAAACCCATTGATTATTTCTGAGGTAGTAATCTTACCGAATTGAATGACCGGCAATCTCATCACACAATCAAGCATCTCTGTCCCAGACAATCGTGGTGCAGGCATATCATTCTCTACTTTCCCTTTCTTGAAATTTTCTTTATTTCTTCGAAACGGGTGATCTACCGGCAAGAAACGACGATGACAGTCAAACCAGCAAGGCTTTCGACCATGCAATAGATTGAAAGACTTTGTATGCTCTATACAATATGGACAAGCCATCTTTCCGTGTGTACTCCATCCAGATAACATACCATAAGCAGGAAAGTCACTGATAGTCCACATAACGGCTGCCCTAAGGTTGAAATTTGTTTTCGTGGAAACATCCCAAGTCTGTACTCCATCCTCCCACAATACCTTCAACTCGTCTATAAGAGGTCTTAAGTAAACATCTAGATTCTTTCCAGGACTCTTGGGACCAGGAATCACGAGTGAAAGAAACAAGTATGGTTGTTTCATACATATCCAAGGAGGCAAGTTGTATGGAGTAACAATCACAGGCCAGCAGGAGTACGGAACAGCTGAGTGGCCAAAAGGGTTGAAACCATCAGTGGACAATCCAAGCCTCACATTTCTGGGTTCCATTGCAAACTCAGGATGTGCTAAGTTGAAATCTTTCCAAGCCTTCCCATCTGCAGGATGGTTAAGTTCCCCATCTTTAGCTGGAGATCTCGCATGCCAAGTCATATGTTCAGCTGTTCTTGAAGACATGTACAGTCTTTTTAGTCGATGTGTAATTGGAAAATACCTTAAAATCTTAAAAGGTATATTTGTCTTTTTTGTAGTCAAACCCTCTTTATTAGGCTTGAACTGATCATGACTGCACAACGTGCACTTTGTCTTATGTTCATTTTCCTTATAAAACAGCATACAATCGTTCGGACATGCATCGATCTTTTGGTATCCAAGACCCAACTTTTTCACCATTTTCTTACAAAAGTAGTAGTTATCCGGTAATTTTTCACCATTAGGCAACATACTCTTAATCGCCTTCAAGAGCGACTCAAAACACTCATGGCTCATGTTGTGATCAGCCTTGATGTTAAGTAATGTTGCCACTACAGACAACGTAGTTTGCTTGGTGTAACCAGGCCACAACGGTTCGCTACCCTCGTCTAATAACTGAAAGAATGCTTTGGCATCAGAATTCATAACTTGCTCTCTGTCTTGTTTCCAATCAAAATAAGGCCCTGCAATATCATGAACCATGTCATTCATACGATGGGTACTGCTGCCGTGGGCGATGCCACTGTCTCTTCTTTGCCCATGTGCCCACCAGCAGTCTTCGTAATTATTCATGAACCCCTTAACAAGTAAATGATAGGCGACCATATCTCTGTCCATATAATTTACATTCTTACACTTCAAACAAGGGCATCTTATCTTGTTCTGGCCGTTGACACATTCCGGGTGACTATACGCATAATCCAAAAACACTTGGCAACTAGTTCTAAATTCAGCTGTGGCACCTATCTGGGCACTTGACTTTCGCCGTCTCATCCAACTACGGTCTGAATAGTAATCCATGATACTACGATACCTATTTTGACAAGAGATATTGTATTAAACTGTGTCATCTTTAGGTATAATTAATGCATGGTTCCTATCTAAATATGTCTCCACTCTTATTACACTGGTCAAGCTTCTATCCCATTCTTGTATGCAATGTCCCACTAATGTCAACGACTCAAACAAATGCATCTGTCGTTCAAAAGAAATTTCGGCAGCATCTCTCATCGGTCTCCAAGTACACGAAATAGACTATAATTTATATAGTCAAAGTATGCACCCGGAGAACAATGGAAGATAAACAAACCAAAATTTCTTTATAACAAACAGATACACTTGCTTCAGTCGTTGACACCAGCCCAAGTGGGAGCATGACATACAAGAACAGTCCCAAAATGGGGACTATTCAAAATTCACTCCTAATAAGTGAATTTTGAACGGGTTTCTAAGCTGAACATGTCCTATTGTTTTAAATTATATCATTGACAGAGACCTCATTCTAACGGTTTGAGCTCGGGCAATCTTGGACGAATTAGTGCCTGTCCACCGCCACCACTATACCTTCAACCGTTAGAATGAGGTCTGTATCATGATATAATTTAAACGGATTTCTAAGCGGAATGTGATTCTCTACATGCAATTGTCTTAACTAATATGATCATTTGTCATGTATTTTTTTTATTTCTTCTTTCATTTTAATTTTATTATATTATATTATTGACAATTAAATTAAATTATATTATATTATATTATTTTAAATTATATTATATTATTTGGTATTATATTATATTATATTATTTTGTATTTTAAATTAAATTCAATTAAATTAAATTATGTTATATTATTTTGTATTTTAAATTAAATTAAATTGTTTTACTTTAAATTAAATTATTTTATTTTATTTTAAATTTTATTATTTTATTTTATTTTGATTTATATCATATTATATTATTTGTATTTTTTTAATTTTTTATATCATTTTAATTGTATTATATTATAATATTTTATATAATATAATATGATATTTAAAATTAAATTAAATTCTATTATTTTATTTTATTTTAAATTATATTATTTTGTTTTATTGTAAATTATATCATATTATATTATACTCATTTAACGCAACTTGAATATGCATGCCTTGTATCTCTGAACACTGTTGTACATCTATTTTTTATACATGTGTCTGTGTGTTGGGGGTAGTGGGCAGTGGATATTCATCATACAAGCTATCTACAATAGACATCAATCTAAAGTATTGGCAATACCTGAAAGTGGGTGACTTTTCCCCTCAAAATGCTCAGGAAGCAAGAACAAGGAACTTTCAAGGTCTTAAATATAATTGGATTATGAAAAAAGAGGATATAAACAATGAAAATCATCAAACTTAGCCACAAATGGGGGAATTACTTCATAGGGCATAGGCAGAAAAAACTCATTTTCATCAAAGGTGAAAAACTGGTCACTTACATAATTATCACAGTACATACAATCACCCATTTGATAAATGCTATTTTCCTATCTAAATAATGAGAAGATGATGTTTTTATATGATACGGCATTCATCTTATACATAGAAGAGATGACCGAATCACTCTTCATCTTGGATTTTCATTTTTTAATTGAATGAAAAAGTTAGATAAGGTTGAGAACCCTTAAAGGCTTGGATCCAACTTGCATGGGTCGCCAACACTAAATAGTCTAGGGTTCTAGCCCCCTAGGCTAGGGTTCAGGAGAACTAATACATGCCAACCCAAGCCCATCCCAACCCAACATGTTGCCACCTCTGTGAAAAAGAATTTTGAACTTCAGAAGCAACGAATATTGTAGATGACCACTTCGACCATCATATTTATTCAAGTCAGGAAGAACTTAGCGGCCACAGCCGTGGGGTGGGCAGCACATCACATCAATAAAGAGAGGACCAGCTGGGCCAGAGTTTCACACCTACATATAAGTAAGTTGGCTTGTGTGGCCTAAAATTAAACACTTTCTGTTTTCCATCAGAGCAAAAACCTTATAATTAGAGTTGCAAATGCACTTCTACAGAACCCTTATAATTGTTGAATAGGCCAGACCTCAGACCATGAGCCTACAGGCCCAACAAGATGACCATGGACCTCCAAACCCAGGCCAGGCCATCATGAGTATATTTTTCAGATGAAAAAGTTATAAGCCCTTCCTTCCTGTGTTCTAAATTATTATCAATACCAGTTGTCAAAAACCAGTTTGGATCCCACAGTAGAAAATCAGCAGTCCGTAAAATTAGATTACTAATTTCCATCACTCCATGTCACCCAAGCACACGGCAAGATGTATGAACATTTGTTCAGCTAATACTCATACTAGTTATGAGCTGGGGCACATTCAACAGTATCGAACTCAACCCAATCCTATCAACAACACAATCAAACACAAGTCTTCTAGTTGCATACACCCACAACATTCAGCAGAACGCATCAGTTCAAACAAAATTTTAAGGATTGCAAACACAACCACCCAGTAATTAAAATGCAATCAGCTGAAACCCATTCAAACTAAAATGCATTCATAGAAACAAGTTCAATCCATATACTAAACAAACCTGATCCTCCAGCTCACGGGCTCGTTCCAAGTACTCCTCACGGTTGAATTTCCTTCGGAAAGTATTATCAACTCCAACAGCCTACAAAAAATACAAAATCCAAATCATCAACACACAACATAAAACTCCGCCATATTTTCACATAAACGGGGAGAACAGATTTCGTTCAAGTAATGCAAAACCAAACCCACATTGCTGTTTGAATGAGCCATCGAAGCAGATATTGAGCAGACAACTCTTTATATCCGACAAAGCCAATCATAAAAATCAGCTTTTTATCCTTGATAACAAAATCAACCCAAACCTCATTAAATTTGGGGCAAGTTCGAATTCAGCCCATTTAAGCCTACATCAAAAACACCTGTCATGAAATCAAGCAAGTCCTATGAATCTTTCAACCTTTGATTGGATCATGGAATTGGATATGTGGATTAATTCTTACTGTTATAAAAAATGGGCTGCAAGTCAACAGAAGGTCAAAGCCAGAAAAAAAAAAAAAAAACAGTTTTTGGGGATTGAACTGGTTGGGACCACCATTAACTTCATTGAAGTACTTTAAATTTTTTTTTTTTAAATTTCTTAAGTAACAGCCAAACCATCCACTCCATCTGTTTACCCTCCCATCCGGCTTTCAAAACATTGGCTGGAAAGTGTGGACCTGATCCCTTAAATCACAGGTCAGGTAACGGCTGGGCTGGTGGGATAGGCACATGTGTGCTAGGTCGGGTTTGGGTTGGGATGGCTGTTTGAATAATCATCTATGGCTCTAGTCTGATCCTTTATTAATCTAGAAGTAGTTGTTAAGCCAAAGGGGATATTACTGGGTTGGGTTCTGGCTAGAATGATACATGCAGATTGACCGGTTCTTTTCACACCATTTACGGGCAGGAAAGGTAGTGTGTTCGTAAGGCATCAGGCTGGTATTTTATGAAACCTGACCCATTACCATCCCTACCTAAAAACATTCCATCACCAACACTTAGGAACTTAGGAAAAGAATAAAATAAAAAAGAGCCAAAAGATTAAAAAAAGAGGGAGAAATCATGTTTATGAAACAAGCCCCATGAAATCGATGCAGCAAAATGGGGCCACATGAACACATGACATTGTTCTAGTCATGGAGTCATGGTAGTGTCTGAGGCACCAAAACTAGAATTCATGTTATATGACCATAGCTTGAAATTGAGGTTTCAATTAGACTGAGAGGCTCCATCCTCACAGACTCTAGAACCTTATGCAAGGAATTGATTTCACTTCAACGGATCATCTCAAAATTTCCACAAACCACTTCAACTAAACCCTACCACATAACATCAGATCCACATTTCAAATTTGTGGCTATACACACACATGCTATATTCAAATTTTAAGCAGGAAAAAAAAGAAAAGAAAAGGAAACAACAACACAAAAACAGGATACCAAAAAGTGTATTGTATGTCCAGCATTATTGAAGTGCATTTACTATTACCACCACTAGCACTTAATCTTATATATTGGTTAAGAATCTAGAAAGAGATATTTCATCCTTGCTGGCAATTATAGTTTTGTTTCATGTTCTCAATCCAATCTCTTATGGTATGCAAAGGGTCAGCCAGTCTGAGCGACCCTTTTGGGTGTTGTCCTAACTGGGTTGGACTTGTCAGGGCTTGGTTTGGATGTTAGAATAACCCAATTGAGATCCAGATGAACAAGGGGTACTGATTTGTTCACTCCTTCGATTTATAATATTTACAATTTAATTTGGACCCATCTTGGACCATCCAATTTAGAGTTTAGACCATTACTCTTGATCAGACCCTAATGCAGACGGGTCAAAACCCCTTACAATAAATCAAATTGATCTAAATATTTTAGGACTGATCTGTCACATAATCTTCAATAAGTCTGCAGGAGCATCCCTTGTGATCAATCAAGTTTCAGCAATCACATAGTCCACAACAATCTTTGGCCATCTAAGTATATACATCAACAACCCATCTACCATTTCTATATTTTCCACATATTTTCCATCTACCATCTCAGTCCATACAAGCAAGTCATAGCTGGTCCAAGTTATTTGGACCATTTACTTGAATTCTTTAGTTTACGATGCAGGGTTTTAGTATGAAGAGACAAAATCAAAATCAAAGGATGAAACGATCAAATGGATGTTTAAAAACCAAATGTGCTAGGCAAGAGCATTGTCAAGTAAGTGAAACAAATTGACATGAAGAAGTATCGTCAGGTAAAGTAGCCTTTAGAGGAAAAAGAACTGAAACTAACTAAACTATATAAAACAAGGGGTAGGCAGATTTGACAAAGTATCTATTAAAGGAGGAAAAACAGTAATGAAAACTCCTCATAACAAGAGAGGCTGAAAATACAATTACAAAATCTCCAAACTCCTAATGTAATCAACTGGAAACTTCATCAAGGAAAAAGGACACTTATAAGATCAAAATGGAACGCCTCCCTTGGTCGATGAAATTCATGAATGTATTTATCTACGCTTTACATCGAGAGCACTGAAAATGTCCACTAAGTACAAAATCCACAATTTTTAACCATTATTATGGTTCAATTTTCCCCCCTCTTTGGCTGTAAGGGGAAAATCGAAACAAACTAGTTGCCCCTTTGACCAGGTTGAGATGAATCTGCCACTTTTTGAACATTTATGCATGATGCAAACTGGTTGGATTAGAAAGGAGGCTAGTATTTTAAAGCCTGCAATTGCAGGAAGGGAACAAACTCTTGCACATCAAGAGAACCATTAAAAATGACATTCGTGGTCACTGTTGAGAACACATCCTCTCATTCTTTATATGTTTGAAAATCCTCACTATGCAACCCTTCAAAGCGGAATCAAGGGGCTGGGATCACCAACCTCACAGCTGAGACAACTCCACTCTCTCCTCCCTCTCCAAAATCCACCATGCATAAAACACCCCCAGTCACAAAAAAAAAAAAAAAAAAAAAAGAAAGCCCAAACCTCATTCTGCAACCATGTTTAAAAAAAAAAAAAAAACAAAAGAAAAGAAAAGAAGAAATGGTAGAAAAGAAGGGGCGGGACCCACATACCTGGCGAGTTCTTCCTCACTCTCCTCCCTCTTCTTCTTTGTTGACAGCGCCTCGCCTCCACCTGAAATGGCAGCAGCAGGGGAAACACACACAAAAAAAATAAAAAGGAGAGAAAAGAAAGAATGGAAGATGGCGAGCTCCCTTCTTCCTCCTCCCCTCACTTTGCTGTCACTCTACCTACTCCCCACTCAGCCTCCACCTGAAAACCGTGGCAGGGGATGTGCTACTCGGTTTCCACCTGAAATCATGGCAGAGAAGTTAACAAAAAAAGAAAGAAAAGAAGAAATGGAAGAAGAGAAGGGGCGGGACCCACATACCTGGGCACCAGCTGGCGAGCTCCCCCCCTCTCTCCTCCCTCCTTCCGGTCTCAGCCCACTTTGCCTCCACCTGAAACCATGGCAGAAAGTAAAAAAAAAGGAGAAAAGAAAACAAAAAACAAAAAATGGAAAGAGGGGTGGAGATGGTGGGAGGGAGCAGAGAGAGGTGTTGCTATGAAAGAGAAAGAGGATTCGAACTGAAAGGGGATTTACCTGTGATTCGGCGCGTCTCCCTCTTTTCCCTCTTCTCCTTCTCTTCTTTTCGTTCTCCTTATGTTTCTTTCTTATTTCCTTGCGAGTGACGTTCCTTCTCCTTCTTTTTCCTTCTGGGAATCAGCGACCTCTTTTTGCGACTTCATGCGGTCGCTGATTATCATTAGCGACCACCCTTGCAGTCGCTATTATTATTTGGTCCTCCCACCAGCTGTAGCGCCAATTTTTGTGGCGGGAAAAATATATTAGCGACTGATCAGCTACTGCATAACCGTCTCGGTCGCGGATAGCAATAGCGACCCCTTTCGTAGGCGGTCGCTATTACCCTCATTAGAGACCGGAAAGTGCGGTCGCTGAAACTTTTGGTCGCTATTGGGCCTTTTTCTTGTAGTGGGAGAACCTCAGAGGATCCATTCTCTTTGTAACCATATGATGTGGACCTTTAATCTTAGCCATGTGATCTGGGCCAGGATATCTATCTTGAAAATAGTCTCTGATAAGATTCTAAAGTGAATGATGACGCCATCAATCAATTACGACCTGTGACATCTTGAAAATACTCTTCAGAGAAACACACATGCTCCTGTTCAAATCGACTACCCCACCAAGTTCCTAGTTGTGGGTGATGGACCATGCTGAAGAAGATAGAATGGAAATCAGCGGACTTGGATAGTTGCCAACAATTATATCATTTGCTCTCCATTTTGGTAAAGCAAGGCTCACTTATGACATCTATAAATCTAATTATCTCTAACTGGAGATGGCAAAAATCAAGACAACTTCCACAGAGGTCTTTTTTGTGTAACCCACTGTGAGGATAAAACATTCACTTCCATTGTTTCTCTACGCATACCGATCAAAAAGATGGTTTCTGCTTCCACGGGAATTAACGTGCATAAAGGCACTATTAGGTAACTTGACTAGTGAAGTTAAGTGACTATTTGATAACTTGACTAGTGAAGTTAAGTGAAGGACCAAATTAAGAGACAAGAACAAAAAAAAAAAAAAAAAAAGAAAAAAAAAATCAAATAAAAGAGTGTGCCTTTTTTTAACGGTCATGTCCAAACTTTGCTACAACTTCTGACTTTCGTCGGCATGTGCCAGGTCTATTAGCAGTCTTAGAAATTTTCTAAGAAAATGAATGTGATTTCTGAGGGCACCTTTGTATAGTGTCCCAAAAATCAGTTCCGCAGATTTTCTCCGTCTTGTGGAGATTTTTTGAACCTTTTTATTGGAAGTTCTTTTTCAAAAACTCGTGGAAAATCTAACTCTTTTTTTTTTTAGCATTTCCTCAAATAAAGTGGCCGCATTCACCAAATGATGGAAAAGTTGTCATAGAAAATAATCTCACTTTTGCATACCTTTCTAGTGAAAACTATCTCCACAAACATACTCTTGGGAGTAATGGTCTTGCACTTCTTACCTTTCTATGTAGTGCTCATTTTGGTTGGACCATTACAAGCAGTACTCTTAGACAGCCCTGCCACGTGGGAGTTGTTGAAGTAGGATAAGGCATGAATATGCTCCCTATGTCTTGTGTTCCAACCGACCTTTGATTTGCTAGGTGTATGTTTATGAGGGTTAAGGGCAAAACCCAAAAAAAAAAAGATGAAAAGAAGAAAGTGATCACCCAAGAGGTAAAGAACCATTTCATGCAGTCTGGACAAGTGGCAACACAACATTATTCCTATAAGAAAGCTTTTCACTGAACCAAGCAGTAGAAACTGAAACTTAAGAAAATAAAGTCCTGGATTTTAATTTCCACAGAAAATGTGGAAATAAAATGCCTTTGGAAATAAAATGCCGCTGAAACGAGTAGCGCACTTGCTGTAGTTTTAAATTCCCACTTGTCCAGGTGTTCTTCACAGCACACCCATCGATAGCTCAACCAAATGCAAGGATATGTTTGATGAGACAAGAGAAGGACTCGGCCATGCAGTTTGCAGAGAAAATGGCCCGGTCATACAATTTGCAACACTGAAGGGCTGTGCTTGGGCCGAATCTGTTCAGTTGATGGGTCAGTGGACCCAACCTCTTTATCAAAGCATGCCCTAAGGCATTTTTCCTTCTCTCCTTGACTACTACTTTCTTCTCAACAGAACTACACTTATTGAAGAAATGCATACGTATATTTTCTTCTATCAAATAAACGGCTACAATTCCACAATGAAACATCAATTTGTATACTCATCTACCAGCAGATGATGCAAAGATACGAATCAAGATCCACAAAAGCAAACCTTTATAACACCGTTCAGAACTTTCAAAGTGTACTCACCTCATGTGAAGTAATGTACAAAGCATCTGTATATGTAAGTAAAGTAGTATGAATGTATTTATGTATGTATCCCCACATTCCCACCTCTATACCATCTCCATCTTCCCACAAACTGCAACCCAATAGTCCCATTGCACAAAGCAAGAAATCATTTTTCCAAGAATCCATTTTCTCTATCCAGCCAAGTCATGCAAGAGCTGTGCTCCCATCAAGTTCCTATATGGAAGATTCTGAGTCTCTCCATCTAACATGGGGTACTGCATGGGTGGGCATTCTTCCATATGTTGTCTGGAGAAGAAGAGAGAATGCTGAGACGCGGGCGAGAAGGAGAGGCTGACACCACCCCCACTGTGCTGCTGCAACCCCAAGGTTAAAGACACGCCACTTCCGAAATTAGGGTTGGCGCAGTCGCTGTTGCCGTAGGTGACCGTGCTTGCCGCGGCATGGCTGTAATTTGAGAAGTCCAAGTCGACCATGCCGAAATTCTCAGCCCTCTCAAACTGACTTTGCTGTTGATGGGACTCACCTTTTCCATCTTTCTGGTCTCTTCTGTCTGAGCTGCTGATGATGGAAGAAAGCGATTCGGGGTCATCGGCTAGCTCTTCGGGTGTGGGCTTCTGTTCCAGTTGATTTTCACGGTCAGGGTTAGGGCTAGGGATTTGGTCTGGGTGTTGAGGGTGAGGCCGGCTGTTGTCTTGGAGCATTGAACCTCCATCTGAAGCTTTGTTGTCTTGTTCCTTGGTTTCTTCCAAATACATTTCTTCTACCATGGGTTTCCACAGCCTAACCCGGGCATTTATAAACCAATTGGAGACCTGTTCATGAATATAATTACATTAGGGTTTGAATTTTATTGTGCTACAAGACAAAGAGATGGTATTATACTAGGGATTATAGTAATAGAATGTACATGATTTGGATTCTTTTATGCTAGAAAACAAAGAGAATATTAAATACTATTGACTATTTTAAGAAAATTATATAAAAGTTGATGTAACCTAAGAAGATGGTGATTCCAATCTAATCATTGAAAGATATCTTAAGAGGTGAGGACATACCTGGCTCCTGGAGAGGCCTGTTTGGCGGGCAAGGATGTGCTTATCCACGTCGCTTGGATACCTGTGGCAATGGCATAGGCCATATAATAGCAGATTAAATCCATTAAATGTCACTTCTTGTAATGTTATAACACTGATTGAGAGAAAACTGAAAGATGATGTGCGCTACTGGCGAACATTCGCATTTGTCACCTCCTTGGATATTATTATTCCTTATTAATGTCACCGAGTAGTATATATACATGTATATATATACATATATGTATATATATGTGTATATATACACATATACACACATATATGTGTGTGTGTGTGTGTGTCTACACACATGTGTGTGTATATATATATCTATAGGATAACACCAAATCAATACAAATGGCCTGGAAATATAATCTTAAAATTGGAACTTGATTTTGACTTGCTAGGTTTAGATATATATCTTAAACTTGCGTGAGCATGGATCTCCAATAATTTATCAAGATGTAGTCCCTAAATTTCTATGCCTAGTGGGTGATTGGGTATTTGGCCACCCACTATTGGCGTATGTAGAGAGATTGGTACCTAGACACTATGGGTGCAACCACTGATGCTGCACAAAATCTCAAATGCTTAGTTTAGACAGCAACACGAGCAATCTAGAATTTGTTTGATCTTAAAAGGTGGTTTTGAAATCTACGTACTATTACAAGACAACAGAAGTAGAAAGGAAAAATTAATTCAAAATTCCACATGAAAGCTCCTGAGGGCAATAACCACACATCCTAATCCATGAACACGGAGGAAACCGTCTTTATCATAGTTGTACTAAACGGAGGAAAACATCTTCATCATGAATAGACTCAATTTTCTTCAAGACACAAACTAGAATGATGCATGGCTTTTATAACATATATTTATTCTTAGCAAAATTAATCTCTAACTATCTAAATAAGAAGGGCACCTAAAAACCAATCTAAATAAGAAATGTCACAATATTAACTATACCATACATATTGTTATAAAATGGGCGATGACTTTTAAAATTTTTGTCCTAATTGTAAAAGCTTTGGATTATTGAAAAAGTAATTGGATACCCTATCCAACTATCACAATTTTGGGTCATTTAGATATATGACGTTACCACATGAAAAATTAATATTACTAAGGATTTGTTTGTGCTACAAGAGGATTTTGGTTCATTTAGATATATGACGTTACCACATGAAAAATTAATATTACTAAGGATTTGTTTGTGCTACAAGAGGATTTTGTTCACTGCGGATCTCTATTTCCAAGAGAGAGAAATGAATATTGCATTCCCACCTCCCATAGGAAATCAAAATCCTCTCAATGGAAAATCAGTTCATTTTTTTCGTGGGAAAATGTGTTGCACCAAACAACAGCACAAAAGGCCCATAAAAAATCAAAATAATTTTCCTATCAGTCTCAAAATCCTCTAATTGCACAAATACACCCAAGAATACACAAATAACAGTAGTCACGTTATTTAAGTATCAGTGAAACCATGGTTTCCATCGCTACATCATATATATACAACCTTGACCCATGAATATTTTCCTCTTTCTCGGTGAGAATAATCAGAAAAAGACAAAAATGATGAATGTATGGGAAAAAAAGAGGGGAAATAGAATTGTAATATCAGTTCAAGACAATGATCACTTTCATACCCGCCTATCATTGCCCACTAAAAATTAATACCAAGTCATATGTGCGTTTTAGCATATCAAGATCCCTCAGCAAATGCATACGGGTGGTCCTCCTAATGTCATTCTACGGATACTGTTCTTCTGATTACAAGATCAACCTGGGCTAAACAATTATCCATACCATATGTTTTATGTATATTTTGATACGAACTTTAGTAATAATTCATGTAATCCACGAGACCTATGGAGAAAGATCTTGAATCCGATTACAATAGAAAATAATAAAAAGGTAATAATAGTGATGCCACCATTATGTGAAGCTGGGTGAACCCATGTGTGCATCATATACAATATTGTTGACCCTGGAGTTTTTCTTTTCTTTCTTTCTTATTTTTCAGAATACCAGAAGAAGAGAATAATAATGAATGTACGGGAAAAAGGAGGGGCAATGGAATGGTAATATCAGTTCGAGTCAAGGATGGAGAAGAAGTGGGTGATTCCTTTTGTCTCGAGTGTCCATTTCGAAGACAGCGTTACAACAGCTAGGACTTTGGGAACGATTCATTTTTTTGACCTAGTAATGACTTCGATTAGTTTTGTGAAGGACAGCACACAAACATAGAAGTATTGTCAGGAACTTCAATTTGCGAAAGCGTTTCACTGGGTCTTACTCGCTGAATAAATTTACTGTGAGGAAAAAGAGGACCTACAGAACAATCTAATGGAGCTAATGACAAAAGTCCCAATACTCCCTTGTATATTACTTCACTGACAATGGCATCCATACTTTAAAAGACTTCTTATATGCAAAATTTTCTTCTTTCAATGAAGCTCGCCTTTAACTTTTTTTTTTTCTTCTGGTCCCATATCTATTAACGTCCAAAAAAAAAAAAAAAAGTTTGGACATGGATTAATGGATTAGGAACTGTATTAACTATTAAGTCTACATTGAGGGAAAGGGGGGAACTTACGGGTGAAGGAAATGTTCGAAGAGCCAAGCTCGAAGAACCGATACCGATCGCTCTGGAAGGCCTCTCTGAGGCCTCCATGGGTGGCTCTCCATCATGCCCATTTGCTGTAATGCCCTCTGCTGTCTAAGGGTCTGGTCCAGAAGCTTGAGCCTTGGTGTTTCACCTCTTGTCGTCCCGGGTGCAACTGCATCCTTCTCCCCCATTGCCTTCTTAATCACCTGAATCTGACCCATAATCCCTTCCCTCAGACACCTGAAATGCCTGGACATAGCCTTCAATGCTAAACTCGAATAGACACTCGCCGCTCCGGCCCCAGCCACTGCTTCAAAGGAAGACACAACACTCCTCATCTGCTCACAGTATTGCCTGTATCTCCTATCCACCTGAACAAAAAAATTTTTTTATAAATTCTACGCAGACTTCTCAGCAGTTTTTTTTTTTTTTGTAAAGGCAGTGGCAGTAATGTAAAAGACGAGGAGAAGAAAAGAACACGGTACGATTAATTAATTCCTGTAATAGAGTCCATGTACAACCATGCAGACGTGGGGAATTACACACTTCCACAGGTATTGTAGCATTAATTTCTTTTACATGAGCATCTCCTTAGAATACTCATATGATAAATAACGCCCTGTACTTATTATTAACTGTACGTGTGGTTTTAGTGAAGAAAGTAAAATTCATGTGTGTTATTCTAAAATACCAATCATCTACTTCTCGCTGTATGGTAGCCCAAAATCCCAACTCGAAATATTCTCATGCCCAAAGCGAGAGAGAGAGAGAGAGAGAGAGCCCAAAGCGAGAGAGAGAGAGAGAGAGAGAGAGAGAGAGAGAGAGGTACAAAACTTTCATTGCAAAATGCATGGGGTGTGAAATAAAAGAGAGAAATTACAGTATGGGAGAACAGCAAGAGGGATGAGAGATGCTAAGTAAGGAAAAGGAATATAGGTTTCTAAAAGTAAATGAACTGCCCTTTCTGTCAAGCTGTCGCTACCCCATCCCAGCATATCATTAATGGAAAGGCCCGCAGTCTCTCACTCAAGCCTTCTAAAAACCATTCCTTCAATCCCCCCAAAGTAAAATAATAACAGATGGTCTTCATTTCTTCTTTATCTTAACTCCGGATAGGAAAAGAAAAAAAACCGCAAAATAAAAAAAAAAAGAAATTGAGAAAACCAAAAAAAAAAAAAAAGCATACATGTGAGGAAAAGTTTACAGACCTCTTCCAGCATGGCAAGCAGTTTTGCCTTCCTCTTCTGCAATTCGAGAAAATCTAATGAATAGAGCGATTGGTTCTTGGAGGAGACCCCTTCGTCGCATTGATTGGTCTTCTGGAACTTGTTCTTGCTGTTGTTTTTGTCCTGCTTTGACCCCAGATTGCAGAACTCGTTTAGAAGCTCTTGGGTTGGACGCAAGTACTTGGAGTTCTTCAGCTGTTGGAGATGGAACTGCTGAGAAGAACCCATCATTAATGGATACGATCGCCCGTCGTGTAGATTTTGCTGCTGCTGAAGATCCATCGTTTTTCCGAAGAACCCATCTCCAGAATTCGGCGAAACAAACCTGATATCGTTCTGGTGATTCGGTTCTCTGAGTTCAAACGACTGCAACCCGACACTAGAAACCTTGTTGGGACAAAGAGAGAGCGAAAGGCCGTGACTTTGCCTCTCGCTCCCTTCACAAGGAAAAACGCATCGAAGAGACGAATCATCGACCATCAACCGATTCTCCTGCCACGACGAATCGGGTGCGACCATCAGATTCTCATTCGTCGGTTCCGAAAACCCGACAGCGAAATCCGATTTCCGGAAATCGGGTTGGAAGAACACGGTGGTGGATGCATCCGCTACGGTCTTGGACGACGAGGCGTGGTTGTTATCAGTTTTGGACAGGAACCCTGAAAGGGAGCTCCTTTCTCTCTGCTGTAGATTCTTCCATGGAAACCCCAACATTTCAATACCCGACTGCAAGTTGAAGAGCTCCGGATTTGATTCAAATCCCTGCATCTGGTTCTCAAGTTGAGGAATGGATGAGCTGGTGGAAGAAGGGAAATCGGAGTAGTAAAACCCGGATCCTATCTGTGCTCTTAGTTTCTCTTCTCGAGTTTCATGTGCCATAGAGGAAGAAAAATCCCTTCTTCTTGTTGAATGAAGATGAGAAAATCCTGCAATTGAAATTCTATGAGGACTCTTTTCATTTCAATACAAAAGCTCTGACTAATAAAGAAGAGTAAGAGAGGAAAACATGCATGAAACTACCTTTTTTGCACACAAGACTAAAAGTAGAGTAGAGAGCTTTATTATTTTTGTGATAGGGTGTTTTATAAAAGGGGGGTCTTGAAACCAACAGGCAAGTGATGGGAGGCTATAACGCTTACCTGTTTTAGTAGAGCAGATATCTCGGTATCTTAACGGACGCCCCAAAAGAAAAATAGGCCCCAACGTCATATGCCATGAAAACACAAACTATGTAGATCTCTAATGATGATATCTTGATGATACATAGTTACATACACTTAACACACCTTCATATGAGGTATGGTCAACACTACTAATTCCAAAATAGAAACTAAGAACAATCAAAACTAGGGGTCTAATTTTCGATTGTTTATAGACCACCCCAGAATAGAAAAAATGAAATCAACTTCCCCTGCTGATCATGCCTTGCTGTGCAGGGCAAGGTGAGAGGTAGAAACAAAGAAGAACTAAAGAAAAAGAAGATGTGGGTATGGTCCTTTTGGGTGTTTAGGAAGAGAACAAGCCGCCACATGACATGCGTTTACTTAAGAGTCATGGCATACTATGCACATGCATGTATGAATGAATAGAGGACATACATGTCCACATACATACATGACTGTCTGTGACTGTCTCTCTTTCTTTGTGTTTCTGATCTCTGCAACCTCCTGTATGTAGATGTTATAAAAGGGGTTGCAGAGCTTTGAGGAGCACGAATTCCTATCTTTCTCTCAAGTGAAAGTTTTCCCAGAGACTTTTCAGATGGGTTCTGCTTCTTCTGTGGAAAAAACAGAGAATTTATGCGTGGTGTGGTGGGTCTGTTGAGAGAGAGAGAGATAGGGTAAGGTGTGGTTTTTTGGGTCTTTTTGTAGCTAGTGAGAGAGGGGAATAGATGCGCCTGAAATTGTTCCGAAAATAGGGCTGGCGCCGACCCGAGAGGAAGTGGTCCTGCGTTTCCAACTAATTCCAATTAAACGCGAATTAAGAAGGGGGCCACTGCTGCCTCATCCTCTCTCTCTCTCTCTCTCTCTGCTATCTCTACTTCCTTTGAATGGGACCGCATCTGCCTTTTTTTTCCCCTCCTTCTTTCCCTTTTGGCTAGTGGTCCAATCACGCTTTCTCGGTTGCAAGTTGTTGCTAAGCCGAGCCCACCCCACCCCACTGTAATAATTGTATTTTATGCACCATCAAGGGAACACGTGTTGGGTCCCCGCATAGATTGGCCATGTCCCACGAGTTTTTGACTCTTGGATGGTTGCGGGGGGGGGGGGGGCGCGGGGGGCGGGGGGGTCATCAATGGTCCAGATTGGAAATGGATGGGGAGGGACCCATCACATTTAATCATTTGAATGGGGCTCTTTTTTGTGTCAGAAGGAGGAGCTAGCCAGCCCCAGAAATAACCCATGCTTGTGTGGGAAACTGAAGATTGGGCTCTTTCTTTGCCTTGTGTTTGTATGGAATAAAATGTGGAAAGGGTGATGGGGTACGTTGTGGGTATATTAGACAGATAAGATCGTTGTCTATAGCAGACTGGATGGGCCACACTGGAGAAAGATGGAGATGGAGGATACGGACGGGCATTGTGTTTCGTGGTCTTTGAAAGAGATCCCATTATTAATACAAGTTCTTTGCTGAATGTTATGTCCTCATCCTCAGTGCCCACAAAGTGGGAGTAGGATCGACTTTTAGGGTTACTTTTTTCTCAATGGATGGAATGGACACTCCTCTAGGTTGGATGGGTGTAGAAATTGAATGGATGGGTCTCAATTGTCTCTGCGTCTATTTACCATGGGAGTGTGGGTACTGCGACCTGGGGACCAAACCTGACCAAAAAAGCTGGATTGAGTTTATTCTGGTTCCTGTTATTGGCTTGAGTTTTATAAGATTCCCTTTCCTTGCAAAGGGATTCCAATTTCCAACCCCCACATGTTGGAAATGACTTTCGAGGAATATATATATACACACATACAGGAGCATTCTTATGCATACTTCCCTCATTATATGGTGAGGGACACTTTCATTTTTGAAAATTTTCCACTACAAAAGGAAATTTTCAAGTACATAAGGTGTTGTATACTTGTACTTGATAATTCCCAAAAAGGGAAGCGTCCCTCACCATATGGTGAGGGAAGTATGCATAAGAATACTCTCCATATATATTTATATATATATATATCTGATAAGAGCATACATATATATATATATATAGGGATGCTCCTATGAGAGATATCTCTCATTTTAAATGAGAGACTGAATGGGACTCTCACATCCATATTTAATGCCAACAACTTAAATATAAGGGCCTCCACTCATAAATCATATATATGATGAGAGATATCTCTCATAGCAGCATACATACATATATATTGGGCCAGCTCTCCTAAGTTGAAGCTTAGTTTATCCTAAATTTAAATAATGCCGGTCTCATAAATCAAAGTCGATTATCGTTGTTTTTTGCATGATGATCGTCTCCAAAATCAAGATAAATCGAATCACAATTGAATTTTTCAGTTCCATCATGTAAAAAACAGATATAATTAATTTTTATTTGTGGGATTAGTACTATTCTAACTTAAAACAAGTTAAGCTTCAGCCTAGCTTAGGAGAGCTCTGCTCTCTCTCTCTCTCTATATATATATATATATACACTTTCGCTTCACGGGAAGATTCAAATTCACACACTACTCTCACCAATGTCCCAAAGGACCCAAACTACTTGAGATGCAGTAGCTTGGAGGTAACAGTCTCCACTGTTTTTATTCACACAAAAAATGTGATGCACAAAATAACAAAAAGTTGTAAGTTATCAAGCAGTGAGGCATCTCTATATCCATTGATGCAAATAGGGATAGATCATTGGGTATATTGGATATGGACTTAAACAGAGTATATACGTGCATGAGAGAGAGAGAGAGAGAGAGAAAGAAGGCACCAATTTTTCCAGCACCTTTCCACTTCGCGTTTAGTGAAACGACTACGTGGGAAGGGACTGGGCTGGAAATCCTACCTATCCTGGCCGGAAATGAAAACCATGGCGCTGCACGAACGCCTCGTTAAACCAAGATGAATATATCTTCCAGGTTTGGGAGTACAAGAATACAACCTAGGCACCCCACTTATTTTTTCTTTCGTGGAAATAAGTTCAACACGTAATTGTTTGTTTTGCATGTCTATATTTTATCTAAATACATACACACCTAAGGCTCGGATCTAGATGCCGGAGTGCGAGACTCATCATCGATTAAGCCTACTAAGGCTTAGTAAAAGAAATTTAAGAACTAGCAGCCCCTTAATCACCATTCAAAGGCTGTGTAGTTGATTTCTACTCTGATTCAGACTTCAATATCGAGCCCAGATTAATGAAATCAAAGAAAATATTAAACTGCATTTTTAAAGTTTGTCCAAGCCGTAAGGCGACTATTGCAGGACTTGGGTAAACATGGGTTTGTTGAGGCGTGGGTTCCATTGGAGATGTAGTGTTGAAAAATCTTTACGCTGCCTCTACTAACACATCAAGATTTTGATAGGAATTGTCAGATAAGAAAACTTAATACCTCTAAAACAAAAAGAAACTTAATAGGGTTAGTGTAACTTTTGAGTGATTTGAATCTTTAATGAGTATTGATTCAACCATGCTTGAACACAGAGCTTGGTCTAGGGAATCTTATGCGATCATTTGCCTTTATTATACATCATTTCATTTAACATTAAACATATGCATATAGAATTCAAATAGGCCCAGGATAAGAGCAGTGTAGTTAAGTCGACCCTAGCTAGGCCTGAATGTTACCAGCTAGGATTTTGGACACTAACATAAATCCTGTCTGACCTAAATGCTCTTCCATGGCTTCCTGAGTGAACATAGATGGGGTTCAAACTTGAGCAGGATTCTGGCCCATTGACGGTCATACCCATTGGTGACCCAATAATTCCAACTCAACTCAGCTCAAAGTTGACTCAGTAACTAAGAGCTTTATGACTTGCATTGGGCAAGGTCAAGGTTTTATCCCTGCCAGTTCGGGTTGACCCATCTAATTTGGGTCAGGCTTGTCCAGACCGCACTGTCCAACTCCAAGTTGCAGCCGCGACCGTACAGTGGGCTCAAGAAAACGTTGTCGAGGTGCCTACACTACGTCACAACCTTTGTGGTGTATATGCTTCACGTTGTGAGCAGAACGGCAATGGCTCATGCCTCATGCAGCGTACGTACGTGCTAACAGGCTGGCACCACTTTTCCTGCTTAACATGCCCTTTCGATTGGGGTTTGTCCCAATTCAATTGGAATAGGGATGTAAAATGGGTCAACTTGGTGCGGCCTTGCCCGGAATGGCAAGTTGACGTGCCTGACATGGCCCCACCCATCCTAGGCACCTCAAGGCCAGTGGCTTAGTATGGGTTGATAAACTTATGAATGTTGGTGGAACAATAGATACCGGCGGAGCCACCGCCAATAATTGGAAGCCCCATTTAAGTTTAAAGAATTTTTATAATACTTTACATTTGGCCCTCTTCCCCACATCTTCAGAAATACACTTATATATTCTAAAAGTCACATGTAATTTTTTTTTTTTTTTATGTGGCCCTCTAGATTCCTTTTCTACATAGTGGCCCCTCCAAGAAAGATTTCCTAGGTCTGCCCCTGACAATAAATGTATTTTAAATGCCTATGTATGACATGAATATTTAACAATTCAAATTTCAATGAGTGATATTTCATAGCCTCTCATACAAACTTCAATGTGGTATTTATAACCTTATACATTTGACAATGAGTGATACTTATGGCCCTCTTACAAGTTTTAAAGCGGTGTTTGTTTCAAGTTCATTGTTTTTTATAATTTGTTAAAAAAATTTCTTTCAATTTCTTAAAGTAAAATTCAGAAAGTGGGCCAACTATCAAGGCACGTGGGCCGGCATAACCCAACACAGCACAAGCCTAGCCATACCTGTGGGCTGTGCCCAGCCGAGGCCCTGCCAGCCTAGGCTAGGCGCGTCACATCCCATGAAATACCATATACAGCACATTTTACATCCCTACATTAGATAACTGTTTGGTGAAAAGCACGAGAAGTGATGAAAAACAGGATTACTGTTTGAAAAGAGCCCATACAATGCATTTTTCAAAAGACGGTCCAACTTCATATGGTGGAAGATAAAATCCGAGTGGGGATTGAACGGTTTGGACTCAAATTAGTAAAAGCTCATAGAATATCAGACAAATTAAATCATCCTGGCCCATAATTTTAGGCTCCTCTATTTATCCCTATAAAATTCAGAGGCTGTTCATGCATCGATCAGCCTCAACTTATAATTAGTGTCCTAAAAAAGGCTTACAATTAGCGTCCATAAAAAGGAAGTAAGTTTTGCCCCCAAGTTATACCTCAGCTAGTTGGAATGGATGTGCGTCATGTATGAGAGACTGCATCTCTTTGAGTCCTCCTTCTAAAATGCAAAAAAGAAAAATGAGGTAAGTTTTTTCTTAGGAGATTGGATTGATAATAAAGAGACCTCTTTAGATTTTAAAGAAATTAGAAAGGAAAAAAATTCCGTTATTTTCATTTATTAGGAGAGTTTTTTTTTTTTTTGGATAACGGAGGGTGTCCCTACACTTTAAGCCAGAATAATCCCTACAAGCCCAGGATAAGCAAGGTAAATTCCCTTTATTCCCAGTGTGATAATGTAGTTTCAAACTCTTAACGTCCGAATGAAAATCGTGGTCTCAGGCCAACTTAGCTACTCCGCAGAGTTATTAATTAGGAGAGGTTGATTCATACGTGTTAAAAATCTGTATTTTTTTTTTTTTCAAACGTCTATATCTATGTTGCTCATGTAAAATATATATGGGTGTGTGCCATGCTAGCACCATCCCATAATTCATATCATTACATACGCCAATGTTTTGAACATGTGGGTCAATGTAGATCACCTAATATTAGGGTTCGACTTGTAATTGGACTCTTCAAATTTCATTCATAAGTATTATCAAGTATATATTATAAGTACATACATATTTTACCAAAGATAAATTTTATTAAGTACATTACATTGGAAATAAAAACAAATACCAACTTGTTACAATGCTTTTTGCACCAAAAGCATAGCCATCTCCAAAGGTCCCGCCAGATCAAACATCAGTGCCAACTTGCCATCATTAGAGAATGTAGAGATTCGCGTGCTTTAATAAAATGTAAATAAACAAATCTGGGAATGAATTAGGTCATCGAATGAGTGACAATTGACAAATCATTCATTTAAAACTTCAGGGCGTCAAAGTACAAAACGTGTCACCTCAACATTTTTTTTTTTAAACTGTTGGGATCTCATGTTCAACTTCTCCTTGAAAAACTTATTTGCACACGCGCCATATCAACCATGAGCTTTTGTTTCTTTTCACTGTTTTATGTACCAACAAACATAATTTAATGTTTTTCTATTAATATATATCTTTTCTTTTTTTCCTACTCGTGCAAATAAGCCTTGAGATTTACAAACATATTGAGTAAATTGTAATCCTCTATATATTGTGTCTAAACAAACATTTGGAAGACATAAAATCCCAACAACCTTTCTTGCAATTGTATTCTTTTCATGGCAAAGGTTTTCCCCTTGGCATATAATTAACTTGACATGACCATTTCCCCGCATAACCACAAACTCACACACCGCAAGGTATGCTGGGTAAGTATGGGGTGAGATGAGTACACAACATATGAAGCAAACCCATGCCCTGAGCTATTCACCAAACTTCATACATTAATCAATAAACAAACCATCATATACGTGGCCAAAAGAATTTAAACAAATGATTTAAAGTTTAATATGTTTATGATTTGTAATAAAGAATGCATATTATAACCAAGGTATGAGCGAATTTATTGATTTCAAATAAATGATGGTGGGATAATATTTACCTGAGCATAGTGTGCATGAACACCGCGTACTCTGGAACATCCTAAAGGTGAGGGCTATTAATTATAACTAAGGTATGAGTGAATTTATTGCGTTCAAGTAAATGATGGTAGGATAATATTTACCTGAGCATAGCGTGCATGAACACCATGTACCCTGGCATATCCCAGTGGTGAGGACAGCCTCTAAATTCAATGCATTACACATGATAGTCGTTTCACAGGCACAGTGCACACAAATGAACTATGCATAGGTGAATATTTTTTAAAGATTAAATTGGAGATCGAATCCTTTTCAATGAGGAGAATTCTCTCCGACAAGTTAGAAAATAAGATGCATAGCAAGTTCATTAGGCCCACTCTCCCCCACTAGATAGAGATTTTTGGGTTACCCAAGTATATACTCAAATGTATTGAACATTGTCAATTGCAAAACCTGAGGCCAAAAATGAACATTAGGATATAAGAATTGCTTACAAGTCTTGATTCCCAGATCCCAACTGTTGGCCTTGGATTAGACAAGTGGGAATCTATATATATCTCAACATTTAAATGATTAAACCACAAACTCTCTTACATCGAAATAAGCCCACGGCATCTTTTTTTTATTTTTTTTTAACTTCCACCAATGTTTACTTTAGATAATATACCAGACTCATGAGGATGGACACAAGAAGAGCCAGTTAACTTAAAAGTCAAGAAAGGCAGGACCCAGTTATCTGTAACTTCATTAATTAATAATGTGATTGCTTGTAAGCACGTAGCCACAAGTTTTTCCACGGCTATAGCTTCTACGAGCTGCGGTCTTGAATCGCCATTTATTGCAATAAATTATAACTACCTCATCATCTAGTTGCTTTGTCAATAATCAATATAATTTGAAGATTGATGGTGCCTGCGACACGTAATTCTTCAACCTCATTTAATATATATACTTCATTATCCATGAAGTTGGAAATTGCCCTTATTGCTTTACATGCATGGGCAGGATTAATCTCCTAATTTAAACAATTCGGATATATTCTTCTTTTAATACAAGTTAACATTGACATGACTTATTATTCTCTTAATTTGTTGGGGGCTTGTTGGCTCAGTCGTATGACATACCAACTGGCTGAACGGGGTTGATATTCTTTGTTAATTTGAGTAGAGTGTGCTGACACTTAAACCGCCCAACCCGCTCCTATTTGGTTGGGTTTGGTAGTGGTTTTTTTAGTCTAGAATGGGTGTGCATTTTTAGACTCGAACTTAGGGCCCATTGAGGATGGGTTCAGTTTTAGGCAGCCCTGTCCCCCCTCACAAATGAATATTTTAAATATACAATATTTATAGTTTAACTGGTTTCACGTACCATAAACTTGTAATGGCCACATATACCATATTTGACCCCTTGCCAACTCTATTATTGAATGGAAATATCTGCCTGCTTTGGCGGCTTTTAATGATGGCGGAGCACAGCTGAGGGCTTTATAGTTTTAGTTGCACGGTCTAATCTAATTCTGTAAAGCGGTATCAGAGGGCCGTACCAAGTTTAACATCTATTATTAGTATATGACTTCTTCTAAGCAAGAAGCTAAATTAACTTGTAATTAATCCCTTGTTTGGTTATTAATTATCATTGGTAGTTCTGCGGGCATTTTTCATATTGAAAGCCCAACAATCATTTAAAATACATATGGTAAGATGAAAGTATCACTTGATTTAATGCCATTGTCAGACGCGTTTTTAAGGATTAGATGCACATCGTCAAGCATTTAGAATGTTCGCATGTAGGTTTGGATGTTTGAATAACTATGCCCCACTTTACCCAGTTGTGGTCACGGCTGTAATTCGGCTGAGCATAAGATCCAAGCCTCAACAGGACCTGACCCGAAACCACCAGGCTAGATACAGGTTTAGACGGGATGGGTCAGATCTGGATCTAACACCCAATGCTGTATCACCAATAGTATTTGTGTTTGCTATGCTCATATGCAAGGGCAAAACTAGGGAGGGACTGGCAGCCCGCCCTGCCCCGCCCCGCCCCCGCCCCCTGCCCTCCGCAAAAAAGCTCTTTAGATTACTTAAAATTTATAACTATTTTTTGTGATGGCGGCCCCCCCCCCCCCCCCCCCCACAAAAAAAAAAAAAAAAAAAAAAAAGCTCCTTAGATTACTTAAAATTTATAACTATTTTTTGCGATGCCCCCCTCCAATAAAAAATTTATTCACAATGGCCCCCACAATGTTCATATCTTGGTTCCGCCCCTGCTTATATGTTATATAGTCAAAACCCCTATAGAACAAACTCATATTTAGGAATCAAGAACACACTTGAACCCACACCTTCGTAAATATGATCGAGCTCAATCTGGAGTCGGGAGACTTAGCTTGGCCAAAACCAATTCCTTCTTGGCCTGATAGTAGAGTAGGTAAGGGAAGCAAATGGGATGGAATCATGGTGGATCTTTACCCGGATCCATCTACATAGATCTGGATATGGATATGATACGGAACCTATATGTTGTAACCAGTTCCTGCAAAAGCTTCAAAAAAATAGATATAATTCGAAATCCGAATCCAAAATAAAATATACAGTGCAGAATTGGATAAAAAGAGGTTTGAAAAACATGTACAAGCGAGATTATTAAATTCTGGATGACTAAATCTAACTAGTTTCTCAATTTTTATGAATACATCTAAAGTTATTTAAGCCCTTAAAACTTGTACATTTTGAATATGTAAATGTAATCATCCTAAGTACAGCCTTGGACCCATTAACTAGAAAGTAGATGGACCCCTTTTTAGGCGCTTCCACTGCATTGCCGGGCGGGACAGGAAATATAACAATAGGAACATGCAAGCTCTTAACCTATATGCGGCTTTTCTGTTATGTTATGTGAAAGGAATCTTTCATCGTTCTCCATTCATTTCAGCCACAAGATTGGCTCTTCTCTCTCATGTCAGTCTTCCAGAATATTAAAATACCATTCAAACTTGCAGGTAATCCTCTTTTTTTTTTTTGGGTGGGGTGGGGGTGCGCAGAACTTGAACTCATGGGTTGGCCTGGAGTGGCAGCGGCAATAGTCTATTAAACTTTGAACGAAATTAATCATCCGACCGTATATAGTCGATTGACCGTAGTTTCTAACCATTTTGTAAAGGAAGACAATTCAATTTCAAGAAGGTGGTGGTGATGGTGATGGTAGACAGTAGTTTATGTGGTGTGATCAAGAGCGAATGGTCCACATGCCACCAGCACCACAACCACATCTAGAGGCAGTGGCATAGTAGTAAACTAGGAAAGGGTCCGTGAATCTAAGTGGTTGGCTTTACGGGTGGTCCACCCTCAGCCAGCCAGACACAACTACATCCACGGTGGACCCACCACTTGGAAGGTACCACTCTCAACCCACGGGGCCACCGAAGTCGCAGTCCTCTCTCTCCACGTTCAACTCCTTTGGAAAACCTCGACCAAGGTCTTTACCAAATCACGAAAGCTTCAATGGAAGCAACAATAGACTTGGTTTCATCGAGAAGGGTGGAACTCGTCCTAAAGAAAGCAAGAAGCAATAAGCAACATTAAATGCTCCTCGGTTGTTGCCACCCCTACTCTTTAAATTCAATAGTTTCAGGATTCACAAGTGTAGCTTTATTTCCAACAGAAATTAACATAGGGATATATAATCAGTAAAATAAATTCACTCTTATTTTAAGAGTAAAACATTCCTTCACCAGTCGACTGGATGATTTATCCCTTTACCATTGACTACACAATTTATATAACCCTGGAATGTGCCGGCTCATAAAGGACCTAGATCTTGGAACCCAATTTAGATTATAACTGATAAACGGATCCTATTCTGAATCCATACAAGTTCTGATCAGGAGACCAGACTCTCTGCCATTATATTTTAAGAGACTAAGATTTTTATTTCTCCTCTCTTTTCAGATATGGGAATTTGGTATATCATTTGTACATTTCTTCGTTCAATGATTTTGGATGCCCATTTTTCAGGTATGGCTTTTAAGGTTGTGTAGGGTGATGTCAAGAAACTTTAAATAACAACCTATATATTTGTTTCGAAAGATGATATGATTTTTCAGTTGTATACGTTCAGCCCGCGGCCCGTACCCTTTCACTGTTTCTTCAATTGGGCTTTTTGCTGAAAAATTGCAATTAACCGGCCAAAGTTTACTGTGATAGTAAAACAGTCCCTGTCATGTGAATTTAGTTAATTTATGGGACTCAGGTTACGCGCAGGTTCGGACCCCATGTGTTGGATCAAATGCCTTCATTAATGCTAACGCCCTCTCATTCACACGATTATCAATAGCTGGGCTCGTCTCGTAGGAGAATGGAGCAGCGAATGGAAGATAGAACCATTGTGTTAGGTCCCACCAGAGATCCAGAGATCTCATCTGATCATAGGCCCCAGCATTCATGGGGCATTTTACAAGAATATCTGAAATTGAAAGATCTAAATTATTCTTTTGGCCATTTAGTTTTATGGTGTCGGTTGTATTCTTTAACTCTCACTTTCTTTTCGAGACCACGGATGGATGGATTAAGATCTATTTGTGAGGTGTCATTGATGGGTGATGAGTCCATTATCGAATCAAATCAAACAGTCAACATCAAATTAACTTGGCCAAATGTATGGGTTTGGGCACCCGGAGAATTTCACTCCCATTTACAATTGAGAAAAGGATTGGAAGAGCAGGACTGATGCCTCCCACCCAACCATCACCACCACCACCACCACCACCACCCACACCGTTTGTATGTGTGTGTGAGAGAGAGATACTCCCATCAGAGTAACACTTATACACCGTTTGTATACACACATATAATTTATATTAATATATATGTATATATATGTGGGGCGCTACACAGTGCTCGGGCAATTTTTTTGGCCCATTGGAATGCATGATGATCATGGAAGTCCATTAGATAGAAATACCCATAAGAGGCCTACCTACTTGCAAAATCTTGAGCAATTAGATCATCCTAACCTTTTGATCACTACCCCTGAAACTTGATGATTACAGGCATCATTTTATTATGATTTCAATCCATCAGTGAGGAGAAGTTGGATGAATGTCAAACTTAGACTTGTGATTATTTATTGGGGGGAATAGTGTGTGAAAAAACTTGATTGACACAATATGAGCCCGATGACGAAAAAAAGAAAGAAAAGAGGGGCGTAAAATGGAGCATATTTTAGGATTTCCATATATATATATATATATATTTATATATATGAGAAATATTCATGTGTATTGTCCCTCACCATATTGCGGTGGGGTTAACATAGTGGAGATGAGTTTATGATCAATTTGAACCATTCACACATGGGACCCCATGAATATTACACCGGACCCATCGGGTTTTTACTAATCTGGATGGATTGGACAGTTAGATTGATTGTCAAAATCTTTCTTTAATTTAAAGTCATTAAATATGTGGGCTATGGATGAATGGGTTAAAGGCATGTGATTGACCCTAAACTTAATATATGGTCTCATCTAAGATGTCTCTTTTCATCCCCTAAAGTTCATGATTAGTATGTACCATCTTATAGAAAATACCAAATAAGGCTCACCTTATGACCCATTTAAATGGACCATATACACACCCGCCCCCCACAATGGTCACTGATCCCATGTATGGATTGGACCGTCGGATCGGGGATAATTTACTTTTATGTATAAAAAGAAGCTAAACTTGTGGGCTACGGATGAAGGGGTTAGGGGCATATATTACGATCGCCCTTATTATGTAGTCCCAATCCAATGCTTGTGGTGCATATGGACCTCTCCATACAGACGTTGTGGGGCCCACTTGGGGATGGTAATCGGACGGAGTGGCAAGATATGGGGAGGGCCCTACTAGTGTCTGGTCATGCGGGCACAGGTGATCATCCTGACCTTTTGATGAAAGGCCCGTAAATTTTCACTGTAAAAAAATGAGTGCACAATCAATCCAACGGTCCAAGCTATTTGGATGGTACAAACTGAGGAGTCCAGAGACTATCAGGGGAGTGGGTCCCCATGTGTGATTCACTCAGATTAACTATCAGTTGGGCCCGACTATTAGGTGTGCAAGGGTGTGCTTGAATATTATATATATATATATCGTCATTTTGTTTCACTCGGATGGATTCTCAAGTGGGCCCACTAGGGCTGCCCCTAGGGGTGCACACTATGCATGAGGTGTGCATGGGAGGGCCCACTAGGGCTGCCCCCAGGGGTGGCCACTATGAGTGAGGTGTGCATGGGAGGGCCCACTAGAGCTGCCCCTAGGGGTGCACACTATTCATGAGGTGGACATGGGATACTTTTCCAATATATAATAAGAAAGATGAAACTGACCCGGAGAAATGAAGGTAGGTGGTGATGATATTGAAATGGGTAAAGACTAAAGTACTGTAGGAACTATAAAACGACGGGGACGTTCGTATACGCGGTCGGTACAACAGGGAATCGGGTCCATTTATTTGGTCGTTGACTTGCGGGCCGTTGTCCTTCTGAATGGCACTACAGACACCAGCTTCCAGAGGGTGGTTATGATGGATTGGTGTGGTGGATCCCATTATTTACTTATCCTGGCCATTGACTGACCCAACAAATGTGGAATGACTGAAAGGCTGATTTATACCGACATGAGCCTTGGCCACCAAAAAACTTTTTCCCCTCGACCGTCTAATTCCAATTATAGTTACAAAGCCCACCTATCTTGAATTTAAACCGTTCATTAAACCTAACCAGGCAAATTGTGGAACCTCAAAATTGCCCCAATCGGAGTAATAACAATGACCTGATGATCTCATGTGATGGACGTGATCAAAATGTTCAATCCAACAACGACTAGGGCGCTGTTCATCCCTGGTGGTAAGCTGTTTTAGTTTCTACTTGATTACCTTGGTTTCAAACCAGGGCAGCCGCCTTCCCTCATCTTAGGGCTGACCTATGTCTTCCGAAGGCTCCCTCGCCTAACCTGAGGACTAGGTCCCAGCTCCCCTAAGGGGGCAATTATCACTCTTATAATTCGGTATTTAGTTGAGGAAGAATTGGGTCAGCAACTTTTAGATAGTTATTTATTAGAACCACCTGCTGATACAAACTAGACTAGTTGCATTCTCTTTCCCAAAGGGCAAATCACCAGGGGAATGTGTATAATTTCTCATATTTTGATATTCTAATACTACTCATTAAAAAGAGCATGCAGTAGACCTGTATATTTAGAAACCATGAGTTACAGAGGACTCGTGATATCTGACGCTAAAAAGTGAATAACTATCATTCTTGTTGTAGAGGATCTTTTGAAAAGAATAGATGGTCATATTGATTTTTCATTTTTAATTTTTTTTTCTCCATCAATCATCATATTCTTAGAAAGTCCTCCAAGATTTATTGGTACGAACGTTACAGTGCTCTCTCCAGTCAGTGTGATCTCTGGGCTCTTGCAAGTATATGGTTTGTTGACTTTTACCTTTTGTTTTTCTATTTCTCCAGACCCAATTATTGTTTGGAACCCTAGATTTGAATCCTAGCTCACTTTCGCTCAGACTTTGATAGTGCTGTATAAATAATTAACTGTGGGGGCGTTAGATGATGAAGATAACTTGATAAGGGCGCTCGAGCAAGGGGGTCCCAGGAGAAAGCCCTCACACACACGAAAATATAAGCCCACGCACGTGAGAAAGGAAGAGCGGAAAAGATAGCATCTTCAGAGTTCAAATCCTGAACAGCGAGGTGAGTACCGGTGGAGATATTATACTTTTCCTCATGTTTTCCCCATATCCAAATGGCTCCATATGCCCCATTTTTCCCCTTCTGATAATAGGGCAAATGGGCCCAAAGCCAGCGTCACACACCTTGTAATGTTATTTTATTTCCATAGCAACTGCGTGACGCAGAGAATTGTGTCGTGGAGTTCTAGATTTCCGCAATGAGTTTTGGGACTACTCCTTAATTCAACTTGTCTTTTCACATGTAGCTTCTGCCCGGGACCATGAAATGTATTCCCTTCCACGCATTCCCATTTTCTGCCTCATCCTCTTCCCGTTTCACACGGGAAGTATGTAAAAAGCTCAAAAGCACAACAACAACACTAGAGTCAATGCAAATGACAAGAGGATAAAGATGTTACAATCATCTCAACACCTTTTATTGATCCCTTCCTTTTCTTCTTTTCCCCCACTTGAATACAAGTGCATACACCCTTCTTTTCCTTGTCCCATGCGCAACCCATGTCAACAACTCGTGCTTCGCCTTTTAAACCTCGTTTGGTGTTAATCCAGGAGACATGGAATTTTCTTTCATGGATCAAATGCCATTCAAGTATGATTAAGAAGGTTTGGATTGAGTTCTTTTCCTATGGAATCATTCTTCCTTACTCTGATGTTAGCATATGATCATGGTTTTATCTAATCTAATATTATATATCAACAGTGGAGTACAGGACGCAAGGGCATCTTTTTAATTGAATAAAGCACCCATTCCATCGGCCCATCAAAGTGAATGACAATTAAGAATGATAAAAACGCAGATAAATTAATGTGAACGTGAGAGAAAAGATAGACCCTAAATCACTTTTAATTAAGGGCCCTCTCATGTACTAACTTCTTTGTGATTACATCATATGTTGAATCGAGAACCAGCCCTGTATCTCACTCAATTTCCCGGATTTAATGATTTACTGCCCTTTCCCCTTGTGTTGGCTCTCTCCCCGCTTGTACGAGCTTGCCATCATAAGTGCATAGTTGGTACAACAAAATATAAAATACAGCCAGATATCATGTGCTAGTAAACAACCGTCTCAAACCCTTTAAAAACAAATTTTCTAATCGGGTAAAGTATCAGACCTTTGGCCTACTTTTCAGTGCTTTTTTTCCGTCTCCTAAGAGTCCGTACATGAATGGTACATAATTTCTGAGCAAAGAAAAGTAGTCATGGACCAAAACTTCCATATTAAAGTAGAAGAGTCATGTCGGTGAAAATCGCCTTTATCTTTCAAACTTGGGCCCTTCAAGCAAGAGAATTTTGTCTATACAGTGGAGCTCGTGGAAGGTGACATTGAGAGGGTTTTTTAAGAATTGGTATAATGTTTGTCATTATACCAATATGGCAGGTTCCTTGCAAGAATTGCCAAAGAAATTCCGCGTGGCCAATGAATAAACATATTGATTTGGGGTTTGATGGGATTTCTTGTTTACACACAAGGAAATGTTAAATCCGTGGACTCTACAGAAATACTTTAAAATGACTAGCTAGTCGACGCTATCGGCTTGAAAAAAAATTATATCAGTAGGCAAATATTGAAATTACAGTGATATGTGTCCATGCATCCGGTATTATTAAAGAGGAACACGATTTATGTTCGGACGTGTTTGGATGTATGCATAAATAGAAAAAGAATGCTTTCTATTTAAATGCTTTGTATTTGGGCCCATTTGGTTGTTCGTAAACCATATGTGGTTTAATAAATGACACTTCATGCGTTACGATAGCAGAAATTTTAACTGTAGGTTACAGTTGGTATCCAAGTTGAGAGGTAAGTAGTTGCACTAATTTGATCATAGACAATATATTGACTGGATGTACTTTTGGAACCAAGTGATGATCCATTCTATGTCTGGGTTATGTCTGGGTACAACCAAGTCCTAAACTTGGGAAAAAAGCTGAGTACCAAGTAATAAATGAAGATGCCCAAAAAAAAAAAGCACATAAACCAAAGTGATACAAAAAAGTTTACTCGTTTCTGTAAAACTAGAAAGTGAAGTCTCCCTCAGCTCCCTTACTCCTTTTTTCTTTTTGCTTTTACATGAGAGTAATTGTAAACTATCGTAACCCTAAACTAGCCTAATCTATCCACCCCGAGCCGGGAGTCATCCTTGGGGTAGTCTATTCCATTCGTGGTGCTCCCATGTTTTACTTCCATGCTGTATAGCCATTCATGGGATACTTTCATTCTCTACTCCGTTAATGCTAGGGGTCGATCCGTGGCAGTTTGTTGTGAGTGGGATTCCCTTGCCATTGGACGTCTCAAGCTTCTCTCAGCTCCCAGACTTTTATTTTGTGCTTGGGTGTAAATAAGAGATAATCTTTAGCTTTCCAAAAATACAAAAAGAGATAATCTTTTTCTTTTTATACGACTGATTGGAATTTTTATGTCCACCCCGAGCTGATAGAGGTAACTTACAATTGGATCAGATCCTGCCCGAGAACTGACAGCTTAATATTAAAGTTGGCAACAATTGGCAATGAATGTGAACAGATACTTAGATTTGCGGTTAGGATAATCTTATCAATGATTATTTAGTTCCTCAATAGCCATTGTTAGTGGGGCCCATCAGATGGACAGTCCAAATCATCCCTACTTTTCAACGCTTGGTCTCAACCTACCGTTCAAAGAACACTTTCCCATTGAATGGAGCATGTCGGGTCAGTTGAAGATGGGGGACTGGTTTAGCTCTAGCCCAACCCATTTATTCATTGGTTTTTTTTTTTTTTTTTTTTTGGCTCCAGAGGCTAGGAGTTTAAGTTATAGAGATTCAGCACTAATGCATGTTCATGCATAGACCTTAAAAGTCTGTGGCCTTTACAAAATAGTTAAGATAATTAGATCGAGCTAATTTTTAACCCACCTCTAATCCATGCTGCAAATATAATTACCGAAATAATATCGGCAAAATTAATATCAGTGTAGTTTCAAATTTGTATAATAGTGAGATAGATTTCTCTATTTCTATATACATACCACATGTGGAATTCAGACAAACGTCCAATATTATGTTTCAGAACAGAACCCTCTATTTCTAAAGAGTAATAAGAGGCCCATAATAAGCTGTCATGGACCTTGGCTTTCACATTCGACTCTGCTTATGAGCCCTCTATGATAGGGATTGGGGTACCCCATACTCTTCCCATTGCATTAACATCCCACTTATAATGGTGTAACTTCGGCTGGGCCAACCCAAGCTCGTATATCTTTTCATAAAGTCCCAACTCGGGTGGGCTTGTCCGGGTTTAGGCCACGGCTAGAGCTATGAATTATGAATTCTTGCTTGTCCGAGTGATGGAAATTTGGGTTTCATCTGGCTCACGCTTGAGCTTACCCACAGCCATAGGCAATCTGAGCTGGGCTTGAGCTAGCCAATATGTGACCTGGGCACCTCATGAGTTGCACCACCCCTATCTAGAATTGGTACAGGCCAAGTCTTTTTGCCCAGGAGGAGCTGTTTTTTTAAATATTCAGGCCCATTGTGCAACGATCAAAGCTGGGCTCATGAAACTGTCGGCATAAAAGTCAACTAGGTCTCTAAAGCAGGGCAGGATAGGGTGCCGTTATGTAATGCCCTAATTTAGGTAGGCAATTTTGACCAGAAATTATTGGCTTTTTGCCCAGACCATGTTTCTTAGAATTTAAATAGCCTGTACGTACAATCATGAAATGGGCCTCCTGGGATGGACCAGCCCAACTACCAGCTTCTTTGACCAGTAGTTACTGGCACATCAGGTTAGAGGAATAGAGCCAATGCTCCCTCCCTCTAAGCCTGTAAATGGTTTAGGTTGACGGCGTACAAAGGAATAGGCCCAATGGACTCGGATCCAAATCAATTACCCAAAACTCTCGCATTTTGTAGGGGATTTTGACCGTACAGGATATAAAAGACCATGTATTTCTCAAAATGGTGTTGACCAAAACTATATCCAAAATGTGGACTTTAAACATGGGGCCGAAACTTTTTTTCCAATTCTACCCCCTTTTGTGCGATATCGCAAAAACTGAAGGTGAAAATAAAAGGGATCGTTTTTCCACTCATATTTTCCTTCATCCCCATCTTCTAAAGCACTAAATCTCCACTAGATATAAGAGCTTGAGACTTTAATCGATTGTGCGATATTGATTGAAATGCAGTGAAGCTTGCTATAATTTTAGGCGAAATTCTTCAGCATGGAGGTACCTCCCATAGTCTCCATGAGAGAGAACCATTTCTGTTTCTTGTGGGAACTGCATACCATCAATCCAACCCCACTTCTCACCCTTTATTACAGATGGCTATCTATAAGGTTGGGTCCGTCGCACTCGCATATGGGTTGCCCCATATTCAACTCAACTCAAATTGTGATGGCTTTTATAATCTTTGAGCCATGATGGATGCTGGTCAGGTCGCGTTTAAACTTGCCCTTTTCATTTAAACTATTAGAAAAACCACATAACATTGGGAGAATCAAACCTACAAGCAACATTACCAACTAGCACTTTCTTTGCAGAAGCTTTGCACAAGGAATTTTACTAAAGATTATCTATATACTATAAATAGGGCGGGGCATGTCAAGCCCAACTAAAACCCTAACCTTTATTAAATCTCAGACCCACCCCTCCTAATAGGAGCAGGTTGGGGTGGGCCCCCGTTAAACCCAACCCATTGTTGTCCCTACCCACCACCCCTCTCAATGAATTTGCACTCACCTATATTAGATATATTTTCGCTTTTGGGTAACTTAAAAAGGAAAAAAAAAAAAAAAAGTTAACTTAATAAATTGTTAATATTTGAGGCCCTCAAGTTCAAAATGATTTGTCCCTCAGAGGTTTTTTTCGTTAAAATTGTCCCATGTCCGAACCGATCGGTCCAAGGTGAAACTGTTTTGCTGCGAGTAGGTCGAGTGAATCACTTTTCATGCCGGGCATCTGGCATACTTTCCTTATAGTTTCTTTCTTAGTCAAAGGCATACGTTTTCTTGGTAAAAAGGAGTTGTTCATTGTTAAGATGAATCATTGTTCAATATGATCTTGTTGGACGATCTGTTTTGTACTGTGGGTATATGTACTGTTTCTTTGGTATCTGATTTTGCGATTGATGAATGTTGTTTTATTTTTTCCCATGCTTGCAGGACTTAAATGAAGAACCACTTGTTGGGACTTCTAGATTTGTGTCTTGGAAATCTTAGCTCATAAATATTCTTTTATCTATTTATTGGAGTCCAAGAGTGCTATCGATGCATCACTCAGCTGGTAGAGGTGATCTGATTTCAAGCTCACATTAGAGCTGCCCGCTCCACTTGACTTTAGGGAGTGGCGGATGATCCCTTTACACCATATATAAGGGGTGGCGATGCTGATGATCCCATTACTTACTTTGTTAGTTTCGCGGGAGAAGATTGTTACTTGGTACAGTCTAGACAAATTTCTATTTTAATCTAAAAGGTGATGTTAACCTTAGACCTTTAATTCTGCTCATGCTAATGCGGCCTCTTCCCGCAAGGCTTTTCTTTCATAAAAAAAAGGGAATTTGATATTTCAATGCCCCTTAAACATTCAATATCCAATTTCATGACTAAAATTCTCTAAATATCACTATAGTCGTTTGACTCAGGACACTTTTTTTTTTTTGCCCTCAATCACATTATATAATGGGAGTTTAAAAACCCATAATATAATGGGATCCAAATGTTAAAAGTTGAAAAGCTACCTAGATCCATTGATCTCATGAGTTTTTAAAAACCCATGATATCATGAGATCCAGGGCAAAAAGGTTAAAAAAAAAAAAAAAGTGTATCAAAGTCAAATGACTCTCGTGACATTTAGAGACTTTTAGTCATGAAATTTGAAATTGAGTGTTTAAGGGGCATTAAAATGTCAAATCCTCTAAAAAAAATGTAAAACGAAGAAGCCAAAAGGGGGCAGATCTACTGAGGAGATTTAACATTTTACTGTACCTTCAAGACTTACTCTCAGATGGGGGATGACTCATTTGAGGAGGTGAAAATTTTTGGAGGGACCTCATAACAATATTTTGTATTAGGTTGTTTCAGGATTATGCTCTGTTAATTTTTTGATAATATAAGTGTTCCTTGGAAATTCTCCATATTTTCGCACACTAAAAATTCATGTGTTTTTTTGGCTGTCTATCATATTACTTGGTTATGCTTCTTCTGCTGAGTGCTAGCTATGCCTGGTAAAAGAAGACAAGTTAAATTAAATGTGAATTTTATATTGGAAAAAGTTACAAGTTCCCGTCCCTCACTTGTAGCTTAGCTAATGACGAAGATGGGTGTGTAAGTAGTGTATGTCAGTTAAATTCCCGTTATAGCAACAAAAAAAGAGTGTTTTTTATAGTGTCATTTGCTTTTACGTTTGAGCTGAAGTCAGATTTTAAACTTATTCATCAAACTCAACTAATTGCTTCTAAAAGGAAAAAATGCCCCTTAATATTGTAAACCCATAGTTTGAGCATGCTTATAATAAACACAAATGATGGTGTTGAAAGCTGTTGAAAGGATCATGATCCCCAATGGCGATCCTTTCCATGCTAAAGTCTCAGATCTTCCCCAGCTCCATAAGAGGATTCTTCTCCACTGCTTTTGAAAGAGGACATGGAGTGGATTTTGTAGGCCATAATCTTCAACAATATATAAGAGGTCCTTGTGATCTAGCCACCTATGAAAATCTGATTCATTGGATGCCAGCTATGATATAGATGGCAAATAAAAAGTTCCATTTTTAGCGTCTAGTTCATAGACTTAGATTAGACAATCAGTAACATTGAATGAGCTTGATATTTAGCAAATAGTTAGATTCCAAGGAAAAGTTTTTCTTTCATGGTCTTAAAAACTTCCTTCTATGAACATTAGTTAATAACATATAATTAACTTTCCTCGCTGGGTATTCTCATGTTTGCAGTAATTATTCAGCCTTAATGTCAGACCACCCTTCATAATTGGACTCACTGGTTCTAGGGTTGAAGTGGTGGAGGAGCCAAAGAGCAAGGAGTTGAAAACTTCTGCCTTAGAATTAGAGGAGGAATTAGTGGACGAAGAAAGAGAAATTGAAGATCTTAGAAGAAAATCAAGAAGAAGTTGAAAACTTCCACCTATTTTATCGAAGAGGAAAACATCAACCGCTGGCCAAACGATAGAGGGAGTTACAAATGAAAGAAGAGGGTTTTTGACCAAACGAGAGCCCTTACACACACTGAGATAGCAATAGGGAGTTGACCAAAAAGCATTTCTCAACTTGGTGTTAGTACAGATCAGTGTACAGAAGGATCCTTCACTTCTTCAAACCAAACCGACCGTGTTTTGCGTGTAACATTCTACGAATCGGATCCTTCACTGCACAACTTATAAAAATAAAAGCGGCGGACATTTCAATCTCTTTTTCTTTCCTGGACAGTCTGCAGTAAGTATAATTCAAAATTGAGATCCTCTCCGTTGAAATGTCGTGGTTTCAAACCTGTTGAAAAAAATAACAATACGTACATTTGAAGACATGTTAAACATATACAAAGGAACACTCCTCGTGTAAAGAAAAAGTGCAAGGAGCATTGATATCAACGCTCTCCCGATTTAAACGGGAAAAAAAAAGACAAAAAAAAAAAAACAGAAGCGGTCCCATGGGACAAATTATGTGCGAGGATAACTAATTAAGGGCCTTTTGGTGTTGTTAGCATTTAAAGTGTTTTTTCCAATTGAAATCCTCTAAATTCTTCATTCCAAAACTGTCGTTTTTGTGTGATATTGCATAGACAAGGCCAATTTCTAAGCAAGTTCCAAACAGAGAGAAGTTCACTGTTTTTAGTGATTTAGCTGATAGCTTAAAACCCAAATGTCAACTACCATATAACTTTTAGATTAAGAGATAAATATGGAATATCAAATCAGTCATGGGCCACAACAATCCGAAATCAGAATTTGTCAGGAACAATGAACTTTTTGGTGCGATTTGCCGATTTCGCACATCCGGTCAAAACCCCTTGAAAGAAATCAGATACCTGGAGAGGTTCTATCCTAACAAAACCGTGAATTTTCCTCTGAGGTGGTTCTTACAGACTCAGTGTGCCCATGACCCATCATGAGAAAAGGTGACCAAAACTTCTTTCATTAATTTGTTTCTAAAGGTAAGTTGGAGCATATATATTAGCTACTTGTGGAAAGACTAACCGAGCTGTCTGCACCCAAGTCGATGCATCCGGGGAGCCTTTTGGGACATTGCCCATGAGGCTTTTTCTTGAAAATGCCTTAAATGCAATCTTGACCGCTGGACCCACTAGCCTATGAAATTCTAGAGGAATTTGAGATCTCGTCATATATTAAAAATTGGGCCACTGGATGTTGTCAGGTGTTTTATTTAAATATAAAATTAACTCTCAAGTAGAAACTTTTTTTCCCTCAATAATTAGAAGCTTCTGCTTACTATCCATTTCTTATCTTTACATTTGATACATCGCCACCCAATGACCCTAATTTTTGTAGATGGCAAGATCCAAAGACTTGTTTGTGTTAAACCAACGGGCCCTGCAAACTGTATCACGTGTCAAACTGGTATTTTAAGTAAATGTTAACAAAGACGGTTGATTATTTTAGAACTTCCCTTTTATTTATTTGTTTTTAAATTAATGGGATCAAATTGTGCCTATTTTTATTTGTGCCAATTCACATTTTGTTCTCTGCATCCAAGATAACGAGGTTTCCTTTATTTTTAGCAGTTGCATTGGACAGTTGCCAGTAGCACTCATCTGAGTAAGGCATTTCAGTAATAACAATAGAAAAAACTTACCATTATTATTATGATAACAATGTCTCAAGTTGAGCACTAACCATTCTTCATGTTTCTTTCTACCAAAAAAAACCTTTCATTCATGTTTCTTTTACTTGATACCTACCCATACAATCAATCATGATTAATAACAATGTAACAACAATGCCAACACTTTCCAAACGAATTTATAATTAATAGTATAACTTTAATAAATATAAAGAGAAAGACAATAATCAATGATAACAATGACAATATTTAAATAAAAAAAAATTTCAGACCCCACGCGTGGGGAATGCCCTACCCGACACTGTTCCATGTGCCCCTTCCCTCCCTAGGTAGACCTTACCTTACACTCTTCCTCTCTGTACCATTCTCTCTAACTGATGAAATCCAACAAGACCCCAACAAAAAGCTTTTTAATTCTGATCCTCATTCCCCCACCAATCTCAATGCCAATTCCACCATTTCCCTTCAACGTATAAGACTAGTAAGAGTAGGAGGAGAAGAAAAACCCCATGAAGAAAGAGAATCAGATAGATGAAGAGAAGCTGCTCTGCAGGGATGAGATGTCAGGCAATGTGCGCAAAAACCCTTCTTCTCCTCCTCCTCGCCACTCCAACAAGCTCATGATCTGCCTCATCATATTCCTCTCCCTCTCCTACGTCTTCTACACCTTCAAACTCATTTCCTCTTCCCACCACCTTTGCTCTTCTACCCCACTCTCCAACACCTCCTCCTCCTCCTCCTCCAACTCTGCACTCACTGCCACCAACTCGTCCTCCACTGAAACTGAGCTCCATCACATCGTCTTCGGCATTGCCGCCTCGGCCAGGCTCTGGGAGGAGAGGAAGGAGTACATAAAGCTCTGGTGGAAGCCCAACCAGATGCGCGGCGTCGTCTGGGTCGACAAGCCCTTGGAAAACAGCCCCAACGATGACGGCCTCCCCTCCATCAAAATCTCCGGCGAAACCTCCCGCTTCCCTTACAGCAACCGCCAGGGGCGCCGCTCCGCCATCCGTATCTCCCGGATCGTCTCCGAGACACTTCAATTGGGGTTGAAGGACGTCCGGTGGTTCGTCATGGGTGATGATGATACCATCTTCGTCGCCGACAATCTGCTCAGGGTCCTTTCGAAATACGACCACCGACAGTTTTATTATATTGGCAGCCTCTCGGAGAGCCACCTCCAGAACATCTACTTGTCTTATGGGATGGCGTATGGCGGTGGCGGCTTTGCTATTAGCTACCCGCTGGCGGTGGCACTCCACCGGATGCAGGACCGCTGCATCCGCCACTACCCGGCGCTGTATGGCAGTGATGAACGGATTCAGGCCTGCATGGCCGAGCTCGGCGTTCCCCTCACCAAAGTGCTAGGCTTCCATCAGGTCTCTCTCAATCCTGTATCATTTAATAAAGGAGTTTTTCACATGTTAGTCATCCTTAAATCTGATTTTTTCAGATTTCATGATCATTAACTCTTGTTAATATTTTTTTAAGACCTTTTTGCCCAAGATCTCATGATAAGTTGGGAATAATGTATGCCAAAGGAAAATGATAAGTCCTGTGATATCATGGAGTGCCCCATGACTTCATAGGTTATGTGCACCATTTTAGAGAGAAAAAACTTATGTACGATAGAACTTGAGAAATGGCTGACAAATGTGTATTTATTTTTCTCCCAAAATGCAGTTTTTTGTGTTTTGTAAAAAACGAACTCACTTGCTACTTAAACTAATAAATTCCATGACATTATTAGACTATTGCAGCATATGATAGGATATGACATCAAAAAGTTTAAGAGCTGTCCAGCACTTTGAATTTCAAAAAATTCTATTAGCAAAAAGTAGCGTTTTACATGTTATCATTGGGAATTCCCACTCTTCAAACGAACAAATGAGATTCTCGAGGGGGCACGTTTGTATATCATCGTGGTAAACTAGTTCGATGGACATTTTCCTCACATAGGAAAGGAGAAAAAAAAATTAAAAACGACCCCCGTAAGAAAAGATTTTATGAGAAATTATAAAAAAGAGGACCCAATAGAAAACGCTTTTCCACATAATCACGTAAATAATTACTATTGCACTTTTCCTTCTAGCAAAGTCGTTGCACCAAATGTAGATTCTACTGTGGTATAAAAAAGCGTTTCTACAACCACTACCTTTTATGCGGAAATGGATGCACAAACGTGTTCAAACTCAACCAAAACAACTAATTACATTGCCGTTAGAAATACCCCTAAACAAATATGCTCCCCCATCTCCATCACTCCATTTTTTTATTTTTTTTTATTAAGTTCTTCTTCTCATCATCTTCGTCTGTATCTCTTGATTGTTGCAGTACGATGTGCACGGGAACCTGTTCGGTCTACTGGCGGCCCACCCGGTGGCCCCACTGGTATCTCTCCACCACCTGGACGTGGTGGAGCCCATCTTCCCTAACGTCAGTCGAGTGGAGGCACTCCGTCACCTCTTCTTGCCGATAAACCTCGACTCGGCCGGTATCATGCAGCAGTCCATCTGCTACGAATCTGAAAAGAGGTGGACCGTAACGGTTTCGTGGGGTTTCGCGGTCCAGATCTTCCGGGGCGTGTTTTCGGCGAGGGAGATGGAGATGCCTTCCAGAACCTTCTTGAATTGGTACAGAAAGGCCGACTACACCGCCTACACATTCAACACTCGCCCTGTCAGCCGAAATCCTTGTCAGAAGCCTTTCCTCTTCTATCTCTCCACGGCCCGATATGATCCCGTTACGGGACAGTCTGTTACGGAGTACGTTCCACATCGGGTGGGAATGCCACCTTGCCCTTGGAAGATGGCTAGCCCTTCCCAGATTGAGAGCGTGGTGGTTTTCAAGAAGCCCGACCCTGCTATGTGGGACAGGGCAAGGACTTCTCTCTCTCTTCTCAAATCTTTCTATTCTTAGATTATGTTTCTTTCCCGTAATCTTAATTTAGTATGAATATAAATAGTTGTTATGTGGTCCATTTAGATTGGCCGCTGTTGTTACTGTAGGACCGATGGAATTCAGGGGGTCCCACCTTTGGAGACGGCCTAAAAGAGCCCGTATATCGGATATTTTTTTAATAGCATTGTTTGATATTTAGATTAGTTGCTAATGACGTTTAATTTTTGTACTCTTGGGTTTTATGTAGTCTCCAAGGAGAAATTGCTGTCGAGTAACGACTGGTGAGAAGAAAGGGAGCATGTCGATCGACGTGGGTGTATGCAGAGATGGCGAGGCTGTTGAAATATGATGTTGTAATTATATTATGAGGTTTTGATGTACTAAAAAAGGTTAGTTTATAACCCCTAATTGGGCATCGACCTGATAAGACTTGCGATAAATAAAAAATGAACCTTTATGTTGAAGGATGTTGTAAAAAGGTATAGGTCTTGGGTGGACTGAATATAGAATACTTTCTTTTTTAAATAGCTAGTCCAATTCTACGGTCAAGGGTGAGATTAACAAAAGTATGTTGTCACACACACACGAGGAGAAGGAACCCGCACATGTGAAGAGAAAAAACCTGCTTAGAGTGAGAATTGGGTTGCCAAAAAACTAGGCAACCTTGTCCTCAATTATAGAATGATTCCCGTAGATTGTGATTCCTGATTTCTATTTTGGTTTACCTGTTCATTTGGTGGCCCCCATTTCCAACCGTTATAAATGATCATGCCGCATATCCAAAAGTGCTCGTAGTTGAAATGGTCTAAGATTGAGATGTCAAGTATGCCCAGTGGCGGACTTAGGATTTTTGTTTAGGTGGGGCTAAACTCTTGTTCAACTTTGCTAACTTTTTCTCACATTAACAATATCAAAAGATCAAAAAAATCCATTTAAATGGACACAACTTTTTTCTATGCTCGGATCTCTTACCCGATAGAAGGGTCTTTCCACTATCTTTCCCAATTTTAGGTGATCATCAATTCATCATCGTCAAAACAACCAAAGATAACATTTTCTTTAATCTTAGGCATTTATTTGGATGCCCTGAAACGGTAATTTGGGTGAGCACCCATTTACCCAATTTGGATTTTAAAAGAAATTTTATTTGGATATAAGGAATTTGATTGCTTGTAAGACCCCGATTCAGGTTTAATATTTTTAATTATTATTTTAATCATGATTAGTCTCTAAGTGGTATTAGAGGACGATTAGCTTGGATTTTTAATTAGATTAGAATTTTGAATAGCTTTGGGAAGTTTTGAGCGCATTGCGTCTAGTTTAACCAGGCCTGGGGTGGCCCGTGTGACGCGTGTTAGTGTGGGAATTTGATTTTGATTACGAAAAATGTTGACTTCGATATTTTTAGATTTGTTATTTTAATCCCATCAACTTTTGTGTTCATTCCGTTTGAAATTGAACCCTATAAATCATGTTTTTCGAGAAAAATGGGCAAACAAGTCTTTTCATACCCAAATCTGTGCATAAATTTTGAAATTTGAGAAAAATATACTTTTTGAAAACTAGATTTTTCAACGATCGTTTTTTTCTTCTTCGTCGACTTCCTCCGGAACCCACAAATGGTAGTTTTAAGCCTTTGAAACTTTATGGGCCAATGGGGCCCACAACCCAACTTACTTAAGTCAAAACCAGCCCAAGTTGGATCACTTCGCCTTCTTCCTCATTTTTCCTGCAACTCAACCCGAAAGAACTTTTCTCTTCTTCTTACCTTGTCTCCTCTGCATGTTATAGCAAACCAACCCACCCAAAGTGAAAAACAAATCACACCATCATCTTCCTCAATCTCCAAGCTTCCTATTTGTATCATTTTCAAAGGATTTTAGCTGGGTTCATCCTTTTCTCCAAGCTTCTCTCCTTGTTTGGGACCTCTAGAGGTAAGCCATTGCTACCCTCTTATAACTATGGGTTCTCTAGACCCTTGGGAAGCTTTCCTTCATGCATGCAAGGAAACTCTTTGAGAGCTCCTTTGTTTTCTGAATTTTGTGGATTTTTAGTAGGTTTTCCATGGGGTTTTTGGTGTAGGTTTGAGGTTGAGTTGAGAAGGAGTATTTGGATTGTGCTTAGCACCTATTTACAAGCTTGAGGCAAGTGAATATATTAGACTGGAATGCATGCGGTTTATATGCTTGATTCTTCATAAAAAAAATAAAAAATTGGACTTGGAATATTATCTTCTACTAGGTGTTTCTTTTATTATGAATTGACTTGATTTCTTTTGAAATGTTATATCAATCAATGGTTTGTTTTATTGTGATAGATTGTGAAATTCAAGATGGTTTCCTTTTAGAATTTGGTCATGTTTTCTGAATGTGAATGTTGATTGGAATGGATGGTATTGATGGAGGTTGATTGTGGTTTTGTTGAAGATATGGGAAGTTCAAGTTGTAAGGAGGATGATGGGATTGAAGGAGTCCAGAAAGATAGGGAAAGGATCCAAAAATGTGAATGGGAGCAGAGATTTTCTGCACTGAACGGACACAACCAGTGGGCTGTCTGCTCGAGCGGACATGGATTCGCTCGAGCGGACTTAGCCACTGCATTTTGAAACGCGAGACAGAACCTCCCTCGCTCGAGCAAGCTTGGAGCAAGCTCGAGCAAGCGAGCTTCTGGAAAGCCCTGCTCGAGCCCTGCTCGAGCAAACTTTCACTCACTCGAGTGGACCTGAACACTTTCTGGACAAAAGAATGGTAGAACCTCACTCGCTCGAGCGAGCTTGAAGCAAGCTCAAGCGAGCGAGCTTCTGTGAGGATCCGCTCGAGCGGACCCACCTCCGCTCGAGCGAACCTAGGCTCTGATTTGAGGCTTTCTCCTGCACACTTTTCAATGTTCTGAGGTGTAGACTTTCCCCTCTAAGGACTTATTAATGGGGAATGATGGGGAATTTAAATTTCAGACATTTGCATTATGGTAATTTTTGGGGATTAGGAAATTTGTTCGATATTTAAAAATTACCGGGGAATTTTCCAAGCCTCGATATACACTTTATGTCTCAAGCGTCAAAGATCTTCGGTGGCACCAAACTCCTTGTTTTTAAAATCGATGCAGGGACACTAAGTGCATAATGAGACAACCCCAGGTAAGACAGTCAACCACCATATATTACACCATTCCAAATTAGCAGATTTAGACAATTGCTTATAAATCATTTTGAAATGAATTGGAGTGGTTCGCTATGTTTGGAAAATAATCGATAAGACTACTGCTTCGATTTGTTCGTATTTTCTCGTTTGTGCTTTGCCAAGAGTAGTTCTTTTTATCGATGAAAATGTATTTTGTTAGTTTGATTGTATCGTTTCGGATTTTGATAGGCACCACTAAGCTTGGGTTACTTTGTCGAGCTGATCACCCGATTTACGATCCTCAAAAAAATTTGCCAACTGCAGTTTGGACCTCTATTTGTTTACTCCGGCCATGGCGACGGTTTCTGTCTGTTTCGGCCATCTCGTATGGCAACGGTTTCTGTTCGGCCATTTTGCATGGCATCTGTTTCGGCCATTCTGTATGGCAACGGTTTTTGTCTGTTTGCTCTTGTTACTTCGGCAATAGGAGAACATAGCTAAATGTGGTTTGCCAATATTTCGCTTATTTATCAATCAGTCTGAAATATTTTAAATATGACTTTTCTTTATGCACATAAATTATTATTTGGACTCACTTTATTTATGCTTTGTTTTAAATGTACTTCAAAATTTTAAATATGATTCTGATAAAACTTGTATATCTTATCTATTTTATTCGCCTACCAGACCGTCGTGTCTGCTACTATTTTGTTTGGTGTCAGATATCAAGCTCGCAGCCATTGAGGCAGAGTGCATGGATGAGGCGGTAGAGCCGTCGGTGGAGTGCGAGTGGCAGCCTAATGATGTCATGTAGACGTCATGTTGGGACTGGAGTTTCGTTAACATCTTTTGGGGAAAGAATTTTATTTTGGGAACTATGTTTATGGCGTTTGTTGACCTTGTTGGGATGTAAACTTTAATACACTTTCTCTTGATCCTCACAACGTCAACTTGATTTGGGATTATGCTTATGGATATATTTCTCCTTTTGATGCAACTTGTGTAATCATATTGTGTTTCATTAAAATTTTATTTTGCTACATGCTTCCGCATATTGCTCTTAGTTATGAAATTGATTAACAGGTTGTGATGGATCATCTGGGATCCTCATCGCAGAATCCTGTGGGAAAATAATTAGCGTGTGTGGGCAGAATTTTCTGACTCGCCGTGCCGCTTCCCCGAATTAAGGACTTGATTATCAGGGCCTCGATTCGGGGGTGTGACATTGCCTACACTTACCTTAGCTATAAAAATAATTCCTTATAATTGGTTATAGGCTCACGGCAAAGAAAAAAAACACCGCTTAAATGTAACTCAAGTTATCCAAACACATGAACCCTAAGGCCTGATTTATGTATGAATTGAAATTTCAGGTGTACCCAATGGTGATTTGGTTATCTTTGGACTTGTAGATATTATGTGATTTAGGGCTTAGTATTTGGATTAAGATTTGGGGATTTAGGGTTTGAAATTAGGATTTGGGAATTAAGGATTCACATTCAGATATAGAGTGATTCGGATTATGCTACAATTGAGAGGAAAATTGTTTTATTTAGAGTTATTTGGTGAGAGAGAGATTAACCACAAGAGGACCGACGATGAAAAGCTCGATATGCGTGAAGAGGATCTCAGACTCTCACCAGAAAGAAGATGTCAAAAGAGATTGGCATGAAAATGATTTGTTTTCAATATTTTCAGGTTTGTAATGTGTGGCGATCACAAGGTTTAGACGTGGGGCGATTGTATTAGATATACGTGAGAAAAGTACAATGGCCACTTAAATATCATGTAATTTCAAAAATGACCTGGGGGTACCGCCCCGGTCATTTACATCTAGGTCTGCCCCTGATGTATGCCCTACTGACTAAATTGAGATGTTTGCATCGCACATGCATGAGTCTAAATCGGACTACTGTTTCTCATGGTATCAAACATATTTATCTGGTTGAGAGTTTGGAATCATGTTTATCACTTGATATTTGCAATTTAAGTAAGAAATGTAGCAGTCACGGTGTTCTTTATTTGTGTCTAGTCATGGCATAGGGGCCCATTGGCCAAGAATAAGGATTTGTTCAGTTGGTTTGCAACCTTGCATATGTTAGGAAAATTGTGTGGCCCGACTGCCATTGGGCCCACGCCAGATCGAGCCCAGCTGTGTGCCGCGGATGAATTCCCAACAAGTCTTGATCTGGTTGAGTCAAATAAGGATCAAACTCTTGGTGGTAGAGTTTGGATCAAGTTCATACTCTCGGTTGGCAGAATTCTCACACTGGTCAGGAGATGTGGGATTCCAGGAGGGGTAAAGTCCGTAATAGTCTTGACTCCTAGGGATTGCTCTATATAAGGGAGATGGAAGCCCTTACTTGATCATCCAGAGATCTGAGAGCATTCACAGTAAGTTCGTAGGTCTATCCCACACTAGAACGCACAAGGTTCTCGGCGAGTTCGGTTCCGACACCCATCTAAGACCAGTTAGTTCTTTCAATTGGTATCAGAGCCTTATCTTAGTGCCTTGGATAGTTCGGATATTGCAATAAGGCTGTGGATCGCCAGGATCTAGGATGTCTTCATTGAGTATTTTTTTCTCCTCCCGTTTTCATTCCTTCTCTGCAACAGTAAAGGGAGGAAGAAGATGAATTTTTTTTTTGTTTTCTTTAGGTGCACGAAACGGTTTCTGGCCTCTGTTTGGCTTGTTGTTTCCTCCCCTTGGAAATCGTGCAACAATAAGCATGCTGTGAGATGGCCACGTGGTTATTAGCCTCGGGTTGGCGCGCTGGTTTCGGATGGAGAGGAATCAAGCCTCGGGACTCATGCAGAAGGTAACCCATAGCGCTGACGTAGCATAGTCCGCTGGTGTGTTTTTCAGTTTCGGGACGCACGCCAGAAAGAGGAGGTGGGTATTTCGCTGCATGCCAAGGCGGGTTAGGTCAGGCCGGGTCAACCCAACCATAGATCAACCCGGTTCAAGCCCAGCGCAAGGTTAAGCGCTGGTACGGTGTTAACGTGACGTCGGCGAAACTTAGAAATTGACGCAGGCCGCTGTGCTGCTGACGCAGGGCGAGCCCCAGTTCACGGTCAACAGAAACTTTGACTGGCCATTCGGATGCCGATCGACAAGTAGTTTGGTCATGCGAAATCGTGGTGACGAGCATTACACAATAGCGTTGATAGATTTGGAATCCAATGGTATGATATTTTTAGACCAGATGCAGTCATCTTTGACGCTTGAAATTTGTTGCATGATATTTGGGTCATCTTAGATCCGATGGGTGATCCGTTTGCGCCTGCAGACTCCCGGTGATGAGATCTTTACGGGGGCAACGAGAGGATGGCTATCCAACGGTTAGAAAATTTCTTGGTCAGTGATCATGGTCAATGGTATTTTGACTTTTTCTTTTATTTATGTGTTGAATATGTCTTATATAATGTGCATTGTATGACCCCACCAAGAGCGATATCTTCGGCGAGAAGTACTCACTCGTGTGTAGATATCGATGGGTGCCTTATGTAGGATTTGTGCGTTAATTTGTTGTGAGAAGATCTAACTTGTATTTTCTTTTGATGAACTCTAGATGACCACTGCAGTATTATGGTAATTGGGCATTACCTTGTGCAGTGGGGATATAATAATTGATCCGCTAAATATTAGATGGGCGGATCAAGGGGTCGAGGATTTGATCAAAAGTATGTGAGCACAATCCAACGGCACAAAGAGACATATGATCTTTGGTTAGTGGTTTAAAATTTGATAAACTACTAGATCTTGGATGAAAATAATCTGTGATGCATGCATGTATTATTGATTGTCTGATAGATATGTGATTAACAACTAGGTTGATCGGATTACCTATAAAGTGTTGACCACAATGGAAAAACTAATTGATCAATGTGTTCCAATTCTATGTCTATTGTCATGGTCATTCACTTCAGTGGGGGTGTATCTTTTAAGCCCCAAGCCTCTTAAGTATTTAAATTTCAATGAAATTTGAGGCAAGAAATAACAATAATTTATTTAAGTCAAGGGGACATGAGAATATGACGGGATAGACAACCTAGTGGATTGGGTACAAAGGTTATAGTCATATAACGGTGGATCTGATGAAGGTGTAAGAACAAAACTGGTGGATCGATTTGTGGTTTTCTATGTGATCTCAAGGATGGAAATTGAATTTTTAATTCATGAAAACAAAATCCGGAGATTGTAAGCACCTATAAATATAGAACAAATTTTGTGATGTGTTTAAAAAATGACATGAGTTGAAATTACATTTGACTCTGAAAATCCAATTTGTTATATTTTTTTATATGCTTTAACAATTACTACTCTGTGAAGAGTAAAATTCGTGGCTCAACTAGTGATAGAATAGATTAAGAAAATCTATTATAAGGCAGTATAGTTGTGATTTGTATGTATAGGAGATTGTTATGCATTATGTTGTAGATTTCTGAAATGATATTTACATGCTTGATATAGCTTGACCCTAGTTCGTCTCCACCCACTCCTTGCATATGCAAGTTCTCACTTTTCCATATGTGCTCGTTCTCTCTTCTCTCATAAGTTTCAAAGCCAGTGTGGGAGTTTCTCAGTCCCATCCACCTTAGTTGGAATACAGATTAAGAAAAAGGTCGTATATTCTTAGGGTTCTCAACACGTGCTTTCCATGACCATGTGTTGTACGGGTAAATACCGTGTGACGTCACATACACATTTGTGCATTTCCTTTTATATTGTTTACTAATCCTTAGCGTGTTTGGCAATTAACTAGTTGAAGTGAAGTGAAGTAAATCCAGACAATAAAAGACAATGGATCATATCAAAAGTACACATTTTCAAAATTCTCACCATCTTTTTAAAAAAAAGTCAAAAAAGCAACATTCTTTCTCTATTAAAAGACAAAAAAACTCCACCTTTTTATACAAAAAATTAAAAAGATTCTATACCAAATAACTAAAAACAAAATACAATTATAACCTCTTATATTTTATTTTCTCTTGATTTAACGCTTCACTTCATTTTACTTCAATTCACCGTACATCCAAACATTAAGTCAGGGGTCCTGCATTACTCATGCACACTTGTACACACCTTTTTATGACTTTTATATATTACCCAATCAATGACACAGAATACTGCATTTCCCAAGATTAAGATATATTGAGCTTGAAGGACAAAATAAGACTGCCTTCAGATTCGGCTTGATTAGAAACTTAAGAGAGTCCAATCTGCCACGCTAAGCTTCAAATATTTATGACATAGACAGCTAAACAAATATAAAGATAAACTTTTGTAGGAAAAATGATCAAATTTGAATACCATAAGATCAAAATGAATGTCAAGTGCTAACTTGGGGTGAAATTTGATCTAGAGAGAATAGGTGGAAAAACAATTTTAAATATTTATATTTGAGAGGAGAGGGTCAATAGTTTATCTACAATGATCCAAATTAAATGGATACACATGTCAAATATGAATGATAATTAGAAAAGCCCGTCAAGTCAGTTTCACCTTGCACATGCATGTCAACAGAAGTTAAGAGGATTTTACGGGGGAAAACCCCTTAGAGGGCCCGTGCACCAAAAAAAAAAAAAAGGAACTAATAGATCCTCGTAGATAAAAAAGACCCTCCCGTCACTTTTATTTTTTATTTTCGCCTTTCAAGCTTAGCGTCAATATCAATGCTCATTACAGTATTATTTTCAATTGAATGTCGATGTCAACCCTCAACATAGGTTTGCACCTCAATTGACGCTCATGTTGTCTTCTTTTTCTCCTTTTCCCTCTTATTCTTTCTTCCTCTTCTCCCTCTACTTTCTTCATCTCCCCACTCCATTTCTTACCCAATCCACCATCGCCAACACCTTATCATCATTATCAACACCCATATATCATGCTGAATAGTCAACACACTACCGGCCTTCCAACTCAAGCAAAACTTGAGAGAGAGAAAGAGAGATTAGGAGGTATTGATTGCGAGAGGCCCACATTTTTTCTTACGATTTTAACTCCTAACTACTCACTTCCCTCTAACCACCTAAACCAATCATATACTATCAAAGTTACATGGGCAAATTTGTTATATAGTAGTAGTAGATGTAAATTTGTCATAAAGAAAGTAGGAAAGCTGAAATTTTTACTTCTAATATTATCGAAACTCATAAAAAAATAAAATAGCAAAGTATTTGATTGCTTTAGACATACATATTTATTTTAAAAAGTTGCTTTTCAGTTATTTTTGAAAAAAGAGATTAAATGGTCTTAAAGCTCATTATATCTTACATCCAAATAAACAATCAAACCATCTAAAACATCCAAACATCTATTTGAATCATTCTAAAATCAAATAGATTCAGAGAATATACTTGTCAAACGGCACCTGAGAGTTGTACCTTGACTTTGAGCTAGATACGATGATTGTGATACTTTTCAAAGGAGATGTTTAATGTCAAACACCCACCAAAGAAACCAAGAATCGAGATCCTTTGAGCTTGTCTGCTCATGGTGACCGTGAGTGGACCACTCTGGGTCCGCCACATCACCACGAGCAGACCCTGCCCAAATGCATGGCGGGGCTACCTGCGTGCATGACAGCAGTGACATGGGAGACTGTGAATGGTCCACTTACAGTGGCACGGGGTTTTTTCTCACCACATCTAGACTGAAAATGTAGACGGTTATGCTCCATTTTGTCATATTGTTTCATTTTCATGGCACTAATTATGCGAAAAGGGGAAAGGGAATCACTTTTTTTTTTTTTTTTGGTGCTAGCTACTTTTTTATGGTTTGGTGCACACTTTGTCGCTCAAGTTAATAAAGTAAAAGAACCAACTATATTTCATCGAACCTACAAAAAATCAGTTCTTAGTAGGGCGGAAAGAGTTGAAGTTGAAAAACTCTTGCACAGACTCACAGAAAGGAAAATCAACCAAATTACATGGAATCCCTTGGCATTACTACAAAATGTGCCCTAAAAAGCTCCCACCTGTTAGAGGACTCACCTAGATGAATAAGATCAAGGGTAGCAAGCATGGTTTAAAATCTCGGTTTCGGTCGCGGTCTCGGCCGGGCCGAAAAACCGATATGATATCGGTATCGGTCGCAGATATCGGTCCGTCGCGGTCGTCGCGGTGTGAATTTTTTTTTTAATCCAAAAAAATTCGCAAAAATATCCAAAAAATCCAGAATATTAGAAAATGCTAGAAAACAATATTTTTTTCCATTAGTAACAACAATAAATCAAAATCTCGGTCACCTTAAGTTATGAGTCCTGTCTGTATCGCAGACTCGCAGTTCATTGCCTTCTCCAGTATTTCATATAATGCAACCATTATTGATGCTCATGATCAATTTATTAGTGTAAAATATAAGAAAATAAAGATAACATACCAATCATCATTTAATACTAACTCAATCAACAAATAAGTTAAGAAATTTAATACCATGAGTGTATGACAGATTGACAGATTGATAGCCTAATTCCAAGTGGAGTGTCGCCCAGGCTCGATATCATCATCATCATCATCATTTCTCTGGTATTGGTTAAAAAGATATGCTCCATACTGTTGTGCAGCACTATCATACCCATGACCATATTCAGATTGTTCCTGATAAGATGATGAACTATGTTGATCCCCTGTAGATTGAGATGGCTGGTTGTAATCCATTGGCATGAAATAAAAATGAGGGGCATGAATAGGCCGTTGGGGAAGTCGTGGGGGAAGCCTTCCTTGCTCAATTAATATCTGTTCGATAGAAAGTATCGGTGTTGGTGAAGGGGGTACCCAATTAGGGTCATATGAATAATCCCCATACTGTCCATACATAGCACCTTGTTGGCCAACATAACCCCCATAATGACCATGAGTACCTTCCTTACTCCTTGTCCAGCAGGGCCCATCCCACTACTACTCCCTGCCTCGGTCCCTCCAACATGCCTGACATAACCACGACGAGGATCTAACTCGGTAGCACCAGGAAAATGCTCAACTGTCTCATAAGTGAGAGGCTCATCATCTCTATAATGACCCTCATCCCCGGGAGAGTCAGGTGGAATTCCTGCTGATGATGATGAAGTAGAAATACTTGACTCACTCTCCTCGTCCACCTCCTTTCCCCTTGGTTGACTTGTATCAGGTGCGCGCCCCTGTTGCATTGTCAAGTTTATTTCTTCCATCCTTTCTGAGGCCCTTACTGGCTCAGGCCTATCTCCAGTCAATTCCTCCATCAACTCCTCAAACTCTGGGTCTTTATCTAACATTGGTTCTTCTTGTTCCTCCAACCATTCACCTAACACTGTATCCTCTTCTGAAAAAATGTAGTCCAAATTAATTGGACAAAAATAATCCCGTTGATCCTCAAACTGTCTTCTCTTTCTATTTCTACTCCGGAGCTTGAGGTTGTAATGGATGTAGACCAATTTATTTAGCTTCTGCATTGTTAATCTATTTCTTGGTCTTGTGTGGATAAATGAGAAGGTGCTCCAATTTCTTTCACAATTAGAAGACGATGTAGTTTGACTAAGGACTTTAATAGCAATCGTCCTTAGTGCAGGAGCACTCTCTCCATAATTCAACCACCATTCAGCTGAAAATAAAAATATAAATTATATTAGAGTCAATAAAATAATAATTAGAGTCCTTGAATAACATAGAGATGACATTACAATTTACAATCAATACCGGGATTGGTCTGCGTGATGGCTCTTCGCGCAGTGATCGTTCCAAAGCTTCCGGCACGTACATTGTATATGTCAATCTGAAGACGTTGAAGTAGAGAAATAAATTAGAGAACTTACATTCTTACAATGTTATACTTTTTCGGTTTTTCCCTTAATTAGCATACTGCCTACCTGATTTGTAGCCCAAATTGCTTCATCTGTATTCTCTGCTAGTCTTTCAATCACATTTTTTAGTCCCAAACGGATTTCATCAGATATGTGCCCATTCGTAAATTGTGGATTAAAGAAATATCCTATAAAAGTGTAAAACCAATGAATTTTAGTCAATGATAAATTAATATAATGAGAAGAATTGAATACAATAATTCAAGTATTAAAGGAAATAGCTTTCACTTACCAGCAGAGTGTAAATCATGTTTCAATTGTCGTCCCCATCGATCGTCAATGGTCTTCCAATACTTTTTATAATATTTACAATTTGCTTGAATAGCCAACTTTGATCTCTCCATGGCCTCATGTAAGAAACCCATTGTTGGCTTATCATCGCCATCAACCAGTCGAAGAACCTTTATTAGGGGATCAAAAACATTCAAAACACCCTTCACATGAGGCCAATTTCTTCAATCACCTCATTCAATAACCTATTAATATATTTTGCATCTTGGATGTAATCAGTTGCATCAACTGATTTGATAAACACTGTGCCCATAGATGAATAAACTAGAAAATTCAAGAGATGACGATGTGTGATGGTCGTCCACCCATCGCACATTAGTGTGCAACCTCTTTCCCTCCATGCCCATTTGAAAGTTTGCACCCAAGCCTGCAATTCCTCATACTCTTTCTCAACACAGACATGCCCAATCTCATAAGGAGTGGGTGCCTTTATACCTGTACCATGTTCTGCAGCCGCATCTAACATGGTGGCGAAATAAGGAGAAGATGCCTTGTTGGGTGGGATGCCTCCATGCAAAAAAAACTTCCCAGTAGCCCTTACTAGATGTTCTCTTGCTTTACCAAACTTGCTCTTTAGAGCTTTCATAATGCCAGGCTGCTTTGAAGTTGGTTTTCTATAAGCAAATGGGTCTGTTGGCCCCACCACATCTGGCCTACGAGGTGCATGTGTAGGAGGTTCAACCTCCTCAATGTCTGGATCTTCACGGACACGGGGTTGTTTTTGACTAACTGCCCGACGCAAACTCGCTGCCCCTAGTCCAGATGACCCACCACCATGCTCATATTGGCTACCTCTAGCGGCTGCTTCATATTGCATTCTTCTCCTCTCTTCCTCCTCTTGAAGTGACCTCACACTTTCTCTCCTAGCCCTCCTTATTTCTGGGTCTTCATCGTCATCATCGGAGGAACCAAATATTTCTTCTCTGCATGCATCAAGTTCCTCAGTGGTTCTTCTTGCTTGTACTTGTTTTTTTTTTGCAGATGCGTCAAGGAGCTCATGCATTTCAGCCCTCACATTTGGTGGCACTTTATGACATTTTGTCACCTGTCCTGATACATGTGCCAAATGTTGTTTCAATCGGGTAATCCCCCCATTGAGCACTCGTCCACAATAATTACATTTTACTTTGTTTTTGCTTCCGACTGCTTCACCATGTCTCCAACCTGGATCTAAGTCACGCACCATTGTGACTAACTTCCTATAAAATAAGAAATTCATGTAATAGTAATAGAAATTCATTTAACAATGACTATGAGTAGATGTAGATCTATCATCTACACACTATTAATAAGCCTTTGGTATCATAAATGCTCTAACAAGTAAAAAGTAAAAACAATTATTTTTAGAAAAATCAAAATTTAATAAAATCATTTTCAAAGTACTAAATATATAGATCTAGCATAAAAGTGTGTAAATCAATCATTTATAAACCACATAATGATCATGAATCATTGAAACAACATATTTATGATGAAATCCCCAAAAAATGATATATTATAATTCAAATATTGAAAAATCCGAAAATAAAATAAATAAAATAAAAATCTAAATCATGTTTATGACTATGAGTAGATGTAGATCTATCATCTACACACTATTAATAAGCCTTTGGTATCATAAATGCTCTAACAAGTAAAAAGTAAAAACAATTATTTTTATAAAAATCAAAATTTAATAAAATCATTTTCAAAATACTAAATATATAGATCTAGCATAAAAGTGTGTAAATCAATCATTTATAAACCACACAATGATCATGAATCATTGAAACAACATATTTATGATGAAATCCCCAAAAAATGATATATTATAATTCAAATATTTTAAAATCCGAAAATAAAATAATTAAAATAAAAATCTAAAAATCATTTGTATGAGTAGATCTAGCATGAAAGTATGTAGATCTAACTTCTAAGTGGAGAAAACAAACAAAGTAACAAACCAAATGATTTCTATGCTTCATCTAAAAATAAAAAACAAAAAACACATAATAAAATGGTATAAATTGATTTTCTCTTACCTTGAGGCTTGAATAATATTTCTTTAAGAAATAAATTTGAGATTTGAAAAGATACAAGATGGAGATTGGAGAGTAGTTGCAGCCCCTAAGGAGTAAGAAGATGAGAGGAGAGGAGAAGAAGAAGAAGATTGGGGATTTTTAAAAAAGTAGGGTTTTTTTCCATTTATATCATCTCGGCCGATATTTTGCAAAATATCGGCCGAGATATCGGTTCTGCCTATATTTTCAAAATATCGGCAGATATCGCCGATATTTTGGCGATATATTGCCTGCGATACCGAAACCGGTATCGCAGGCGATATATCGTCTCGGTTTCGGCCGATACCGAGTCATATCGGCCGATATGACTCGGTATCGGCCGATTTTTTAATCCATGGTAGCAAGGGATGGATGTCTTTGGACAATATCAAAACTCATCAGATGATCCTAATTTTTATTTCTTAAAGTTCAATGGCTATATCTCATGAAAATTCTTTGTGATAAGATTGGAGGATTATCATATTGGATCGGTGGCAATTCAAGCCGGAGTGGCCCACCATCAGCGGAGCAAAGGTAGGGCTGAATTTGATGTGGATAGGGATGGGGCCACCCACCTAATAAAGGCCCATATCTCTTACTCTCAGTACATAATGGAGACCACCCTCCCGCCACTCTTCAATTCAAATGCATCATTGCATGAACAAGAGTACCATTCCCAACCTCACCACCCTCATACCCTCCCTCCTCAGCCATGGCCTCTCTCACAAGCCCTCAAAGCCTCCGCCTCTCTCCTTCCCGACCCCCGCCTCACCGATCAAATCTACTCCCTCTCCCTCAAATCCGGCCGCCCCCTCGACCCTCACCGTGCCTCCTTCCTCATCCACCGCCTCTCCCTCTCCGGTCACCTCCCCCGCTCCCACCGCATCCTCCTCGACATGCCCCAACCCGACACCGTAGCCTACAATGCTCTAATTTCCGCCTACTCGGAAACCCGTCAGCCTAAACCAGCATTCCAACTCTTCAACCGGCTTCGGCACAGCAATCAAACACCTGATATCTACACTCTAACCTCCCTCTTGAAATCCTGCAATGAGAGTTCACAAGCGAATGCGATCGCCCATGCCCTCATTCTCAAGATGGGTTTCTCTTCAAATGCTTTTGTGATTAGTTCCATTGTCAGTAATTACTCCAAATGCGGAGAATCGGTCTATGCGGAGAAGTACTTTAGAGAATTCTTGATTCTTGATAGCATCGTTTGGACTGCTCTGATTTCAGGATTTGTGCAGAATGGGGAGTGGGAATTGGGTAAGGCGATTTTCTTGGAAATGCGAGTTTTGGGATTGGGTGTGAATGAATTCACTCTAACAAGCATTCTTGGTGCTTTTGCCGGTGATAGTTATGATGATATTGAACAGGGGAGAAAGACTCATGGTTTGAGTGTAAAGATGGGATTTTTATCTGGCTTTTCGACGCCTTTGAGCAATGCGGTTATGAGCATGTATTTACGGTGTGGGTGTGAAGTGGATGGGATTCGGGTTTTTGAGGAGATTTTGGAACCTGATGTGGTATCATGGACTTTGCTTGTTGGTGCTTATGATGGTGAAAAAGCAGTGGAAGTCTTTAGGTTCTTATTTTCGAGTGGCATAGAGATGAATGAGTACACAATGATCAATGTTTTATCGGCAATAAGTAATGATCCAAGGCTTTTGTTGAGATGTGGGAGACAGATTCATGGCTGTTGTTGGAAAGGGGGATATCTATATGTGGTTTCAGTTGCAAATTCCTTGATCACCATGTATGGGAGATGTCGCCAGATCGATGGTGCTAGACAGGTGTTTGATGAAATGCTCAGCAGAGATTGTGTCTCTTGGAATGCATTGATTGCTGGGTATGCAGAAAATGGTTTGGTTGATAAAGCATTGGGCATGTTCTCTTGGATGCAACAACATTCATCATTGAAGCCCACAAAGTATACCCTAGCAAGCATTCTCGAAGTGATTTCAGGTGCTACCGCTTTGAAGCAAGGGATGCAAATTCACTCCTACATAATAAAATCAGGGTTTGTGTCAGATGATTCAATGTCAACTGGTCTAATAATAACGTATGGCAAGTGTGATGGAATCGAGGAATCAAAGCAGGTATTCGATGAGATTGAAAGAAGAGATGTAGTGCAAGTAAATGCGATGGCTGCTGCATTTGTCCATTCAGGTTATCATGCAGATACCTTGAACCTATTCCAAAGCATATGGAGTTCAGGGATGGCAATAGACTCAGGAACTTTCAGTATAGTTTTTAAAGCTTGTGGTTCTTTAACAGCAATGGAACAAGGAAGTAATGTGCATGCCCTGGTGCTGAAGTCTGGGATTGATCAAGATGACTTTATTGGAAGTGCCATTATTGATGTTTACTGCAAGTGCGGTAACATAGATTACGCGGTGAAGGCTTTCAAGGAGATACCCAAAGAAAATTTAGCTGCTTGGAATGCCATGATTACAGGATATGCTCACCATGGATATCATGATGAGGCTCTTGATCTATACAAAAAAATGGCTCAAGATGGCATTGATCCAGATGAATTAACCTTTCTAGGAGTACTCTATTCATGTTGTCATGCCGGTTGCGTGAAAGAAGCAACCAACCTCATGAACTCCATGTATGAAGATCATGGCATACTTCCATGTTTGGAGCACTATGCATGCCTTGTTGATCTGTTTGGTCGAGTTGGGGACTTGGAAGCAGCAAAGAGGAGTATTGACCTAATGACCGTCGAACCTGATGCTCGGATATGGCAGATATTCCTGTCTGCTTGCAGCGTTTATGGTAATGTCGAACTTGGAATGGTCGCAGCTCAAGAGCTTCTTAAACTCCAACCTGAAAATGACTCTGCATATGTGCTGCTTTCCAACATTTATGCATCTGCTGGAATGTGGGATGAAGTGGGAAGAATTAGAAAGTCGATGAAAGAAAGAATAGTTTCTAAGGCACCTGGGTTGAGTTGGGTTCAAGTGAAGGGGACCATGCATTCCTTCTTCGCAAATGATATGTCTCACCCTCAGATTGAAGAAATTTATTTTTGGCTAAAACAGTTGAATAAGCACATGATAGAAACAGAGTATAGGGATTGGGAAGCGGCAACATGATAGAGAACAAAGGACAGATAAAGTTTGCCTATATCAACTGCCTATTTTTGGATATCATTTGCAGAGAGATCAGGTTTCCATCTCGACGTGATCCTTTACTTGGATAGGATCTCACACCCCACTGACATGTGATGGCTCATAATAATAATGTGGTGGTTTAATGGCCCTTGTGTGAGATCCTATCCTTCCATCAGATCATGGCTGCTAGGATGAATGACATGATTGTGTTATGGATAATCAACGATAATCCATAAATTTAATTATTTTTTAATTTTATCTGTTGTATAACTGTAATCTCAGCCTGTAATTCTCTCTATAAGAAGATCCCACCAAAGAGATAAGAGCTGTGGGTTTCTCTTAAACCATTATTTGAATGCTAAGATTGCAAGGTGAGATGAATGTTACCATGCATTGATTTTGTCTGCTCTCTGACAGCTTGTAAAGAAAAATTCCTGGAAACTCACTCCCATCTTGAAGCCAGCACTGAACACAACCTATCTAGCTTGCAGCCAGTGGTCCATATCAACATCTCATGAAGTTGGTTTGATGTTGCAATCACGAGTCAGCCAAAATTTCCTGCTGCTCCGATACCTGAATAATTTGGATCAGGGCAAATGAATATGAAATCTGGTCGGTTTTACATTGATCTGGGTTTGAACTGACTTGGTTAACTAGCCCAGAATGACAAGAATCAACAGAAGGAAGGAAATTCAACAACAATCCAACTAATACTACGTCCGACGATGTAAGTATCATTCACAAAAGAGAGCGTTTCAGAAAACTAAGAGGAAGCAGGTCGTACACACGTGTGTATGTGCACACATCTCAACAAGTTGGACATTGCACCCAGACATGAACTGAACACACCAATCACTTTCATTTTAGATTGCAAATGGGCATTGGACCAGGAGCATCCAAGTCTTGGGTCATGCAGACTCCACTAAACAGTCAATTCAACAGTGGAACAAACTCAGATTATTGATGTAAATTATAAAGATACCACATATAACTGAAGGGCATTCATTCATTTTGAATAGTTTAGATTTCAACAGGTGAAACCACTGTAGAGTTTCACCCCTTTAACTCCAGATTTCTCTAGGTAAAAGCCGCAGAGGATCCGGATTCTCTAGAAAACCATTTTCTATTGACATCCTGCCCTAACATGAACCTTCTTAAGAAAAAGAAAAAAAAAAAAAAAATTGATGTCCGCCTGCATATACGCTGTGGAATTGGCTTTTGCCAACTTTTTATGGTCTTTTCTTTTTTAAATTGGAACTGAAACTCCGTTTGAAGAAGGCTCTTGGACCATTATATTATTCTCACACAAGGGATTTATTGTTTACATACATCTGAGCAAACATTAGAATTGCAAGTGATTAACACCACATTTCTTTTTCTCATTCTTTGTTTTGGAAATGCCTTGCTCCCTGTTTTGAGACTTTAGTTAAGAGAATGCCTAAGTGTCTTGTATAAACCTGTTGTTTCTAAAACGACCAATTCTGGGCTCTTACTAATATATTAAGCAAAATTCACAATGAGCACCAACCAATTCTTTCTGCCACTCAAAACAATAAAAATAATTTCTTAAAAAGAAGAGATTTTAATAATTTCCAGCAAGATTCTTTGACTCAAATAATTCGTTTCATAAGATCAAAATCATAAATTGCATGATCTCCATAACAATGATAAAAAACAAAAAAACAAAAAAACAATGGATTATTAGTAAGGAAATAGGGGGATATTCCTAAATTAAAATACATTAATGGTCCACTTGATGATTTGATCCTCTTCACTTCTATGCCATAGAATCTCCAGCGGGTCTCAACTTACGAGCAGCAAAGATTTAAAAACATGTTATACATCAGCATAAGCGCCAGCCTTCTAATCGTAAGGTAAGACAAATATACTACAGAAAACTATGGAAATGAAAGTGCAGAGATATCTGAACTTGAAATTTACAGGGCCTTAGAAATGCAAGAGACTCTCAAGCATTATGGGGATGCAACTTTTGTTCCCATATTGAATTTGAGCATTCTTGGTATCTGATTTTTCATTTTCCCTCCTTCCAGACTTTCATTCTCATGATCTTTCAATTTCATATTGTCAACAAAATTCTACTTGAATGGTCCCACTTAAAACCTGACATTGTATCAAGCAATGGTAACACTAGAAGTGGCTGATAAGTTTGAAGGAAATGCAATCCCCCAAACAAGTCAAGCACGTCTTGGTCATGACTCCGGACCAGTAGATATCACCACTTTCAGCACCCAAGTAGTTCATATGGAGAGGAATGCAACAGGCGGGATGGATGAAAAAACTGTCAATGAGCAATTCCAGCCATCCAATTAGTTGACTTCTCCTGTTACAAATGGACACAACAATAGGGAACGGTGAGGATTCATTTTTCCTTCCCTTTTATAGTCTGCTGCATCCAGTGGAGTCCCTAAGATGAACTGTCTTTAATTGGGCATTCCCTAGCCCAAGCTAGAATTCCGTAAGTTGGGCCAAGCATGATAAAATTCCTCCTGTTTCTTTGTTTGTTCGCCAAATACCTTCTCAAAAGGTCCAATGATACCTTCCAAAAACAATCCTTGTCATTAATTAATAGACACAAGGATCCAAATAAATTACATCAACAAGTGAGCTTACTTCATTTATGATGAGACGTGCATGTTCGTCTCCTCTACACTCAGAGCAGCTGAAAGCTGATCTTCCAAGATTTTCAGCAGGTCATAATACTCAGTAAATGCAGGGTGAGACTGGGAAAACAACCCAAAAACACTTTAAGAGATGTTGAACAGAGGGTTAGTAATTAGTATATGATGTACAACAAACTTTTTGAGAGAGATATACCAGGAGAGTCAAGCTGTATGCTTTCCATAACCGCATGTCATGTCGGAAAAGATCATATAGAACCTGTATTAAGTGTATAAGAAAAAAATGACTTCACAACAAAAAAAGCAAATGCACAAAGGCATATATGGGATTGCTACCAGTAAAAATTATCAGACCAAGGAGGTCTCAGGCATCCACAATTTGATGCATGATGTAAATACAGGGGAGGGAGGGAGCGAGGGAGATGAAAATAATTTTGGTTCTTTTGTTAGGGGGCACATCCGCATGCCGATGTCACTGTTGGTGCCTTTAATTGGGGTTCTGGTATTTTGGAGGGCCCCTCTGCCTCTTGGACGGCCTGATTGGGACATCTGAATGCAGATGTTCCCATAGAAGAAAATTTCCCTATTTTGTTATGCTGAAAGCTTTCTTCCTTTCTCCATTTTCTCCTATACATCAACATACCTGACATCCAGAACATTTTATAGGGAAAATAAAATCCCACAAAGTCCTAAAATTGAATCAATCCATACTGTAATGTAAATTAACATGTCAACATAGTTGATAGAAATGAAGAAAACCATGAGTTATATTTATCTTCTAGTATTCTAGCATGACCCAAACACAATTGGAACAAGGCTTTGATGATGACGACAATGAGTATTGTAGCATGAAAAGAAAGATTCAGGAATGTCCACTAATCAGGTACAGTGCTCATGAAAGGACATCCAAAAGGATCCTGCAATAAACCAATTCAGTGGATGCAACCACCATCGTAGTAGAACGTCATGATCTGCAAGCCACATCATATATGGGCCTGCATGATTCACAGAGATCACCAGATTAGTTGAATCAATCTGATGTCCCGTGTCACATCAAAGACATGATTTAGACTTCAGATGGGCACATGTGCACCACATCTGTGTATAGCTCTGTGTTGAAGGGGTGTGGAAAGAAGCAATATGTGGAATCAGCAAATCTTTTTTTTTTTTTTTTTTTGAAAAGGTAACAAAAACTTTGATTCAAGGAGAAAGAAAATACAAAAAGAGAATAAAGGGAGGTACAAAAGGATTGTACCCTGTCCAACACAATTTACATAATCACACCCTCCCACGGAGACACCCTCTCAACCCCTTGTTTAGCCAAAGCATCAGCAAAAGAGTTGGCCGATCGTAGTTCCTGATGGAAGACCGCGGAGAAAGATGTCAACAACACCCGGATCTCATTAAGAGGAATTGAAATAACATAATATTCATATCACTTTAATGTATTTCAAGTTGTCCAGGTATGTTTGTTTGCATCTTATGAATCAAAAGAACTAATGTATTATGATATTATAAATTTTCAGTATCATTACAAATCCATACAGAGTAGTGTTAGTTCCCCAATTGGATACCTGTGTCTGACACCTTGTATTACATCATTGTCCAGTTTTGAAACACATGCCCTAGCTAGTTTCATAAAACCTAGTGTGCTCAGCGTAATTCTGTGTTCTATAATGTTTATTGAACTTCAATTTTTAGAGTTCCAAGGATTTAAAGGCAAGCTCATGTTTGCCGTGAAAAAACCCGATGCAAGTGCCGTTGGGATTTGTAATTCCTCCAAGACTTGGAGAAGAGTTTAAGATAACAAAGGAATTTAGGTCTGTAGTGAAACTGATTGAAAAAAAATAGACAATGAAATAAAATAAACAATGACATATGCTTCTCATTACAATCAGCCAAAATGAAATTAGTGAAAAAATCAACTACGAAACAAAAAGAGCTACCAAAGAAGTATGAACTGTTAAAGGCAGTGGTACCTCAGAACGTCTTAGAAGGGTAGCAAGGACCACAATCCATTCTTTAAACTTGACAGAACACATATGAGCCAACAGGAACTCAGCATCCAACCGACTTTGCAAAGTACCCATTTGAAGCTGCAAACCATTGGAGAAATAAATTTTGTTAGTATGAAAGTAATAGAAACTTGCCACCATAACATCATCATTTTATTTTATTTTTCTTGAAAACAAATAATTTTTTTTTTCTACATCAGTCTGATGGTGGAGGTGAGACATTACAACCTACGTCAGGCCCAGGGATGGCATTTCAGCAAAACTAAAGTGACAGAGACCACTAAGCTATCATTGCATTGGCAAACAAAACACACAAATAACATACTTAGGGCACAGGATAAACAAAGCAATCAAGACCTGCAAGCCACAAGTTATAACACCATGATACAAATATGGACATGTAGTGATGGGCAAGAGATAATTCAATTTGGCAGCTCTCTAAAAAATCTTTCTTTGAAAAATAAAACATCCATTGAGAGGCATGGTTCTGTTGCCGAGATTGATGAGAAAACCACTTCTAAATCAATGGTTGAACATGCACGTCCGTGTTCTCTGTCCTCACTTGGTAAAGATCCAGCAAAATATTGATTTGTTGGTAGGTGATGATTTTCTGTTCAGTTTCTCAAATGAATGGAAAAAATCTTGAGTTTTAAAGGCGTAAAATAGGCTGGATACCATTTCCAATTTGTTAGTGCCTTGTAGAAAGGTTTTTGGCAGGATCTCGATGGATGTAGGGAGGAGACTAGGAGTACAGATAAGGGAAAAAACAGAAGGTCCCACCATGGGAACATCTCAGATTATCAAAAGATGGCTCCCCTCATACCAATTTTTTACAGTTCCAGTTGTACCATTTCTGATCATACAAGAAAAAAGGGTACTGACGGTTTCCTAGAAATGCCGAGTGCTCCTTTTTTAGCCTTATTATGTAAAAGAGATGCATTTCACAAAGTGTAAAAATATCTTAACACTAAGTTGTATTTCCCTAGGTCTAACTAATGTGCTCAAAAGAATTATCCGCAAAACTTAGAAATGATACCTTTTGGCCAATTAGTTCCAGCCCAGAGGAAAAATTTTCCAAGCGAGCGCTTCCAGACCTTTCCCGCTGAAGATATTCCTGCATAGAGTTGGATGCAATCAGCTTTAAATTTTCAGAAGGCACAAAAAGAAAAGACTAAAGACTAAATAGACGATGTTCTCACCACTAGATCAAACTGAGTTCCCTTAACAAATGCCACAAGTTTAGAAAGTTCTTTTGCTGACATCAAAGAGCTAGCGTGGCTTTCCAAAATATTCTTGACAGAAGTGACATGCGCATTCTGCTCTTTACTTGAGGGGCTGCACTTAAATGAAATGAAAACATTACTCCATGTGGAATCATGACATAAACTTTCCATAAAGGTAAATGGAAAATGCATGGGTATGATGCTAAGATCCTAGATGTTCAAATTACTCGAATAGCTACAAAAAAAGGGAAAATAGTGCTTGGCCCAAGAAAATCAATAACTACAGGGCCAGGACTCCATGCAGGTGAAGCCTAACATGAGTAAGCCAGGCTATCCATCTGGATTCTGGTGGGTCCCACTTTGAATCAATGATCTGAAAATAATTACTATCAATTACTAGCCCAATAACCCTAGTTGTTTGATAATAGACTTGGAATGGATGGAAAAAAAAAATCTAGCCAGCAAACTTTAACAAAAAAATAACCCAACTGCTGCCATTTTTGTGAAAAGGCCCTTGTTTGATTACCTATCCAAGTAGGTTCCACCGTATGAAACGGTTCAGCACCACATTATTACCCCAGCTATAAGGAATTTTGATCCAAATGACAGCCTATACTTCTGGAAGCATTATACAGTAACTCAACTTTTTTCACAATCCTCGGAAGAAAATACAAGATTAACCTCATCAAATACAATATCCATACATGAAATAATATCTCTACCTTTTCAAGTCAAGAGACTGCCGCCTGGAACTAGAGCGGAAAAGTATATAGCCCAAGAACCCAGGAGACAGTTTATCAGACTCAGCAGTAGAATGTTCATAATCTCGTCCGGACCTCAATAAGAACCTCACCTAACAGCCAAACATAACAAAGGATCACCTCATCTGACTAGAAGCGGTATAAAAGTTGCATGAAATGTCATACCAGCTCCCCGGCGAGTTCATACAAAGATTCATCAAGTGTTGCCTGAAAGGCAATGAATTTCATGTCAATGATTTACGGAATTCACAGCAAGTCAACTAACAAAAAGAAAACACCATAGAAAAGGGAGAAAATGAATAGTAACAACATGTCAAGAAAGTGTATTCTTACTTGTAATAACCGTAGAGCACTATACTGACTAACAGCAGGGCCTTCAAGTTTGGCAATCACCTGTGACAATCATCAGGCATGACTGTAAAGGGAATTGTATTAACATAGATGCCAATATACAATTGCAATAAATAACAGATAGAAAAACCTCTCTCTCTCTCTCTCTCTCTCTCTCTCTCTCTCTCATAGAGAGTACTGCCTTTTAAATAAAAGAATTCACACTAGATCCGACGGTCCAGTCCTGGGATCCATGCCATTTATTTTGTCGTCGGGGGTGGGTGGGTGGGTTGGGTGGGGTTTAGATGTTTCATTCAGATTAATCATATTGTGGGCCGCAGTAGGTTTCTTGACGGTAAGTGCGTGAAAAACATATGCACTGGAGCAAATGCCTCTCTCTCTCTATATATATATATATTTGTAAGAGAATGGCACAATAATGTATATTGAAGGGTCCTAATCTATGATGCCCAGTTACGGCAATGAAACGGTAGGGACACGGATTTTACACATAAAAAGTGAAGTATCAGACACGATACAACACGATACAGTGCTCACTTTGAAGTATCCGTGCATCATAGGTCCTAATAGCCCCCTTCACATGTGGGGATATGCACATGGACAGAAACATGCCAAACAACCATGCGAGAACAGAAACATGTCCCCAAGGATCGAACCCTAGCTCTAATACCATGGTAGTAACCAGAAACACCAGCAGCTCAAGCTGTTAGAACAACAGTGTATATCAAAGGATCCCGACAGTAATCCCCTCAGCAATGGAGATCATGGGCAAGAACCTTGTGGCGCAGACCCCAGGGCCCGGGAGCAGTACCAATGGATGCAGGTTTAATAAGAAAGAGGGGAGGTTTGCACTTCGCACTTTCAGATTAAAAGCATTTATCATGATCGAGATATGGGTCATGGAAAATCAATTGTTCAAAACCCCTTGATCTCAGATCCAATGGTGGGGCTAGTCCATTTTTGGCTCAAAAATGGATTCCATAGCCGCATTGAGGGAGACCTTTCATCTAAAGAAGGAAGGATATGTCACAAGGGGTCTCAGCAGTTGTCCCCACAGAGGTGTTGCTCCAATGGTGATCACCTAGCAACCACTAGCATTGGGAGAGCTACATCACTTACATTATTATCATGAGAAACCACACATGTAGGGTCCACCTATGATCCCTCAAAGCATTTTTTTTTTTTTTTTGCTATTTATTTTTGGATATTTAGGGACTTTTCAAAATTAATGTTTTTTTTTCCTCTCAAAATGCGCCAACCAAATCACATCTCAATGCATTCTAACTTATAGATCAATATTTCCAAAAGATTCCCAAATGGTTTGGAGTTCATTTTCTTTGCTATAACTTTTGGATTTTTGGAGATCTTAAAAAATGATTTTCTTCCTCAGCAGGTTAAACAAATCACATCCAAATGCATTCTAACTTGTCAATCTGTGTTTCCCAAATCTCCACCAAAATACGTTGTTCCATTGATGAAAGATGTTCTGTCATTTGTCTTTGAACTAAATTTTACTTTATTCAAACATTATATATCATGCTTTGTGCACCAATGCTAACTTGCTTATTTCAATTTAGAATTTAGAATGCATAATAGTGATGAAATTTTGATGACCTTATTTGATTATTAGTATAGTCACTAATGGAAAAATAAATAAATTCTAACATTTTCCAATATTCTGAATTTTTCTGGGTTTTTTTTATTATCTCATTTTCAATTCACGTTGCTACACCCATATGTATCGCCCACTACATATCACGTTGGCCACCAGCCAATATGACGACTGCAATCACTATTTTAATTTTCAAACATTGATTATGCTCTCCATTAGGACCAAGAATATAAGGTTGTCTTTTTTACTTGAGAGTGCTTTGAGCCCTTTTAGGGCCTTGTGAAGTTGGCCCCTTTGTTCAGGCATTTCTTTGTTTTACTTCTTCGTTCAGGTCCTCTCACCTCTCCAAAAGGTAAGCAGGTGGAACCCCCCATCCTTGTTTTCATCCTTTTCTTTCTTTTACCATCACAAGGACTGAGATTCATTTATTTGGCATGTAGATATAAATATTGCAATGTTGATTTAGTAGAATGAATTAAATATATAAAGTTTACATGAAATTTCCAATTAAGACTGGTTTGCATTTTGTCAAAAATATACATTTAGTCTTTCAGTTTTTTTTTTTTTTTTTTTTCAAAATTAAACAATGGAACACCAAAACAGTCAATGTTTTAGTTTGTCGTCCAATTGAAACGGGTGCCCAACACATCTCCTTTGGTTACACCCGTTTTCTGTTTACATAGAGGGGATCCACCTATGATTAATCCAATCCCTACAGAAATCTACCCCCATTAAATTGGCAACAGTTTCAATTTGACACTGATTTAGATTAGTCACCGTTGGATTTTATCACAATAAATGTGGAAGCTAAATAGCCATTGAACTTGACTTTTAGGACCTCAAATTAAGGGCTACGATCATTTGATCAAGACTTATTGCAGACACCACTATTCCACATCTAAACCTATCCATCCCCCTGCCTCCCTTGATTGTCATGCATCTAGGAAGGCTTTGTACAAGGTATGCATTCTTTTATGGAAAACGACAAGACGCAACGGAGCATGACTTACCATGTAATAAACATATCATATTTTTGTTGGATTTCAAAATAAGAAAATGCATAAAAATATTTTATCAAATTGAAAAACAGTGACTAAAGTACAATTTACTAATAAAAGAATCCGTAGGCAATCTGAGTCTCTGACATGGGGTTATCTGAGAAACTTTTCAAACACTAAACACATTATTTCAGAGAATCAAAGCAACATAAGCCCAAGTCTATAGAGTATGGACTGCTTCCACATTCTCTAAGTGGCTAAAAATAAAGAAAATGCAGAAATTCAAGCAGAATGGTGACAAAGGGTTTTGTAAAAGAGTATAGGTTGAACAAAAAGTATGACTAGGTGGAACCTGTTCGATTCATGATGACCAAATGACAATCACAAATTATATACGAGATGAATACATACCAATCTTACCATTCAAAAAAAAAAAAAAGACGTAACAAGCTTACAAGTATATAGCAAGCTGCAGTCCTGTACCATCTTCTTTGGAAACATTCTTCAAACAGTCTGAAGACAGAAATCAAAACAATAAAATAAAATAATAATCACAATAATGCTAAAGAGATGTAGTTGCCGTTTCAGTATTAAAGACTAACTGAACATTGTTTCGCATTGTGAAAAAAAAGGAGTAAATATTAAAAAGCTGGTCTTGCATGGGCAATAAATTGTTTCCCACCCAATTTCCCAACTCAAAAACATACACAGGATCTGAACAGTCAATAGGCCCCATCACGGATTGAACAAATACACAAAATTGCATCTTCAGATAACTATAAACCCTCTAGCAAGTAACTTTGTACCATCAAGTCAGCAAGATGCTTCAAGAATTCATGCACAACTTGTACACTTGCATATTACAGAAACTAATTTCCAATCTAATTGTAATGAACTATAAGATTATTCTCACACGGGAGATGTAAAATTAACAAACGTACTCTGTTGATCTACCAGCAGCTGAAAACAGATCTGCCCAATGCCGGCCATCAGTTTTCCTTGCGACACTTACAACTACATCAACATATTCTGGAAAATTTCTAATTAAATCACAGGTCTTCTCCAAAAGTGAAATTCTGGTGGACTGTTTAGAATCTGGGGCCTGATTCTTATTTGCGTTCTGCCTGTGAATATATCTCATATTAGAATAAGAAAATATAAAATCAACACACATGGAAGACAAATGATGCATCTCAAAATTCAAAAGGATGGTCTCAATCATCTGTGGTACAGTCTCATACTCCATTCCTATATCATACCAAAGTTTGAATAATTAAAGAAATTTCAATATATATATAAATATATATATATATATAAGCTCTGCTGAAATATTAAAAGAACAAAGTGAGACAGCCAGTCAGGGAAAAACAATTAAGCAAGATGCTAAAATATGAAAAGACCAAGATAACCACATCACATGCAAAGGCATAAGGGATAAAAAAAATACCAAAGAAAGCAATGACAAGGACAACAGATCTTTCAGTGTATTTACATACTTTTAGAAGGGTTGGTGAATCTTTTTTGGGCTTATCTGAGTAAAGCTCAAAAAATAAATTAACAAACTGAAAACAAAATCAACTGGGAAAGAGAACAAAAAAATTTTAAAAAGTAAAGAATCCAAGTACTTTTAAAATTCCAAATCACTCATTGACTGTTGAGTTTAAAAAAATAAAAAATAAAACTTGACAGATAGTGTTCAGTACTAATAAGAACAATCAGTCAGGTGAAAATGCTACTATGCAAGTCAAGCAGGTTTCCAATGTCCTCACAAAAATGTGAATTTCTTATTAAATGAAAAATAATAGTGAGTTTCATTGCAGGAGAAGAGTGGCACATTTTGATTGCTCCTTACTATTCTTGTTGTTGGTCAGACAAATTGGAGAAGCAAAAACCAGCTCCTACTTTAGGAGCACTGTCATCAATATAGTGCAAGATTATAGAGATATCACTGTAACACATTAAGGATCTAAGGGCAGAAAATCATATTTCATAATCAAAGAGGGGTATATGCCTAATGTATACAGAGAAACCAATATCATCTAACACTCTACAATTTGGTGCTTAGATATCAATCATGCTCAGCTAACCCACAAGGTGACATCAATCAGAACATCATCCTTGTCTGTGACCACCACCATCACCTGACTACTACTATCACAGTCACCTTAGCAATATGATGATGAAACTAGCCCTTAAATTTGTGCAAGAGTTGAACATTAAGATACAGGATTAGAATTGTGAATCACAGCCCCACCACATCTGTTTCAAAGAAGTAAAGCATAAACATTTTCTTTTGAAAAAGTAATGATAATTCAGTTGGGAGAAAAATAAAAGAAAAAGAAAAAGGAATACAACATAAAGCCAAAATGGGTCATTTGCCCACCCCAAGAAAACCATATTAAATAACATTACAAGTCAAACATCAACAGAGACAGTGAAACACCATCCTTAGCTAGATAGCCTGTTGCAAAGTTGGCTGCCCTAGGCTGATGCAGTATGGGGCCCACAATTGATCCCCTTCTAAGTTAGATTATGATTTTAGTCTTTTATTAGTAGATTTCTAATTATATTAGTATTAGGAAGCTTTCCATTATTAGATTAGGGTTTTCTTAGGCTTTAATTTTGCTCTATTATTTATATGGCTTTGTACTGAGTTATTTCTTAGACTTTCATTATTGAATAAAATTGTGGGTTTGTCCCTAGAGGTGCGTCCTCGTATCTTGAAGTCTTGGTGAAGACTATTCGAAGTGTCTGCAGACACGTGCCTCGGCACTCCACGCAAGCCCTACCCTTAGGCCTGCATCAGTTTGGTATCAGAGCGAATGATCCCTGATCGTCGATCGTCGGCGTGATTACCCATATCCCTCCTTCCATTAACCATCCCACAGACCACCGTCAACCTCCCACAACCCACCTCCCTTCCCTGTTCCCTTCCCAAACATCCGAAGTCCATTCACGGTCCATATCCATACACAATCACCCATCTGCCAACCCAGCCACCCAACCAGTAGCCCACCCTCTTCAAAAACACCATACCCAACAAAAATAAATAAATAAATCCCAGCAGAACCCCAATCGTCCCCATCTCGTACCCAGCACAGAGAGAAAAGAAAGAAAAGCAGAGGAGAAAGAAGGAAAAAGGAAAGAAGTGTGTACCGTGCACCCTACAGCAAGCACCGCCTGCTCCATCATCTCGTTGGAGTCGCCGAGCTCCAGCGTCATTGCCACTGCTCCACTCCACTCCACAGTGCAGGATTCGTTGCAGTTGCAGTTGTGCAGGATCCTCCACCTCTACATCGTTGACAACACAGCATAAACGAAAGTGAAAAGGGGGTACCGTGCCACTCTATCGCTGCCGCTGCCGATTGCTGCCGTCGCCAACTCCGCCATCGTACATCGTCGTTACCCATCGTCTCCTTTTTGTCGAAGTCCACACAGCAAGAGGTGGTCCAGTTCCACTCCTCTCCTTTCGTTTCGTTGAAGCACAAGCAAAAAGGGGCTTCCGGTCCTTTTCTTTCTTCTTCGACGTGACTACCAAGGCACACGTGCCCTCTTTTGTGAGTTGGGCCGAGTTCGAGTTCGGTTCAAGTCTGGCTCTTGAAACCTGCCCCACAAGCTAAAGCCCAATTGCAATAATCCTGCATCAGACTAATTTGATCAACGACAGATTTGACCCGATCAACGGGTAAGTTTCCTTTTTACGATATCTGAGTCATCTACCGTCAGATTTAAGATCCGTTTTCACCATCGTGAATGTGGAAAGTAGATCTACACATCAGGTCAGTCAAAAATTTTAAATTTGCATTAACCAAAGATGCCTCCCAAGAAGCATATAGAAGTGGAGTCTTCTTCCAATAATGATGATGATTTGAGAGGAACCGTTGCAACATTATCGGTAAGTGTTAATCAACTATCCGCAATGATGGGTCAAATGCAAGAGACTCTTGAAAGAATTGAAACCCGATTAACCAATTTGGAAACTAATCGTCATGAGGAAAATCATCAAGATGATGGAAGACATAATCGGAATCAACGAGATCCACATGCAGTCAATGTTGATCGTGATTTGGGTATTAAACTCGCGATTCCTAAATATGATGGAAAATTGAAGCCAAATGAATTCATGAATTGGTTAATGTCTGTTGAAAATATTTTGCACACAATCCAATGATGGATGGTCATAAGATTACATTGGTGGCAACTTGATTTCGTAATTATGCGGCGATACGGTGGGCCGAGTTGCAAAAGAAAAGGAGAAATCAAAATATTGACCCTGTTGACACATGGATCGAGATGAAGAATTTGTTGAAGCAAAAATTCCTCCCTGTGAATTATTCAAGAGATCTTCGTTCAAGTTTTCAAGATTTGAAACAAGGTTCCAAAACTGTTATTGAATATTTTGAGGAGTTCCGAACTATGCAAGCTCGTTGTGGTTTGAGTGAGGATGATAATGTGTTGGTTGATCAATATTTTCATGGGCTACTCATTGACATACAACATATCCTTACATTCAAGAATTTTGATAATGTTGATGAGATCATCCAACATGCCATTAAAGCTGAAGACATTGCTAATTATCAAGCCCGAAAGTTTAGTGTGTCTAAATGGCCTGGACAAAAGACCCCCGCAAAGCCAGACTTCAATCCAAGTGCCAATTCCTCAGAAAAGTTTTCCTCCAAGTCTGAAGATCAGAACAAGTTCACATGTTTTCATTGTACGCAAAAGGGTCACCATGCGTTTGAATGTCCTAAAAGAATAACTTTAATAGAAGGTACACAAGAAGAACCGGAAACAACAGATGATCCTAAAAGTGAAGAATCCGATGAAGTGGAGGAAATAGCAGCTGAAACAGATGGTGCACTTCTCTTGGTGCAACAAGAGTCTATACCCGTTGTTGAGAAGAAATGGTTGCGAAAAAATAACTTGGGCAGAATTGCACAGTTGTTGTTGATAGCGGAAGTTGCAAAAATCTCATCTCTCAGTCCCTTGTTGATCACCTCCACTTGAAAGTTTACAAACACAATCAACCTTATTTTGTTAAATGGCTGATGAAAGGTGATCAAGCACATGTTCGACATACTTGCAAAGTTACTTTTGCCATTGGTACAGTTTACGAGGATACGGTCTGGTGTGATGTGCTTCCTATGGATAGTGGTGATATCTTATTAGGTCGTCCATAGATGTATGACAAAAATGGATCTAATGGAATGCGTGACAACACATACATTCATGCATGCTGGAAAACAAGTTAATCTTTATCCTGAAAAGCCAGAACCACCAAAACAGAATTCTCGCACCGCTGCCAAAGAGGTCCTTCATGTTCATCACATTTATAAAGGCAATCTGAAGACACCTCAAGTTCGAGGACGAACTCTTCTTTCAACCTGGGGGGAATGATGCAGTATGGGCCCCACAATTGGTCCCCTTCTAAGTTAGATTATCATTCTAGTCTTTTATTAGTAGATTTCTAATTATATTAGTATTAGGAAGCTTTCCATTATTAGATTAGGGTTTTCTTAAGCTTTAAGTTTGCTCTATTATTTATATGGCTTTGTACTGAGTTATTTCTTAGACTTTGATTATTGAATAAAATTGTGGGTTTGTCCCTAGAGGTGCGTCCTCGTATCTTAGAGTCTTGGTGAAGACTATTTGAAGTGTCTGCAGACACGTGCCTTGGCACTCCACGCAAGCCCTACCCTTAGGCCAACATCATAGGCACACATGAGAATAACACCCCATGACCATTCAGGTCTGTCCTTCACCTCATCTAACCATGGGCTTATTTTACAAGGTCCGGCACTTCTCCCATTTTGAATGACATCACCCACCTTGATTGACCTTGGCCTACCAAAGTTTTAGATTGCTAGAGTTCTGCACCTGTCCACCAACCTACCTTCAGGAAGCCAAGGGTCAAAGCAAAAGGAGGTTCCATTGCCAGTAAGAGTGTGGCAGCCTTTTAGTGCCCAGTCTAGCTTTCCATATGCTTCTTCATCCCCCTGAATCATTTTGGTGGCAGTTAACATTCCAAATAGTTTTACCCAAGATATTTGAGTCGAGCCCATTTGAACCAAATTGCTTGAGTGCCTAGCAAGGTGCCAGCATTACCTTATGATGAAAGCTATATTGTAATGCCCTAATTATTTGATGCCCAAGCCTACTTGATTTGTTGGGGTGCAGACTGTTTTCCAAGAAATCATGTGAGCTTTCCTAACGCAATCCCTTGAATTCCACATAAAAGTTCTCTTGAGGCAGCCCCTTGGGAATCAAGAAGCAAATAGACCAATAGATGTGGAATGAGTTAAGGACTGATTTGATGGCTTGGACTCGACCTACATGGGATAGAATTTATTTTTTTTCCATCCCACTAATCAAAATTTGAATTTATCCAGCAAAGGAGAGCACTGAAGACACTATCAGTATATTCTAGTATCAACATTTTATTTTGCTAAGAACCTATCAGCTCAAGATATCATCTCCTTAAAGAAAAAATCATAGGCATTGAGGACAACAAAAAACTAAATCTGTTTCTAGTGATTACAGTAGTAATTATCCTGTTCCAGCCTTTTGTCAGTGCTTCTCTCACTAAGCAACTACGCATGCTAAGGATTCATGTAATAGATCTCTCAAGAGTTGCAATTGTAGCTTGTGCACTGTCTTGCCAACTCTCAATGGAACTTCCTAGCTTTGCCTTCAAAATGAGGACCTCTTGAGAGTTCTTATTAAAGATATATGAAGGACAGAGAATGCTGATGCACTTTGTGATACACCATTGATCTGATAGGTCTTGCCAACAATGGTGATGCACCCCAACACTCCCATATTGGAATATCATGCCATTGACTCATCACTCATCAGCCTAAGAGTGGACAGCTAAAAAATTACAGCAATTGTCTTAGAAAAGAAAAGAGATAAATATGTCCAACTCAACATTTTCAGGGCACCCCATAAACAGTGGACACCATCTAATCAAGGTATGGATCACAGAAACAGAGGCGCCACTTTATGAGATAAGGACATCATGGCACTATAATTGTTCTAATTCATCAACAATTCGCATAATGAAATTGCCATAGATTATTAAGTGTTCATCTATTATCACCATTCAATAGAGCTTCAATGTCATTAGGCAAGAATCTACTCATTAACAGCAATTACTGCAATAACTAGAAATTGTAAGTCAACAACTAGTGTGCTCTTAAAAGAAACAATGATGAATCATCTACATTCAGTCAGCAAGTTAAACCATTCAATTTTTTCATAGTATACCTGGAAATATCAGCATCAAATACGGTAAAGAGGAGCCACTCCAAGCAGTGGGAAAAGTGGGGCTTTTCAGCTGACAACCGTGCTAACCGTAAAGCTTCCTCACTTTTGTCCCTCTGGTGCAAGAAATATATATTTGATAAAGTTAGGAATTCCTCAGAATAGAGGAGAGTCAGAGGACAACAGTATAGCCAAATTACACACAGATTCCAATTCCAAAGAAAATTCAAAGCAAAGTCCCATACATTACCCAATTATATAATGATACATCCAGAACATTGCAGAAGATGAAAATTAATGACTGCGACAACACGTAGACAATCTTTGAATCAACAATGCTAATTTCATTAAGATTTGAAAAGTTACGAACAGATGAACCATTTAAACTACAAAAAATTAAATGATTTTGACTAGGGATCTTGAGATGTCATAGCCATTGACAATCTGACAATACATAGCTAGGGCATAAGAATTTTTACTTACCTCTGAAAAAAAGTAATGAAAAGATGTCTATAAATCTAATTATGGTATCACTTCCACGAATCACGTCGCATGGCAGAATGGCCAACCTAAGGCACCTAACTGAGCACCAGGTAGAGTCTTAGGAACCCTCCAAAAGCAGGTATCAAGTGAAACTCCAATGAGTGTTGAGCTTCAGGAAACCTTAAAGAGAACTCTATGAAAAAAGCAAGCACGGTCCCCTACTTGTTTTGCTCTTTTTTTTCGTGGTTGTGCTTCTGCTGTGCTCTCGTTGTATCCTGTGCTTCGGTTGTGCTGTTGTTTTCTCTATCGCTCGTCACTAAATATCTCTTGTACTGCTAAGCATTTTTATGAATACAAGTTACTATTAAAAAAAAAAAAAAAACTCTCCGGTAACTTCGATAGCCATCTCCTCCTTCCAACTCTTTTAAAGGACAATATACCAAAAAACAAAAACTCGTTTAAAGGACATTCTTCTGTTTTCGCATACAAAACAATTCTAACACAGGGTCTAGAAGATTATTAGGCCTCCATCTGAATTCTAACGATGTCAGTGCCTAGTGCTTTTTCATTTTGTGTTTTCTTTCCTTTCTTGAGGAAGTACAGTGCAAACAAACAATGAACACAAAAGTGCTCAAGATACTATGCAATGCCTAAAAAAAGCGACTGAAACTCCTTGGAATTATGGACCTACATATCAAGCATATGTACCAAAAACCATGATTGGTGCAAGTAAACACCTGGAATGCATTTACTAAGGGGTCGTTTGTTTGCATGTGAATCATTTACGCATCATCATGTTTGTTTGCTTGCATAAATCAGATGTGAAAATGGCACATAAATAAGCGCCCTCCACCCATAAACCGTTTTACACCTCCAGAAGCAAGAAGTGCCAGTACAGTTTTACTACAGTGAAAACATGGTAGTGGTTCCTCCCATGCGGCCCATCAAAAAGTTTTATTTTTCTCATTTCTATGGGACCCTAATTCATGATCCGAACCGTTCATCTTCTTCATATGGCAAAAAACGGCTAAGAGGTTAGATTTCTTGTCTTAATTCTTCATGGATTTTGAGAAATTTGTGAAATAGTCCAAACTGTTAGATCTAATTTTCTGGACTTCTGTGCACTGCCAATTCAGGATCCAAACCATTCGTCTTCTTTGTATGGCTACAAGTGTATTAAAAGGTAAAATATCATGTCTTAATTCTTCATGGATTTTGAGAAATTTGAGAAAAACATCCACGAAATCCAAATACACAGAACTGTTGGATATACTCACATTCACATGTGAAATTGGTGATTTTGACAAACAATGGAATGCGTTTCACAAGTGACTCATTTGCATATGCACAGATTCACACGTGTGCCAATTATGCATGTGAATCATCTTCATATGCAAACAAATAACCCCTAATAATCAATACAAGCATTATTATGTTAAAGGTAACATAGAACACCAATAGCCAAACCCACTCATCTGCATAAGGGCTAAGATACTGATAAAAAGCCCGGCAATAGTCTCATTGACGCGAATCAGACTCATTGATGCAAATCACAAGTCTGATGAATAAAGCTAATTCAAACCTACTAATGCTCAGTAGCTAAATAGATAGATAGATAGATAGATAGATATATAGAGAGAGAGACGCTAGTTTACACAAACTAAAAACTTCCACGCGTTGCTTGTTATTTATTTATTGTGAAATATGAAAGAACAGATCAAGTGATACCTGGAGAAGATGCCTTAGTAAGCAATGTAATATTGTTTGTGCCTGAGGAGAAGGCTCAAAGCACGGAAACTCTGTGCATGCTGAAAAGGACATTCTCTGGGAAACACCAACTACAACCCCAGCATTCGGAAGAAGCCCAAGAGGATAAACCTCGCGATCAAATTCCAGGTCAGGATCCAACTACAGAAGCAAGGAAAAGTTACAAATCAAGCACACCCATCTCCAAAAACCAATCCAAATAATTTTTCTTTATATATATATATATATTCAAGACCCAAATATTAAAAACAAATTCAAATACCAAGGAATGAAGATAAAGTGCTACATATGCAATTAAGCAGATTGCATGATAAGAATTAGAAATACAAGATATATCTATCAAATTGATGGCAGTTTCCCATACATTCGAAATTAACAGATTCCTAATGAATATCTAAATACATAATGAACAAGAACAAAGTGACAAGATCATACATCTTGTTGAGAAAGGATCTTGGGCTTGTCCGTTCAATCATTATTGGATTCCAAAGATCTATAAGCAATGCCTTAATGTCGGACGAAAGTGAACAATTAAAGGTGAAGATCCACAAAGAGCCATCAAATAATCTCTCCTTAAACAGGAAATGATTACTGGACTCATCATCCTAGGAAAGTTATTGGAACCATCGATATCTCTCTCCACTCTTTAATAATCCTTTTATAAAGCCCACTTCAATATGAATTCCTAGGAATCCAGTTCAAAGAGACACAATGACATACTGTTAACTAAAATACTTTTAAGTGCATGTCATCCCAACTAGTGGACCTTGCCATTTGGAATATTTTCAGATCAGAAATAATTTTTTTCCATTTTTGGCTTCTTTATTTTTTTGGGTGGTGGGTAATGGATGGGAGATGAATGGAAATATAACTATATTTTACCTAGGAAAGAAATTAAGAAGTAATCAATAAAACAGAAAACCCATACAGAATCCAAAAGACCACCCAAATCCCCCAACCTAAAAGAAGAAATTGAAAAATACATTAAGTAACAATCAGAGCTCTCTTCTCCCAGTTATCCCTCTAGCGAATGACTGAAGATTTGTAGTCTCTTGCTTTCCTTCTGCTATAGATGCCCATTTGGATTTCCTTCCTCGTTCAAATATACCTTATCATTCAAAAACACCTTATAGCTTTACCTACTTTTAATATATGCTCTTCCATCCCATTCTCATGCTCATTACTATGAAAGAAACGAGTTGCCTCACTAGACACAGCATCCCTCTCATCACTGCTATTGATCAGCCCGAGTCCTTGAACCATCTACATCATCAACACCTCAAGGAAAATCTTCTGCACTCGCTCCAAAATCATTATCAGCTTTTGAAGATACTGCAGTTAAATGGTGATCATATGGACATCATATGTGACATGTGATAGTTCCTGTATACACCTGTAGAGCACCATACTCATCATTACCTCTATTCATGATGCAGCCCACAACTCGTGGCCAGGCCCTGGTCCAGCCCAACAGGACCAATAAAGCAATAAAACAATATTCTTTGTAGATCTGTTAGGATAGTTATCTACTCAAGTATCTCCTTTTGATTTATTTTTCCTCTTTTTTATTTGAGTCCAAGACTCAATTAATGTTTTAATTATAAGGAAAGGAAATCCAAATGCAACACGGAAATTACTTTCTTCGGATTCCTAAGAAGCCTATTTAAGGACCTCATGTATTCCGAAAATCATCCATCAATTAAGTTCAGAGATTATTCTCTTTTTAGGTAGAACCTAGAATTAATTGTGTGCACCTAAACTTGGGTGGATCCTTCCAGGCTTCCACCAATTCGGCTGTGTCCTATTTGTCTCAAAGCCAAGTTCTCGGTGGATCGTGCTCTGGGTCAATGAATTCATCAATTGATTTTCTTTCATCTTCATTATTTTCTTTTTGTGACTTTTTTTACACCAATTTTCGCCACTCAGTAAGAAAAACCCAAATCCAACCCCCACAAAACCATCAAACCTTTCAATTAATCGTCCCATATTAAACCCAACCCATACCCAATCACAAACACTAAGTTTCCCCAACAAAACCCCTTCCATTTTAAGCCCCAATTTTGACCCTAAAGGGCCTAAACCCTAAATTTGAGAATGCCTCAATATTTTTCCCATCAATATAAGCCCTATTAAACTGCAAAATCTGTCCAATATAATATCCTAGTCTCTGCTGCTCATCGGTCTAATTAACCATATCCAAACCTTGCACAACCCTTGGTTAAAACCCTCTCTTTTCTTGCCAACTTCTGCAAGTTGCATAATCTACATAACAGTCCATTTCACAGACCATTCTTGAAAATCAACTGTCATCTTTTATGTCACTATTGCATCTAAATCAGTATGAGAAGCTTTGAAGCTTCAAATGTATGTCAAGGAATTTTGTATTGATAGTTTGATACAAATACAGACATTGGTTTATGAGAATATGTTCTACTTTGAGCGGTTCCTCACTTTCGAAGCAAGAAAAACTGACGGTTAATGAATATACCAACCAATTTCACGAGTTTATTTATATGCACTAAAGGAGAGCAAGACACATGATTTAGCTCATTAAATCAGAGGTCTACAATCAGAAAAGAACAATATGACTTTTAGCCAAAAGATTCAAGAAGCATGTAATGAAGCTCCCCAAGATGCGGGACAAACTTGGATGATCTCACATGAGACAGTTTTAGTTTCTGGTAGGTTCCAATAGAGAAGAGAGCCCATTGTCAATTCACATGCATAATCTCCTACATCTCCATGCAATCAAATGGAATCTTCTCCAAGGTGACTCTTCATGATAACTGCCGATATGTTCTATTGAAGCAAAGCGCCAAGAAAATACTCAAAATGTTGATTTCATGTCCAATGAAAATGCAGAAGAACCTTTAACTATGGATAGCATGCAAGAAAAGCCAAATAAGAAGAAAAATGATGAAAAAACAGGAAAAGGTCATGACGGCATCGAAAGAGCTGAAACTATGTTAGGAGATGTCAAGGATGAAAGAGAAGCAAGAGCAAGGGAAAGAGGATTCCACTATGCAATGAGATGAAGCAACGTCTAACAGGCCCCAACCTAGTTGTGCGCAAGTCCAACAAAAAGGGTAAGGCAATAAATCAATATCCTTTGACGGATCTATTAGGATAATTATCTTCTTAAGTATCTCTCTTTGATTTAGTTTTCCTTCGTTTGTGAGAGTCTAAATTCAATGAATGTTCTAATTGTAAGGAAAGGTAATCCAAGTACAATAAGAAAATTACTTTCTTTAGATTCCTAAGAAGCTTATTTAAGGACCTCACATGTATTCTGAAAATCATTCATTAATAACATTTAAACATTTTTCTTTTGGGTAGAACCATAGAATTACTTGCATGTGCTTGAATGTGCCTATGCCTTAGCAGATCCTTCAACCAATCCGGCCATGTCAATCCATTCATCAATCCTCCGCAATGGACCCTCTGCAAAGCCAGAAGCCACATGAAGAATTGCAGCAAATTCTTTATTGGAGTTTTGGGTGGATCCACCATTGTAAAGGATTAAGCCACTTAACAGCTGGACAAAAATCATCTCCCCATCTCATTCTGATCCATTCTTTCATATTGGATTCCGTTAATTCTATACATGAATCATTGCAAGATTAGTTTGCTGAAGAGAAGCTTTTAATGGATCAGAGACTTTTCTTGACACTTACACCACTTTTAAACATCCTACACTATCCACCCGTGCTCCTTTCTAACAATTTCATTCAGACTTTGGGACAAAAATCTGAATCCCTCCTACACCATTGGAATTGTTTCCCTTAGAAATAGAAGTTGATACAGCTTGGACTGCTTTCAAAATTCAGGACCACACCTTGCAATCTGTCCCTCCTATGATTCAAACATAGATCTGCTGAACTGCCCGCAGAAACTTCATATTCATTCCTATAACTCAAAATTTGAATCATCTACTTTTTCAATAGATTCTATCTACCAGAGAATTACATCAAAAGTATTCCTACTTCATTAAACAATCTTCTCAAATCTGGTGCAGAAATCTTATATAACAACTTCAAAACAAACAACAAATACAATTTCTTAGCATAAGCATCCTTCCATCAATGCATCTTCTTACCGACAAACTATAAGAAGATGCTCCCCACCAACCCACCACCCCCCACCCCCCCCAAAACCCACCACAGCATGCTATACTGTTTCTTCTAGAAGGTCACTTGGAAATTAGAAATTCTGCAAAGTTAGTGAACCGGAAGTGGAGAACATTAATATCTATATAAATATAAATATATATATATGTATGTATGTATGTGCACAAAAGCTACTGCAATGCCTATATCCCATGGAAGAACTAATTACCTGAAAGAAATCTTCCTGCACGAAAGGATCGGCTCCGGGAGATGGATACCAGACCTGTGAGAATATGTCCCCAGGCAGAATTTATATCAGACAAGTAAAACTATCTAAATATCAAATCCAAGAAAGATCTCCAATAATTCTTTTCGATTATAAAATTACATTCTGATAAAATTAACACCTGAGAAAAAGTAGAGGTCATCTTATTAGGATTACCTGCATTCCTCGGTGGCCATAGTCTAACCAAGAAACTTCCTCGATCAGATTTGATTTCTCCTCTGATTGACCACAAGTGACCCAAAAGAGTTCAACTGAATCAGTGAGCTCACGCTCACGCCCATCATCCAGATCAAGCAATGAAAGTTCACCATTTGTCCGCAATATTAAACATCTGACACCATATACATGCTATTTAGTCCCATTTTGTGAGTTGAATGCTGGGTTTTCATTGAAAAAGTGAGTGAAAATACCTAGTTGGTTGTCCAAATAATGAACCTGGAGATGTAAAATGATTCTTCCTTAAGATATCATCCTTTGGCAGTAGATCAGGGATGAAACGCATGGCTGCAGGATGGTTCTTTGCAGTCATGATTGAAAGCTCTCGTACTGTAGAAAGCTGTTTGTCATTTTATTACTTACAAATGTAAACAATGTATCGACATTACAGGTAGTGCGTTATCTTTAAGATCGTAAGTTAAAGGATTAGAAATAGAAGCAAGTTCATGAAACCAATCTTATTTACTAATCCCGCTAAAATTATGAGGTAAATGCAGCCCAGAACAATTTCTCTCACCTGTAAAACTGGATTGCTGGAAGGAGACAATTCACCCAAAATTTTCACATGGAAAATATGAACATCAAATGGACGATAAGTAACAAGTATATAATCTTCCAACACATCCATGACCATTGGCTTTCCAAGCAACTGCTTCCGACAGAGTAAAGAGCTCTGATCAAGATGATATCTTGGATAAAAAAGCAATTCATACCTGCAAAGCATTGCACAAGATTACTTCTGTAGCTGCAACTATAAAATATCTGAATCAGAACTAACATGCCCATATTATTTAAAAGAACTTAGACCTAGAACCTAGTCTATGAAAAAGAGAACGAAGTGCAAACATCACCCAGCCACATAAATAATATGTCAAGAACTCAAGCCGTGACAAGAAGAACTTGAAGAATCATGTATCAGACAATACAACAATATACGCTACTACAATCTACCTCTTTCCTGGAGTAATTACACCGTGACTAACCCAACTATCAAATGCTACATGAGGATTATGAAACACAAAACAAGGAAAAGGATATTGTTCTCACGTATCGGAGGAATCAACATAGTTGCAAACAACAACAATTTTCCCCAACCATAGCAAGCCCTTGCACTCAATTTGTTGTTCCTGGGTAATATCTCCAAACACACGCCACCTTTTGTAACGTAAATCATACAAGATCAATCCATGGAGACCAGCAACTGCCAAGTACATACCATCTTTGCTAGCCGCCACATGTAAAACTGGCCAATTCTGGGAAATATATGATGCCTAGCCAGAAATAAGTGAAAGATAAAAACAAACAAACAAAAGAAAAAAGAAAAACATATCAGGAACACGGCATTAAATGAACAGGATGCAGAAAGTTAAAGAATCAAGCAACAAGAATGTACTCCTTGGCCTTAACTGGAAGGTTAAGATGTAATATCTTAAGCTCATCCGTGTCTTCAGATTGCACTACTAGAACTCGATCTTCACCATATATCACTTGACGAACATATGTTGTGCCTGAAATTCCTCTGTTAAGACAGCATTTACCAAAAGAAAATGCGATAATCCTCTCTGAAGACCTTTCTTCAATTGTATAAAGCCTATATCCATATTCGTCCCATTGAACAAATGATGTGCCACCCATCAAAGGCTCATATTTCAGATCATGGTTTGGCTTCACCATGGGAGAAGAGGCAGAATTCATTCCAATTTGTCGAATCGTGCACATCAACCGACATCCAGACAGAGTCCAAACTGTAAGTCCTCTGAACTTCCACCCAACTGCAAAAGCTGTATTATCAGGTGTCCAGGCTATACAATTTATGGAACCAGTATCCTCCACAGAGTACCTGCATGATTAATCAAACCAGTTCCCATTAAAATATCCGCTCAGTTACAGCAACAAATATGCAGTACATCACTGGACCACAATCAAGTTGAAAAATAACTGGATCTATAAAAGCATGGCTCCGCATTGAGACCGTATCGTTGTTTAAGGGTATGAATCAAATAGAGTATCGCAAACCCTATGATTTTTGTTTTTCTTGTAAAAACAAAAAAAAAAAAAGCAAAAAAAAAGAAAAGATTTTAATAAAAAGAAGTTATTCACAATCCATTCATTTTCCATCCTTAGCAGCATAATACAATAACAAATAAGAGAAAGATACGATCATATGAAGAAAACCAATATATATATATGAGCAAGGCTCATATATATATATATATATATATATATTAATTACTATATCATGAATAATATGTGAGAATATTTAAATATGTTTAAGATCTCTATATTACTATGAAAAATAAACATGTTGCATTGATTTTTTTTGTTCAGTTTAAATAAGAAAATAAAAAATCCAAATAATCCACTTGACATGGTTAGGGTGTATCCTGAACTTAAAAAGGTGTTCGTGAAGAAAAAAGCTGAAAATTTTATTAAACAAATAAATGCATGACAAAATCCCATACATAGGGTTGAAAGCTCCAGTCACATACCTATTTAATCTCAAAAACATCTTCATAAGAGGTTTCATTAATCACTATGTAACCTTTCAAAAATAGTAATGCTAACAAAAAGAAAAGAAAGAAAGTATTGAAAAAAAAAAAAAAAAACCCGAATATTAACCTCTCAGAGATGGCCATTCCTGCTCAAACAAATCACTTGAGTCCTAAAATCCCATAAAACAAGAATGAAATTTTAAGATTCACACTTGAGTCCTAAGACAACAATGTGGCTCCATATTATTTAAGTATCTAGCAGATGCAAACAAAATTTACACAAATGCTATGTAAGCAACAACAACAACAACAACAACAATAATAAAAATTACATCACAAGAAGAGACTCCCAAAAATGAATGCTGACAAAAGCAAGAGCTGGTGAGAATATTCCAAGCCATATCCAATTTGAAGAAAAATCATATAAACACACAACCTTTAGTGATGTGTAGCTGTGCAAACCAGAACCATTCTCAAGGTGCACAATGATTTTTTTTTTTTTTTAGAAGAAAGAAGCCAATCTCTTTTACGTGATCAATTATGCAGCACACTCGAGCCTTTCATCATATATTAGAGAACCCAATATCAGTTTTGAGTTGCAGATGGGACCATATTACACAGGTAGTTTATAACTTAAACAGGAAAAAGGATTGGTACAAGAGAAGAAGTTTCTCTTTTTTAACAGATGGATGTTATTGATACAACGACACACGCACACGGTGCACACACGCATGCAAGCACACAAGCACAGAACCAATGGCTTAAAACAATCAAATATGACTGAATCTGCGATAACCCACCTAAAACCTAAGGAAATTCCATCTCCTACAATATGTTAGTAGAACTGAATTTTTCTCATGTAAAGCAAAGTGCTAATTGTTGATTTAGCTAGGCGGCTCCAAGCATGATTTTCTCATTTAAAGTGAAGTGTCAATTCAATGGCGGATTCTCTAGCCAAAGTGGGGGTTCATTGGGAAAGCTTGGTTATTAGTTATGATGGCTCTTTAAATTTGTGGTGTTCTGGGCGGGCATTTATGTTCTTTGTTGTTTTTGCTTTTCTGGTTTAAGTTGTTCGGTATTTTGCTCTCATAGACTCATACTGTATGGCTTCTATTAATAAAATTTCAGTTACCATTCCAAAAAAAAAAAATAAAGAAAAAAGAAAAACTGAAATTTGACCGATAGACACTGAAGTACTATGTTCGTTTCGTAGCTTGCCCATGAAAGATGTAAGGTATTATAAGTTTCTGTGTGGCTAATTGCAGGCTACAAAAACCAGAGCGGAACTTCATCAAGTTTGCTAAATCTGCAAGACTTACCCCCAATCATACAAAGATACACTGCGGAGAAGTGATGCACTCTCGGCCAGGTCATATAATTCAACAACACCTCTTTTACAACCAACTGCAAGGATCCGCTGGTCTGAAGCTACTGAAGCACACACAGCATCACCAGTAGTCAACCATCTTTCAGCATTTATAGAATCAGTTTGCTTTAAACCTTTCTTACTTATTGAACATAATGCAACTAGCCCATCACAAAATACAACCACCAGCAATCGCAAAGCCAGTGACAGTTCAAGCTGGACAATAGAAATGCTATTTGAATTATGACTGGATGTTGAAACGCTTAAAGGTCCTTCAGAAGCAGAAGATCCATTGTCCAAACCATGCAGTGGTTCAGACACGTCACTGTTGCTCAGAGGATGGCCATGAAGTTCAAAGGCGCTGCAAAACTGGATAAGAAATCATGGTGAGAATAAAAAAAATAAGAAAGTTAGAACTAAATACTGCTTCGGAACCTTGTTCGCATTAAAAAGAATTTCTTGATAAATAGCAAAAGGTACTGTTTGGATGTAACCCTGCATGGAAGCTGGATCCATTTCCCAGATACGCAAATAACCATCCATTAAGCTTCACAATTAGAGCAGCATGAAATGGAGACAGCATTATGCAAGCTTCCACTTGTCCATCTCTGATTGCTTATATTAGACCTAAATTTTCCATTATTGATTTGGATAGGGAAACTCCCCACCCATTCTGAGATATTAGGGATATCCAAACATGCTCTAAAACAATTTTTGGGATATAAGGGACGTCCGAACATACTCTAAAACAATTTGTAGGCACTAGATGCATATGAGAAATAGAACAAATTTGCTGTTCAATCAATTCCAGTAAAAAACATACCTCTCCCTTCCAGGAAACAACATGTAAAAACCCATTCGAAAGTCCGAGGAGTATGTGTTTATGGTCACATACAAAATTGCTCCTGGAAGCAAATTAAAACAGGAAAACCATTAACATTTATCAAACAAGAATACAAGATACCTTAAATGTGTCAAATCTCAAAGGTCAATACCAGAAAAGAATACGCACATTGTTAGGTTCTTATCTGAAAAGGGAGCCTTCTCACTGAGAACTAGAGATATAGTAGCAAGAGATAGACCAGAAGATTGTTTCCCTCCTAGTATTACTTTTCTGTCAATCATCTGAACCTTAAAAATATGAAGAACGAATGAAGATGTCTGCAGGAAAGATAAAAAAGGGTAAGTAAAGACAGCTAAACAAATATAATGCTAAGAGCATTTTCAGAATAATGTGCACTCTTCTGCCATACCAAAAAAAAAAAAATCGAACGTGAAAAATCTTGTTAATCACTCAAAAAAAAAAAAAGGAAGAATTTTGATATGCTAAGGCTGCAATTACAATAAAATAAAGAGTAAAAAAACATCTTACAACTCAACCGCTCTAGGAGAAACATCAGAGGAAGCAATTTTAGATGATAACATCTGCTATATGGATTTCATTTTGCCAATGTCTTTTTCATTACAATTGCAGCATCCATTAAGGATGCATTTGTACGACTACATGCACCGAGTTACAATTATGATGAAAAAGCAGCCTTGAAAAAACTGTCGTTGCTTTCCTTTCATACTTAACTTCAAAGTGAGACAATTTCATTGGGAAGCTAGTTTGTGGTATGAATAAAAAGAAAGGAAAATATACTTGGTCATCTCCAAATGCAGCCTAACTTCTTATTAACTACTTATTCGAATTCAATTCAATCGTAACAAGAAAATGAAAATGCAAACTAATGTTTGAAAATTGAATTTTGTTAGTGTAAATCCTTGCCTTTTTTGATAGAGAAGAACAAAAGTTTAATTGTCTGATTTGTTTTCTTTCAAATTTACTTCCATTATCATTACGTATTTTGCCAGGGATTAATAAACGTGTGGAGAAGAGACAGAATCAATGAATTCAAATCTAAGGGATTACACCCTGGGGTTTGGAGAGAAAAAGTGGACTAGGGTAACTGGATGAGGGCCTATGTTACTCTGAAATATGTTTACGCGTTGATCAATGGATTTCCAAAGGTTCTTTTCGAATATCTCGTGAAAGGTGGCTCCTCTTCTGCTCCGTTATTTGTGATAATTGAATAATCTCTTAGTCATACGTTGTCCGGAGATAAAGTGTCGGGCATGCTTGATGGATTTAGTATTAAATGCAGTCGCAAAATTACTGAAACCACACAGGAAAATCAATATAGGATGATATATTGGTAAAATCTCCTGAATCAACAATCATATAATTTCCATCCATTTACTTAAGGCCTTGTTTGGGTGCACCAATGCATTGAATTGCAACATTTAGCTCAACAGAAAAAGCAGCAATGGCCAGAGCCTGTAATGTTACATCACTTTGAAAATGAATCCACGATAGGAATTCAACCCCAATTCAGGAATTAGCATGACGATTTCGTTGAAATTACACTAATTCAATTTGACAATCAATCCAAACAAACCCCTCCACTCACAAAAAAACAACAGCAGAAATCAACCAAATGCAAGATGATCTGAAATAAAGACTCACAAAAACGGCAACTGTTTTGGTGTCGAGGCTCCAAATCGCCTGCAAATTCTCCCCTTCTCTTTGCAACGAGTCCGAATCTCTCAAATACTTGCCCAATCTCACCTTGTGCTGATTCCAGCATCATCGAATTTCAACACAAAACCACCATTACCATTACAATTGCAGAAAGGGGAAGTGTAAAAAAAAAAAAAAAGATGAGGAGGTTAGATTAAGATATGAAAAATTGAGAAAGACCTGAGAGGAGGACCAGAGCTCGAGGTGAGTGGGAGCCACAACGAGGAGAAGGCGATCGATGACTCTGAGGTATATGATCTGCTCTGAAGAAGGGCAGAGGCCCTGCTGCAACGGGATGACCTGAGGCCATCCGTACGACATATACATCTTCGATTCGATCTGATTTGGTGTATGCAATGAAATGATGCCCTGCCCCTCACGAGGGCAAATATCAGATTCAGATTCAGAGCAGACACGAAAAGAAGATGGTTGAGAGATCTGAGAGAGAGAGAAAGAGGGAGGGGGAACGGATTGTTGTTGGGGTTGTGACTTTGCGAGTGGTTGAACTCGAGAGATCTGAGTCGTCGATGTGGTGGAGCCCACAGGGCTGATTTTACGTCCTTTTTTGTGCGGCCCACCTGGTGAAGTGTTGTTTTCCGTCGGTTAGTTTATACGGAAAACCGGGGAGCTCGGAAGGAGATATATAAGCATAGCCATGACGATGGATGGAGAGACCCGCATCGCGCCCACTTTGTGTTAGGATCGGGTCACATGCACCTTCGCATGGCTTTGCGTTTTGGACAGTGGTCTTGAGCACTTCCGACTGGAAGATGAAGTCTTGGGAGCAAGTTTTATTCTCGACCATGAAATTTCACCCTGTTTCTTTAGTAGAATCTTTTATCAAAAATTTATCATGTTTAAGAATTTCTTAATATAATATGGCATGCTTTCGAACATGATGTGACATGTTGTTTTCTGAAATTTTCAAATTACATACTACTTCACTAGTATTTTTGGATTTTATCTTTGCATTTTGGTGAAATTATCGCATGCTCAAGTCCAAATAAGCAGCCGAGAATTCCGCTATGTCTGAGAATTCAAGAATTCCCCAAGCAGAAATTCCAACAAAGAAAGAGACCCTCAAAGAGTATTCAAGATTCACCAAAATGGCTCAGAATCCAACCACTATAGTATATAGCTCGTCCATTGCCATAATGTGAAACCTTCATGAATGATCTTAAGTCGCAAAGAAATTGACCCTGGGGAGTGCACCAGCCAACTTGACTAAAGCCGCGTCATGTTTCCTTCCCTCACTGGGAGCCTATTTCTACGTCGCATTTTGATCGAGACTGAATGACCAACCAATATTTGTTTGAACCTCTTACATGCTTACAACTGGGTCAAATCCGAATCGCATACAGGCCTTTTCAAATTATTTGGCATTGGGATATTGCTACATGGCTGGATGGGACACAAACCTGATAGATATCTTTGCGTAGACAAGGACCCAATTGTTTTTTGGCCCAAAATAAATGCTCATATCTACATGCCGATTGATCTTCACAACATTCGGTACAAGTCTGATCGAAAAGACAAGTCCACTGGACTGGTGTGACTGTGTGAGTCTGAATTCTGAACCCAGGTCAAATGTGCATGCATTACATGGGCCTGCTATATATAGGTCGATGGATCTCCCATCAGCAGTGCCAGGATAATCTGTACTGGGCTTATTCACGAGACACCATATTTCTTTTTGACATTGAGAAAGTTGACCTTTGACCGCCGGTTAAATCAAATTCGAATTGATTTTGGGAAAATTTGCCAAAACTACTCTTTATTTGTTGACTTTACAACTCTATCTCCGTATACAAAAGGGTCTCGGTCAATAATTAATCACAGGGGTCAACCTAAATGATGGGATTCTAAGTGTAAGTACCCACTCAAATGAAATAAATTACTGCGAGATCATTTAAATTATGGAATGATGGTGGACCCTCTCCAATGAAACTTATTTAGCTATCAACGTGGGACCCTTACAATAATCATTATATCCAGCTGATCTATCCATCTAGGTAGGGCCCGGTCGCTAATGAAATATCTGACCATTTAGTGGAGTTTTTATCTTCACAGTCTATTTAGCCTCCCTAAATTATCTTTTTATTAGCATCCAATGGCCATAATCTTATTTTTGGTGTTGGCTAATAGCTATTTCTCAGAGTCCTCGCAAAAGCAACGAATCTCAGAAACTTGACCACGTTTTCTGTTTTTGAAATCAAAGCAGATAACATTCTGCTGGTGAAGCTGTAGTCTGTAGGAAATCAAATCCCCTCAAAACATGCAAAGATAAGTTTGACTAGTAGTAAAGGGGGGTTTTTGAACATTCAAACCAAGTCCTTCAAAAGTTTGGTGTCCCCGTGTTAGTCTTTGATCCTAATGTTTGGCATCTATTTGAATGGAAAGACCGTGGGAGTTTTTTTAAATATGAAGCCATTAAATTTGTGGGCCACGGGTGAAAGAGTTAGGGGCATGGGATTGAGCAAAACTTGATATGTAGGGTAGTCCCAAATTGATCTTTCCCATTCCAAGATGAGGCCCACAGTTAGACTTCACATAAAGTTTTCACGGTGACTCTGTGGAGACAGTTCTCACTGTAACTATTTGAAAACAGTTCTCACCTAAATAAAGTCATATATATAATATGTAGATGTAAGTGTACTAAATCTAGACCCTTACGTTAGAAAGTACAAGGATCTGGATTTGGATCTAAATGTTCTCAACCTATATGCTGATCCGGGTCCGAATCTCTCCCAGATCCAAAAAATAGGTTTTTATACCTGATTTATTCGAAATCAAAAAATTTAGATACTTCAATAATTGGATATTCATTTGTGGTTCTACTTATATGGGATAGCTTCCAGTGTCCCTTTCATCGAAACATTTGTTGGTAACTAATTATCAAGTCTTCCTTTTAATCAAGAATGCCCTCTTACTGAAGTGGTAAGAGGTGCCTATTAGAACCTAGGCAGTCACTTTCTCTCGTTCGAGGGCATCTCACCTCACCCGAGGTCTATTCCCCTCACTAGAGGGCTAGGGGCCAACCCCATAAGCTGGGATTCCAAAAAGAAAAGTAAAAAACCTTTTTTTATCGAATATATACAATTGTCTATTTTATATGCTTAGATTGGGAGCTGGCACTATCCTAATAGATCTCAATTGTGGTGAATGTCTACTAATCAAGTCCTATATGGTCAAAAGCTAAGCCTCGTGTCTTATCTATCTGTTTATATGTGTAGGAGTAAAAGTGAGATGCATGTCAAGTCATGGAGAACGTAAAAGTAAAGTTTGTTAAAGTAAAAGGGTGTGGTAAAATCCTTATTTAGGTAATATATGGTAAAGTATATGTGAAAGAGGGAGTATGGATTAAAAAGCACATTTGTCGTAAAGTATATCATTCAATGTTTTATCACCTTTTGAGACAAGAGAAAGGCTTCATGTAGAGGAGTAAAACCCAAGTGGTGTCACATTATAAGTCTAGATTTTCTCTTCCAAATACTATGAAGTAAAAAAGTCATATCATGAGAACTTAGGAATGACCTAGTGGTAAAGGCTCTCACTCCCATCCCATCCACCAAAGATCGATCCTGATGGGTGGCTTTACCCATTTCCAACTTGGCCGCTAAGCTAAGTAAGCAAAAGAAGGAAAAAAAAGTCACACCACGCTCCATCTTTTCTGCTCTTTGTGCTAAAAAAATGTTGGTAATAATATTTACATATATCTGGGGGCTTCATGTAATTTTGTCTGTTGGACTACTTTTGTAATTTCATGAAATATACTCTTAACGAGAAGAGGTTCAGCTCTCGATTAAGGTTTGAACCATTCTGCTCCTTCCCTTTCTCTGCAATATTCCCAACCGGTAACATGGTATCAGAGCAGGGATAATGATCGTGTGATTCTTCTTCTTCTTGCCTTGTTCCTTTTCTTCATTTCGTTTTCCTTCCTCTTCCCTTCTTCTTCCTCCTTCCTCTCCATTTATCTTCTCTCCTCATTCCCATTTTGAGGTTCCAGAATACAGCTAGGTCTGTGCAGGCCTAGCCGGCAGTCGCCTGCACGGGTCATGATAAGCAGCCGGCGGTTTGTGGTGTTGTGAAAGTTGCCTCAGTCATCTAATAGTGAGTAGTTTGTTTGTTTGTTTGTTTGTGCGCATCATCTCTTCATCAAGGAGATGTACGATGGTCTTCACCTCTGTTGGTATGTGATTAACTTCTGTTTGCAAGATTCATAGCAAGTTGTTGGTTTGTTCTTTGCTATTGGTGTGAGTCTGTTGGCCTGTTGTTTGCTGGTGTGACTTTGTTGGTCTACTAAAAGCCTCTGTTGGCAGTTGTTTATTGTTGTTTGTTGTTGCCGGAAACTCATTGCAAGTTGCTAGCTGTTCCTTGCTGTAAGACTCATAGAAAATCGTTAGTTTGTTGTTTTTTTCGTGTTAATTTGTTAACCATTGTTGTAATGGCTGAATCTCCCTTTTCTGGAGTTGTGATTGATAACATGGAAGGAAGGACCATGTTGCGATTAGAGAGTGAAAATCCAAACATCAAGATTACCAATGTTCCACTAAATATGACCAATTATATTAAGTAGTCAAGGCGGTCAAAATGTATTTAGGTGGAAAGTTGTTGCTCGAATATATTGATGGAAGTGTTGTAGAACCAGATGTTACCGACGCAAAGCATACTGAATGGAAAGCATGTAATATGGTGATCATGTCTTGGATGTTGAATTCTATGGAACCAGATGTAAGTGAAGGGTTGTATGAATTGAATGCAGCCAAGGAAGTGTGGGATGCTGTTTATGACTTGTATGCAGATAAAAATAATATGGATCGAATATATGAGGTCAAGCAACTAATTGCTAATCATAGGCAGGGAGATAAATCTACATTTTCTTATTACACAAAGTTGAGAAGTTATTGGCAAGAACTTGCATACCTGAGGAATATTGAATTTCATTGTCAAAAGAATGCGGAGGAGTATAAGAAGAGAGTTGAAATGGACCAAGTGTTTGATTTCTTGGCAGGGTTAAAATCAGATTTTGAACCTGTTTGTGCTAAAATATTGAATGAGACTATCCTACCTTCACTCAGTGCAGCTTATGCCTTAGTTCTCAAGAATGAGAAACGTAGAGCGGTAATGTCTACAAATCCTTTAGAGGGCTCTACTCTAACAGCTATACAAGGAAGAGGTCGAGGTAGAGGCCAAGGAAACGTCGATATTAATGTTACCTTTGGTCGTGGAAGAAATCAAGGAAGAGGACAAGGAAGAGGGGCTGGTCGTGGTCGAGCTAGAGTTGAGGATCGGGTATGTACACACTGTGGTCGCAAAAATCATACTGTTGATACGTGTTGGGACTTGCATGGCAAACCGTAGACACGAACTGCTAACATTACTACAACAGAGGCAAATACTATTAAGGGAGAGAATACATTTACCACACCCAGCCTTACTGCTGTTTTTGATGAAGTTTCTCCCTCAAGTGAATCTATGCAGGTATCCAAAGCTAATTTGGATGCTCTTCTTCAAAGAGTGTCCCGTCTTGAAGGGTCATCAACTCCTTCCATTGCTATGGCTCAGACAGGTATATCTTCTACATTCCATGTGTCTACTCCTTCTGACTCTTGGGTAATTGACTCAGGAGCCACATATCATATGTCAAGTACTATTCAGTCTTTTCAATCTTTTGCTGATGATAAAAATCTTGGAAAGGTGAAAGTAGCAGATGGGACTCTAACCACTATTAGTGGAAAGGGGAGCATTCAACTTTCACCTTCTCTAACCTTGTCATCTATCTTGCATGTTCCAGATTTGTCCTCAAATTTATTGTCCGTTGGTAGCCTAACAAAAAATTTGAATTGTTGTGTAACTTTCTTTCCAACTCATTGTGTTATTTAGGACCTGCGGACGAGGACACTGATTGGTGGAGCTAGTGAGGACCGAGGGTTATATGTGTTCCACTCGAAGAAACCATAAAAGTTTATTGGAAATTGCATGGTAGTTAATGAAGGAGAACAATATATGTGGCATCGTCGTTTGGGACATCCTTCTGGTCCTGTTTTGAAAACCTTGTTTTCGTCTATATTTAAGAATGATGACAGTTTGAAATTTAATTGCGAAGTTTGTGTTTTTTCAAAACATCATCAGAATGTTTATCCTCGTAGAAATAGAATGTCTGATTCTATGTTTTCTATTGTTTATTCTGATGTATGGGGTCCTACACCTATCAATCCCACTAGTTATCATTACTTTGTTACCTTTATTGATGATGCGTTTCGAATGACTTAGGTATATTTATTGAAAAGTCGAGATGAAGTGTTCTCTGCTTATAAAATCTTTCATGAATGGGTTAAGACCCAGTTTCAAACAAAAATACGTATTTTTCGTCATGACAATGGCAAAGAATACTTGTCTAAAGCTTTTCTTGAGTATGTGCAGGGAGATGGTACAGAGTCTCAAACTACATGTCCTTATACTCCAGAGCAAAATGGAGTGGCGGAGAGAAAGAACCGGCATCTCCTTAAAGTCACAAGAGCATTGCTTAGTGGTATGTCGGTCCCTAAGTCTTTTTGGCCTGATGCTATTTTTACTGCTTGTTACTTGATTAATAGACTTCCAACGAAAGTGTTAAATAGTCTGTCTCCCATTCAATTTTACTCAAAATTTCATCATGTATCTGATATTCCCTTGAAAGTATTTGGTTGTGTTTGCTATGTGTATGATCATGACCCACATAAGAACAAGTTGTCGGATAGGGCTATCAAATGTGTTTTTTTGGGGTATTCTTCATCTCAAAAAGGATACAGATGTTTTGATCCAGTTACAAAAAGGAAATATGTGTCAATGGATGTTAAAGTTTTTTAAGATGTTCCCTATTTTTCGAACAAAGGGAAAAGCCTTTTATTTGATGAACCTGAACCACATAATGTTGTCCTTCCTACTCTTGAGTATATACCTGACAACATATATCTTGAAAGGGGGTCTACATATGTTCTAGATAATGCTACAAATGATGAATCTACCTTAGAACTACAGCAATCTGATAGGCCTTTGCAAGTTTATTCAAGACGAACATCGCGTAACCCGGTCCTCATTACCTCGCAAGATCAAGTAGACTCGAACAATGGTAACTCTCTTTCTCTTCCTTCCTCTAACTCTCCTGTTGTTACTGACTCAGTTTCAAGTCCTTCATTACAGCTTCCCATTGCCCTTCGTAAGGGAAAGTATTCTAACACTTCTCGTGTATATCACCCAATTGAAAACTTCATTTCTTATCATTGTATTTCTCCATCTCGTCGGGCTTTTATTGCTGCAGTTTCATCAAAGTCAGTACCTACAAGTTTTGTAGAAGCCTCTCGTCACCTTGTATGGAAAAGGGCAATGGAAGATGAAATGAGAGCTCTTGAGAAAAATCAAACTTGGGAACTGGCAGATTTACCAAAGGGGAAGAAACCTGTGGGGTGTAGATGGGTGTACACAATTAAATACAATCCGGATGGGAGTGTTGTGAGACACAAGGCGAGGTTAGTGGCTAAAGGCTTCACTCAGATCTATGGTGAAGATTATTCTGAAATGGTTGCTCCAGTTTCAAAGCTTAATTCAGTACATGTGGTTATTTCCATTGCTGCTAATATGGGATGGCCATTGTTTCAATTGGATGTTAAGAATGCATTTCTTCATGGTGAACTTCAGGAAGAAGTCTATATGTCTTTACCTCCCGGGTTTGTTTGTCAGGGGGAGAAACACAAAGTGTGTCGACTAAAAAAGTCCTTGTATGGATTGAAACAATCTCCTAGAGTGTGGTTCCAAAAATTTAGTGGTGCTCTTTTGAATATTGGATTTCGTCGATGTAATTCAGATTACTCTGTGTTTATTCAAAAAAGGGGAAGAGAATTGTCATTTTGAGTGTGTATGTTGACGATGTTGTCCTGACAGGAGATGACCAAACTGGGATTCACCAGTTAAAAAGGTATTTAGGGAAAATCTTTGAAATCAAGGACTTGGGTGATTTGAAGTATTTTCTAGGAATTGAAGTTTTGAGATCAAGTAAAGGCATTTGCTTGTCACAAAGGAAATATGCTTTAGATCTTCTTAGCTCAATTGGTTATTTGGGAGCTAAGCCAGCTGATACACCTGTTGAGATGGGTCATAAACTGTCCTTAGAGGATGGAGACTTTCTTGAGGATGCTCAAATGTACCGTCGACTTGTAGGTAAACTCATTTACCTTACAATTACACGGCCAGATATATCACAGGCGGTTAGTATGGTGAGTCAATATATGCATGCTCCTCGGACCTCTCATTTAGAAGCAGTGAGGCGTATACTTCGGTATATCAAGAGTTCTCCAGGAAAAGGGATTTTTTATGCTGCTCGTGGACACTTGAATATAGTTGGCTATTCAGATGCGGACTGGGCTGGCTCACTGGATGATAGGCGACCTACAACAGGGTATTGTACTTTTGTTGGAGGGAACATAGTTACTTGGAAAAGTAAGAAGCAACCCGTGATTGCAAATTCAAGTGCTGAAGCTGAATATCAAGCAATGGCAAAGACGGCTTGTGAACTTATTTGGTTGCGAAGTCTTATGAGTGAATTGGGATTTCATGTGAAGGAACCTATGCACATGCATTGTGATAATCAAGCGTCTATCTATATAGCCTCTAATCCAGTGTTTCATGAACGGACTAAATACATCGAGGTAGATTGTCATTTCATCCGGAAAAAGGTCACTCAAGGTTTAATAAGCACGCCTTAAGTGAAGTCACAAAATCAGTTAGTAGATATGTTCACTAAAGCGTTATCAGATAGTCGAATGTCCTTTATCTTAGGCAAGCTGAGTATGATTGACATCTATGCTCCAGCTTGAGGGGGAGTGTTGGTAATAATATTTACATATATCTGGGGGCTTCATGTAATTTTGTCTGTTGGGCTACTTTTGTAATTTCATGAAATATACTCTTAATGAGAAGAGGTTCAGCTCTCGATTAGGGTTTGAAGCACTCTGCTCCTTCCCTTTCTCTGCAATATTCCCAACCGGTAACAAAAAACAAGCAGAAAAAAACTGAGTAAAGCTTCTCTGAGGATCTAGAGACTCATTGCCAATGAAACTCTACTAAAACTGCGGGTGGGGAGTGACTCAGGCACTCAGCGCTCCCTTCAATTGAAGTGCATTTCGATTGCTACTTTTCTCAACGTCCATTTGCACCGAACACCCATGAAATGGAAGGGACGACAGATGGAGATGCATCATTTGTCGACTACACTTCTAGTGTCCTTGACTCCTTCGCCCTACTAATGATTCAAGCCCAAGAGATTGGGAGTTCATGGTCCATAAGCTCTAAAAGTCCACAGCATTTTACTCAATGGAATTGGTTGATTTCCATCCATGTTGGTCGATGGCCCATCACCCCTCAGCCATCAGATTCTCTTGCCATTCTTTAGCTGCATCGCTTTTGCTGTACACAATGGTCGTCGAAACAGGTGGTTTTCCACTTAGACTGCATCATGGATGAGGCTTACAAACCATACGTTTTTAGTACTTGTATATCTTGGTGTCACCCATATATATCTCCATCATTCTTCTACTCTTCAACTTGTTAAAGTGGTTCACCTGAAATAGCGTCTCTAGGTTGTCCCAACACTGACCAGTTACTCTCATTGGCCCATCAACTTTAAGTCAACCCGCCACACATAATGGGCCCACATTGTAAGTTCACTGGCCCCTGCAAAGGGGCAACTCTGGCTATTGGGGTTGGTTTGGGACAACTTGATGAATGCAACCCTTACAGAAGGACCAACCCAGGATGATATATTTTCGAAAGGGACAAGCCATGAATCTGCCAGGAACTAGAAATTTCCAGGTATAAAAGATCCTGCTCTGTTTGAGTGACCCACTTATGGATGCTGATCACAATTTACAACTGCTCAATTTTAAGGAGAAAGAATCCCAATGACCCGACTAGATAGATTGGTCCTGTCCAAATCATGCAATTCGATCAAGACTTGGACAAATTTGGGCCTAGTTCAGTTGCAATCTTCATTTTAATGGTAGGATTATCATCACTGATTTGAATTCTTGACCATTTTCTTCTTAATGGTGAATTTTAATCAACAACAATAAAGCCTGGGTTTTACGAGCCTTGTTTTTGCAAATGCATGGGCATAATGAGTAAAATCCAACCATTTAAAATATAAAACCTCACACCCAACACCAATTCCAAACTAAAATGATGAGGAAATTTGGTGGGGGAGACGGAGTTAATAAAAGAAATTCCACACTATTAGGTGGAGTGAATTATGTAAACCAATTGAGGAAGGCGGCCGAGCATTAGAAAATCCAAAGAGAACAATTTAACTTTACTCGCGAAAACTGCCTAAAGATGCATGACTAATGAGAATTTCTTATGCACAAAGATTTTCAAGGCTAAATATTGTATGAATAAGATCTCGTTGTGAGGCCAAATTTAATTCGGAAAATTCTTGATTTTGGAGAGGTTTTGTTAATGCTGTCACCTTCATCAATGATCATGTAGGTTGGGTCATTGGAGATGGGAGAGAGATATCTATTTAGTATTCTCGATAGATTCCTTGTGATCACGGGCTTAAAAATAATATCCTTTTTTCAAATTTCTAACTCAGATCTTAAAATCAAAGATCTTTTAAATGCCAATAAGTCTTAGAATCTCTCTTTGATTTCAAATATTTTTAATAACACTAAGGATGTGGAAGTTATTATCAGAATCTATATGCAAAGTTCTATTTTAATTGATAAAAGAGTTTGGCCTTTTACCAAAAATTAATATATATATATATATATATTAAATATGCTTATAAGACAATCTCTTCTTTGGACGCTATTAATAGTAATGGTATGGTTAAATATAATAGTTTTTGGAAAAAAAAAACATGTTCTCCAAAGAATTCTTCTCTTTGGAAGGAAATGCCTACGTAATGCCATTCAAGTTCAGGATCTACCATGTGTCCTATTTGTGATTTTGAGGAAGAAACAGTGGAACAATTTTCTTTTGTTAAGTAATCATGCTAGAGAATGACTCGTTTGGCCCTAATTTAGGTTTCTTAACTCGTTCCACCAGGAGTATGAATATAGTCGAAGGAAATCTCATGAAAATGAATGATTCGGTAAGGTTGCAGGAAAATCCCAATCTTCCTTCAATGACTCCATCTATATGGTGAGCTTTATGGTAAGACAAAAATAATTTTATTTTTAAAGGTGTTATCATTGATCCTATAAAAGTTATTGGCACAATAAAAAAATTTATGTCCTTATGATAGTGAGGGAGGTTTTTTAAAAAAAAAATTGTCTTTCTAGGCATAAAGTTTTAGGGTTGCCAGGAGAATCCTCAAATAATATCTTATTGAATTTCACAGATGCAGCTTATAAACCTAAAGATGGAAATTCTTCTTTCAATTATATAATGATGTTAAATAGCTCCTTTGGTTGTACAAGCTTGTACAAGCACTCACTGGGGTCCGAAACTCCCTTCCTCTAAAGAAAGTAAGAAACAGAGGCCAGGACCATTCTTTTTTGCGCTTAAAGTAGCTTCTCTAGGATTTCACTCTTTTTTCATATGTTATAGAAGTGATTGAATCTATCAATGGGAGGAGGACTGGGCCATCAATCCAATTATCTTGGACATTAAAAGTCAAAGTAGCAGCTTTTCATTAGTTAACTTCTGTTTTTTGCTTTTAGAACAACCATTTCTCTAGTTCCAGAGTGGGTTAGACCATAGTTGGCCCCATCTCTATTTGTTGTTTGGTTTTTGTTTGGTTTCAATGATATTTTTGTTTACCCAAAAAAAATAAAAAAACCAACTAAACCGAACTCCAAATCTACCTCTATGATTCTGACTATTAGACTGATTACTCTGAGTAAATCACATGTAATACACTGTAAATAAGCTTAATCCCGTTGTACGTTGGAATTTACAGTTCTTGTTAGATAATTGAAATATGGGCCCACTAACGATGGCAGGGACCAGCATTATAGTTCTGCCCTGCCAACCCATGGTTGACTTGTGGAAGCATCCTTCCTTTTCTAAGTTGACTTGAGAACCTGCCAAACTCATGCAGGAGCTGCTTGTCATTGGACCATGCCAGAAGCAACACTAAAGGACGGAGAAAAAAGTATTAAGGGACCAGAAGTAGCCGATGCCATCATCAATATAAGATTAAAGACAGCAAGCACTTCCTATGGTTAGAACGTGACCATTCCAAGTTCCAACTGAACTCAATAACTCACGGAAAATGATGGATTGCATTCTCTCAGGCCTTTTTTTTTTCTAATGTAAATGTTGCGTCCATCATGCGTGCGTGGATCTTGCCATGAAAATAGCATACTTTTTCTATTTTTTTGCTATCGGAAGGGTTTCCAGCTCTTTGGGCTGGACTAATTCCTCCGGGCCAGAGGGAAGCCAAGTGAACTCCCTTATAGCCTGGTAGTGCAGTTTCGAATCAATAATATTCAGGTGCAAACCGTGGTCTTAGGCCAACTGAGCTACCCTTAGAGTTGAGAAAATCACAGACTTAAGAATAGAAAAATAAAGAGGCAGTGGGGTCAACTTTTGAAGTGATCAACGGGACCGATTCATCGAATTCACAGCCACAATTTTCTCCCCCAAATGAGACTTGTGAGATGAACTTGTCCTCTGGTCATCACTTGGTGCTGGATAAATAGCCACTACTGGGCACAGAGATTACATTGATCAAAGATGGGACCTGTGGAACTGTTAGAAACTCTCCCAATCCATGGGATGTATTGCTACAGTAGATCTGTAGATGGTCCATGTTAGGTTAGAGAACCACATTGATCAGCAAACAGGGGTGGAGGAGACCAGTATATTGCCTTAATTTTATTCTACTCCACCCCTCTAGTATTGGGATGTTACAAAACTCAAAGAACAAAATAAAGAAGATCCAAGAAGGCACATGAAAAAAAAAAGAATTCTTTCTTTTTTGTCTTTAGAAAGCTCCCCTATCCTACTTAAGTCTCTCTTTTTTTTTCTTTTTCTTTTTTTTTTGGGTATAGTACTTTATATCTCCCTCTATCATTGGGCCCAACCTAGATACCCTACCTCTCACTTGGAGGATTGAGAAACCCCTCACAAGGCACCAGCTAAAGTAGTAGCTTGGAAATGAAGCAGTGAGAAACGACGCATTAGATAATAAAGTCTATTAAGTGGAAGATTATAAAAATGAAAGAAGTATAAGATTACGCACATGCAAATAAAAACATCACATAGCGGATTGCGAAAGATAATGTAATACTTGCATGGGTGTTGGTGCATTGGTATAAGGCGTGCATTCACCTCCCACATCGTGTATTTGACACCCCCATATTGATCTAGTGCATGCATTTTGCTAGATCATGCGTGCGCCGAAAGGATTAGTCATGTCAAGTCAATTACTATGCGAATGTCCCTCATCAATCCAAAATAAAAAGAAAAGAAAAGAAACATAATGTACAGGTTTCAGTACGACTGTATAGATCAAACAACTTTGAGGTAAGAATTTAAAAAAGTTATAGTTACTTTCTATTTCCACGTCTCATTAAGAAAAACCTTTCAATCAAACCTTCCTTGCAATTGGTGGGTCACTTGAAAATTGAGATACCCTATCGACGGAGCAATAGGAAAGCACAGAACATATCATCATGAAATAGAAGAAAAAAATTGCTTTTGCAAAAAAGGCTTCTCAACCATATCTTCAGTGACCTCAATACTTTGATCTTTACAAATACATGTCGGTGGGTTGCGAATACTTTAATTAGATTAAATTGATATAATTAAGACTATCAACAAAGTCCCCTACTAAGCCCAAACCAAGAAAATCAAAATATATTTAAATTTAATATTTTCTTAATAATATTATTATAAAAATAAATTGATAATAAATAAGTATCTATTATAAAAAAGAAAACCACAACCTCAGTCTCAGAACTAAATCAATTTATTTATAAAAGTCAGACCCTAGCATTAATACTATCTAGCTTGGAATTAGCATAAAAGAATTATAAAAAAAAGAGTAACTGTAGGCGGTAAAAACGACACCTACTTAGATTGAGATGAGATTGAGATAAACTTCTTAGGACAGGGAATATTGAACGCCAAGAACCTGAAAATGAAGGAAAAAGGCTAGAGTCAGAGCCCCTGGCTGCCGTGAGCCGAAGGCGCTCCGATGCCTGAGTTAGTTCTGAGAAAACTAAGCAGGAGGAGGAAGAAGGGAATGAGACGATGTGGAGAGTATTGTGAGTTGCGTACCTCATCGGGGCTGATCCCAAGTGTATATATGTGGACATTCCTCGTTCATTCTCTCTGTGAGTGGGGGTAGGTGGGGTGAGGTCCCATCGATCCTTACCCTGACAGGCAGCAGTAGGTGAAAAAGGCAACATCCCATCCTCACTTTCCATGCCTTCAGTCAGTTGATGTAAAGGGCTGATAAAGCTAACTTCTTATCGCCATAAATGAGCGATCCTATAGCCATAAAAGAATGCTCCTATCAGTCAGGGCGCGCCGCATTTCACGGAGGAAGGTGGCGGCCCACCCTGCCTTCAGCATTTTGTTCCGAGACCAAGAATGACTTGGTCGTGCTGTGCTTTCGTGCTGAGCTGGCATTCACGTCGAGCTGCAGAGCCGCACTGCCGTGCTGGTACTCTTGACCGAGCTGCCGAGCTGACAGGCTATGACCACAGAGGCCGAGGTAATCAGCGAGTCCTACTGTAATCCTTGCTTAGTTTCGTCATTACGGTGTTTTACCCACACAATTGCCCCCTAGCTTTTGACTTCTGAGAGTCCTCCAGCTCGAGGAGGTCGAAAGCTTGGTGACTGCATAGCTGGCTCCGCTACTGAGCTCGAGTGAGGGTTACCGACGTATGGGAGGGAGCTACCGGGATAGAGGAGCTTCGGATCAGGAGGGTCCCCCCTAGGCCTGGTGGGCGTCGCTAACGTACGGTCCCCTTCGAGATGTCTCTTCGCCTATCCAGGATATTTAATAGCCCTTAGATATCGCGCCATTGGTGGCACGTGTCGCCTCTTTTGGCTGCCACGCAATTACTTCGAGGAGACATTAGGGCTGCGAGATGGGACGTTAGGGCTGATTAAGGGGACGCCTCTTAAAGGCTCTTTTCGAAAGCCGAAACAATGTCTCTAGTCCTTATAAATCAGGGCGTCTCCTTCGTCTTCACTTTCTTCTACTTTCTTCAAATTTCTACTGCACTCTGCAAGAGAACTTCTCCGACGTCTGCGAACTTCCGACAATCCTGTTTATGCAGTCTCCTTTCGTAGGACTTCTTTCTGTTTTTCTCGTATTCTTCTTTTAGGTAGACCCTCGTCTGAGTTAAGAATGGGGATCTATAGACATCTGTTAGGAGACCTAGGTTCCATAGCCTATTTTAGGGATGCATACAAGGTCCATGTGGAGGTCAGACCGGATGACCCTGATGACGGCCTCCCCTACCGCAATGGCTGAATGTCGTTCTGGCTGGTCTCTATAATGGAAGGAGGGGTCCGCTTCCCCCTGCATCCACTGGTCCAGGACTGCCTCCGGGAGTGGAGGTAGTGCCCATGCCAACTACTCCCCAATGGATACAAAATCATAATGGGAGTAGTGCGGCTAAACGAGATTCTGAAAATCGGCCTCGGTGTCCCTGACATCAAGGACACGTATGACCTCTGCAAATCCGCAGAAGGGGACACCTATTACCTCCGGCTGAGGGTCCGCCGGACTGGGTTTGTGACCGCGCTGGAGGATTCCAATAAGTACGCGGGCGAAGACCGAGTACTCGTCAGAGGAGGATGGGAGTTTGGTGAAGCGGAGCCTGCCACCACGGTCCGGATTCCTCGAAAAATAGGAACTCCTCCAAGTAAAGACCGAAGTCCTTTTGGTTTGCAGTTCTTTCTCTTTTCTACGCCTGGCTCCTAACACAATTTTTTTTGTCTATGCAGATTTTCGCGAAAAGAGGGAGCTCGCCAGGAAAAACTACTGGAGGGTGAATAGCGCGTGGCACGAGAAGGTGAGGAACTACCGCGACCACAACTGCTGTGCTGCGTGGTCTCTTCTGGGGTACGTGCCCCACTACAGATCCTTCAACACCTCCAGAAGGGTGTCGGGAATAGACTCCGTGCTGCGCGGGGAAGACGTCAGCCTCGGAGCAGCGACGACCGCGGTGCCCAGCTCGGCAGGAGTGACAGTCGCGATTCCTACTGGAGGTCTAATTGAGTCTGGAGACCGTGCTCCAGCACTTCCCGTAGCGGAGCTTGTCGGGACCTCGGGAGCCGAGCCCCGGCCTTCTCGAAGGAAGAGGCTAGTAACTTCCAGCTCTGAGGAAGAGGAAGAGGAAGAGGAAGAGGAAGAGATACTACGCCAGCGCGGGCGGCGCTACGCTGCAGAAGACCTGTCTGCGGCGGCCTTCGGGGACATCGGAGGGGAGGTCCGGGATCCCCCTCAGGCAGTGGCTGCGACGCCGTTGCGGGTGGAACTCCTGCCCCAGATGCCGAGACGGTCCGTGCAGCCACGACCGAGGCTACTTGGTCTGCCGCGGCCGAGGTCGCCTCGGCTCCGCCTCCGGCCATCGTCGTGGGTGAGTCACCCCCCGATCACGCTGCAAGGGCTGGAGGTCGGGCTCGCTCCACCGAGATCACTGAGGGCGGGCGACCCGAGAAGAGAGCAAGGGTTGAGGCCTCGCCTGGTCCCTCTTCGCCTCCGCCTGCTGGCGGGACGATCTTGCCCCCCCCCCTTGGCTCCGTGGAGGCCGGCCATCGAGGAAGTTCTGGGGAGGCAGCTGGCCGAGACAGACCACACGACCGATCCCCAAGTGGTCGCAGCGCTAGGACGCGCCTGTGCCCTTCCTCAGGACATGGCGAGGTGGGCTGAGATGGACAACGAGTCACTCCTGCTCTCCTCGATGCGTTCTCTGGTATCGGTAAGTGCAATATTCCCCCCCCCCCCCGAGCTTTTAGTCCGGTGTTCTTTTATTGACTTCGGGTTCTCTTTTTGCAGCTGTTGCAGAAATGCCAGATGGGCATAGAGAGGCTCGACGCAGCCGATGCGAGGGAGGCAGAATGGGTGGTCGAGAGGGACGAGTTGCGGGCTTCCTTGGCGGCTAAGGATGCGATGCTGGCAGAAGAGGTGGGCAGAAATGCTGGCCTCGTCTTCGATTTCGAGGAGTCCCGGGTCGTGATAGAGCGCCTCAGGGACAAGCTGTCAGATGAGAAGACCCAGAACCTCCATCTTGCCTCCGAGCTCGACGACCTCCGGATCGCGGTAGGGCGGGTGGAAGAGGACCTGCAAAATGCAAGGGGGACAAACAGGAGGCTCCTCTATCAGCGAAACCAGGCGCAAGGTTCCCTGGAGATGGCTTTGAGGGGGAAGGCGGCCAAGATTGAGTCTGCCCTGGCGAAACAAGAGGCCAGGCTCAAGGAGGAGTTCCTGACCGAGCATGACTCCATCATGGGGGAGGAGGTCGGCAGACTGTCAGCTGACTACAAGACTCAGCTGCTAGGAATCCAGGACCGAGCCTGGGAGCTTGGATGGAAAGCAGCTTTGAAGAAGGCTGGGGTCCCTGAAGATAGCCTTCTCCTCCAAAATCCCCCAAGGTTCCCTTGCTCGGACTCGGAACTTGTAGCCGTGTCTCGGGCTTACCCTTGCCTTCCTCCGCAAGCCTGTCCGGAGGTGAGCGCCGCCCCTGAGGCGCCCCCAGAGGCTCCAGCTGCCAGCGCCAACCCTGACTCCCATGCGCCCGTGGTCGTCGAGGCCCCTCTCGAAGCCGTCGCTCCCGAGGCTAGCGTTCCTGAAGCAAGCGCGGTCGTCTCTGAAGCTACCCCGACCGCTCCCGAGGCCAGCGCGGTCGTGGCCGAGGTCCCTCCTGAGATCCCTCCAGAGATTGACTGCAATGTGGAAGCTGCAGCCCTCTGAGTCCCTTTTGTAGTTTTTTTCTTTTATTGTATTTCCATTCATCTTGTAATCAGGATCTCGATTAATAAAAACTTTCTTCGCATTCTCTGGCTTTCTTTCTCCTTGTCTCTGATGAAATGGGTGTGTGGTCGACTTCATGTCGCTATGCTTTATTTGTTAAGTTGTTGGTCTGGATAGCCGAACTCCTTATCATTCTCAAAATTGGATATCTGCCCATGACAGAGACTTAGTTTATGAACCGTGGTCTTGATCGACGTCCACGACCCTTGAGAGCAGAAGCTAACAACTCGAGGTATTCTTGGAAGTTTGACTTTATCGCCGCAGCTAGTGCTAGAATTGAGCCAGGAAGGCAGGCACTCGACTGAGCTGCCGAGCCGGGGGTGGTGCTGGCACCGGACCTCTGGACTATTATGGTCGTGCCGCCAAAGCTGGTGTGGGAACCGAGCTGAGGACGGTTGGCTCTCGGAACAGAGCTGCCAAGCCGCAGGGTGGTGCTGGCACCGGACTCTTGGACGCTTATGGCTGTGCCGCCAAAGCTGGTGCGGGCACCGAGCTGAGGACGGTTGGCGCTCCGAACAGAGCTGCTGAGCCGCGGGGTGGTACTGGCACCGGACCCTTGGACGCTTATGGCTGTGCCGCCAAAGCTGGTGCGGGCACCGAGCTGAGGACGGTTGGCGCTCCGAACAGAGCTGCCGAGCCGCGGGGTGGTGCTGGCACCGGACCCTTGGACGCTTATGGCTGTGCCGCCAAAGCTGGTGCGGGCACCGAGCTGAGGACGGTTGGTGCTCCGAATAGAGCTGCCGAGCCGCGGGGTGGTGCTGGCACCGGACCCTTGGACGCGTATGGCTATGCCGCCAAAGCTGGTGCGGGCACCGAGCTAAGGACGGTTGGCGCTCCGAACAGAGCTGCCGAGCCGCGGGGTGGTGCTGGCACCGGACCCGTGGACGCTTATGGCTGTGCCGCTAAAGCTGGTGCTGGCACTGAGCTGACGGTTGGCACTCTGAGCTGCCGAGCCTGAGGGTTTTCGGAGCAATGTAGAGATTTATTCCAAAAAAATCGCCTTTTATTGATGTTTGAATTCTTGAATACATTTTTCAGAAGTAGAACTTTTTGAGATGCATCGCATTCCATGTTCGTGGGAGCTCCTTCCCCTCCATGTCTTCAAGTCGGTAGGCAGATCTCCCAGCTGTTGAAGTTATTCTGAACGGTCCTTGCCAGTTGGGCGTCAGCTTGCCTTCGTTTGGATCTCGGTCGCCGGGAAGTGTCTTCTTTAGGACTAGCTCTCCCACCGCGAATTTCCTCTCCTTGACCTTCGGGTTGTATCCCTTGGCCAACTGTTGCTAATAGGCGGCCAGGCGGATAGCTGCCGCCTCTCTTCGTTCTTCAGCCAAGTTCAGCGCTCGCGCTACGTTCAGATCATTGAGGCCCTGGTCACAAAGTTCCGACCTCAAGGTCGGGAGGCCGACCTCAAGGGTAATAACTGCTTCCATGCCGTAGGCAAGGGAGAACGGAGTAGCCGAGGTGGAGCGCCTTGGAGTAGTCCGGTAGGCCCATAGAACACTCGGTAGCTCCTCTGCCCATCTTCATTTGGCTCGGTCGAGTGTCTTTTTAATTCCGTCGAGGAGCACTTTGTTCGAGATCTTGGCCTGACCATTGCTTTGTGGATACGCCGGGGTGGAGTAGACATTTCGAATGCCGTACTCTTGGCAGAAGCTCTTGAAGAAGTTGGAATCGAACTGCGTTCCGTTGTCGGAAATGAGAGTTCGGGGAATTCCAAATCTCGTGATGATGTTCTTCCACACAAAGTCCTTCGTGTCTAATTCGGTGATGGAGGACAGAGGTTCAGCTTCGACCCATTTTGTGAAGTAGTCCGTGGCCACTATCAACCATCTTTTGTTCCCTGGGGTTCGGTGGAGTGGTCCAACGATGTTCAGGCCCCACTGGGCGAAAGGCCACGGACTGGAGAGGGGGCTCAGGTCCTAGGCTGGCCAGTGGAGAGAGTGTGAGAACTTCTGGCACTTCTCGCATTTTCTGGCGTATAGTTGGGCGTCCTTTTGCATGTACGGCCACCAGTAACCTTGGCTAATAGCTCGGTACGCAAGAGACCGACCTCCTATATGACTGCCGCAGATTCCTTCGTGAATTTTGTAAAGAAAATCTTCGACTTTGCTGGTGTGAACGCACTGGAGGTAGGGCCCGGTGAATGACTTCCTGTAGAGCCGATCGTCTGGGGAGAGCCAGAATCGAGTCGCCTTTAACCTGACCTTACGGGCTTCGAACTTGTCTTCGGGTAGCTGGTCGTCCTTCAGGTATGCAACGATGGGGTCCATCCAGCTCAGACCGAGATTAAGGCACATGAGCTGCCGAGGTCGTTAGATGTCGATGCTGGGCTCTTGTAGCGTCTCTACTTCAACAGTCCTTTTATTACCGGCTTCGACAGCCGAGGCGAGGCTGGCAAGGGCGTCTGCATGGGAATTGGATTCTCTGCCGATCTGCCGGACCTCGGCCCTTTCGAACTGGGAGAGAAGTCTCTTGGCGTGGGCTAGATAGGCCGCCATCCTATCGTCCCGAGCTTGGTAATCTCCGCTGAGCTGGCTTGCCACCAACTGAGAATCGCTGAACACCATTATGCATCGAGCTTCCAAGATTTTGGCACTGTTAAGTCCGGCAATGAGCGCTTCGTACTCGGCCTCGTTATTAGATGCCTTGAAACCGAGTATCAGAGCTTGTTCGATGACGAGGCCCTTTGGGGACTGGAGGACTATGCCAGCGCCAGCTCTTTTGGATGTTGAGGACCCGTCGACAAAAACTTTCCAGGACGAGTCCAGAAGCTTTCTCCAGGACTGTTCTTGCTCGGTCTCGGTGACAAACTCTGCACCCTTATCGCCCCCCAGTTTGGTGTCGAGCAAGGTCGGCGCCGAACTCTGAGGAGTAAATTCCACGATAAAGTCCACTAGGACTTGAGCTTTGATGGCTGTTCTGGGCTGATAGTTGATGTCATATTGCCCTAGTTCGACAGCCCATTTGGAGATCCGTCCGGAGAAGTCTGCCTTCCGGAGGAGAGCCTTTAGTGGGTATTCTGTTACGACCACTATTGTGAAGGTTTGGAAGTAATTGGAGAGCTTTCGCGAGGCGCTAACGAACGCCAAGGCGAGCTTTTCGAGCTGCAAGTACCGGGTCTCGCCGTCCAGCAGGGTTTTGCTCATGTAATAGATAGGCCTTTGTTGGCCGTTGTCCTCTCTGATGAGCACCGAGCTCACTGCGTGGTCCGAGACCGACAGGTACAAGTACAGTGCCTCTCCATTAGTCGGGGTTGACAGCAGCGGTGGAGAAGAAAAGTAGTGTTTAAGCTGTTGCAGAGCTTGAGAACAATCCGACGTCCATTGAAACTTGGAGCCCTTTCGCAAGAGTTGGAAGAAAGGTCTACATTTGTCCGAAGCTCGGCTGATAAATTGGTTCAGGGCGGCAGTCATTCCGGTCAGCCGCTGAACTTGTTTTGCCGAGGTCGGACACTAGAGCTCCTGGATTGCGGTGATCTGGTCAGGGTTCGCTTCGATCCCCCTTCTTGTGACCAGGCTCCCTAAGAACTTGCCGGAACCGACACCAAAGGCGCATTTAGATGCATTCAGCTTCAACTGGAACTGGCGAAGGATGTCAAAAATCTGGCGGAGGTCGGTCAAGTGGTCCTGCGACCTTTTGGATTTGACGACCATATCATCGATGTAGACCTCCACCGTCTTGCCGAGTTGGGCCTGGAACATCTTCGTCACCAACCGCTGGTATGTCGCTCCCGCGTTCTTTAACCCGAAGGGCATCACCTTGTAACAATAGGTGCCCCTGGGAGTGATGAAAGCTGTCTTTTCCTGGTCTGCCGCATACAGGGGGATCTGATGGTACCCCCGGTAGGCATCCAGGAAACTCATTCGGTCGTGTCCGGCAGTGGTGTCGATGAGCTGGTCTATCTTTGGAAGAGGAAAGCTGTCTTTGGGACAAGCCTTATTAAGGTTGGTGAAGTCCACGCAAACCCTCCATTTTCCCGTCTTCTTTTTTACCACCACCGTGTTGGCCAGCCACTGCGGATAGTGGACCTCCTTTATTGCGCCTGCCTCAAGGAGCTTCTGAACTTCCTCAATCACGGCCTCAGTTTGCGGGACCCCAGTCCGGTGCGGTTTTTTAAGCACGGGCTTATGGTTGGGATCCACCTTTAATTTATGGCACATGACTGTCGGGTCAATGCCGGGCATCTCATAGGGTGTCCAGGCAAAGACCGCTTTATTCTCCACGAGAAGGTCAAACAGTTCTGTCTTCTCAGACTCGGGGAGGTGGCTTCCAATTAGGAAGAATCTGTCTGGGTCGGCGGGATCAATGTTGACCTTGGTGAGGTCCTCGATGCTTTTCTACGCCGGAGCCCTGCCAACGTCCCCGAGCTCGGCCTCTCTGTCCAGTTCAGCCACATTGACTTGGGATGATTCGGCTTATCCAGGCAGCACGACCAGCAAGCATTGCCTGGCCATGTGCTGGTCGCCTCTGATGGTGATCACATCCGTTCGGCCTGACTGGTTTTCCATGGGGAATTTGAGCTTTTGATGGCGGGTGGAGGGCACCGCCTCCATGCTATGTAGCCATGTCCTCCCCATTATAACATTGTATGGGGAGGGGACATCGACTACTAGAAAGTCAACTTGCCTGCAGGCGCCACCCACTTAGACTCTGAGGGAGATCTTACCCTTGGGGTAAACATGCTTGGAGCTGAAGCCGACCAGAGGAGTACGGGCAGCCTGGAGGTCCTCGTCCTTAAGTTTCAACTTCTTGAAGCAATCATAGTACAAGATTTCGGACGAACTGCCAGGGTTGACAAGGACGAACTGAACCAAGAAGTTCTGCAGCTTCAAGGTGAGCACTAGAGCGTCGTTATGTGGGAGTTCGACGTCTTCCAAGTCCTTCTCAGAAAACCATACTCCGACCCCCTCCGTTTTGGCTTTCTTTGCGGCCGGCTCTGGTGCCGCGGTCAGCACCTGCTTCTGATGGGAGGTTCGCCTGGCCTCGGCGCGAGCCTGAGAGCTCCCCTTGGGTGGGGCAGCGAGGTGAATGACGTTGATGATGCCTTCTGGCTCACTGTCCTGGTTGTCAGCGTCTCGCCGTGGAGGTCGGTCATCACCTCGGCCTTCCTCCTTGATGTAATCCCTGAGGTGCCCCTCCCTCACGAGGCTCTCCAGGTGGGATTTGTAGCTCCTGCACTCGTCGGTTCTGTGCCCACTTTGCTTGTGGTATGCACAGAACTTACTCTGGTCCTGAAAGGAGGGATCGGTTGTCATTGGCCGCAACCACTTGAAGAAAGGCTGCGCTTTTATTTTATTGAGGAGCCTATAGATTGGCCCCTTGAAGATAGTATTTACTGCCACGTGGGAGGCCACCTCGTGGCCTGACCTTCTGCCATTCCCCGATGCCGCTGCCGAAGTAGAGGGGGTTCGACGCTGATCCGAGGACCGGGCCTTACGCCGATCCGGGGATGGATCTCTGCGACGATCCTCCCTCCTGGAGGACCTGCTATCTCCCTTAGCTGGTTGGTTCTTCTTGGTGAGGTCGAAGTTTTCGCGACCTCGCACCTCGTCTTCTTCTGCCAGTATGAACCGATTTGCTCGGGTCATCAGCTCTTTCATGGTGGTCACGGGGTACATGACCAACTGTACCCAAAGCTGGATGCCTGGCCGCAGAGCCAGCTGGAAGGACTTTACTACTAACTCTTCAGAAGCGCACTCGATCTGGCTATAGACAGTCCAGAACCGACGAGCGAACTAGGTGACGCTATCGTCTTCCTGCATCCGGAGGGCCATTAGGTCAGCATCGGTCTTCGGGATGACGCAATGAGCCTAGAATTTTTCTAGGAAGGAGGTCTTGAGCTGCCGCCAACTGGAGATGGAGCCTTTAGGAAGCGAGCATAACCACCGCAAGGGGAGATCCGCCAAACTGGAGGAGAAAACTCGACAGTTTAGGGAGTCGTCATCCCCTTAGATCGACATCCTCTGGACGTAATGTCGGAGGTGAGCCGCAGGGTCCAAGGTTCCGTCATACAGGGCGAACCTCGGGACGCTGAACTTCTCGGGGAGTGAGTATTTTCTTATCTCCCTAGAGAAAGGAGACGCGCTAGTGTCCTCAGCTTCAAAGGCGCTATACTGGTCTCGGACGATACCAGCTGTCTCCATATTCTGGCGGATCGTCTGCTTCACCTGCCGGTCGATCCACTGCTTCAGTTCTTCATCTTCCGATACCTGGCGCTGCTTCTTCGGTCCTTCACGCACGTGACTGCTGCTGGAGCCTTCTTCTTCGTGGTCTCGGTCCCGCCTCTTATTATTGAAGACGTGCCTCAGGTCTCGCCCGTAGTCCAGGCGACTGGGTGGTGGCCTCTGACCCTTTTTGTCCTCGAGCTGTTGCTTGAGCTGCAGGATAAGCTCATGCTGCTCCTAGATGAGGCGGTTCTGAGCCCTGATGTCATTCAGGCGGGGGTCTTCGTTTTGATCGAGGCTGGCTTGATGGTGTGACTGCGATCCAGCCCGCACTGACTTTTCACGTGGCTTGGTGACCGACTTGTCGCCTTGCCTGGCCCGCTCATGGCTATGGCGGGGCTGTTCCGGAGGTGGGACGTCGCGAAGGGAAGGCATGGTCAATCCCCTAGACCGTGACTGTGTCTGGATCGTGGGAGACCTCCCCCCTGACCTCCTTTGTTGAGGGAGTGGAGGTGGAAGATTCTGCACCAGCGTAGGCTGTATGGACAGAGCCTTGCCTTTGGAGGGTCCTTCGCCATTTCTGGTTTTTGGAGGCATGGTGCTTACAAGCTTTTAGTTCAGTTCCCACAGACGGCGCCAAACTGTAGGCGGTAAAAACGACACCTACTTAGATTGAGATGAGATTGAGATAAACTTCTTAGGACAGGGAATACTGAACGCCAAGAACCTGAAAAGGAAGGAAAAAGGCTAGAGTCAGAGCCCCTGGCTGCCGTGAGCCAAAGGCGCTCCGATGCCTGAGTTAGTTCTGAGAAAACTAAGCAGGAGGAGGAAGAAGGGAATGAGACGATGTGGAGAGTATTGTGAGTTGCGTACCTCCTCAAGGCTGATCCCAAGTGTATATATGTGGACATTCCTCGTTCATTCTCTCTGTGAGTGGGGGTAGGTGGGGTGAGGTCCCATCGATCCTTACCCTGACAGGCAGCAGTAGGTGAAAAAGGCAACATCCCATCCTCACTTTCCATGCCTTCAGTCAGTTGATGTAAATGGCTGATAAAGCTAACTTCTTATCGCCATAAATGAGCGATCCTATAGCCATAAAAGAATGCTCCTATCAGTCAGGGCGCGCCGCATTTCCCGGAGGAAGGTGGCGACCCACCCTGCCTTCAGCATTTTGTTCCGAGACCAAGAATGGCTTGGCCGTGCTGTGCTTTCGTGCTGAGCTGGCATTCACGTCGAGCTGCCGAGCCGCACTGCCATGCTGGTACTCTTGACCGAGCTGCCGAGCTGACGGGCTATGACCACAGAGGCCGAGGTGATCAGCGAGTCCTACTGTAATCCTTGCTTAGTTTCGTCATTACGGTGTTTTACCCACACAGTAATGATGATGATAATTGAATATCTTATTTAAATAAAAAGATCCTAAGCGTGCTTCGATGCGTGAGTTTGAGTTTACTATAAAGCCTGTAAAATTCTTTAAAGAAATCATTACCTTTTTATGAATGGCTAAATTTTTCTCGGGTTTGATTCTGGATCTCAAAGAGAGAGAGACACAAAGTAAGGGCTAGAGTAATGTTAAGAACACCAGACATCGAGAATTTTAGAGATTTGTATGAAAAAAATTTCGAATGGAGTGCCCATTTGAACCAGAATTGGCATTAAGAAAGAAAGACATGAGATTTGAAAAGATTTAGAATTTAAAGACATGGGATTTGAAAAGATTTAGAATTTAAAGACATGGGATTTGAAAAGATTTAGAATTTAAAGACATGGGATTTGAAAAGATTTAGAATTTAAAGACATGAGATTTGAAAAGATTTAGAATTTAAAGACATGAGATTTGAAAAGATTTAGAATTTATGACAAGAATTGAGAGAAGATTAAAATTTGAAAAGGTAGAAGGAAAGAAGTTATTATTAGGATTTAGGAGAGACATTATAAGGAAGTTAAAAGGAGGGAATAATGAGAAGTTTATTACGATTTGAGGGACTTACTTTTATATTCCTAATTTGGCCCACAAAAATAGGGTCTCTTAATGGCGCGCAACACCCTTAAATCTCGTTAGAGACGTTTATGATTCTCATTCATTAGGAAAAGATAAAAATACCATCTTCTTCCTCATTCGGGGCCAGCTGATAGCTATAAACAAGATCTTAAACAATAACAAGTATTTGAAAGAGTTCAATGAATCTTCATAAATGAAACAGATAGCTATATATAATAGCTTTACAAATAGTAACCACAAAGCAGAAAAAATAGCCCACGATTCTTACCAACCTAATTCCGTGGTATCAAACTAAATACCAAGTCAAAATAGCAGATACTCCCTAAACAATAGGGATTTATTGAAACAAACAGTAACTGACCACAAATAATTCTAATCACAGCCCAACACACTGGAGCATAGAAATCCTTCCATCTGCAGCTGGTTGACTTGTGCCCAACCTTGAAAGAGGGATTTCTAATTAAAGTGGCACGTTTATATGATCAGTGAATGGACGTGAATCATGCTCTTCCCTAGATTCTCGTAGTTTCCCATTTCACCATTCTTCCTCCACTAAGCGCACACACACAAGCTTTACTCCCTCACATCATAATCTCTATAAATAATATCCAAGATACATTCTTCTGTAGGTGGTTTGAGAGTTACAAAGTACTCCTACAGAATTTGACAGGAAAAAGTGAGTTGAGTGCCTCGAATTTTAATAGATGGATCCTGGGGTGAAGGGATTTGCAGCCTCTGATGTTAAAAAGAGGTACATGCTCACAGTAATGGAGTTGTTGCTCGGAGTGGTGTTTCTGGGATGGTTGTTTATGTGGGTCATGATGCCTACAAAAACTTACAAGCAGACATGGAGGGTGAAGCTCCGTGCCGACACGAACTCAACATATATTGGACCATTAGGTTGAATTTTTCAACGCCTTAATAACATTTTTATTTTGGTTGTTGCTAGAAGTTCCATTGATTAGTTTTGTTTTGAGGTTGGCCATGGATTGTCTAGTTCTGCTGTTCTCTTGCATCAAATGTTGTTTTCTTAATTTGCAGGTGCTAACTTACTGACATTCACATTTCCTATCCTCTTCATTGCTGTTCTGGGGTGTGTTTATCTCCATTTGAGAAGGAAATTTGATCACTACACTGAGAGGTATGTGCAGAGTATTTTCTGTAGGACACGCCATATTGATATTCGAATTATGACATTAGTACCAGGATCAAGACCACAGAACTTGGTGAATCAATGGTGTCTTGATTTTAGAGTACCATGCATGGAAATTTTGTTCATCAGTCTCCAAAACTGCTGCATGATGTTTATTAAAAAAAAATGCGCACACCTTGTTGCATGCCAATGAGGGGTGAATTGGAACATTAACTAAAATATTGAAAGGTGGGCAGATATCTATTTAGTACAATTTCATGATCATAACTATTGATCTAAGGGTCTAAATTGTGTCACTAGGGTGCCCTCAAATAGATAGATGGTCATGATCGCAACACACTCATGGTAGAGTGGCATTAGCACCTTAGCATCACTGACATGCCGTGGATCAATCCCCGGGTCTCTCAGTGTCATTCCTTACCAGTAGCCCAACTTAACAAAAAAATAAAAATAAAAAAAGATGGTCATGATCACCCGATCATGCATGCCGTTTACTAGTACCTATAGTCTACATTAATAGGTTCCATCTCGCGCCTAAGCGACATGCATCCAGGTGGACCCCACATAGGGATTATCCTTGGTCCATACGTTCTCCATCCTGATCAATGATCATATCAACCAATAACTGCATTCTGAATGTTAACAAGATTGAATTTGATTGCAGCAACAGTAAGGCTGGTCATCTGGACTTATGCAGACGGCCAGTGCTTATTAAAGGTCCACTAGGAATCGTCTCAGGATTGGAGTTAGCCTTCTTTTCCATGTTCATAGCCCTCTTGATCTGGGCTATCTCCTCCTTTCTATACATCAGCTTCTCAAGTATAAATTCCAAGACCGTCAAGGATGGAGAGCACTTGTAAGAATATCATCTCTCACCTGATTGTAGATTAACATCTCATGAATTGTGTCAGACTCTGATCCTGAGAGAGGATGGTTGGGATTTGATGAACAGGTGGGCCGCGAGACTCCATGCTGCAGGACTAAGATTAGGCCTGGTGGGGAACATCGTTTGCGCCTTTCTGTTCTTCCCAGTGGCTCGAGGATCGTCGATATTGCCACTGGTGGGGCTCACCTCGGAAGCTAGCATCAAGTATCATATATGGCTAGGACACATTGTGATGGCCCTCTTCACAGCACATGGTCTGTGCTACATCATCTTCTGGGCCTCCACTAACCAGATTTCGCAGGTACTACTTGGAACTATTATTTTGCATGAAAGAGTCTTGATGCAGATTTCATATCCATGCCAGTTCAAACGGCTTAATTAAAAGTACATGCCAATACCTGCTGTGATTTATAATTAATTACATGTGTAACTGCCCAAATTGGAATATATCTCTCAATAGACATAATTAGCCTCTCAAATACAGTTTCCTTATGCTAATCAATCCTCTTATAAATGAAATAATTCTCTTTCCTCTTATAAGATGATCCTCAAACACATAAAAGACCAATCCTCAAATTACCATATAGAAATTTTAAATTTTCAGGTAGAATTTTAAATTTCAGGAATCATAATGCTAGGGAGGTTTTCTAATGCAATGTCTGACGACCACAACAAATTATGTCACAAGTGTTACTGTTGGTGCTTCCAAAAGCCACCGAAGTAGAATCAAATTCAAAGTTAATGAGTCATCTTTCAACTACAATGCAGATGCTTGCATGGGATAAAATTGGGCAAGCAAATGTTCCGGGAGAGTTGGCACTCATCTGTGGACTACTCATGTGGGTTACAAGCATCCCCCGCTTCAGGCGCAAGATGTTCGAGCTCTTTTACTACACCCATCATCTCTACTTCCTCTTCCTCTTCTTCTTTGTATTGCACGTAGGAATCGCTTTCTTCTGCTATATTCTTCCTGGTGTCTATCTCTTCTTGGTCGATCGCTGCTTGCGATTCTTACAATCACGGTGCAAGGTTAGACTAGTGTCTGCCCGTGTTTTACCTTGCGAAGCGGTCGAGCTCAACTTCTCCAAGAACCCAGGTGAGTAGATGATTACTTTTCATGGTGTTACAAGAACTTGTGAAATTTAGTCGATTCTATACTTTTATATCATATTGGCAATTTTGACGAATTAGATTATTATTACTATTTTTTTATTTATTTTTTTTGGTTTCCTGCAGGACTAACATTCACATCACCAAGTATGGTGTTCATAAATGTGCCCAGCATATCATCTTTGCAATGGCACCCCTTCACAGTAACCTCCAACAGCAACATGGAGCCTGAAAAGCTTAGTGTAGTCATCAAGAAGGAAGGAAGTTGGTCTCAAAAGCTCTACCAGGTGCTTTCATCACCATCTTCAATCGATCGCTTGGAAGTTTCACTTGAAGGACCCTATGGGCCTACTTCAACTCACATCCTAAGGTTTGCAAATAAGTAACATGACTTGTTGCTGCTAGTATTGTTCTCTTTCACAAGTCTAGTATTTCGATTATAGGGGAATATGAGTCAATATTTTCTTTGCGAGGTATATGAATTAGGACAGTAATGTTAACCTAATTAAAGTCCACTCAAGTGGACCCCAGAAGTTCTTTATTTTAACAAAGAGTTGCATTTATGTTATAGTTTTTTACTTTTTATCATTAAAAAAATATTTTCTGTGGAGAAGGCAAAAATATATGAGAAAACTCTTAAATTTGAAATTTTTTATGACATTCTTTACCCAGTCTACCATAGACAATGCTTTCCTCAAATCTTAATCATATGAAGCCAGGCTTTATTGGGGCCCCACTCCAAAATCAAACCACTCAAAATCGTCGTCTCACCTTGTATTAACTTTAAGCCAATGCTCACCATGAGATTAATAATGTGTCAAACATGTGATTAAAATAAAGAAAAATAGTGAAATCAGGTGTTTTACAATTTATCAATGTATTGGTGGGCCCACCTACCATTAATTAGAGTAAAATTCGGCACAGAGACAAAATAGGTTGGGCTATTGATTTTGAGTGACAAGATTTCATTTCATAGGCATGGATCACTGAGGGATTTATAAAGCTAGACTCAAAGTTTCTAAGGCCTGCCTTGAAGAGAATTTGGAGTGATTTTTCTAAGCTGTCAAAAATAGCTAATTGCATTTTTACTTCTTAAAAGTGTGCATGTTTTGACTGAAAGATACAGCTTATTTCTAATAGCTGGCATTAGGTGATGATGTATACCCAAGAGTCCATGATCTTAGAGCTATAATTGATACATTATTTAGGCTTACTTTTAAAATCCAATCCGCTCGAAATCACTACCCCTCGTTTCAATGCCTAGCAAAATTTTACTCCAATCGGGTGGAGTTATCTTCATCAAATAAAACTGAAACGAAGAAATAAAACTTATGGGTGCAGGCATGACACACTAGTGATGGTCAGTGGGGGTAGTGGCATCACTCCTTTCATCTCCATCTTCCGAGAACTCATCTACAGAAGCACCAGTCCATCCTCTCCCCTCCCTCGCATCCTTCTCATTACTGTCTTCAAGAACTCTTCCGACCTCACCATGCTCGACCTTCTCCTCCCTCTCTCCGGCACCCCATCCGACATCTCCCGCCTGCAGTTTCAGCTCGAAGCATTCATCACAAGAGACCAAGAGCCCACCACCCTCCATCCCCAGAACCTCCTCCGAACCATATGGTTCAAGCCCAACCCAACTGACGCACCCGTCTCTGCAGTCCTAGGCCCAAACAGTTGGCTTTGGCTGGGAGCCATCATTTCCACTTCCTTCGTTGGTTTCCTCTTGCTGTTGGGAATTCTCACCCGCTACTACATATACCCCATAGATCACAACACCAACATGATCTTTCCCTACTCGGGTAGGTCTGCTTTCAGCATTTTGTTTGTGTGTGTTTGCATAGCTGCAACAGCGAGCACTGCGGTGATGTGGAACAAGAAAGAAAAGGCCATGGAAGCGAAGAAGATTGAGCATGTGGAGGGGCAGTCACCAACGTCGCCCTACAATGCAGATAGGGAACTAGAGAGCCTTCCACACCAGTCCCTGGTACAAGCCACCAAGGTGCACTTTGGTGCAAGGCCTAATCTCCAAAGTACGTTATTGGACCACCATTTTTTCTTATTTTGCTTACCTCTACATGAAACTGGGGTTGGCTAAATGTAAGCCCACTGATAAGGGTGTATTAACACGATTTGTAAGACAAAAACACATTCATAATTGGGGCCACGCCCACTTGACAGACGGCTTCAATCTTATGTATGGGGCTGATGTGGCTTGTCATTAAAATGTCACAATTAATTATTGACAGCTTAAGTTGGTGTTTAAATCTGATATTTGCAGAGATGCTGCTAGAGTGTGATGGATCCAGTGTTGGAGTTGTGGTGTGTGGCCCAAGAGGGATGAGACATGAGGTTGCCGCCGTGTGCTCATCCGGATTGGCGAATCACCTGCATTTCGAGTCTATCAGCTTTGGTTGGTGATGGATTGATTATATTTCCAGCAATGTACAGAAGAAGAAGAAGAAAAAGAAGCCTAAGGGAAAATGGACAAGTTTGCTTGAGAGAGTTTGGTGAGTATGATTCTTGTCGTTACAGTAATGAGCCCAAAGCTGTTAATAAACATGGAAGGACATATTCCCATGGCTTTCACATGTATGTAAGAAAATGAATATATGGGTTTTATTCATGTTTGATTTTAGGGGAATCACAATGCTGGTCTTGAATTTAGGGTTTGGGGGAATCACAAAGATAGTCTTGAATTTTATGAAATTGAAAGCTCTTTTTAAATACTAATTTGACACTTCCATTAGCAACCTTCGGATTTAGTTTTTTTTTTTTTTTTTTTTTTAAAGGGAATAAAATACTCTTCCATTAAATTTTGAAGCATTAAAATTGCAGGTCAGATTTTTTTTTAGCTATAGTGGGTTAAAATTATTTAAATTAATTAATAAGTGGTTTTCTCAAACTTATCCATAACTTCAAAGCCCTGTGAATTGGATGCATCTCAACACATGATCAGACTGGAGAACATCCTATCTATATTATAGTTTTTTTAGTACCTTCTTAAAAAAATTTACCTTATTTTAAATTCATTTTTATAAGAACTTCTTCAACATCTTCCCCTTTTCACTCCAATGAGTAGCGAATATCGATATCTAATAATCTACTGTCATTCATTTGTTATTTTATTTTATATAGTTGGATTTTCTCCTGAGCATTGTATTTCGAGTTACTTAACTCAACCTAAGTAACTAGTAACCAAGTCATCTGAGGAGATCTTTTGGATGGTACATAAAAAGCAATCTAATCACTGAATGACAAAGTAGAAGCCAGAGTAAAAAAACAATACAATGAAGCCATCTTATTCTAGACGCATGGCTTCTGATCTACTCCCTCATTTGATGCAAATGTCTGCTGTTGATTGATGATCAAGGTGAAAAAAAAAAAAACCTAACACTGTTATAATCATAAACCATCTAAACTTGTACGAAATCACGGGGGCCACAGGGCCCACCACGTAGTAAGGAATACATCATCATACACGTTTTTCATAAGCAAATAGGACAAAAGTTAAAAGTTGATTGCCAAACCAACCCCCACCCCCCCCCCCCCCCCCCCCCCCCGGTTTCAAAACTCGCTGGAGCGCATGTGGCTCTGGACACTTGTGCAATGGCAAGTTGTCCATGTGACCCAGCCATCAAATTCCAAATATTATAACCACCATGAGGAGAATTAGGGGTTGACCCAGCACCAGCAAAGCTGAGTCACATCTGATTTCTTTTGACCAATCTATGTACAGTACCCACAGCTCTAATCCACCTAACTACCAAGTAGCAACAACGGAAACCTACTACCCTGGAAACAGTGGAACTATTCCAAACCAATGAATAAAATCTCCTCTTTCTGGATAATCAACCAGACACTAGGCTGGAATCAAAACCATTGTCTGGCTTATTAGTCCAGATTATGGTTTGAATAATCAATCTGACCTTTGCATAGGCCAAGTCAACTCAATACGCCAATTAGTTAAGCCAGTCAGAATTGGCATGACTGACTACTCGGGCCAGACTTAACCAGGCCGTGTGACTTTCCAAGTTGAATCCAGTTTCAGATTTTTTAAACCCACTAGAGCAGTTGCATTGTCTGATAGTTCAGACAACTTGGCTGGTATGTTGCCTCACTGGAAACCCCCTTGAGATTTTCTCAACTCAGGTCCTCATTAAAATAATTCACCCCTGTTCTCCAGACTGCTATAAATGAACTCAAGATTAGAGTAAGCCATATCCCATCATCAGTCAGACAATACTAATATCCAGAAAAGGGAGAATACCTGCCTATCAGCTTCATGAGCGATAAGGTCACCATTCCTGCTGCCGCTTATGGTGATGGAAGTTTCAAGGACCGGAGGCCTTTGCCAAAGAGAGGTCAGATAAAGTCACAAATGGTAGCCAATGCACTCCATTCCATTGTCTCTGTATTTTCTAGAGCCACACTGCAGCAACCACAGTCCAATAGGAAACCCTACTTGAGGGAAATGGGGAACACAAGGCATCGCTGAATTCACATGAAAAGTATTACAAATGACCTATTTCATGTATAATCAAACATTTTAGTTTTCTTTTCAAAGATGTTTGACAGAAATAAATGTTACAGCGTGTCTTCACTCAATAGAATGTCGATGGCTATGGAGAGGGTTTTTCCTTTTCCTTTTTGCTTTTTTTTTTTTCGACTCACACAGTGAGACAACATTGCCACCAGCAGCTCCTCGTTTAAGAGAGAGAGGAATTAGAGTCCTCCACCATCACAAATGTATTACCTTGTGACAACTCTATTAAATGCATGAAGGCATATGTTTGATAATCTGATGGAACTTGCAAGGGAAAAGTTGGATCTACCAATTATTTCTGGATCCTGGCTGTATTATATTAATACACTGCCGATTTTGTAGGCCACCAATGGAAAGGTCTGATCTACCAATCCAGGAGATCTATGGCACATCCTTAATCCACAGTAGAACCCATCAGAGAAACGGTGTAGATCACCAAAACACAGGCTCTGCATGCACATAACTGCGAAGATCAACAAATTGTACATTTGTGGTGGCACAGGACCCTATATTTTCACTCATGAATTTCATGTTGAGAACTATGTTGCTGTTGTTCCATATGTCTATGTTGCTTCTGAAGCGTTTCTTCAGTCTCCCCTGAATGATCTGAACTACTAGAAGGTCTTGACCCAATAGAAATCAGATTCTTGAACCATGCGGTTTGGAACCTTGAAAAGCCTCTGTCTGAATGGTTTGGAGAATCTGGAGAGGCCGGTGAGTTAGAGGCTGCAGGAGAAACCGGCGAGTTCGAGGCTGCTGGAGAGACCGGTGAGTTTGAGGCTGATGGAGAGACCAGTGAGTTTGAGGCTACTGGAGATACCATTGAGTTCGAGGTTACACCTGAGAGGAATCGGTAAGCAACTTTGCTGGCAGATACAATCTCTGTCTTAGCTTGTCTCCACTGTAAGAAGCAAGGCATGATTGAGGAAAGGACAGATAATTCATGTAGCAGTACAAGAGCCCAGCAAAATGAAGGTAGAAAATTCTAAAAGATAAAAGTGAAAAGGAAGAGAATTTTAGGCTTGTAATTGAAAATACATCATTAAATAAGACGGTAACCCCAAGCCCTAGCCAAACTCAAAGAGATGACATGATCCAATCACATCATCATTTCATCCAGATGTGACTGCTAGTAAACCAATCAAAAGAAAAAAGTTGCCACAGATTCCGCATCATTGCTTTCAGTGTTTCAAGCAACCCCACAAGTTTTCAAGGCAAAGGTTTCATCCATTCACCTTTGAGAGAATTTTAGCCAGAAACAGGGATCACAAAATTTTAAATCATGCTACTGATATAAAAATGTACTGACAAGAAAAAAGGAAAAAAGAGTCAGAAAATGACTTGTCCTCCAATTTCTACTACCATGCATTCAAACTATTCATGTCATTTGCATTATATGCCATTAAAGGCACTGAATAGTTATCACCTATTGCAAAACCCAAATTGACCTTCAACAAATTGAGTCTCATTATTATAGGGAATTCATTTGCAGCTTTCCCATGAATAAGTGCACCATTTTTTTAAGAAATTATCCTAATTTGCTTACCCTTATAGTAAACAAAATAATCTTGCTAGATCAAGGCCAGAGACAGGGCCTGAAAAGGATTGAAAGGACCAAGTTCGATTGAGATCATAGCCCACCCAATAAGAAGTATAGGAGGCCAGACCCTCCCACTAAAGACCCAAGTCCAATTAAGGACAGAGTCCAATAAGGCCCATTTTTAGTCAAAGAACTGTTTTCATACCATTCAAATGAACACATAAAAAGTACATTATATACATCTTTGTATATACTTAAGTACAAAGGCATAAACATATACATATATATATATATATGTTACTACAGTCTAATAGACCTGGAGCAAGAGGCCCAAGTCCAGCCCGAACAAGTGTAAACAAACAGGAGATCAATCACTCATTGGTTAATGTGTGGTGAATACTGAGACCATATCAACTAATGTTGATACATGACTCCGAAATGATATCTTCAAAACCAATTGCAAATTAAAGAAACTGATTGTTGACCTCGAAACTATGACAATTCTGATATCTAGGATGGTAGCTTGGAAAGATGGGTTCGAATATATAACACCATGCTGGAAGAAGCAGCAGCAATGATTAACAAAGGAGGATGAAATTACAGTAAACTAGCGTTGCCAGTTCCATTTCTAGATCAGTGACAGTTACAAAGATCCAAGTACGGTGTGATCTTGTGTCAATAGAAACAACCAAAATGTCACACATCACCAAAGTAAACACCTTCACCAAAGATGGCATTCACATCACCTTGCATCCAAAGAAGAGTTTCTAGATTCTATCAGATGTCCAACATCAAGTGTAGCAAATGAACTGCTCCATCTTTGATGGGTGTGGACTGTGGACCAAAGAAATTGCTGCAAGAAAAATTCAAGAGCCAATGATGCAGAAGCTAAAGATATAAGGCCTTACAAGGCCCACTTCACATGGAGATTCCAAAGAAAGATTGACAAGATCTACCTTGCTTTTGTTTCCCTATGGAAACCAAGTTTCCTTATTAACTAAAACTTTCATCTAGGCCCCATTTGTTCAATTGGGATTTGATCACTATGATTTCAAAGCAACTCCTTTCTATCAAAGGGGCTCAGAATAAGGATAGAAGATGAAGCCATCAAATCATCTCCCGTTCAATAGAAATGCACTCCAATGACTTAAATCCTCCGAAAGTGATGGTCCCATCTATAGCTCCACCTTAGAACCTTTACTACTCACCTTCCTAATAATCCTTTGATAAAACTCCCTTCACTAAGAAGTCCAAGGAATTCAATACGAAGCAGGTAAACAGGCCTTCAATATGACTGATTACTTTGATGAGGAGTTTTGAACAAATATCCTATGCATTTTTCTTGAGTTGTGTCAACCTGACAATTCATTTTGTGCAAGTTAAATATTAGCAATAATCGGCACATATTACCAATGAGTATAGTCACTACTGATTCCTATGACCAGCCATGTCTCCCCCATGGACTTTTCACATTGGTGAGCATTCTCCAAATTGAGCATTACCAAAGATATCCTATCCAGCAAATCTGAACCATTGTTGCAACTGATCCCAATTTGAATGGAACATGTCTCCCCAGTTCACTCCCATCAGTAATTTCATATTTTTCTATACCAACAAGATTGAAGGGACAGGACAATGATTAGATATAGAGCAGAATATTGGCTAATCAAGAAGCAACATATGCACAAAATGAGTGTAGCAAAGATGAGAATGTTGAGGTGGATGTGTGGTAAAACTAGAAAAGATAGAGTAAGCAATGAATGCTTTTGAGAGCAATTAGGGGTAACACTAATAGGTGAGAAAATAATAAAATCTGTCTAAAATGGTTTGGATGTGTCCAATGTAGGCCAGCAAAAACATCAGTAAGGAAAAGTTTCTCTTTGCAAGTTATGATGGCCTGCCAAGGGGAAGAAGCAGGCCAAAGAGAACATGGATGGAAGTAGTAAAAAGAAGTACAACCAATCCAAGGATTTGAGTCGGAATAGAGAAATAAATTCATGTAGTTGACCCACCATAGTTGGGACAAGGCTCTGATGATGTTGCTCTCTTAAAAGTGTAACCCAATCCGGCACTAAAAACTCCCCACGTGTGCCTCTCTTTGTGTTTACTTCACAATTGTAGATACCTTACTAGAAATTTAGAAAAAGTTCACTTCATGCATTATGGTGGAAAGCATTATCATCAGCAGCTGTTCAATCAATATATTCATTCTGAGGTTAAGGTCAAGAATTACGAAAGAATGGGTACACAACGCACAGAGGTTTGGGTCAGAAATCACAAAAAAAGGGGATGCACATATAGAGAGAGCTCAGTAGGGTCTTTCTTTGGAATCTATCTGATCATTTGGGGAAGATCTCAGTAGGGCCCATCAGGGATAGGGGGTGGAATGTGGTGCAAGAGCAAACCCCAAGGTCAAACCCCAAGTCAAAGCTTGAAAAAGATCTGAGATTCAACCCAAGATCAAAGCACAACCACACATTCATCGCAATGGATAAAGAAATCTGAATCTTATTGAAAATAGCATGATACATAAAGACTAGAGACTGCATCCTGTTATATAATAAATCTATGGATGTGTAAGTTGCACTCAACTCTAACTAAATTTGATAATATTCATAATTGGACTACACCTTGTTAGGAAGGGGTCATAACTTCACTAAACCATATCAGAATCACAAAACCTTGGACCCATTGGATGGGTAACTAAGGAACCTATCTATTTTATGTCAATCGGAGTTTGTTTCACACCTAAATTGGACCCATCTTTCGATGGGGGGAGGGGGAATTAGATTCCGAATGCCTATTTGGTAGCCAATTACAACTTCTTTGAAAGAAATTAAAAAATAACGCAAAAACAGACTCTTTACTTAATCACTACATCAGAATTCTTAAATAAAATAAGACTATAAAGAAAAGGCCTATCACTATGAGGATTGTAGCCAAGTGGGACCATATGTCTTAACAGACAAATGACAAAATAAACATCAAAACATGGTCCATTTCATGCTCACACCAAGAAGTTTGTGGACCTGCCCCTTGGGCCTTTTCTCACAGATAATAGGCCTAGATGGGCTTTGGGCCTGGTAATCATTGGGCTTAGTGGATATACAAGTCGGAGTTGATCCATGGACATAGCCATGTCCTGGTCTGCATTAAAAGGGAAGGGCTATGTGTGGATGGGGGAGCCACCAAATCTTGGATCCTTTAACCTGAGAGGACAAAGGTCTACCCTTGCCAGTCGCCATCAGGCCCATCACCCATCCCACACCCGAAAAAGAAAATGAATGGTAGAGTAATTTTTGGGCCCAACATAGTCCACACAACTACTAACATGGATCTGCTAGCAAATCACGTGGAGAGAGAGAGAGAGAGAAGGTGAGACCCACATGGGATCTTCCCTATGCTCGTTGCTCAGGATAAATTTTTGGTAGTGTATTTGCGTATCTATGGAAATGTAAAGATCATAGTCTTGAGTTCTATTGCTCACAAATCCATTTGCTGAAATTTGTAGTTAATGCAAGGAAATCTGTATTGGCAGGTATAGGAAATGAAAATATCTACTATTTGCTAGGAAACAACATAACATCAAAATTAGCTTGAGAATACTGTGTTGCTTCTTTTTTGTTCCTGGGCAGAAAGAGCACTATGCTATTCAGAATGCGCATTTCAATCTTAAAAGATCTCAGCAAACAGTGCTTATGAATAGTATTATTGTACTATTCAGTATGCACTCTCTTTGCTGTACTGTCCACATCACTTTTTTTTTTTTAAATGGTGACTGAATTTATTGCTCGAAATATAAGAGAAATCTACTGAACTCAAAAGGCCGCAAACAAACTTGGGGTGAGCAACCAAAACCAAATAGGATAGAGCTAAGCCCCAAAAAGGTTGGCAACAACCCCAAAAAAACAAACTAAATTGAAATATGCAACTCTGTTTTAAGAACTCCCTCTTTGGCGAGCCTATCCGCTTCAGCATTAGCTGAGCGCTTCATATGGTGGAAGGAAATATTGAAATCCCCCGAAAGCTAGATAACCTCCTCAATGATATCCGGAAGGTACCAAGGGGGGTTTGAAGATTGGGACGCCCATTGAATTGTGCAAAAAGAGTCCCCTTCAACAAGTAACCGATAAGGATGGAGATTAGCTGCTTCTCGTAGGCTGATTTTGAGAGCTAACATTTCAGCTTTGTTGATGGGACAAAATCCGGCCAGGCCCAAGTAAGAAAGTATGGTATTACCTTCCCCATTACTGAATAACATACTGTCCACATCACGTGAAGGGGATGAATTGCTTTTATAGTTGAAGCAGATTCAACAGACATTATTAATTAAGTAAATCCAGGAGAGCCAATAGCGCTTACTTACCTGTGATACTTAGCTACTTCAGTTGAGAAAGAACTTTACCCAAAAAAAAGTTGAGAAAGAAAAGAAACATGCTATTTTTGAAGTACTCACAATATTTTTCACACATGCATATTTTAAGGGAAGCAAATGAAGAGCCTGATTCACTAGCTAATGGAGGGGATCAAGAGACTAACCCTTGTAGTCTAAAACTTTTCAAATTTGTTGTCTTCGTTTCCCTAATTTCAGTGAAATTGCAATCTTGCCGAGAAAAAAAGAAAAAAAAAAAATCTAAGCATACTAACTCCTAGACAACTTCAACTGAATGGTCATTTCATTAAGCCATTTTACATCATAGATTTAACCACTTCCCAGGTACAATTAGGCTATTTTTTTATTTTTTATTTTACATCAAGTCGAAGCTCAAGAATAAGATAACATTTTGAGAAAATAGGACTAGGTAAAACAAGCACAATGGACAAGAGAAAAATGGATGAGCAACTCACTCGTAGCGCTGTCGTCTCAGCAACTTCCAAAGCAGCATCACCAGCATTGGCGAACCGATTAACCCAAGCTGTGAAATCCATATCATTATTAGAAGGTTATATATATGACAGACAACAAATAATAGTTAGCTATAGATATAGCCACCATTTATATTCACTCAAATAATCTAACCTTGTAATTTCAAGATTGATCAATTTGGAGAATATAATAGAACAGAAGTACAGGTCACCAAAATGCAGATATCAGATCGCTGCAGGATTTAGACCATCTAAACACATCAAATTGCCACTGGATTTGGATAATCTATACATGCATTTTTTTTTTTAATGTCGGTTATTCCACATTGTTTTTGGCAAAAGAGGCGAGATCCACAAAAAACCACAGACATCTTTCTATCACAAGATTTGAGAGATTCTTGAATCAATGGACCATTCAAAAATTGGATGAGTGAATAGACAACCATCAACACTGGATTTCTTTTATCCACATTGCAGCTGATTTAAATTGATTGAAATGGAATCTAAGTCATCTCTTTGTATTGTTTAACCATGTAATTATGAAAACCAAAGAGCAACATGCCCTTTCTAATGCAAGTATGCAATGACAGCTTTTTACATCACACTTGGTTGATATTGCCATTGCATTATAAACATAGGAAAGTGAACCCTGCTAGCCTGCTAGGATTCAGATTGGACATAGATCGGATTGCATGAAGTAGTTCAAATCCACTGCGCAAATGCCTATTGCAATAGTGACTTAAACAAAGGAAACCATATAGCTTTAATATGCACAGTAGCATCAATGTAGATGTTCAAACAAGATGGAGTCATTAATTTTTATCAACAATATAAATATTGAAAGAACCAAAGATCAAATGTAACCTGGAAGTTTTGGCACACCGAGTCTTTCACAGAAGTCATTGCAAAAATGATTGCAATTTTTTGATAACAGGTCATATGAGTCCCCTGGCCACTCTCTGCTAAGTTCCCTCAAAATCTGATTAACCTTGTAGTTTGTAAAGTTTGTCTCTCCAAGGACAATGGATTCACGATAGGTATACAATGGATTTTTGCCAGGAGGACAACAAAACACTCCAGAGCCCACTTCACAGAATCCAAATGACCACTCCTCATCTCCGTACACCTGCCACAATTAATTGCAGAATCAGCCTGATGAACAAAACACTAAGCTGGATGTGCATAGGTATGTACGTCAGAAATGGACATGGAATAAGGTATCAATTTCAGCACGCCTCAAAAATTAGGGTTTGCAGGTATAAAAGTATTTTACTAAAATAAACAAACACACTATAACTAGAAAAGTAAAATAAACTAAAAATCAGCCCCAAAAAATAAATAGACAACTCCTGCACAGGATCAAATCCAATCAGTGTGAACATGTGAGCAAGATATTATTTGCGCGTACTCGTACTCAAAGGACCTGTGAAACATAATCTAGAAGGTTATTAAAAAAGAAAAAACCTTTGAAGTGTGCCGCTCATCTTTTATGCTGACACTACCAATCAGCATAGTGTTTGAAGCTGGAAAAATGAAAGTTCAAGAACCAAGACTAAGAAATGAAAGAAAAACAACTTGTAAAAAGTGGGAGGCAAAAAAAAGGCCGAAACCATAAAGTTTGAAGCAGAAGAATTTAAAAAAAAAAAAAAAAAACACATTTATGAACCAGATACCTTATCTCCTATTGTCTTATCTACGGGTAATAATAGCGCTTCCCTTTGCATATACATATATTTTCCTCCTTCATGTTTTCTAAGTTGGTTGCACACATACATTTGTGTAACAAGATCCCTTTGCATATACATATATTTTCCTGCTTCATGTTTTCTAAGTTGGTCACACACATACATTTGTGTAATAAGACGATTATGCAGTAGAAAGGAAAATTGTTCTGATTTTCAATACAGCTCACTCTTCCTTCGTTTTGGTGCGGCCACTTTAACTTGCTGAAAAAGGGACAAAAATGAATTAATTTTACTCAATAGAGAGGAATTGACTTTCCCATTGGGTGGTGGGAATGCAAGAATCCACTCTCCGCATAAACAAAAAGCCTCTCATTACAAAAACACATCCCAAAAGAATTCATCCACTTCTACAATAAGCAAGTAAGGTCTAAGCCTTCAACATTATAAAGAAGGAGGCAAGGATTACAGCATAAAGAAGCAAAAACAAAAGCAAGACAAAACCAGTTCCTTTTTTTACTGTAAATCCAAAGTGATACTCAGCTCTGCACAATTCAGTTCCTTTCCTTTCATTCAACCTAATTTGTAGTTTGCTGCAATCTCGTCAATCGCATTTCCAAACAATACTTTCATCAACTGTACAATGCCAGATACTACTGATGCTGATGCCGAATCTCCAAATCATCAAACCCTAAATGCAGATCTCACATCCACCACACCGATAAAAAAGCTAATTGATCGCGAATCATCATGATCGACAGAGGGATACGAGAGATAAGAAACTCTGTAAGAGATCCGACTCATCCTTTGATGATAACGAGATCCAACGTGAACATAAAACCCTAGATATCGTCTTCGATGCAAGATCAAGATAAAACGCATATAAAGAAAGAAAAGCGGAGGAATTGGAGAGAAAGAGAGACCTGGATGGCGCTGTGGAAGATGCCTCCCAATCCGATGGCATCCTTGAAGATCCTGTTGATCTGGACGATGGTGCTGTTCGTCTTTTCGGAGGCGCTGTTCGTCACGTCGTACACGTGGATGATCACCTCCTTCATCTTCCTCCTCCTCCTTCTCCTCCTTCTCTGTTTGCTCACTTCATTTGATTGGATACAATCTCATCAGATCTTCGTCTTCGTCTTCGTCTTCTTCTTCTTCTGCTGATGCTGCGGAAGAGACGGCACGGAGGCGTAGGAGATCGGAAACTCCAACGTGACGGTATCAGACCGTTCTTTCGTAAGCTTTGTTTTGAGATAATTTCAGAAGAGTTCCCAGCAGTCCCTTATAGTATTGGTAATCATTTTTTAGTCCCTAACTTTATGGTTTTTATTAATAAAGTAGCCTATTTTGGTTGAACTACATTCAATGAGTGTATTTATAAATACCCTCCATGTTGAGAAATATTCAATTATTTTTATTCTTTGAATGGGCTAATTAGAAGCTAATTCTAAAAAACTCCAAAAGCGCCCCCCTCTCCACCCAAAATCCTACTCCAGTCCAACGTTGTAATTCAAGGTTCGTGTTAATCTTTTTTATTTTTATAATTTGAGTCTGACAAGTTTTATTTGATGAATGAATAAGTTCATTGATTTTAGTATTAAGCTATTTTCTTACTATTTGACCGAACCAATATTGATACATTAATTGGGTTGGGATTGCAGCTTTAGCTTAATCTAAAACTTAGAAGGGTCAACTTGTTCCTTAGTAACAAGTTAAGGGATTAAGTTGACCCAAGTTATGTTCAAGTTAGGCATGTGGATCATAAATGTAACTAGTGAAGCTGGGTCCGGATAGAGCATTGAGTAAAATTGAACCCAACCCATTTATTATTTGGGCAATATATAAAGATTGACCCACCGAAGACCTGAATTATCTGGGGTATTTGGATTGAGTTTGCGGTCAAATATATTAGAGGAGTGTACACGTTAAGCTTAGCCTTGATTTGAATTGGTCAGTTCACATAGACCTTCATCTCAAGCAGGTCAAGCTGATCCATTTTTCTTACTTAACTTGGGTGAAGGCCTATTAACCCAATCAAGCCAACATCCAATTAACTCGCCATATGGCCCAAATGACTAATCAAGGAAAATAGAAGCATGTACGTTAATTATAAATAAACACCAACAAGATAGTTGTATAGAATTCTAACCCACTTAACTATAGGTTAGATTTACGTGACCGCGAGCAAACCACATACATGAGTTGGATGCTGGTCAAATTAATAGGCCCGACCAAACTACGCCACGACGCCACCATATGCAACCCCCGATATTAGAAATCATGATTTTAAGAGAGAGAAAAAATGATTGAGCCTTTTGTTTGTGATAAGTATTTATGTCATTTGTTAAATGTATTCAGTTTAAAATAACTATCATCATCATTAAAGCCTTGTTGCAACTATATTTTAATAAATTACAGAAGTGAGAAAAATAAAAAATAATCAACAATGTTATTTGGACTTTTGAATAATTAGGCTAAAAGAAGGGACTATAAAATAAATTTTCTTAATTGAAAACCCCTCCACAATAGAATTTTTTGTCTTTGCAAATTCAATCTTCCACCCCACCACACAAAATCCATATCATTTCTAAATAAAAGTATCTACTAAGGTGTAGCCATTTTCATAAATCATTCAAGTAAAAATTTCGGCCGTAACCATGTTCTAGTCTCCATAAAACTATAGAAAACAATGTCTTTAGTTCAGTTATTTCACTCTTACAAAACTTACTAAGCTCTCCAAAAAAATCATTGATCTATTATCATCAGAATAAATATATAAAAAAGAGATGGAAAGAAATAGTGATACACTAAAATACACTTTGGGAGCCCCTTGTTGCTATGAGGATGAGCATCAAGAAGGAGGTTGAAAATAAACCTCCCTGTTTGCATGAACAGAGGAATGAAGTAAAACAAAAAATCAATCAAGCATGAGGAAAGGAGATGGGGTTGAGAGTAAATGCATTATAAAGGCAGTCCCACCTGTCGAACCCATGACATCCAGGACACAATGGAGCAACCGTTGCGCCAAGAGGCCACAGTAAATGTTCAACGTGGTAAAAACTTAATCCATGTTGGGTTATCGCACCTGGGGGAGTAAACTAAACAGAACAAAAAGGCAAAATGGAGCAGAACTTTGATGTCACATCTATAATTATACTTTACTTTACTTTTATACACGTTAAAAAAGGTTGAAGTTGAGTTGTCACATAGATGGCTCTACTTTACCCTTTCTCGTGGGGGGCCATTTTTCAGTTTCCATGTCTTTTATTCCCGGGGAAATGTTCCTGTGGCGCTTCAGTGGTCCGCGGGTCACGGAGTCCTTAACCTTTGGGAGTCTGGGACCTGCCCACGCGCATTCCATGAGCAAGTCCCATCACGCGGGAAGGACGTCGTCCCTCGAGTCCGGATTCGGATTCTCACAGGTTTGACTGGTTGACCTAGGTCTGAGACATGAATTTGCAAGGCTCTAGTTTCTCAATTTCGAAAATGTAAACACTCAAATAAATGTTTTTAGACGATTTTACGAAAAAATTCTCAGAGGTTGGCTGTTGCATGAAATAGCTCTCCATAAGTCAAGATAGCACAAATGAGGCCCGTCAGGCTCTGTTTGGTTTTTTTTTTTTAAATGAGGGAGTGACGCTAGCGTCGCTACATCTTGACTTACGTCTTTCTTCTGAAAATCTATCACAAAGAAAAAAATTACTTTTCCTCTTCTTCGTCTTCGTCTTCATCTTCATCTTCATCTCCCTATAATATGACCATCACCTGCTAACAAGAAAATGCAAGAAAAGAATAAAGAGGGAGTTTCTAGAGACTCCTCTTCTTACAATCTCTCAACAATTTCAGATCATAGTCTAACCTTGACATCGTCACAGCGAGAAGACACATCTCCTTTTTTAGAACAATTGTGAATTTTCCACAGCTTCATCACCGCCCATACCTTTTGATGCTTTTGATTGCTAACCTCAGCGAAAAATCGTCAAAGGTGCACATGCTTTTGGCCCTGCTCGATAAGCAATGGGTCTGGCACTGCCATTGCTTGAATCTTGTAAAAGAGAAAAATCAAAAGAAAATTACCCATCTCTTCTTTTGAATTTTTTGAGAACCCAACAACTTAAATATGAAATATCGACAGTACTAAGTGTCAAGATTCTCTAAGCTTATAGAGAAACCAACCATCTTCGACAATGAGAGCAAAGATTATACTTTGACCAAATTGCATGGAGGTTTGTGCCTTACATGCCCATCATAGCCTTTCAATCTCGAACCCCTTTCCGATGTAAATGATACAAGTTTTAACGACAAGGATCTCTTTCAAGTAATCTCCAAATACCAATCATCTACCATGGCTGGAGCTCCGAAGACAAAGCTCCGGCCATGGAAGAGGCCAGCAGCTCGTAAGAGGTGCCATGACAAGCAATGCTAGTGCCGCTTTCATAAAAGGCGAATGACGCTAGTGTCGTTCCTCTCAATATTCTAAAAACAAACTGCGAGACACTCTTTTGTACTACCCGAGCTATGGGGAACTTTTTCATGCAACAGCTATGTTTTGGGAATTTTTTGTAAAATTCTCATGTTTTTATCATAAAAAAATACCCAGTAGAAAAAATGAAAAGAAAATAGACTCAAATAAATGCCTCCTTTATTTTCAGTTCGTAATAAATTTAACAGAAAAAAGTTGGACCTATTGGTAGATTCAACAACAATTCAACATAAAATCTTGAGTTTTTTTTTATAATATTTATTCACATATTTTATAAATCACCAATTGTAAGGTGGATTTATATTAAAGTGAATCTTGACTAGCGCTCATGCAAGAGGCGTACATTTATTATGAAAGATTTGTTATTATTCATAAAATTTTCTCAATCAAAGAGCTTCATGGATCTTTCATAAGTCATAGCCTAGGGATTGTTTGGTTGACAACATCTCATATGGAAATTTTCCTTATTGGGAATTCTAGACACAAATGCAAGGGTTGTCTTTAGAAATTCCAAATTCTCCTTTTGATTTAGTTTGAAGGATGAGAATTTTTTATTATTCATAAAATTGTCTCCCTAATCATCTCATCTTGATTAAAAATCGAGTCAAATATAGGAAAAACTCGACCAAGTTACCTAATTTTAATAAGTTGCTTGCAGTCTAAATCATATTTGATAAGTAAATCTATTTTTAAATAATTAACATTTATTTTAAGTAACTATGCACAATGTTTAGATTTGACAGCATAAAAATGATGATTATAATGTAATTTGAAACTTATATCCAATCTTTTACACTTGACATTTAAACTAACAAATTATGTAGCATGCAACATTTTCTCTTTTATTTTCCTAATTATGATGTTTTTCATATATGAAATTTATTAATTTGATTCGATTATCATAAATGCATGTAAATACATATATATTTTTATATTTTATGGCGGACGGGATTTTCATTTGGGTGGGCCCATTGTGGGCTCCACTCCTACAACTTGCGATGGGGAGGGAAGCGTGTGGGAGATCACTCTCGGGATCCGGACTCGATACTTTGCTTCTTGTTTTTATAGCTGGGGTTTTCTACATCTCACTCCAAAAGTCTAATCTCGCGCGCTCGTTTCTAATGATATTATAATTTCACTGCTCCCTCCCTCGGTCTATCTTTGTTTTTGTATAGAGATCAGGATTGGAATTCAATTCGAAGCTCTAATAAATTCCACTTCTTCTCCTTCCCTCAATCGACACGAAGACGGAGACAGTTCCAGACCCTAATTTCTCATCAGGTATGTTCCCTTTCTTCTTTTCAATCTTTATCTCCGAATCCTCAATCAAACACCTGCAATCGTCTTCTCTCTGTCGTTCCTTTTTTTTAATTGAAAACGCACTGTATCGTCCTGTTCTTTCTAATTCAATCCGCTAATCGTTATTGTCTTCACACACACACACACACACGCACAAAGAGAGATAGAAAGAAGTTTAGGGTTTTGGCCGTGATTAGGGTTTCTATTAGGTTATGGTTGTTTTGGAGGATTAGGGTTAGGGTTTTGTGGGACTTGCAAAATCTCCTTCTCTGGGTTTTTCTTTGCATCGTGTTAATTTAACTTAGAATGTTAATTTAATTGAGTATGCTAATTTCATGAAACGACTGGGAATAATTAGGATTTTTGGGAGATTTTGTTTTCAACGCGCGGGGATGGGAAATTACAGATTGGATGGAAGTTCTGGCAAGTGCTTACAATTTTGCTCTGTTGATGTGGTCCAGTTGGTACCGTTCGGGATTGCATCGGCTGTAAGATGAGATATTCCTTCATACCTGAGAGGGTGTGGGTTTAGTGATATTCAACAGGTTTTTTTGTTGTGAAATCAGAATTATATTGAGTATAAGAGTTGGGATTTTCGAATTCGGTTTGGTAATGGGTTTGAGATTACTTACAAGAAAAAAGGGTTTGGCTTTGAGTTGCTCTTAAGTCATTTGATCTCTATGGATAACATTGGGTGTGCCCAAGAGCGCTCACTGATTCCGAGGGCGAAGAAAAAGAAGAAGGCGAAGAATGAGCTAGATCCCCTCAAACAGGCTGAGAGGAAAAGGAGGCGCCTTGAGAAAGCGCTTGCAACTTCTGCTGCAATTCGGTCCGAGCTGGAGGAGAAGAAGCAGAGGAAGAAAGAACAGCAGCAACTCGATGAAGAGGGAGCGGCAATTGCTGAGGCAGTGGCTCTGCATGCTCTATGTGAGGATTCGGATGATTCATGCCAAATTGTGTTGAACAATCATAGTATGGACTTGGACTCTTTGCAGGAACAGGATAGCAATGTTGGCTTATTCATAGGAGGATGGAAGGCGAGCATGCCTCGCTCAGGCGTTGGGAAGTACTCCATTAAAGGGCATGGATGGGTTTCTGATGCTTATGGATCTGGTTGCAACTGTACTGACAGGGGAATCAGGTGGTCTTTTGCGTCCAAAATTGTTGACCAAGGTCTACCAGCACTATGTGTCAAAGGGAAAGGTGAAGCGGCAGAAACATCACCGGGGCTTATAGCTGCACAGGCTGTTTCATCACTGCAAATAAGGGAAGATGCACATTGTAATGCTTTCACTGGTAAAGAGACCTCAACCAAAATCACTGGTAGCTGCTTGGGTAGGAATGCCAATCTCTATGAGGTTTGATCATACTTCATATAGATGTATCTATCTATATGATATATATCACAGTACATATGTGTTCAGTTTTTCTTTACTCATGATTAAGTCGAGCTTCACTAACATGTGCTTGCACATTGCTTTCATTATAATATTTTTTAACAATAGCTTGCCATCTTTCTATGGATCTATTCCCATCATTGTATGGGTTGAATAATATTGTAATGGCGGTTGATTTTCCAATGATGAGAACTCTCTCTCTCTCTCTCTCAATTGGGCAAATTCCCTTTCTCATAGCGTGACAAAGCAAGTGAAAGTGAATGGGTTGTTTTTCCACCATTACCATCAACAATACCAAAACTCTCAATCAGGTACTGAATTCCTATTCTCTTTATTGGGAAGTTTTTCCCAAGAGTTCTTAAAAAAAATTCAAAATTTGAGATGTTTTCAAACATGGAAAGTTTCTAGTTGGAGTGAGCAACATAAGGGTGTGGGTATTATTGGTCTGGACCGAACTTGAACCTGCCCTAGTGGAATCTGAGCCCGGCCTGGATTGTAAATTCTTAACCGAGTGTAATTCCTGATTTTAACTCTCCACAATGAAACCAACCTGCCACAATGAAACCTGAGTGTGGCCAACTTGTAAATTCCTCAACAGTGTGTAATTCAGCTTAGTGCATGCACTTTCTATTACACAATATAGGCACTAATTTTATGTAAGTATCTGTATGGTACTTCAGTTGAATTTGGTTACCTGATGCATAAACCAGTGCCAACGCAAAATCTAGGCCTGGGAACAACCCATGCCCAAACAAACCCAGCCCTAATTCCACTTTTGGTAGAATAATGTCATGTGAATTTGGTCTGGTCCATGTTGCAGCCGCACCTAAGTCCCATTATAGGAACCATTGTCACATATCTTGTCCTCGGCAATTTCTGGTCATTTAGAACTTGAGAAATCTTCACAATATTGGTGTTTTTTTGGGGATATAATAGGAAAAATATTGCGGATAATAACATTTTTGAAGACAGAAATATAAGTTAAAATGTACAAATTGCCTCAACAGAAATATAAGTTTAAAGGACACGGTATTTTAGGCAAAGCTGCATGGACGTTGGGATTCTCAATGTAATGATATTTTTAAAGGCCGTAATATCAGATTTATCTTCACAATTCTTATAGAAAATTTTCATTGCACAGTAACATAGTGGCCATATTGGTTGCATTGATAGTAAGACTTCAATGCTGCAGATCTGTGTGCTATTCCATTTCACAGTTCGTGTTGCTAGAGGTGATGCTTTGTAGTTTCTTGACATGAAATCACCAAAGCACACTGAAGTGGGAAAGCAGTGGGATAAATAAGAATTCATCTTAGTATCAAGCCTTTCCAAGGTAAAGAAAATGAAGTAGCCTCCTTTTTTATGTGCTTCCCTGGTAGCAATGCTCTCTCTCCCTGGGCCTTCATCAATCCCTGGGCATGTGTGTAATACTAGGGTGCGAATAGAACACCATTTAACCATGAGTGTGTTGGCAGCAACACTCTACTTTTGAGGTGGAAGACTTGCTGCATGTTCAAACCGGCTCCCCCTTCCCCTTCTACCTTTGCGATGCACTCAAAAGCATGCACCCACACACACACCACATCTCTAAGTATCTGAGCAACAGCCGAGAACACTCTGAAGCCAAAAGCCCATTTGTTTTCACTGGGACTTTCGCCAGGGGGGGGGGGGGGGGGGGGGGTGCCGCGGGGTTTATTCAATATTGGCACAGACCCAGCCTGCGACAGCTCCAGTTTTGCGGCTTTTGCCTTATGTCGCGGTAGTATTTAGAGTCTTGGTTTAACCAAGCATCTTTTGCATAATACTAATGGATTTCATTTGCAGAAGCTGGTTCATGGCCCAGGTTCCCTCGTGTACGAGCATGGGCATCCATGAAAGTTGTTATGGCAGCTTGTATTGTTACTGCTAAACGTCACATGATTTTGATAAAAACCTGGACCCATTCGCTTTAACTTTTAAGCTTGTAATATATCAAATGGGACCCACCTTTTTTTTTTCGTAACTAATTGGACCCACTTAACTGTTTGATCAAGATCAGATAGGATTTCCATGGTATCTGTGACCTATGATACAGATGTTTAAGGAAAAACTATGGTCCCATGCCCGTAAGCCATATTTGCAGACTGGTGAAATCCATTCTAAAACCATGGTCTCGGGAGTTGTTAGGAAGCACAAGGGCTGAACATCTCTGATGGAGACGTGGGGAAAATTGCAGAGTTTTCAGGATTTCAGTTTTGTAGAGTTAATACTAAGAACTTCTAAAACAAAAGAAGCCCACCCTCCTATCACAGGAGATGTCTGGGTGACAAACAGAAACAAAAAAGAAGTTGCATTTTTCTTTCCAGGATACAACTCAACTGGTAAGGACTCATAAAAAAAAGAAAATAACTCAACTGGTAAGGGATGTCAAGGTCCATCAGAGAGCTGCAGGGTAGTTCGGTTCAAGCCCCTGTTGGAAAGGGAGGTTGAATGGCGCCATAAGAAAAAGTAAGCTAAATAGGAAAGCTCCAGAAAGGTAAAATTTATATACATAAAACTTGTTCTTAAAACGAAAAAAACCAAAATAACGGGACTATAGAAGCATTTGTCAACTTTTAAGGGATTCTTTAACATCTTTCTAAGGCAGCAGCAGAACAACTTCTTTCCAAGGGATTGGAATTCCTCCTTTATCCTTTCCTCTATTCTTTGGCACTGTCTCTGTTCTCACCGTCTTCTTTAAAAGACAATCAAATGGCTATTCTTTCAAGTTTCAAAGTCCCTTGTTTCTGTTCAACCATGGCCGCTTCTCTGCCATTTTCAGCCTTGAGTCTTCCAACCACCAAAAAATTTCGTTACAGCCTGATTACTACAACAGCACGTGCAGAACTCCCCCTCAGTACCTCGTCCACCAAGAGTAGGCCTTGGTCTGAACACAAGGAACACAAGGGAACTCTTTGTCCAAGCATTCACTCAAAGAAAAACCTGAGGAAACTGTGTTGCAATAAACAGCCAGTCGAGTTAGGTAGTTCCGAAACAGAAACAGATTCTGATCTGTTTCACGCGTCTAATATAGTTGAGCAGTTATACTCATCGATCAATGATAAGAAATTGGACAAGATACATGAGCTTATAGCAGAAAAGTGTTTCTTCGAAGAACTGTCATTTCCAAACCCGTTCCAAAAGAAAGAGGTTAGCCTCTAATTGTACTACTCCAATTTTCTCTCTTTATATTGAATTGGTGGACATGATAGTAACTAAGGATTCAAAAACAGTAATCCTTGTTCAATAACTGAATGAAAGATAGATTCAGTTTAGTCATTGTAACGTATGTATCTAATACCTGCATTTACAATTGTAGGAAGTGATATATTTCTTCAAGGAGTTGGCCGTAGCCATGGGTAAGGACGTGAAGTTCAAACCCGAGATGATCTATAAAGGAGGTGAACATGCAGCGGGTGTAACATGGCACTTGGGTATTATCATACACTTTGGTTTTCATTGGTAGGTTAGCCTACTTTGACGGGAGAGGGCTGCAGCTTATTTTGTATTCCTCATTTTGCAGAATGGAAGGGAAAAGAGATACCCTTCACAAAAGGCTGCAGCTTCTATGAATGCAAAAACGAGGGGGAGAGGCTAGTCATCACGTAGTAACCAATCATTCCCAATCTTGATTAGTCTGTTTTGTATTCAAGGGGATTTTGGATTAATACAATGGGAAAGGAGGGAGAAGGAAACAAAATTTTCCAAGTTCAATGCTTTGGTGTTCCATGAGAAAAAGACTCCGATTCATGGAGAACGTCTATTCCAAACGTAGTAGCACCAAACATGGAACTTTTAGTGTGGCATAAAATCATTCCACTTTCCACGCCTACTTTTAAAAAAAGAAAAAAATAAAAAATAAAAAAGTGGGTGCACAGACATATCCTAAATGTTCCCAATTCCAAACTTCTTGTTGAGTATTAGTAACAAATTGGGCTATGCGCAGGAGGGCTCGCATTGTGATTGAAGCACCGCTTAAACCAGGGGTACTTGTACTGGTAAATCCACCCTTCTCCTTTCTCAACCTCTCAAAAGCACACAAACCAGATTTCTCTAGATATCCAGCTGATTTGTCAATACTGAAAATCATAAACTAGAGCTGATGATTGCATATAATTTGCTAATATAAATGATGATGATATTATCATTGATATCAGCATCTGTCAAAACGGTAAGAGCGATGCAATACACGTGGGACTTTTCTTTCTGGTTTTTTCTATGGAGTGGATTTTTATTATAGAATCTTTAGGTTCAAACAGAAGTTGATGGAAGTTTGCTGGACTTACAAAATGCACTCCACTTCAAGTAAAATTGAGAAAGTCAATCTAGGTCAGAAAATCGAAAAAAGTTTCCAGCCCACCTGCTTCCTGTTTTTAACAAACACCAAACCCCCTCCCCCTCCCACCTCCCACCCAAACTAGTCGAATTGTTTCTTCTTGTTAAAATATCTGCTAACATGTGCTTTGCATTCGAGTATCTCAGAAACTGTTGAGGACGATTACTTACCTGTTCGACCAGTTCCCTCAATTAACTGAGCGTATGTCTCTTTACATCTAACTGCTCATTATCATATGTGAAATCTTGTTGACATCAGTGGTGCTTACCTTTATCTACTGCAGGATTTCTAGTTCATCATCGTATGATCTTTAATATGCTATCAAGAATTTACAAGATGTTCATCGAGCCTATAATCCAACCAATTTGGTCATATTACACGCATCTTTGGAGATTTACAACACTGCTGCTTAGCTGCTTAGTCAAGATAATACAGCCAATTATAAATTTGTTTATTAGATGACGCAGTTCAAAGGTATCTTTTTACATTATGCAACAAACACTATGAAAGCAGTTATTTCATCATATGGGATGAGTAGAATCCAGTACCGATCAGCTGTCTTTGTCACCGCCAGATCCCATTTCCAGCAATGAGAGAGCAAGCAAAGGTCCAAGAAAGGGTGGCAATGGCGGCTTGTTGAATGCAACAATTGGTTCAGTCTTGCCATCCGCACTTGACCCATCGCCAAGATTGCCGTCTTCCTGCTTCTTTGGGACTGAAGTTGTCATCACTCCTGCTTTAGAATACACTAGTTAAATAAAAGACATTTTTAAGAACAAATGCTTCATAACACTGTATGGTCTCAGTGTGATCTGAATATTTTAACCATAAGTGTACATCCAAATATCCAGTCTGCTATGTATTTGGGGTGGTGTGGAATTGGAAAGCACATTAGATTGGCTAGTGACTTTCTTCCTTCTTTGGAACCAACTACAAAAGAATATTTGGTGCAAAAAGATTGGAACATCGGGCCACATTTGTGCGGCAGTGTTAACCACATTTGTGCGGCAGTGTTAACGCAAAAGAGTGTAGAAAATTTGGCTACTCTTCAGAGGCAACAAATTTCCACTGTGAGAAGAGCAAAAATGAGCCAAATTCTTTGCGATTCTGCAGAAAAGCTTTTCCGCTGGGAAAACTTAGCTCATTTTTGCACTTTTCCTCATGGAAAACCAGCCGCACCAAATGTATAAACAAGTTTTGTAGTGGGAAAGCTGCTAGATTTTCCTTGTCTTTTCTGTAGAAACATGGTTGCACCATAGTTGAGAAATTCATTTCAAAACCTGTTTCAGTTTGGAGGTCAAACCGATGTTTTGACCGATTTGGAATTTCAGCGAAATACTCTAGAGTTCCATTTCGGAAAAATATAAAAATTAGAAATATATAGAAAAATATAAGATTAATGTAAAATTTTAAAAATATGATTTGATACATTTAGTTTATTCTACTAAATCAACTCATAATATGGCATGTAGATATAAACAATTAAACGTAACAAATGAATGTCCTCATTATAGGCCATAATAAATTCAACAACCAAAAAAAGTTTAAAACTTCAAATATTCACCACAACCATAGACTTTAGAGTTTACCAAAATGGATAGAGATACACAGAAATTTGGGACAAAGGTTGTGAAGGGGTGTTTTAGTTTCGTTTGTATGGATGAAATGAAAAAATTTCAGGAATTTCACCCTAAACGAAATGAATTTCACAAGTAAGGGTAGCACAAACATGCCCTAATATGATTTGTCTCCAAACCACCCCAAATGCATAAGCCACAGATTCATCCATAACATTTAAACCAATTTCCAGTTGTCCTTAAATCTGAAAGCATCCTCAGCGAATGGTTTGCCGATTACCCATAGCTCCTTTGTTGCGATAGTTTTTCTTAAGAATGTTCTTAACAGGCAACATGGTTGCTCCACGCATAACTGTTCAAGCTGTTTTCTTCCCTTGAAACGTTAACTTCAGAAAAGAAATGAAATCCTGCGTTCAGAGAGATACAAGCAGTCAATGCTAATAGGCTAGACGGCATCATTAATAACTGAGGATGCTTTAGCACATGTTACTTTAGTAAGGGCAAGGCTACTGACTTGTATTTACTGCATAAATTGAAGACCATAAACAAGCCAACATGCCAATAACACCAAAACATTTTTTTGAATAGTAATCAATTTAGAGAGACTAATACGAGATGGTTTGGACATGTCCAATGTAGGCCAATAATGGTTTCGGTGAGGAAAAATTTCTCTCTGTAGGTTGATGGCTCCTCATGGAAAAGGAGTGAGCCGAAGAGAACATGATGGAAGTAGTAAGGATAGATTTGAATAGGTAAAATTAGGGGTATACACGGATCGGATTGGTGCAGATTGGGCCAAATCCGTCAACCCAATCCGCACCAATCCGTTGCCTACGGATAGACGAATTTGTAATCCGTCACCAATCTGTTACTGTTTAAATCTGATCCGATCTGATTCGATCCGATCCATGGAGGAACAGATTGGATCGGATGAATCTGTTCAATCCGTTCCTGTACATTACATGGAAAAAGAAAGAAAAAAAAAAAACCTATGAATTTTGAAGCCATTGAATTAAAGGGGCATGAGTTAAGAGTTGTATACCTATTCTATTCATAAGGTTAGTGACTCCTTACATTTTTTTATTTTATTTTATATATATTATTTATATTTAATGACAACGGATCGGATCGGATTGAATCCGAGGATTAAGGGTGAAATCCGCCACCGATCCGTTGCTAACGGATTACATAATTTCCAATTCATCACCAATCCGTTGGCCTTCGGATCGGATCAAAATCCATGGATTGGATCGGATTGACGGATTTTTTGTACACCCCTAGGTAATATCTTGGAGGATTTGGCCAAGGATAGACTAGAATGGAGAAACATAATCATTAGCTGACCCCAACATATTTGGGCTAAGGCGTTGATCATGATGAATGGTAATGATTTTATTAAAAGAGTTATACACTATGAGCAAGGGAGAGGTCCAACCAAAATTGGGTCTACAGGCTCCTATTTACAGAAAGAGCAGGCTTAAGCCTAGAAGGAACACAAAAGAGAACCATGGTATCCATTTCTTGAAGTTTTCACACAAGTGTAACTACAAAGCTCCAAGTTAGCTTTCACACAGATTGGCACTTCAATGCTTCACACTGGATGCCATTTACAAATTACGATACATGAAAATGAATATCATAAATAAGAGAGAGAGAGAGAGAGAGAGAGAGAGAGAGAGAGAGAGAGAGAGAGAGAGAGAGAGAGAGAGAGAGAGAGAGAGAGAGAGAGAGAGAGAGAGAGAGAGAAGGATTCCATGCATGAGAGTGGGATTACCAAAATGAACTCTATGCTATTACATAGGTTTACCAAAATGAACTCTATGCCATTACAAAGGTGAAAGATGAAGATTGCTTTGCTTGATTGCAAAGGGATTGCAGTGGGCCTTGGACTCGAACCAAAACCATAGAGGAAAACACTTGAAGTTCCAAACCACGAGATAATGTGATTGAAACAACAATTAAAAGCATAACCAAGTAAAACCTTAGGTGTTAAACAGTCTGCTATCAGCTATGATTCCACGCCTAATGTCTATCATGATTCCAGAAGCAACCCAAGACATCAATGGGTTATCTGAAAAAACAAAGATCTTACATGGCCATGAAGAGAAACAATAGCCAAATTAGATATGCCTCCTTATTATCCCACTTGATATTCATAGATGGTGCCTACATCGGCAACCGGTCCATATATAACAAAGTTCCCTACATAAAAATGAACGAGTATACTGCAGACACACTATTGCAATCAACTGCAGCAGTAATCTAGGTGTGGCCCAGTGCTTAAAACAAAACAGCTCAAACCACAGCAAAAGATCACTAGATTTCCTTCCATATTTAGGTAATAGATGGGATGTAGAACTTCTAATCATCTCATGACTAATGAATTTTCTATTAAAATAGTGATGCCAATAGGCCCCACTAAAGACAACTCTTACCCATGAGAACTTAGAAACTAAAAGTAGTAAAACAAATACATACATAATAAATAAATAAACATGCATCCTCACGCATATGATGTCCCATGCATGGATCACATGGACCATGTGCTAATGATGGCCCCCTCAAAGAGTCTTCATTAGGCTTGACCATGCCCTCCTCTAGGGTCTTAGAACGAACAACCCTCACTATGTATCCATCTACCAACAAAAGGATTTGATTGTAGCCATTCATGTCCTCATCATTCTTTCAGGTTGGTCAAGCCATCCACATTCACAGCTTTGTTTTTCATGCACCTGCACTTCTTCTTTCGTGCCCTTCAAACTTATCCCCTTAGGGAAATAACATCACTTGTAAACTTTTCATGCTTCATCTCCAACTATCTTGTATGCTTCTATTCAATCTCACTTCTAGATTTCCATGTAGCCAGGCACGTGGCCCGCATTTAGGGTCCAAAAGAGTTTAGAATCTTGTTTCTTTATTTATTTCTTTAATGAGTTGCCATTTGGTTAGTTTCCTAATTTCATCTGGAGTTTTTTATTTTAGAGTTTTATTTTCCTATATATATATATACACATCACTGTAGGACATTAGATGTGAGTTTTTCAGATAAATAGAATTTTCCTTTGCAGATTAAGGTTTTTCCTTCAAGGTTCATTCCTCACTGTAAGGGTCTCTTGGAGACATAATATCCGTGTTTCAGCACTTTACAAGGCTTCAGCCTAAACCTTTTCCTAGGTTTTGCATCAATTTGGTATCAGAGTCAAATTCTTGGATAACATCGTGCAACCAATAAAATGGAGGCAATGAATGCGTGAGTCGATCTTTCCCTTCCTCCATCAATTTTATTTTATTTTATTTATTTATTTCAAAATTTTCTTTAATTTTCATCTTCTGAAAAGCTCCCAAACCCAACCCTCAAAACCCCATCAAAACCATCAATTCGACGTTTCTCCACAAAAACCCCTAAGTTCGACCTCAAAGACTTTTCAAAACATAGGTTCTAAGGTTTTTTTGCAGAAACATTGACATTGTTCCATAGGTGTGGGAAGGACCTTAAGCCTTAAAGAGGTTTTACAGGAACATTGACTTTGCTCCATAGGGGATTGCGAAGGACCTTCATCTTGTTACACCAATAACTACTTGATGATAGCCATGGAGAATTTCACATCTTGAGAAATCTTTCTCTGTTATAGGTACAATCTGGGGTTTCTAGTTCCAATCCCTATAATTGGATTTCGGCACAACATGTCAAAATCTCCTCTCCTCCCATAAGAAGTTAACTAATTAGTAACTACTATGGTAAATATGAGATTCATGGCTGCCAAATTCTATAAATCCAAACATGACATTGCTTTTAGAAATAATATATCGATCATTCTCTAATGCCATAACTTGAAACAAACAAGATACATAACCAGTCCAGCTCTGTAACTTATGATCTAGCAGAACTACAACCCAAGGTGTTTTCAGAACCAAAGGGCCAAGGGACAGTGCAGCGTAGTGTAGTGCCCCAAATCGGTCATCATGTGCGATGCAGAGAAGGAAGCAAAGGGGCAATGACTTATATAACTGAGAAGAAATTACAACTTCTTGTTCATATCCATATTAAAGTGCAACAGACCATCTAGGCAGAGTTTGAGGTACACCCAAACAGGCCCTTGGTTGATTGCTTTTAAAAGAAATTCAACAACATCTATAACCATTTTTTCATCATCACCATCATCATCATCAGCAGCTGCAGAAGAAGAGTAAGAGGTTTTGGATTTCCGTACCGATTGGTGGACGGGAGGTCTTCAGTCTCCAGTCCTCTCTTCACCGCTTGCAACGATACGGGGTGTGCTTTTGGCTTCCTTCATTTTATATTTAATATAAGATATAGGATCGTTCGTTCGTTCGGTATGGTTCGTGAACCTTCTGGTTCCTTTTAGCTGGCGAGGACAAAAGGTGGTGGGTCCCAGGAAAAGGTAAGGTTTGCAATTTTCACAACTTCTCAGAGAGTATATTCTAGTTATTATTACACAGTCCCAATGAGTCCTGAACAGGGCTGGCCAAATCCTACCCCCTCAACATATACAGGCCTATACAACCAACCCACCAGACACCAAATGTAAACCTGACATTCTTTTGTTTTTATTTGAGAATGGGACAGTGAGAGGAGCAACATGGTTTAGTAGGTAGGATCATGGCTAGGCAATCAATCATTTACTATAAAAAAAAAAAAAAAAAATTTATTTGGTTTGATGGTATTGGTGAATCACATCTGAAAAAAATAATCTAAACTATGGGAATTTATTTTTTTGTACTTTCAGTCACATTGTGGTTGCGGAAAGATGTGACACGTTAAATTATACTCCTAACACTCATGTGTGAGCACCTCAGAAAATGTTTCATCCCTTGAGATCTCTTCCTCACTGTCCCCAAGCAGTTCCATGTTCTGCTTAAAAAAAGAAAGGCTCCTTAACCCGTGTGAGGCTACTGAAAGTATGACACCGCTGGAGCACTTCGCTACCATTGGAAGATGCATTTAGATCTGGATATTATACCTATTTATATTGGGGCTGGATGCAATTCATTTTGGGATGGCATGAAGCTGGAGTGTCCATTGGCCAGCTGAAACTTGTCCAACTACAAGTGCAGTCCATTTAATTATCAGGCCTCGATGTCAGGCTCAGGCTCAGGCTCAGGCCCAGCCTATTTGCAAATTCACATATGATCATGCACTAAATCTTGCAGGCAAGGTCAGGCCTTTAATCAAATATAAGCCCAGGTCCAGATAATTCAATAAATCGGCCACGAAGCACTGTCCAAATGAAGCACACATGCAAAAAATTTAAAGCCCAGATCCAACCCAAAGCTGCTACCCCTGTGTGGAAGTAACATGTAAGTTACTGCTTGCCTGCAGTCACCATGAATCTCAGTACCATAAACATTTATCAGTGTATATTTAGGTGGGATGACTATGGGTTAGGTCGGGCTGAGCACTATGGGCAGGCTCAGTCCAAAGCCATCCCATTTGTCAATTGGGCTTAAAATGTCAACACAACCCCGACCTGGAAGTTACGCAGGCTAGGTACACCCAAACCCTTAAGAAGTCAGGTTCAGGTTCTGGTGGCTGGTCACGGAGCAACTTGTAGGGTAGGGTCAAGGGGGTGTGCCGGATAATACTAATGGACTCACTCAAACCCAATCTACTTACCGGGTCAGAGATGTAAACCTGACCCCAACTTGAAAAGACAAAAAAGGGACAAAACGTAACCCTATATTACTAGGCAGGTTTGGAGGTGGGTCAGGTCAGTAATTGCCACCCCTCTCAAATAATGTGATCTTCCACTAAATGCCTGCATCAGAACAAATATTGAAACAAACCATCCATTTTGACAAAGAACCAGTGGGTCCATATTATGATGCAACTGTATCCATGCAAGAAGCAGAATGGGATGGGATGTTAAGTACACAGGAGGGAATAAGTTCTAAAGGTCTCCTTATTTTAAGTGCAGTAAGAAACCATAGTTAACAGCATCCAAGCTCTAGCCTCGAAGAAGAGAAATGTAAGCTCTGCTACATCGTATTTTCAGATTCACACAACTTATTTGAAAGCAAAATAAATAAGGGTTTCACTATTTTACATAACCAACTCTGCAAGGGCACTGTTTGGGTTTTGCAGCTTCACCTATTGCACTCATTTCATGGCTGAAGAACAAGAGCAATTTTCCCATGTCGTTCAATATCCTTCTACTTCTTCAATCAGTCTATCATATATGTAATAAAATTGCAACATATTTGCCATCAATGTGCAACACTTGAAGAAGGTCAACAGCGAAAAAATACAGAGATCCATCTCCTCTCACAACCACATCTGATATGCAATGCCCTACAAAAGACAAATTAAGATAAGAATGATTCCAAGAAGCACATACAGACATGGCAAACAGAGATGTACTCTTTTTTAGTAACAATAATATATAGACAAATATAGAAATTCCTTTTTAAATTTTATTTTTTGAATTGAAACGGTAATCTTGATTTTCTTTTTTAAAATCATATATCATGTAGTGATGCAAAAATCTAAGCCAATGCACATCAAGCATCTGGAACGCTTGACTATGAGACTTATCTCAAGACCTACATTCTAAAATATGCGCTGGGAGATTTTCATTATGACATGCCAGACCAGCACATGACAAGGATTTGGGACATTATTATTCTATTAAGCTCAGTTTCGTTTCTGGCAGTAAAAAAGTTCCCATACTAGTTTTGCTTCTGTTTTAGATATGGAAATGCAAAATACAGCAAGAAATGGGTGGTGGCAAATTCAGTGGCATGTAAGTCGAGGCAGTTTCAGTCATTCTAGAGAATATGGTACACGCTGAAGGGGAAAAGGATGGTACTTAGCTGGAGTGCTAAACTAGATACTGTGGGGGACTCTCAGAAATTGGAATGATGATACCTATGCTGACTGAAACACATGTCAGTGCCATCTTTTTTCCACCAATGTGAACCGATGAAGTGGCTAATGTGGTACTCTGGCAAAACTAAACTACTATACTGAAATTAGGGGTACAACAGACCCATAATAATTTTTGCAACAGATAGCACATACCAACAAAGTTTTCTAGTGTGCTGGATCAGGATTGAACTTCACAGATTCCCTCCAGATGAGCTCCTTGATATTTTCTTCAGTAAATGATGGCTGTTCAAAATCAAAGATGAAAGGTCTTGGGCAGATGGGCTCATCATTTACATCATGAAGAGACGACAAAAAGGGGTGGCAAAGTGCCTCGTCGACTGCAGATAAAAGAGCATTAGCTTGATGAGCTTAAACGAGAGAACTCTTACTGATCTAATGATGCAGATGTTACTTATACATTGGAGAGTTGATATACCTGTAATGCGCTTGCTTGGATCAAACACTAACATCTTCTCTAGCAGATCCACAACTAAAGGAGACTTATTGGGAAATTTCAAAGGAAATTGCTGCTTTGGGAACTGTGGAAGCTGTCTAACATATCTTCGGGCATTGTCGCTTCTAAGAAACCCAAGGCTAGAGTCATCAGGTGAACCTACAAGCTTTTCAAAGGGGGAAAAAGAAAAAACAGAAGGAAAAGATGTCAACATAAAAAATCAAACTCTAAAGTACACTCATCATTTGGCCAGTCCAAAAAAACTGTTTTTTTTTAACCAACTTTAACCAAGTCGCTGCATCCCTTGTTTTTGCTTTTCCATACTAACACATTTTGGTCAATCAGCACATTAGAAACATGTTGTTTAGGCCTCTCAAACATGGCTACAGCATCTATTAAAATGCCACTACCCATTTTGAAATCACAGTATTTATGACATTAAAATATATACAAATATTAATGGCTAAAAAATTGATGCCTACCAAAACTATTAAACTTGAGGGTCATGGATCACGGTTCACGGGGTTAGGGTAATCTAATGGAGTTGAGGGTTAAAATTGTGTGGCCGTAGGTGGGCTCCACAAGGGGGTCGGCACAAGGTGTGCACGTAAGCATGGATGCCTCTCTCTCTCTCTCTATACATATATATATATATATATATATGGCCAAGCTCACTTATGGGAAGAATAAGTTGGCACAACCCAAATACTCATCCAATTGTTACTCATATTGGATTGAAATCCTTAAATAAAAGATGCCTTCTGAAACCATTAAACTTGAGGCAATGGATTAAGGGGTTAGGATGATCAAACAAAGTCGAGATTTTGCACAAATGTAGGTTCCATCCAAATCTTTCAATCACCACCTCCCCCATGCTAGGCACGGCCCCGACATTTTTTATATTTTACCTGAGGATTTGGCTCAGGATAGATCATAATGGAGAAACAGAATTCACGTAGTTGGGACAAGACTTTGATGATGATGATGATGAGATAAAACTATTAATATATTATGCATCAAAAGGTTTCTCTGGTAGGCCTTGGTGCTACAACCTTAATGCATAATCTCACTATAATACATCTTATGAAAATGCACATACACACACAAGCACATCATGGGTGATGGAACACTCTGCAGAATAAGCGGAATGAAATTATTAGTTCAAGATTAAAAAAGAAACATTGGAAGTTAAAATATATTAATCAAAATGATTGGTATCGAGCAATGTTTTAGAAATGGTTGAGTCTTATGCCATGAGGCTCACCTCAGGGCGAACTGTTCTTAGAACAACCTGGGGCTTAAGTCTGAGGCTCTTAGAAGCCATTGAGGCATATGCCACAAGGTTCGCCAAGGGGCTGTGCCCCAAAATGCCCTGGGACTCAAGCTTGATGTGTAGCTTGCATTTTAGATGTTATACAGTATGAGGTATATTTGCGGTATGCTCCCAAAATGAAGCATACGGTTCAATCATGCTCTTTATTTGGAGGCATACAACTTGTTAACAAATCTTGTTCTTAAGAGAAAGGGAAAACAAACTGTAATTTTTTAAACCTAAAAAGTTGTTTCTTTTTTCTTTTTTTCCTTTCTAAATTAAGATGGTTAGAACTATATTTAAATTAAGTAAACCCTATTTAACTCACTAAAAAGCTTAAAATAACTAGTGTGAATCTTTCTATTTATTAAGATGCTTTATTTATGTAATTATTTATTAATTTTAAATGGTGTCATGCCTTTCTTTTAAGACACTGGTATCAAGTTACATTTTATTACTATCTACTAGGCCTACTGTTTACCAAAATCATGTTTCCAAGATCAGGAATTTGAAAGGGAATTCAATGGTTATAATTTGCAACAACAACTGTGCATACATATACATATACATTTATATCAGATGAATGATGAAGGGGAGATTTTTAAAAACGAGAGAGTTCAAATGGTGGACATTGAAATTGAAGAAAGAAAGCGTCTCCAATAATTATACGACATGCATGAAGAAGCAGAAATGAGAGTAAAATTGTGTGCAGAGTCTAGGGAGACAACCACGTTCAGTTGGAATTGGATTGTAAGAAGAGTCCATTTTGAGCTTCTATTTATTTACTTTGGTTATGGACATTGCTGACGACATATATCTAGATGAAGTTCCTCGAAGTATGTTGTTCATGTAATAAACCATATACCAACCAAAAAGCTTAAGTTATAGATGGAAGGCCCATACAAGTATATTAAGACATGTCAAGCCTATTAATTAGGCGATGTGGGAGGTGGGACCAACACTCCCCCTCACATGCACACCCAACAAATTTCATGGACGAGCCTGTCACATGGGCTACACAAGAACAACGGGATCGAAACCGGCTCTGATACTATGTAATAAACCATATACCAACCCAAAAGCTTAAGCTTATAGGTGGAACTTGGAAGGCCCATACAAGTATATTAAGACATGTCGAGCCTATTACTTAGGCGATGTGGGATGTGGGACAAACAATTCATGAATATGTAGTACTTATTAGTTAGACAAAATCACATGTAAATGGCAAATTATGACGATAGAGAAGCCTTTTGAGTCAAATGAGTTGAAAAGTAGCAGATTGAAGACATAATACATGGAGTGCAAATTCTATAGATTAGGAATGAAGATGAGTTTATTATAATAGAAAATAACTTGGTGCAAGGGAGTGATGGATTTCAGTCTCAAGAAACCACCACCTCTACGGTTGCTAAGTTAATACTATACCATACCATCCACCAACTGTTCCATATAATTAAAAAGGCTACATTACAATATCCAACAAAGCACAAAAGCATGCAAAGCAATCTTAATAACAACAAAATTTTGACTGAAAAGAACTTCATTTTTTTTATTTTTTTTGGGGGGTTGGTTTTTTTTTTTGGGGGGTTGGGGGGTGGGGGAGAGGTGGTTGGTTTGAAGTTAGAAATATGAAAAAGGGCGAGCAAAACAAAATTTTGAAGGATAAAAAAATTCAACTGTGGAAACTGATTTATACTTCCTACATCAGAACTAATTTTCTGCAAAAGCCGCAGGTAATGGCTTTGTCTCGGATAGCAAAAGCCACAAAGACTGCACCAAACAATGGAAAAGGATCCAAATCATTCATGTAATAATGTGGTGTAGCCCTGACACTTAATTAAGGGCTTGATCGAACACAGGATCCATGAAATCTCTCCTACGTCAATATGATGCCCCATAGAGGATGGCGAGGTCAAAAACATGTGCCTCAGCAAATGTCCTAAGTAACTATACAGGTCTTTTTTACGGTATCATACTTGGGTGGCATTAAATTTGGACCATTAAAATTTGTCATCTTTGACTCTTAAGCACGCTTCAGGTTCAAAGTATGCATAAGTGCCATTGCATCACAAGATCATGGAGTAGGAATAGTAGTTTTAAAAACTAGATAATCAAAGTTGACAAAGATATGGCCATTAACGGGTTGCTACAAATCCTCAACCCCCCTCCCCTCATACATACATATGTAGGAATTCTTTCTGTTACTTTGTTTGGAGAGTGAGAGGGAAGCTTGTAACAATGTTTGAGAGTGGGATCTAGAGGTCAAATACTTTTTCCCCCTGCCTTCACAAAATCTAAATGAAACAAAGATCAAGGTTAAATTCATTTGAAGATAAACACTGACACTCAAAGCCAAACCTCGCCACCAATAACTACTTAAATTCATCAATAGCAATTAAAATACGACGACGCCTTAAATTATCAGGAAATTATTTTATTCTTATTAAATTTTTATAAAATTATCACATTTTAAGCATTTTATGGGTTTAGGATGTGACATGGTTCGCCTTGGACTAGTCGACTCAATTTGAGGATGATCAAGTTGCACTGTGAGTTTGAGTTCTTAAACCTAGTAGGAGCTGTCCGCTAAGCAGAACATGTGTAATTGATTAGGGTATCATATTGTGGTGAATTAAGGTTGGAGACAGATATCTTGGCAGTAAAAAAAAAAAAATGCAAGGAACATACACACTGCACACTAATTGAAATGAAAGAAAACCCACCTTCAAAAAAAAAAAAAAAAAGAAGCTCCAAAATCATACCTCAGTGATCAGCCTCAGCTGATGAACATAGTCTTTGCCTGGAAATAGAGGTTCTCGTGTCATGATTTCACCCAGTATGCAACCTACAGACCAAATATCAATTGCAGCAGTGTACTCTGAACAGTTAAGCAGCAGCTCTGGGGCCCTGTACCAGCGTGTGACAACGTATTCCGTCATGAAATCAGTTTCAGATGTCGTCCTAGCCAGTCCAAAATCCCCAATCTTAAGGTCACAGTTCGCATTTAGGAACAAATTGCTAGGCTTAAGATCACGGTGCAAGACATTTGCTGAGTGTACATATTTGAGTCCTCGTAACAGCTGATACAGGAAATACTGCACGAATGCATGTAAATTATCAAACTTGTGGATCTTGATTTGTCGCAAACCAGGTTGAACTCATGATATTAATGTTCAAATTTCAAAGGTGCAATAAGATTAGTTGTGTCAATGGGGTGGGCCTTGGCATTGCATGTCAACTGTGTTTCATTTAGTAGAAGTTGATTGTTCAGAACAACCTCGTTATTGGTGGGTATATCTTCTTTTCACCATTTATGAGAATATCTAATTCAAATGCTATTCATCACATAGTTTTGCACTACAAATTATTGGAAGAAGTGCCATCCATACAGGCTCATATTTTTATGAAGGGTTATGGAAATCATAAACCTAATGGAGTGTTGTTATAATTTCTTAGAAATTCATCAAATAAAAGAATGATTAGGACTAATCACATTTTGCCACATGACATGGTATCAGAGAAGTTATAAACTGTCTAAGTCTTCCCACTTCTTTTTTTTTTTTTTGTTGAAAATTAAAGAAATTCATTAATAAAGCAAAACAGTACAAGAGAGATATACTGGCAAGAATTATCAAAAAACAAAAAAAAGAAAGAACAGACTAGACATCAGCTAAGGGAAAGGCCCAAGCGCTCCAGTTTTGCACAATCATATCAGTTGGAGTGCCCCCAAAATGTGGACCGGTAGAAACCCAAGTAGCAGTTTCGAATCTGATGTGATCTAGAAGACTCTCCATATTAAAGGACTTTCCATAAAAAACATCTAGAGTTCCTCTCTCTCCATATAACCCATAGGGTGGCAAGGAAGGAGGTCCTCCATTAATGATTGCCTTTAGTTGTGCCTAACATCAATTTCCAAGCATTGAAGTGGTCTAAAAGGTTTTTGGAAAGACCCAGCTAAGACCAAACCAACCAAGAACTGAGATCCAAAGGCTATAAGCAGTTTTACACCCTAGAAGGAGATGATCCACCATTTCCTCATCAGCTAAACACATGGGGCAACCATTGACTATGATTATTCTCCAGCGCCAAAGATTGTCCATGGTTAGAATTCTACCACGGGGAACCAACCACCCAAAAGCAATCACTCTAGGAAGAGCTTTTATCTTCCAGAGAAAATGTAGAGTCCTAGGAGGATTCTGATTGCCTAGGAGAGCTGAGAAGAATCAGGAGACAGAGAAAGTGCCATCTTTAGAAATTGCCCATATTATACTATCTTGTCCCTCTTCAGGAACAAAGACGAGACTTAAAATATTCCTAAGGTCACAAAACTGTCTTTCCTCTGATTCAGATAAATTGCGTTTAAAGGTTGGGGCCCAAACCACCCCATTATGATTTCTCTCCAAATAGTTTTGCACTTTGGCTGGCCGATCCATACCACAATTAAAAAGCTCAGGGAATTTGGAGGCTAAGGGTTGCTCTCCCACCCTAAGTGTCGAGCCAGAAGATGATCATTGCTCCAGATCCAACTCTGTATCTTATATTTTCTAAGAAGGCTTCCTTCATAGCAGATATACCCCTCCACAGTGCAGAAAAACGGTAACTTGGGGCTCTGATGTCCCAACCCAATCTCAAGGAGCCATACTTAGCTGGGATGATTTCTTTCCAGAGACTCTCCGAATCATCTGCAATTCTCCAAAGCCATTTCCCTAGAAGAGCTTGGTAGATAGTTTTTAGGGGTCTAATATACCCAAACCTCCAAATTTTTTTGGTTTGCAAACGGACGCCCAATTTACCAAGTGGAACTTCCAATCTACATTCCTTCCTTGTCAGAGAAATTCTCTTTGCAATCTTTCAATTCTCTTTATAATTGAGATTGGGCATTTAAATAAGCACATGAAATAGACTGAGAGATTGGACAAGGCCGATTGGATAAGGGTGATCCTTCCTCAAAAGAAGATAAATAGATAGCCTTCCAAGAAGAAAGTCTCCTTTCAATCCTTTCTAAAACTTTCAAAGAGGGGGCCCAAGGCACGAAGTTAGGAGGCAACCAGTTTTGCATCCCAAAATATCTGCATAATAACGAAGAGATTGGATGTCAACCCTTACCCCAATTAGCTCACTTTTGGAGAAGTTTATCTTCAGCTTTGAAACTGCCTCAAAAACGAAGAAAGGTGGCCTTCACATTCTTGATTTGGTCCTCGCTAGCCTGACAAAAATAAGGTATCATCCACATATTGTAAGTGGGAGATAATAGGAGCGTCATGAGCCACCTTAAAGCCTCTTATCAAACCCTTGTTGCTGATTGCCTCCACCATCCGGCTAAGAGCTTCACCAACAATAGTGAAGAGAAAGGGGAAGAGAGGGTCCCCCAGCCTTAGGCCTCTTTGAGCCGGGAAGAAGCCTTTTGGAGACCCATTGATGAGGATGGGGAAATATGCCGAGGACACGCATTCATGAATCCACTTTCTCCACTTAATACCGAATCCCATTCTCTTCATCAGATATTGGAGGAAGCCCCAATCAACGCTGTCAAAGGCCTTTTCAAGATCTAACTTGCATAACAATCTCAGTTCTCTATCCCTGTGTCTTGAGTGGACACACTCATTGGCTATGAGGACACCATCTGAAATTTGCCTACCATGAACAAATGCACCTTGAGAGAGGGAGATAATTAGAGTTCAGATTTTTTGGAGTCTCCCCACAAGAACTTTGGTTAGAATTTTTTAGATGCTTCCGATGAGACTAATCGGCCTATAATCTTTGATACAATCAGCACCGGACTTTTTTGGAATGAGGCCAATGAAAGAGGCACCCAAGTTCTTTGATAGCTTACCTCTTGATTGAAATTCGTTCACGAAAGTGAAATTCATTCACTTTGTTTTTTCTTTCTACTTTTTTTTGTCTTCATCTTCCTTTCTCCTTTCTTTTTCCTTCAGTTTGCCAAGGCAGGAAGCTTGCTTTAGTCCAACCAGGCAAAGGGCAGGTTTGCTTCAGTTTGGCTAGGCTTGTTTCAGTTTGCTCTGTCAGGCCTATTCTAGCTCAGGCTAGGTCCTTTGTTCTCTCAGGCCAGGTCCTCTGTACAGCCAATACCGGGGTATCTCCTGATTCCCCAGATCAACCAGGTCCCTCAACTTGGCTAGGACCTCTGCAGGCTAATTGGCTGCATCACAGGTGCCCTTGTAGGCTGTGTCCTTAGTCCCTGTTGGGGTGGTGTTGCAGTTCTACACAGGAAAAGTCCACTTTTTACATGCCATAAATGATATAAGATCTAAAGTGAATATTTTTAAGTGTTACATTTGAGTGGCTGGAAGAAGAACAGACCCCCCACCCTCCCCCTCCCACCTCCTCCTATGTGGTAATGGAACAGTTGTTGTTGTTCAATTGACTGGTTGAATTAGTTTATCAACTGGTTCCTGACAAACTCATGATAATGGCCGTTCTATCATTTTACGGAGTTGTTAGCCACATTTTACAGGCGTAAAGCTGTAAACCAAAATTTTAAAAATTCCAATGTACCATTACAACCAATTACATTCTGTGGTCAAGGGTGGTAAAGTACTGTCTACTATCTTTCTGAGTAACAGTGGTGGAGAATACTTCTCTGAGGCCTTTTAGAGTACTCGCAGGATGAGGGTACAGAGTCACCAAATTCTATAACAGAATTGTATTGCTGAGGAAGAATCAACAACTGCCTGAAGTTGCTTGATCTTTACTCATTGGTCTGTTTGTTTCTAATATTTATTGGCCAGATTTTGTTTTGACCACATGCCATTCTATTCATAGACTGTTGACTGCCCCCCACCCCCACCCCACCACAACAACAAAAAAAAAAAAAAAGCCGCCCATTTGGTTACGTAGAATACAAAGGAATTCACGGTTCACTGAGCTCCATCTTTAACAATATTAAAGAGGCGGGTGGTGAAAGACATGAGGTGAGGGATGAAGAATACAAGGCAGTGATGTGGATGGGAACTTGACTTTCCTAGGATTTGAATTGCTAGGGTGATAGCTGGGGATTCATTGTCCATCCTCCCTTGACTCTATTTCCATACATGGAAAGGTTATTTGATGCTCAGTTTTGGATATTCAACTTTGATCTTCATTTTTTACCTCTCGGGGCATGAATTCCTACGTATTCTATGCAAACAAATTGGCCCTAAATGGTTTTTCTCCCATTCATTTTTTTTTTCAAAACTGTATCCTATTTTTTATTTACCCTTCATAATATTTGGCCATTCTTGTTTGTATATAGTTATGGATCAAATAAGAATAAATTATTTGATAAATGCATTAAATGTAATCTTTTGGGATACTTGTCTACATAAAAGGATTACAAGTGCTTTGACCCAATCTAGAAAACAGTCTATGGATGTATGTGTTTTTCGAGGATGATCCTTATGTCTTGAGTAAAGGGAGGGAGAAAACACTCATCCATTGGTTCAAATGGTGTTATTCTTCACAACCACTGATCTAAAATTCAGACTTGGACCCTGACTCGGCAGGGGGTGGGTCGAGTCAAGTCAGGTTGACTCCCTATTTTCCCTTTTTTCTTTCTTTTACAGAGTGGGGGTGGAGGAGACGGGAGATTGAAGGAGGAAGGGATATTGGGAAATGGGTTTTTTTAATTGAGAAGTAGGTTTTTAATATTGGGATTTGGGAGAAGGGTTTTTCATTAAAAGACCGGGAAGAAGAATTAGGATGGAATCATGGAAGAAGTGATTTTCTGGTACGCTCTTCTGGAAGACATGGCTAAAGAAATTAGAAAGGGATTTAGGGTATGGGGTTTTGATGGCTGTGTTGTGGAAGGAAATTAGAAAGGGATTCAGGGTTCGGGGTTTTGATGGGTGCTAGAAGCCTCGGTCTGAGAGAGAGAGAGAGTTGAGAAGAAAAAGATGTAAGACGACCCGGCCGAGTCAAGTTCGACTTGGCCAAGTTTTAAAATGCTGTCCACAACCTTAGTATGTTTGTATCGATACATTATGAAGTTAATGGTTGGATAGATAGTGGTACTACCTTAGAACCACATCAACCCAATGATACCTTGCAGGTCTATTCAAGAGGAACGCTGCATAACCTTATCTTCACTGGGGATCAAATAGATTTAGACAGACAATCCTACTTCTCCTTCATTTGTTGATCCTCTCGTTACCATCGGTCGGTCCATGGTTGGGGTACAGTTGCAGTAACCTATAGCCATACGTAAAGGAAACTGTTCATGTACATGCCATCCAATTGAGATTTTGGGTCTTGTTTGTGTCTGCCACCCTCTCATCAAGCCTTAGTTACTGTCATTTCATTGGAGTTAGTCCCTAATAATTCTGAAGATGCCTTCAGCCATCAGTCTTGGCGAGGGGCAACGGAAGAAGAAATGAATACCTTCGAGAAAAATAGCACTCAGGAGCAGCAAATTTTCAAAACTGTAAGAAACCCATGGGATGTTGATGTGTACACCATTAAGTGTAATTCATATGTAGTGTTCTCAAATATAAGGTGAGGCTAGTGGGTCTGTAAAGGCTTCGCTTAAATTTACGAAGAAGATTATTTAGAAACATTTGCTCCAATTTTGTAAGCTCAGTTCCGTCCAAGTGGTCATCTCCATAGCAAACATCTGCCAGATGACAAGAATGTTTTTCTATACAAACTTCTTAGGTGCCATTTAGCAAGTCTACATTTTGTGTGTATTCGACTTAGAACTAGTTTGAATAGATGGTCTGAGTGCTTTAGACTGGTTGGCAAAGTTCAATTGAATGCCTGAAATAGCTTTAAGACCTTTTTGCTTCTTTTTCAAAAAGTAACCAAAAGGTGACTTTTTTTAAATAGATGTCAATGTCTAAAGCAATTAGACACTTTTTGCTGCTGCTTTTTTTTAAACAAGTTTGCCCATATAACTTTTTACAGTATGACAATTTTGCCTTTACTATTTTCATTTTATGACATTTGCCTATACTACTTTTAATATAAGACAACTTTGCCCATATAACATTGCCAGCATGATAAGTTTGCTTTTTCTAATTGAATCGGACATACCAAACAGTCAATTTGTGAACAGGTGTAATAGAAACAGCTCTATTTCAAACAGATCCATTTCAATCAGTTCTATTTCAAACAGACACAGACACACTTGCCAAATAGCCCTTAGCGAAGAGGTTTATATGAGTACACAGCCTAGTTTTGTTTGACAAGAACATGAAGCGTGTCTTCTAAAGTAGTCATTGTATGGTTTAAAGCAGTCTCAAGCATGGTTTGAGAAGTGAAGCCCTTCTTGATAATGGTTTCAAAATGTATAGTTTAAATTTCTTGGTGTATGTCAAGAGGTGAGCACAAGGAACTATTACACTGAGTGTTTCTGTGGATGACAATTTTGACTGTAGATGATCAAATTGGAACACTATAGTTGAAGTACTTGAGTCAAGTTTTTGACATAAAGATTTAGGCAGTCTAGATTCCTTCCTGGGCATCGCAGTTGCAGTACCTAGATTGTACGAGGTGTATGTTTATCATATAGAAAAATGCTCTTGAATTGCTTCTTTCAACTGGTAATTTGGCAGTCAAGCTAGTTTACAAGCACCTTGCTGGATCTATATTGAGTTTGGATGATGTCGAGGATCCTGAGATGTTTGGCGCCTATTAGGTAAACCCATTTATGCAACTACTGCCCAACAGGACCTCTCACAAGCAGTCCATGGGTGAGACAATTCATGCACACTTCTCGGACTTTCTCATCTAGCACCAGTTAAGCTTATCTAGAAACAGTTAACCTAATCCAGTGTTTTGTACATTCTTTAGCTAGATAAAAACAGATCTTTTAGCTGATTCGAAAAAGAGGAAATAAATACTTCATATTTACCAACAAAAATACTTCATGATTCATGATATGAACTCTTAACATGGAAACTAAAAGGTACCTACATAAAAGAAGTAAATAAATTCCCAAACCTGGCAATGGTCATCTGTCAATGGTTGGTTGGAACGTATTATCTGATGAAGGTCAGTGTCCATTAATTCATAAACTATGTATACATCATTGAAGTTTTCCTTTTGTGGAGGGCGTATAATATCTTTGACAGCAATTACCTGTGGAGAGAGGGAAAAAAAAACATTCGATCTGTCAGACCGATTTAGAAGTGCTTAAACAAATATGTGCCCTAATTTTACTCAACTGAGCACAAGTGAAGTCAGGAGAACAAAAATGAAAAATTATACAGTGCACAACTAGGAAAATCCCAAACAGGCGGGACCCATTTTAGTGATCCACTTGATAATCTGGTGAGGCCCACTAAGTATTGGCAACTGAACAAACAAAATCTTCAAAAGGAATTATCTCCAACTGAATAAATTCTTCCCACACAGGACCATAATAAGATCCAACGTCCACATCGTGTAGCCAGGAAAAGGTAAAACGATAGCTTGCATGTAAAATAGGTGAACATGAAACTACGACAAGAAACGCTATGTACAAAGTAGGAAAATTTGTATTAAGAAGAATTTTAAGAACCGTCATAAATGGGACTGAGAGTTGAATGTTTTCAGTAGATAATTTCTAGGAAAACCATAGCAATGAGAATCAGGTGAAAAAAAACATAAAAATAAAAATCATAGGGAAAAATTATTAAGAAACATAAGTATTTGTATGGGTTTTGAAAAAGAGTAAAAAGAGATGCTATGTACAAACAAAGTAGGAAGACAGCAGTTCCATTTTTTTCCCATTTGTATCATTGTATGTGCATTGTTGACGAATTTGACAGGGCCTTATTAAAATGAGCTGACAGATTCTTGTATCAGCATAGTTGTCAATTTGGTTTTGGTCCCCATTTTGAACTGGCCTTCAAAATGAAATATTTCGGTATTTCGGAATTTCAGCAAAACTTTTCAGAAAAAAATTAATACGTATATATTATATATGTTAAAAAATAAAATAAATTCTAACAATCTTAGAAAGAAGGGGGCAAATCTTAAAAGGCAAAATGAATTATTTTTGAAAAAAAAGAAGGGGCAAAACCTAAAAGGGAAAAAAGATGTTTCTAAAACAAATAAAGAAAAGGCAAGCAAAATGCAAAAAAGGGCAAAACCCCTTTGAAAAGGCATTTGACAGAGATGTGATAAGTCCACAATATCACGTATTTAATTCCTTATTTCACATAAATTTGTGGACTTAATTAAAACAAAGTGCATTGAATTCATAGATTTTCAAAAAATCATGCAATTAGACTCTTTTGGTTGAATTTAAGTAAAAATCTCATAAAAATGTATGTCTTGGTGAAATTATCAAATTCTGCATTTTTGGGCCCCATGCATAATATTATTCCTTTTAATAAAAATTATTATTTCTGAATTAGTTTTAATTGTTTTGTCAAAATTCAGAAATCGGGACCCGCAAGAAGGAAGAAATTAAGAAGAGCAATGAATAGAAGAAAAACCGAAGAAGACCCACCATGGGACCCACACCCCTTGATAGTGAATCCCAATGTAGGGGACATCCAAAGTGGGTCCAACCTGTGTTGCAGAAATTCAGATTCCCTCTCTTTTATTTGAAGATTTTTAGAAGATTCAAAATTTTGAATTTTCAAGCTAAGATGGGAAGGAAATCTAGGATGCTTGGTGGCCAAGAGATAAAGAAGGAAGGAGAGAAGAAAGAGGGAAGAAAAGAAAGGAAAGTCAAGCCAAGAAATTTGCAAGAAAACAAAAGCACGTCCAAGAGGGGAATTGCAAGTTGTTGCACACCCATAGGGTCCCATCCCATTCCAAGTTTTGCAACAACTTGAATTTCAAATCTTTTTAAAATATTTCAGAAGATCAAGTGGGGCCCAAGTGATGAGTTGTTAGCTACCAAGATGAGCCCTATTCTTAGAAGGATTATGCAACAAGGCATGGAAGATAGGAGAAACATTTAAAACTGAAATTTGTTGCTAAAATTAGTTGGAATGGGGAGTCCAAGATGAAAAAAATTAAAATTCCCCATAGGGGACGTTTGACTCCAATTGCTCCAAAAATCCCTCACGTGAAACGCTCTCTCTCTCACCTATTCTTTCTCCCATTATTCATTCTCACTTGAATCTCTCTCACTCCCTCACCCTCACGGCCATTCCTTTTCCATTTTCTTTCCATTCTTTCCCTCCATCTCCAACATCTCTCACTCAACTATTATAGGAGGCCAAATAAAAAATTGATGTGTGAAGGAAGAAGAAGGATGGAGGGGTAGATTTGCTACTTGTAATCTAAGGAGAAAGGGTGTAAGTTGATTTATTTTAATTGATTTTATGGGTGAGCAATTTTAATTCAAAATCTGATTTTTAATTTATTAATCTATTTTCTTTATTTATGTCTTTTTAACGCTTTGTTTTTTAATGATATATTGCATGCTTAAAGGCTGTTAAATACTGAAAATATTCAAAGGAGACTAGAGTCTTTCTGAAATTTCTCAAAGATTAATAAATCTGATTTTTCAGATTTTGGGTCTTAAATGAAATTGCCCATATTTTCAGTATTTAGAAAACAACTAAACCCTAACCCTTAGATTGCAAGGCTCTCAATCAATTTTGAGTTTCAATTTAATTATTTCTGAATTTTTAACATCTCCAATTGGTTTTCTGATTGTTTTTATGGTGGATGCATCTGTTAGTGTAGTTTTATCAGACTAGATTTCTAGTCTAGGATTTTTCTTTAATTCAGGTTGTAATTAATTTCATTCAGATTTGTAATTAATTTTTAATTAAAGTAGGATTTGTGATTTTTATAGATTTTTGATAGGTTAGCACTAGTTTTTCAATATGACAGGTATATTGCGATCATTAGCTCCCTGTGGTTCGACCCGGTTTCACCGATTATTACTATATCGTGACGACCCTACACTTGGGGCACGAACAAGATGTTTCAGAGACTTTTTGGTTTGAGGAGACCTTTCAAGAGACTTTTCGTTTGAGAGAGAGAGAGAGAGAGAGAGAGAGAGAGAGAGAGAGGAGAATGATCAAGGGGAGCTTTTAGGCAATGGCAGTATGGTCAGTGCCAGGAACGGCAACTGGTGATGGCAGCAGCGACAGGCAGCCAGGCAGACCTCATTTGTCCTCTATCTGCTCTTCTTCTTCTCTTCCCTCTCTGGTTAAAAAAAAAATAAAAAAAAATGAGGATTTCACTGAAACTCTGGATTTCGGTTTTCAGCACCGTTTCAGCTGAAATCCAAACTGAAAAATTCGAAGATGGTATTCGTTTCAGTCAGTGGTCCGGAAAGAAAATTTTCAGCCATTTAGGCCAAAATGAAACAGAATTCAAAATTGATAACCATGTGCATCAGTCAATGAACAAATCCTTTCGGGAATCTTACCAATGAAAACCACATAAAGAGGGAAAAGATTAAGGAATGTATGGGCATCAAGATAAGCACTAATTGTTGCTTCTTTTTTTTTTTTTTTTTTTTTTTCTAACAAAATAAGATAGCAGGGTTTTTTCAATTAACACCTTTGATAGCGGCAGTATCATCTGCGGGCAGAAAAGTGGAAGTCCACCTAATGCAGTTTCCACTTTACACGTCCCAAACTCATTGCCAAATCATTCTGGGATTGCCCCACCCACAAATTGTAATTTGGAGTACATCTAATGCCCCCATCAAGTGAATATAATAATCTGAATATCCCTAAACATCTGTCTAAATAAAGCACAACATCAATATTTTCCAAGCAATTTAGCACTCAAATCAACAGCACACAATGTGAGAACCAAGGGGTAAAAGAGGTTAAGAATTTTAAATGACAGAATAGAACCCTTTTTTTTTTTTTGGGTGTTGGGGTTGAGGTTTGGGGGAGAAGGGAATCTATTTTGAAAACAGGTCAACAAAACTCACATTATCATGATCCATGTGACGTAGTAGCTTAATCTCTCTTAGTGTCCTTTTCGCATCAATTCTGTTGTCAAAGGCATTGCCAATCTTCTTTATTGCAACTTCTTCCCGTGTCTCCGAATTAAATGCAGCACTGTAAAGAAAGAAGATCACACATTTATCCTTCAGCCATGTAAAAAATGAAAGAAGATTAGAAGCTTCTATGTAGAAGACTAAAGGTCACACTAGTGACAGCCTGAATGAAGTATACTGTGGCCATAAGTGATTGTACCCATAAAAAAATTAGCTGAACGTAGTTGATAATATAACGTGTGTGAACTTTTGAAGCATGAATATCATGCAACTTGTTTTCACAGAAAATGGCAATTTTTTATTTCATGTACCATGAAAAACACAACAATAAACCGATGAAATGATTGAGCTGTTTTAAGAAATTTTGAATATCTTATTGGCTGAGGGTGTATAAAAGTTAAATACTATGAGTGGATACCATACAAGTAAGGATTCCTTTCCGAGTACTATGCAAAAGTTAACTTTGAGAAGGTTCCAACTTCCAACATCTCCAAAAGAATTACATGCTTAGAAAAAAGGTAAAGCCGGACTATTAATCTTGGATCCTTCAAATTACCCCAAGGTATCTGTATATGTACCATATATGACATGAAACATGGGTATGAGTTACAGCTCAACTATCTCAAATAATATTTTTTGTGATGATAAATGAAAACTTGGTACACCAAGAGCACCACAATTGTTCTTTGGTTTATTTCCCATTTTATGGGATTCTCACGTAGACAATGGTATGCATCATCTTGTAAATATTGTTAAGGTGTTGTAAGTCATGATTGTGACTACTCTTGTGAAATGTTGTAAACTTAAGATATAAGTGCCGAAATTTTAGAAGGAACTGGTTCATAAGGAACTTAATTGGGCCTGATTATGATGGATGCAAACCCACACATACACCCACCCACCTCCTCGGGTGCATTGCCACTCCCCCCCAATTTGACACAAAAGGACTAATATTCACAGTGGGATCAAATTAAAAAAAAAGAAGAAGAGGAATTTATGGGGAAAATCCCCCTAGGACCGCATATGTCCCAGCAAGACTCAATTCCATGTCGGATACGGGAGGGGTCCTCATATGGGTTTTTTCTTTTTCTTTTTTTCCGTTGTTTTGAGATATGGTCAATATCGACCATTCTGTCAGTTAGATTTTTTTCAACACAACATAATGGTCGATATCGACTATCTCTGATGGTTGATATCGACCATTATGTCAGTAAGATTTTCTTCAACATGTAACTATCTTATTTGTTGAATACAGCAGAATGGTCGATATCGACCATATCACGAAATAATAAGAAAAAAGACGAATCTGGGTTTTCTCCCTTGGTTGCGGGTGCTGCTCCATAGCCTGTCGAGAGAGGGTCATTGCTTCACCTAAATGTCCACACTGAGCATAACCATCTATCATTGAATTCCATGAGACCACATTCTTAACTCGCATCCTGTCAAATACCAACCTAGCAGTCCCAATCAAGCTGCATTTCGCATACATGTCCACAAGTGCAGTAGAAACATTCACAAGCAACTCAAATCCAGCCCTAACAGTGTAGCCATGAATGGCCCTGCCAATCCTCAAAGACCCAGCATCAACACAAGACCTCAAAGACACTAACAAGTGTTATTGAGTCAGGCCTCTTCCCTTCTCTCTGCATTATAAAAACAAACTCCAGTGCTCTCTTTGCAAGCCCATTCTATGCATACCTAGAAATAATTGCATTCCAAGCGACCGAATCTCTCTCAGGCATTCTATCAAACATCCTCTGTGCATCCTCAATCTGCCTACATTTTGCAAACATATTCACAACCGCCGTCATCGCAAAGACATTCTATCCAAACCAATGTGCAATCAGCCAAGAATGAAGCTCTTTTCCCCTCCTCAGCTCCACATTGTCGCCGGCATCTCTCTCTATCTTCTTCTTCTTCTTCTCCTCCTCCTCCTTCACAAGCTATGGAGCAGCACCGACAACCAAGGGAGAAAACCCAAATTCATCTTTTTTCTTGTTATTTCGTGATATGGTCGATATCGACCATTCTGCTATGTTCAGCAAATAAGACAGTTAGATATTAAAGAAAATATGACTGATGGGATGGGTGATATCAACCATATTGCAAAACGACAAAAAAAAAAAAAAGAAGAAAAATGCCACATGAGGACCCCTCCTGTAACCGACATGGAACTGGGTCTTGCTAGGACGTATGCGGTCCTAGGGGGATTTTCCCTGTAAATTCCTCAAAAAATAAAGAAAGAAAGAAAAGAAAAGCATTTCATCAAGGGTTAAAAATTTGATACCTAAAAATCCAGGTTGGGATGATCTTATTGGGACCATTTCAATTCTACCCCTAACCCATTGAAAGAAAAGGAGGAAAGGAGGAGGCATATTTCTGGTTGTATTCCAGTCATGGAAAGAGATACCATTTCTACAATCTAGTCTTGGTGGGCCCCACCAACCTGTGACAATGGTTTGAAACTAGTACAATATGGTGCAGGAAGGTGTTAAGCCTTAAGAGCATTTGTGATGAATTTCTGAGATTTTCTTCAGCAAGAAAATGTCATCAAAATCATTCTATGCCATTCCATTCCCTGAAATTCGTTCCCTGCCAGAACTTAAGCTCCCCATTGATTTCTGTGGCTCCTAAACTTGACTGGAAGGACTATTTTTGTGGAAGTTTCATTTTAAAACTTTATCGGTGGAAAATGATCGCAGGGCCTTATTAAAAAAGAGGAAAAGAACAAGTGGGGCAGGGATTATAACCAGTAAAGAATCCAGAAATGCCATCTCAGTTCTAACTTTACCTCAGGTAGTCAGGTTACATGCAAGATGATTGAAAGAGATTTCTTTCGTATTTTTTTTCTTAGTCCTTGAATAATAACATTTTATTAGAGATGAAATGAAGATTGTACAGTATAAGATGCACATTTTATCAGAGATGGAGATTGTACAATGTAAGAGGTACGTTCTATTAGAGATGAAGATTGCACAGTATAAGATGTACATTTTATCAGATATGGAGATTGTACAATATAAGAGGTACGCTTTATTAGAGATGAAGATTGCACAGTATAAGAGAAATATAGTTAAAAGTTGGGCTGAAGGAGTCCAACAAAAACCAGGACCCTTAACTATATGATTGAAAGAAACATCACGGGACTCCTTTAATCTAAAAGCCCGATGAAACTGAAATGCTGTGATTGATTCAGTAAGAAATTGTCGTTGCAGATTGCAGATGATGACCTTCGTATTTTGACAATTTGACTTAAGCATGTAGTAAAGAAGGGAAGAACGTAGACAACAACCAATTCCCAGTAGATATGGTTCCATAACGAACGACAACGCATAGAGAAACACAATTACAAGCACCTCCACATAGACCGAAGCTTCAAATTGTGACAATTTCTCAATAATCAGCTCCCATACTATATATACAATAGTGAATTACATGGTTTCACAACATGACCACTAAACATCTTCAAAACCCTGAGTAACATCTAAACAACCAATAACTGGCCATATATCCATCCAATAAATAAAACCCAGAAGCAGAACAAACGAGATCTTCGAATTGCAACTATTAACCGACATGATCTCGTTTTTCGGTTTTAATGTTTTGAGAGATAATCACCGACGTGATAAAGTTTAGGGTTTGGGGTTTAATACAAAATTTACAGAACCCCAAAATGAAGAATTGGTCTGATAACACAACATTCACAATTCTGGGACATATCTCTGAAACCCCCAAAATAAATTAAACTCTAACCTAGTTATATAAGACTATAAGTATGCCAGGAAAAACCCCCAGAAGCCCAATTTCATTGAATCACTACATTTCTCAATACCATCTCCAAACCCCTTAAAACCCAATTGGGGAACAAACAATTAGTACCACTACATACACCCAAAAGCCTAAATTTCTCACTAATCCTCCAAAACCCCACACAAAATCTAAACTAAAACACATAAAAAACAAAGACCCAGAAGAAAGAACATCTCCATCCTAATACAGAACCATTTAAGGAAAAAAAAAATTAAACACAACAAAACTCAAAATCCCACAAAGACACAACAACAACAACAACAACAACGATTACTGTAATCTAGGAGTGAGAATCTTCTATTCTTACCATACAATGCCATAAGCCCCTCTACCGACAGGCCGTATGGGAGGAACGTATTTGGTGGAAACTTCGAAGAGATTCCCATAGACATTGTACTGAACGTATCGACCTCCGTGAGTGACAAGTCCCTTTATATGACCTTCAGCTGAACCAGAACTCCGTTCTGAAGACATGATTCACAAAACCCAACCCGCTTTTGCTTTTGGAGTTGCAAAAACAAACGAGAGAAGCAGAGTCTTTCTCCTTCTCTGGCTCTCTCTCTGTCTCTCTCTCTCTCTCGAGCTGCAGTTATTAGGAGCATTGAATTTGAAACAAAGGCGTTGGAAGAAAGAGAGAAGGGCACTCAAAGTCCGTGTGAGAGAAATTGACAGAGAGATGACACATGACTAGAAGCAGAAGGTCCCCTCTCCGCTTTTTCTTCTGTGTTCTTCTCTCTCACTCTCTCTTTTTGTGGAAGTCGTCGACAATGCATTAGATTCAAGAGTCAAGACGGCTATTTTTGACAGTTGAAAATTGAGATTTATCAAAGTCTACATTTCATTTCTTAGTTTGTACATGTGTGTATGGGATAAGCATGCTCGTGCATCACTATTTTCTAGCCAGTTTTAAAATACGAGTGTAATGAGTTGGTGATGTTTTTGAAAAAAAAGTATAAAGAAGCCTTTTTTATGTAGTAGTCCCATTTAAAGGTGATTTTTTTAGTAAAATTCTTTAGTATAAAAGTTGTGTCAAGTTCTTTCAACCAATCATTCAGCTGCAAATAAATGGAGTAGCGTGAAGTGTAAGATTGCTCACCACATATTAGGTTCGAAACAAGCCCTAAATTCACCTAGAATAGTTAGGTCAAAGATCTCTTAAGAAAAACTTTTAAATCTACATCTAAAATTGGTTATGGTTCCAAGGTTATGGTATTCAAAAAGCTTTCTTGATCTTCATCCAATATGGGCTCAAACAAGATTGTTTACACCTTCTACGTGTGGCCTTGATGTTAATCCTCTTATTAATACAATATAAGAAGAAGATTGGGCTAGGTTTAAGTGTCAAGTACCAAAACTTAGCCTCAAATCAAATGACAAGTTTATTCCAAATAAACATGTAATGGGTCAAAAGGATTTGTTCCTATGCAAACATTTCATGCGAACTCACTATGCGAACTTTGTGGAGCCCACTACGGGTCCATTTGGAGATGGGACTAAAGGGATGGAACTACTAAATTTGGAATTCATTGGTCATCCTATCATCTTCACCATGCCCCACAAGATTAGTGGTGTACAATCTATTCGCATCAATGTACTATCAATTTGTGATTCCAGTCCATTTGCAGGGATGTAAAACTCATGAGACCCATGTAACAGGACCAGCCACTGCTTGGCATGAAATGAGCTGCGTGTAAATCTGAGCATTTCAGATTTGTACTTCGTCGAAACCCTTGTGCTCACATAACACAGACAGAGATATGTAAAATCTAACCAGAGGACTTCAAAAGTACACAAGCTCATAAGCTGCAAGAACAGGAAAAGGAGATCCTCCAGGAGTTGTTACTTTCATATTCCATTTAATAACAATAGAACGTGTCTTTTTAATAAAAAAAGATTAAATACCAGCAAGATGTTCTTTTATTTCGGTAAATTCATATGAAATTAAATAAATACACAGGTTGAATTTTTTTTAATATTATAAAAACTTATATTCATATTTTTCAGTAGCAACAACAACATGAATTGGGTCTTTCATTTCCCATGAATCGAAGGCCATCCACACCCTTTATAACTACTTTCATATTTTTTTAATGAGTTGTTATACAAAACTTTCATGTAGTGCATATTTTAGAAATTTTCAAAAAGTGAGAGGTTGTGAGTACAAAAAATTTACAATGTATATATGTTAACTTTTTTATCAGGATGGGAATAGGTTGCGCCTAACCCAGACCAAATCCAACCGGTTGTTTTCTTTGGTTGACACCAGGCTCCAATGATCATCAAAATTGATTGAAAATTAAGAGGCCAAAGTTTTAATTAGAATAGTTACAATCGCAATTGGAATGGTCAAAATTGCAAATGGGAGAGTCAAATCTGCCACTTTAATATATAATAACAGGCCATTAAACAACATGGAACCATCCATCTAAATTTATTAACTAAGAAATTGATGAAAATAACCTTAAACCCTTATCATTCAAGTTTGCTGTTTGAACTCGAGTTGAAATCCTTTTTTTTTTTTCCCCAAGGTTAGCTAATTACTATATCTACCAATTTACTACTAGCACAATTGTGAGGCACCTCTCTTTCTATAGGAGGGACTAAAAAAGTGATTTTTAGTGGCAGAAAAAAAAAACTTCAGTGGTTTTTTTTTTTTTTTTTTTGCCACTAAAAATGTCGTTTCCCCATCTCTAGTGGCTGACCCATGATTTTCCCTTGAGGGGGGCTGATAATAGTCAAATAAAAAAGTCCTGTCATTTTCTTATTGGTGCTTTCTTCATGTTACCAATGATAAAAGAGAAAACAAATCAATTATGTATTTCTATTCATCACACTAAGACCATAATCAATTAAGACCATGGGTAAAGCAACGTGCAACCGCTTATATTGTGTTTGTGTCCATTTCTATAATATGAGAGTAATCATAAGGGCTTGTTCGTTTGCATGAGAAATAAAATGACATAAAATTAAGGTTCATATCTAAAGAGAAGATTGTGAACAAACTTTGAACCATAAACAACAATGGGTTCCCTCATCCTTTGATCTTCATTCTTTTATGTGTTCAAATCAAATCCAAAACCCATTAAAAAAAAACTCCTTCCTAAAATCCCAACACAAATTACAAGTACAAACAACCAATTATTACATTAAAACTAAATAAAACTAGCTAACAATCAATAACATGCATAAGTAGCTAAAAATTAATAATGACTGATTGGATACATCTCTATCTCTTCTCTCTAATCTGAATTCTTGTCTTCTTTTTTTTTTTTTTTTTTTTTTTTTGTTGAAATCAAATTCAACTCCATCAAGATAACTCATTGATGGGGATTTTTAGAAAGGATGGGGTTTTAGGAAATTCCTCCATTTTTTAAAAAATCGTTCATACTCAAAAGAACCCTTTTCAAACATGGGGATTTGCAGAAGATGGTAGATTTGCAGAATTCCCTATTTGTAATGTTGCCATTTCTAAAAAGTACTCTTGAGACCAAACACCTACCATAACAGCCTCCTGTAACACCTACATATCTACTTAGAACCAGATAAGGAGAAAGTGACTGAGATGCATGTAGGAGCTGGAGGTGATTATGCTTTGGGGATTTCTTGAGAGAGAGAGAGAGAGAGAGTTTTGTTCCATGGGGGCTAGTCCAGGCAGCACAAATAGCCCTAACGGGCTTTTCTCATATTTGTGGGGGCTAAAGCACCCAGGCAACAATACATGGGTTCGCCTCTGCCTCGTCCCCATTCTACCATCGAAGGTTTTTTGCCCCTTTTAGCGGCGAAAAATAATTTTCGCTGTTAAAAACTGGACTTAGCCGACTTTTAGCGGTGGGCTGGGAAAAAAATAGGCCACTAAAGGGGTTTTTTTCTTGCCGCTAAAAATCACCTTCATCTTTTTTTGGTGAGAGGATTTGACCCCCATCCATAGTGCTAGTTGATAAGTCTACAAAATTGTAGTTTTCATTCATCATTTCATATGCATTTGTATACTTAATTAGGTTAATTGCATAGAATTACACTTAATTTCATGATTTTATGCATTTGAGCATTAAAGTTGGAATCTTAGTCAAATTTGGTCAAAATTCATTACATTGCATGACTTTTGTGAAATTAAAGATTTTCATCTCATTCATCACCCAAGAATTAGTTCTTTTGGCTTTACTAATACATACCTTCTAATTTTGACGCCAAGTGTTATTTTTGAAAACTTGGGTATTTTTTGGTACATTAATTAGGCATGTAGGGTCCCATGAATAGTCCATCTAGATTCCTCACACTTGATTATTATAGACATCGTTTAATTTTATTTTTGAAGGATAAATCAAGAGTGGGACCTGCATTGGTGAAATTTGAGAGAGATCAAAGGCGGGACACGCTTCATGGTGGGCTCACATATCTTGACATCTAGGTGGAGTTGGAAAGATTGGAAAATCTCAAAGATGGAAAAGGAATCAAATAAGCAAGCAAAGAAAGAGTCCAAATATGCCACGGACGTCCAACATGGGTCCCACACATCCCATAGCATGCCAAACATAGAAGTTTCCTTAATCGCAAATTATTCCCGGATTTTTCAGGGGCAGCAAATTGAAATGGCCATAACTCTCAAACCCAGTATCGGATTGGTGTAATCTACGTATCGTTGGGAATCTCTTTTCGAGTAGATATCCGTGGAGCCCAAGATTGCATAAATCGGACCTATATTGAGGGAGATATGACCTCAGAAAGTTACCTATTATAATTCTATGCGGGAATTACAGGAAGTTTTCAAAATTGGCAACATAAGAGATGTTTGAGAATTTTAATTTGACAAAGACTTGAAGCCCAAGAGACCACACTTAGCAACAAATCACCCAAGAGACCACACTTAGCAACAAATCATCTCCAATTCAAATTCTTTCTAAGTGTGAAGCATAACTTGAGTCATAAGGAAGAAATCTCTCCAACTAAGGAAACAAGTTCTAAAAGAGAGGAGATTCTTTTCTAAAAAGGAGGCATCAATATTCATAAAACCAACCCACAAGGGGATGCAAGATCACACATCCAGCCCTCTCTTCAATTCCCTTCTTTCTTTTCTTCCTTTCTTGTTTTGCATTAGTATTTTCTTTCTTTATTTATTTTGGTAGCCTTGGGCCATGTCCAAGGATTTATTTTGAAGGAGAACTTTTGTGAAGGAGAAATTGTAAAAATGCAATTTTTAATGACAAATCAAGAAGCATTCTTTGCAATGGCGGGCTAATTTTCTTGATTAGAGCTATCGATGAAGGTAAGTAACTTCTTTTTATTTATTTAGTAATTTTAATTTGTGTTCTAAAATTATGTGCTTAATGATTAATAGGCTTGTCTTCGTGCCCTAGGTAAATCTCCATTCTTAAATTCTGAAAATAAAAATTGGTTTTTGACTATTCATGCTTAGGTTTTATAGGCCATGCTTAGGATTTAGATCTTTTGATAGTTTATGCTTACTTTTGATGGGTAGTTCTTAAATTATTTTTATTCTTTTATGAGATGAAGGAAGTCTTGAGTTTTGAATTTTTATAATTTGAAAAAGGATTTTAAAAGTTAGATTTTCCAAATTAAAAACATTGATTTGTCTTTGATTTAAAGTAAAAACTGGAACAAATTAGGATTACTTGATAAATAATTTGCGGATGCTGATTGGATTCCTATGCTCTAATCACTTTTATTAGTTTGTAGTTTTTCATCTTTCTAAATTAGTTGCTTGATTTTAAATCTAAATACTCAAAACTTTTCTTGATTGTAGTTAATTAGTTTTCTTAATCTAAAAGTTTCTTTAATTAGCTCCTTGTGGGTTCGACCCGTTCTTGCAATTGTCTCATCAAGACACTTGTGCACTTGCGGTATTTTATAATTGATATTGATCACATCACTAGTCATGAGGAACTTGAGTAGAGTGTGTTAGTGGATGTGTTAGTTTTACCTTAGCAAAATATATATATATATATATATAAATAAATAATAAATAAAAAAACACAAAAAAACAAAAGCAAAAAAAAAAAAGAAGACGACAATACATGACAACATGTTGCTTTTCATAGACACTCAGGCGTAGATGAACTGGGTATTCCTTGCAGCCAATCAAATTTAGTTTGAGCATGAAGCATGGTTGGAAAACTTTCTGAGTCGACTTTTGACTCTTTCAAGTCATCTCATCTTGAAGAAAGACCAAGTCAAGAAAAGGGGAGACTTGGTCAAGTCATTTTATTTAAATAAATTATTTGCATTTCAAACCATTAGATAGCAGATCTAGTTTTAAACAATTAAAATTTATTTATAAGTCATTATATATGCATGTGGTTTGGAGTTAAAAATTTAAAAATAATTATTGGGATGTAATTTGAACCTTATATTTGATATTTTACATTCAATATTTGGACTAATATATTATGTGAAAACGAATATTTTATATTTTATTTTTCTTATTGTAGTAATTTTCTTGTATATAAAAAAGTAATAATTTGAATTGATTTATAATGAATGTATGTAAGTAAAAATCTTTTTACACTTTATAAATAATGAATTTATTTTTAAATATTTTAAAAAGAAAACATGACTCTCTGTGGTCCCTACGTTGACTCTAGCCACGTGACTAATCGAATCTGGAATCGTGAGTTTTACATGGAGTTAGTCACGTGTACCGATGCTCACTGCCTGTATTTCCTTTATTTGGATCAACCAGAAAACAGTGTGTTGGGTGTGGTAGGTATATCTGTACAGCCCAAGTTATGTTAGTGGCAGCCTAGCAGGTACTGCATTATACAGGGCACACAAGATATTTTGATAGAAACAAATAACTGTACACCATCCATTCGTGATTGGATGGTATTTTGTTGATGTTGGGCGGGAAAGTATTCATCTCTCTCTAGCCCACCACTCATTTATCAATCATTTAATCAAATACAAGTGATTAGGATTGTTTCTACGTGTGAAAGAACCCTCTCCTTTCTAATCTGTCCGTCCACACACATTATGGACCGTAGAAAATTGTGTGGCCCGCTTACTACGAGTCCAATATTAGATTAAGTGGGATTGATGTCAACAAATAATACAATCTTACTTAATGTAAAAGTTGATATAGTCTTACTAATAAGACTCTTAATAGGAATAGTGGATGTGAGTTTGTTAGCGAAAAAGTCTCTAGTAAGTGTGGTTGAGACCTATCTATACAGGGAGCCCTAGGGTTGAGATTATTCAATATCATAAGAGAGATAAGAGGCGAAGAGATCCCTGCAGCTTTCCAATCGTTGGAACGTATATAGGTCTCCAACCATATATTGCCAAATATATTAATTGATATCAAAGCTTCACACCGTGCATTTTAGACGGTTTAGACCGCAAAGTCCCTGTTTAAATCGGAATATATCTGAAGCTTTCGTCGGAACGAGGGTCATTCGTTTTTCATTTTGCCCAACTGAGTGGGAAGGAAGAAGACGACGGGCGTTTTCTTGTTGGGCACATAAATCGAGACCAAGCCCACTTGTGAATCGCGTCAAGTTGCGTGCATTAGAGATTATCTCATCCTGGGTACTTCAGCAGCAAGCACGGGAAAAGTCCTCTCATTTACTACTTTGTACTGCCTCGTAAATCGCGCCAAAGGAGAAGACTGTGGTTTTTGTGGAAGCCTTGGTTACAGCACGTGCAGTTGCCGTTTCCTCGTATGCTCCCGGTAAGCGTATACCAGAATAAAGAGAGGAAAACCACTTGTGTTCATCGCCGGTTGTCTTCATTGCAGGTTGGGTCTGATCAAGGCCCAACGCGACCAAGATTAAACCGGCCCACACCAGCAGGCGCTGATACAGCGTGCTGACGCCGGCGACCGGCAGTTGCGACATCAGCATCCTGCTGACACAGGCAGGGTGATCATGGACCGTCAAAATTTCACACTACGATATCTTAAGCATCCGACATCCGATCTACGAACGGTTTGGTTTTGCGGAATTCTTGCAAGCAAATCTACGCAGTAGCAGCAAAAGGAAGACGATCCAGCGGTTCAAAAATGAAAAAGGGTGATTTTTTCTCCTTTAACGGTCAGTGGTATCTGAACCTCTGTTTCAATTTCAGTAATAATGTCTTCCAAATCAGTATTGCATAATCTAACTAGGGCTGATATTTTTTATGGCAAGAACTTAGCTGAATGGAAGCGTTGGATGGACTTATTGCTGCATATTGACGGATTAACATATGTGATTGAATCCGATCCGGTCTCCAAACCCGCTGATGCAGCCCCTAAGGATGATCATGATGTGTATGAACAATGTGTATTTGATAACAAATCAGCGAAACATCTTTTGGTCGGATTCATATCCAGCGATTTGGTAAAGCAGTTTGAGCACTTTAACACTGCTAAAGAAATCTATGATTATGTTATGGACAAATATGATGAAACCTTTAAATCTCACTTGATGGAGGCATTCAGCGCATATGTTAACTGTAAGATGCCAGAGGGATCATCCATTGGGGATCACATTGATCAAATGGCGGTCCGATATAGTAATCTCACAGCCTTAGTAAAGGAAATGAACGAAGATTTTCAAATAATGCACTTGCTGATGAGTCTTCCGCCTTCGTGAGAGAATGTGTCTCAAACCCTTAATCTCCAAAAGGGTGAAACCCTCAGTGAGGTTAAAGCTAGATTGCTTACTGAAGGACAAAGGGAGCCCGCCCGCGGTGTAACACATACAAACTTTGTTATGATTGCTAAAAGTAAGAATAATAACGGTGCATTAACAGTCAATATGAAAAATAAAAAAAAATTCAAAGGCAATAAAAAACGGAAAGGGCCTAAGAATGGTGTTTACTTTAACTACAAGAAGCGTAAACGCTTTAGTTCTCAATGCAGAAAGAAAAGGGGGCGAGAGTAGCAAGCAAAGTAAAGTGATCAAAGAACATGGTGATTACGTTGAGATGATCATAGAGTTCATGATGGTGGACACCAATGAAAAGAATTGGTGGATTGGTTCAGGAGCCACCAGGCACATATCAAGAACCAATGCTGGATTTGTCGAATTCAAAGAGATGAAACCAAGAGATCAGAGTATTTATATGGGGAATGAAACATTTTATGATGTGTTGGGTTTAGGGGAAGTCAAAATTCCCTTACAAACTAGAGAATCCCTATATCTCTCTGATTTTTCTTTGCTCCAGCTATGAGGAGGAGCATCATCTCTGTGAGTCAGTTGACTATGAATGAATTCGAAATCAGATTTAAAAATAAGGAGGTTACAATTGGTATGCGAGTTTAAGTTTTAGTCAATGGTTTTCTTTCTGATAAATTGTATTTGCAGGACACTCTTAATGATGAGATAAAATCTAGTTCCCATTATTTTGTGTCTGTGTGAGTGTGTGCATGGATGGTTTGGCAATGTTATGCCATATGAGATTAGGGCACATTAACAAAAACAGAATAAGTAGAATGGTTAATGATGGACTCTTACCAGATTTAGGTAAAGTAGAGTACCCTATATGTGAACCATGTCTAAGTGAAAAAATGGTCAAAAAACCATTTCCAAAAAGAACTAGAAGTTCAAAAATATTAACCATAATTCATTCTGATATTTGTGGACCATTGAATGTACAAAATAGAATGGGGGAGGACTATTTTATCACATTAATTGATAACTACAACTGATATGGTTATGTGTACCTGATTAAACACAAACATGAAGCCTTAAAAATGTTTCAAATATATGCCGCTGAGGTTCAAAATCAAAAGGGCAAAAAAATAAAACCAATTAGATCCGATAAGGGGTGAATATACCTCGAGATTGTATAAAGAATATTGTGCACGTGAGGGAATCATTCATGAATATTCAATTCCATATACCCCACAACAAAATGGCATGGCTGAGAGGAAGAATATGACCTTAATGGATATGGTAAGGTTAATGATCAGCCACACGAGACTTCCGCAGTATTTGTGGGGAGAAGCATTAAATACGGCACAATATATCTTAAATAGAGTATCCTCCAAAAGTGTGCCCAACACCCCGTATGAATTATGGGTCGGTGCAAAACCAAAATTAGAACATGTGAGAGTTTGGAGCTGCCCTGTACATGTCCTGCTATCACCACAGGAAAGATATAAACTGCAAGCAAAAAAGAAGAAAAAATGTTCTTTCGTTGACTACCCATTATTTTTTAAAGGATATCATGTGTATGATCACGATAATAGAATAATCATGGAATGCCAAGATGTGTTTTTCCTTGAGGATCTAACGGTTAGTCCTAGAGTAGAACCACAGTGTGTGGAATTATATGAAATCTCTAAGGGTAAAGGGGTTCAAGCAAGTGGGGGTTCCGACGAAGAGGACGTTAGACATAAAGTTCCTGGCCAGGGCCCACTTGAGGTGGTTGAACAACCCAATGAGCCGATTGGCAGTTTAATGAAAACCGTGCAAGATTTGGATCCAAACTCCTACTCTCAAGCAATCAAAGCGCAGGATCCGCAATATTGGTTAGAGGTTATGAGAGAGGAGATAGAATCAATTGAAAAGAACCAAGTATGCCAATTGGTTGATCTTTCAAAAGATCGAAAAGCCATTGGATGTAAATGAGTTCTTAGAAAGAAACTAAAGTCGGATGAATCCTTAGATAAATATAAAGCAGGGCTAGCAGCTAAGGGATTCACACAAGTGGAAGGAATAGATTACGATGAGACTTTTTCTCCGGCTGTGAAATTCCAATCCATACGATAGCAGCATTGGTAGCATGTCGTGACCTTGAATTGCACCAAATAGATGTGAAAACCGCATTCTTGAATGGCGAATTAGAAGAAGAAATTTATATGAAACAACTAGAGGGGTATGTGGTGCAAGGTCATGAGAACAAAGTGTACAAACGTAATAGGGCATTTTATGGATTAAAATAGGCCTCGAGACAATGGTATAGGAAATTTCACCAAGCCATAGGTGAATTAGGATCTGTCCCCAATTACTCTCTATCTCTCTCTCTATATATATGAGCAAGGCTCTCCTAAGCTCAAGCTTAGGATAAGATCTCGTAAGCTCATGTTTGTGGGGCCCACTTTTGGTCATTCCAAATGGACCAAACACTTGACCCTTCTAAATCGCACATGTTCGCCAATTTTCTATCAGATTCAGATTTACTAGACCGTTGGATCGACTATATATTGATCTGAAAGGACTATTGACCATAAAACTTTTAGGCCCATATGAAGATGATAGAAATCACGGTTGGGGCTGATTTTTTGTAGATAGGAAGATCTCAAGGAGTCATTGAAATCCCCCCCACCCCCATCCCCATCCCCATGTGGGTCCCCAGGTGGGCCCCGGGCCCCACCACACACTTGAGTTTACCTTATCCTAAGCTTGAGCTTAGGGGAGCCTTGCTCTATATGTATATTTTGGTGCACACCCTGCACACCTCATAGTAGAATATGCTTGATGATCTATCTAAATGGACCACACATACATAAAAGGCCCCCTAAATTACACTAGACTCTTGGGGTTGCACCCATCCAAATGGACTGAATGTTGGATTGACTATGCACTTGTTTTTAACGGTGAAAAATTGTGAGCCGTTGATTAAGGGAATAGGATGGCCAAGTGGTCCACTTTTTATACATGAGTAGGCTACAACCAAGTCTTTCAATTCCACCTAGCCACAACCCCATAAGGGCCCTAAGTGGGCCTTACAATGAGGTGTGCATGGAGGGTTTAGTGCACACTGCATGCATATCTATATCAAATAAAATATTGCAACTTACAAGAATGTTGATTTTCTTTCAAATTTTCTTTGCGATTGTTTACACAGGAGAAACTTCCTTCCCTCTCTCAATTGCGACCGTAAAACATCACCGCTTCATTGAATGTTGAAATTTCATTTTTCTTTTTTGGAATCTCAAATGTGTGCATGCATCTATATAAATACAAGGTTTTTCTAGAGGCATCTCTTACGACTTGCATGAGAGGTAAGCATCAAAGTACCTTTGTAGGGTTCACTTGGATGCATGCCAATTATGGAGATAGTGTAATGGCCTCATTATGGATATTATTCTGACAAAAAACTCATTTCAATTAGATCAAAACCATTGCTTTCGGGGCTTATACCCTAACAATGGGCTGGATAAATGACAGGTAGGTCCCAAGCGGTGTGAGAATTGTGTTGTGATAAATTGATCTTCTGATCATTTTATTTAGTAGTCGTCAATTAAAGGGGTTCACATATTTTGGTAATTGATACCATCAATAAATACTCTCTAAGGGGATTGTTTAGAGCTATGAAACTTATTATAATCTAAGAAAAATAGGAGACCAAAACTCCTATAAAATTATAACTCTAATTTTCATAAATACATTGAAAACTTGCTCTTTTTGCATAATGGACACAGGCACACAGTTAAATCATGCAAATCTTACCATATTTCACTTGTTTTACCTATAAATTTATTCGATCATGATTGTTTTAGTATATAACAAATTGTTACCTATAACATAAGATGTGAGAAATACCTCTTTAAGTAGAAGAAAACTGTATGCATGTATTCACATATCCGAAATCCTACAAAAGACAATGCATTTTCATCATCCCCTGCCTATAAACAAATCCCATCTTAGCTTCATAACCTCTAAAAGGCCACATGCATACGCAGCCAATGCCTACTCCAAATCCCTTCATTTGTAACTCATAATTCTCATTTCCACCTTTAATCTTCCCAAGAGCCAAATGAACTAATACCTAATCACCAATCTAGCTAGCTCCTATTTCAAGATTCATTTCGTAATCCTCATTTCTCTCTACCCAAATATGCCAAACCCTGAAAATCTGAAATTCAAAGAGTTGCCAAAATCCCAATCCTCATTTCTCTCTATCCAAATGTGCCAAACCCTAAAAATCCTAAATTCAAAGAGTTGCCAAAAGCCCAATTCAATGCAGTCTTCAAACCTAAATTCTCTTTTTTCCATTCTTTTCTCCTTTTCACCTTCTTTCTCTTCTACTCAGGGTCCCCCTTTTTTTCTTTTTTTGATCAGTTTCTACTCAAAGTCCATCTATGTTACTACAACACCACAAAATGAAACCCATATGCTATTAAATACAACAACGGTTAGTCATTGGATAGGAACATGGAAGAGAGATTAGAAAAATAAAGAAAATTGTTCGAACAATGAGTTCGGAGTGAGGTGATGAGGTAGGAAGTATTCTGGATGTTTAAGGGTGTTCTGGTGTTGATATAATTTAAATGTTACCTTTTAAGGATTGCGAAGCTTGGAAAATGATAAAAAAATCATTTTGCAACTACGGTGGAGTGAAAGTTTCTTTTTTTAGACCTAAGCCAAATGTAAAGACATCCCATTCACAACGAAAAGGAGCCCCCACATGTGGGAAGAAAGCCCACACAAATGTAAAGAGAGCCTCCACACGCTGGGAGGAAAGCCCACACAAATGTGAAGAGAGCCTCGCACCGACAAAAAGAGGCGGCGTACCCAACATTTGAACCCTGGATAGCCAGGTGAGAACGACGGGTCCTTACCATTGGTAGGGTGAGGAGTTGTTCTCATGGTGGACTGTGATGAGTGTTAAATATTGCATATTTTACCCCTCATTAGTCCGAGTTTTATCAGCATCTCATATGCATATCATTTGCTTTACATAGAGATTTTATCGTTCTATCACATTAACGAATCATCGGATTACCATGCATAAATCTGAGAATTTATAGAGCATTTTTATATAATTTCTCTTGTGTAGGTGGACCTCACAACTACCCCAACCTTCCAGCTATTGTCTCAAGGTATAAAGAAGAGATTTCAATAAAGAAGTCATCTAAAGAAATTTTGGTGAAGTGTTAAAGAATTTCAAAATAAGAGTAGAGGATTTCAGAAGAAAATAAGTCATTTTCAAACACAAATGAGTGATTGGTATATTAGTTAGAGCTTGGGTGCTCATGAATTAGGTCATGGGTTCAAACTCCAACAATTGGAAGGAAAGTAACTAATTGAAGTAATCCATGTGAAAGCAAATGAGCAAATCAAAGAAAAAAGGAATCTTTTGGCAAGTTAGTCTTTTAGCAATTTTATCTTACATTCTCTATACTTTTATATTGTAATTAGAAGCTTATTTGTAATTAATCTAGAGAGAGTGTGTGTAATTGAAGATCATTAATGAAGATTTTGAGCTTTTTTTTTATGTTTAGTGGCTAAAGTTCTTAGACTAGGCTCTCTTTTTGAAGCTAAGTAATGTGATTAGTTTAACTATATGCATGTTTTAGTTTAAATTCCCTACTTGTGCCTTGATTGATTATTAAATTTTAGATCTAATTGTGCTGATCTCTCTCATTTCTTATGCTCTGTCTCTACACTTGATATTTGGATAATTTCAATTGATGCTTTGTAGTTAGATTAAATTCTTTCACATAGCATGCTCTAGAGCCCCAATCTTTGATCTTTTGTAGCTTGATTTTGATGAATTATTGTTATGGTAGTTAGATGATGATCTAGGATCTTGGCTTCTGATTTTCTTTGCTTTAATCTTCATTAATATATTATTCAATCCAATTAGGCAAGAGATAGCTAATTGGATTGTAAATTTGAAAGTTGAATTAGAACATGCATTGGTTGGATTAATTACGCACTTAGTGAATTTTGGATTGCCCAATCTCTTATTTTGATTGTTGTTAGTTTTAATCTTTATTTGATTTATTATTTTCACTTCTAGATTGTTAGATCTACATTTCATATAACTTGTTTTAAAATCCTACACATTTCACACCACATTTTCACCTTAAATCTTCCATTTCCACCACCATTCATCCACTTGTATACTGTAGTTTGTAAGATCTTATTAATTTCATATTTTATATTGTTAGTCAGAGTAATTTAGTTGCTATTTTAGTTTTGTTCCACATTTCAATAAGTTTAATTCCATTTTTCACATATAATTTAGTAGTTTTAATTGTTCACTTCAATTGTCTATATTAGCTATATCTTAGTTTACTTTTACTTTAATTGGATCAATTGCTTGTTCTATCATCTCTTCGTGGGATCGATAATTCAGACTATTTAGTCCTTTACTACTTGAAGACACTGTAGTTTTGCTGCTAAACGTTGTACATCTAAGTGTCGATCAGAGTGAAAGTCAATAAAACTCTTGACTGCCTTAAGATGTGTGAGATATTAAGAACCTTACCTCTCTCTAACCATTCAAACAAACATCATGATTCATTGAATGGATTATTCTCTCAAGGGGTGAGAAGTGAAGTAAAGCTTATTTAAATTTGTTATCCCCGCGAATTGGAACTCGCTATTTGTCACTAGGTTTAGTTCAACGCAAAATCTAACTCCTGAAGGAGCATGGTTGAAAAACTCTATGAGTTTACTCTTAACTCTCCCGAGTCACCTCGTTTTAATAAAAGATTGAGTAAAAAATTGAGAAGACTCGGCCGAGTCATCTCATTTTAATAAATTGTTTGCATTCCAAGCCATTTAATGGGCACATTTGATTTTAAAATAATTAATTTTTTTTATAACTAATGCATGAGGTTTGGAGTCAGAAATTTAAAAATAATAACTGAAATGTAATTTGAAATTTATATTTGATCTTTTACATTCGATACTTGGGCTAGCAAATTATATAATATACAATATATATATTTTTATTTTCCTTAACTTTTCTTGCATATATAAGTTTATTAATTTGAATGGATAATTATGAATCATGTAAATAAATGTATTTTTTTTATTTTATAAGTAATGGATTCATTTTTAGATATTTTTGAGATTATTTAAAAAAAAATATGACTCTCCCGAGTTTCCATGTTGATTCTATCCGAGTCAAATTTTTTTGCATTGGACGAGTCATGTTCGAGCAAAGAGTTTTTCAACCTTGGGAAGAAGAGCACACACAAATATGAAGAGTGACATACCCAATGATTGAACACCGGATGACATATGGGGCTACCAACCAACTGAAGAGTCCCTTGTTCTCCTTATGATGTAGTTGTTGGAAATTAGCAAACTCAATTGGAAATGTGGTGTATACGCTATTGGAGTATAATTTAAGTATCGTTGGACTATTGGCTAATATAAGATTATACACAGTTGGCGAATGTGGATCGGATGAAGCTATATCTCCCTATTTCTACGAAACAAAGGTTCCGGACTTTCAATGCCTATATTGTTTACCTCCATATACCCTTGAAAGTAGTATAGTCAAATTGACATGGGTGTGACCCATCGTCCAGAGTGTAGTTCCACTCCTACCACATTATTTTATCAACACAAAATTCTATTGAAGGAGAAAAAAAAAAAAAAAAAAAAACTTGTACAGTGGTAGGTTCTATTCAAAAGTATTTGCACTGTGTCTTCTAACTCCTTGAGGTTTTTGTAAAATTAGTAGAAATTTAATATGGTAGAAAAGCCAACCAATCATGAGTTCAAGCACCACGAGGAACGACTTGACTGTAAAGTGTGTACTGATCAGGTTTCACCCAAGGGTCGGGAGTAATGAAAACTATATTTATATTGTCTCTACTAAAATCTTGAGGTTTTGCTATAATTGGTTAGCGGAGGAGATTTAATAGGTTCTATGGCATAAGCCATATCCAATCAATTTAAAGTTGGCGGACTTGTGTCAACCTTTTGTGATTTAGTAAGAGTAACTATGGAAAACTGGTTTAATCCTTGGATCACGAAACAAATGAGAAATTATTGAGGAAGCTCGATGTCAAAACAACCACAGTTCAAGATGTGGCTTTACCTCTAATGATAAAAATGTGATGAATAAAGGCCTTATATGGTCTATAAAAGAGTTCATCAGTCAACCTTTAAAAGATCCCAAGACCTCTTTCAAAGGGGTGTGTAGAAGAAATAATTAAGTATGTGCTCCCTGAGGGGCTCACCCAATTCTGAGATAGTAGTCCTCCTGTGGAAATTTTGGCCTCTATTGGTAGAATTAAGCACATTGGCATTAAGTATCATTTGTGCGATGATGATGATGTGTTAGAGGCTCTGAATGAGAATCCAAGAAACCATTCTAAACTCTATTGGTGGAATTAAGCACATTGGCACTAAATTCTCCAATCAATATTGGAATAGTACTAAGCATCTTTTTTATTCAAACCCAAGTAAACGTTGAGTGAGACGTGGAACTCTTTTCCTCTAAGTAAATTACCTAGAAAATCCAACAAATACAAGGGCTACGAGAAATGCAAAAGTCAATCCACAAAGCCACAACAAGTAATCTTAAGAAGAAACGTCAAAGAGCAAATAAAAAGAGCCACGCAACTATCTAAAAGTCCTCTAGGAAGCTATGGAACCGCCAACCAAAATAGATCACGAGCTTTAATTTTCTTCTCAAGCTCACAAGGCACTGGCCTCATGATCACCTTCTCATGTGTATTAAAACCCCTTTTTCACTCAATCAAAGAGAAGAAAATAAAGTCTCTGTATTTATTTCTTACAAACAAGAACTTACCTTCATTCTTCTGAGAGTTTTCCTCAACGCTCTTTACGACTCTCTTATTCTTTAATTTATGATACAGAGAAAAGAAAAGAGTTGAGAAATATAGAAATTAACATTCTCAGTACTCATACATATTGTACTTGTAAGGATGAAACCACCGGGACCCTGAACCGAGCTGGTGAAGACCGAGCTGGCGGAACCCACAGTGGTGTCCCCACACCTGGAGGGCGGACCACTCTAGTGGTGGTACACCCTTATCTTACGCCAAGGCTAATATAGCAAGGGTGGGAGGCGTCCACACTCGATGTGGAACAAATGCATGATTAGGGAGCGGCCTTGGTAAGTCTCCTGAAGTGTATACAATACCTCCTGTGTGGGTCCGCCCTCTAGGTGTGGGGACACCACTGCGGGTTCCGCCAGCTCGGTCTTCACCAGCTCGGTTCAGGTTCCCGGTGGTTTCGTCCTTACAGTACTGATGTTATGGGGTCATTGCATGAGGATTGGGCACAAAACCCCAACAAAAAAGGTAATTGAAATTCAATTCGTCTATGATAAATTTAGAGATTTGCTGGGCAATGTTTTCACAAAATCACAAGTGGGCCTGTTGGTTTGCATTAGAACACATAGGAATTGAATATGTAGTTCATTCCATATGCAGTTAAAAATGAAAAGAATTTTCTAAAATAAGATCAAATAACTGTTCCTTTTTGTAAATAGAATCGAATCAACTTTACCTTTTAGAAAATAGAATCAAAAGAAGATGAGAAAATAAAAACTCAACCTCACCCTAATAATTAAATTTCTATTTATTTTAATGCAAACAAACAAACCCTAAGGACTGCAAAGTTCAAAAATCTAAGAAAAGATACCTTTTGTACAATTCAATAAGATTTAAGGGTGCATGTCTTCAGAAAAAGAAAAAAGCCCAATTGTGATATTTACTTATAAGAGTCCTTGAGGTGAACGAAGTTTAGTTGCACAAGAAGTTGTGCATAGGAAGATTTGTTACAAGTAGATACTAAAGTTAGCAGATTTCAAAATACATCTGGGATGCACGGTTTTTCTAACACAAGCAAGGAAAATGAAGTGATCCATCGGTATTCTAAGTGTGAGAGGCTGCAAAGGCTTAGAATGGTTGGTGTAATCGAATTGTGGTAAGTGTGGTCTATGGTTTCAAGGGTATAGTTCTAAAATAGTTTTAAATGGTTCCATTTTCTGAGCAAGTCCAAGAAAAATCATGAGTTTTTCCACCAACTATCAATTCTATATTCACAAAGTGGCACTCATTTACTTTTTTTTTTTATCTATATAATTTGACAGTAAGTAAAGATTTACATCTAAGTATAGAAGAATTGATACAATCATCTCATTTGACACAGAGCGGGAGGATGATTTCTATCAACACACACACAAAAAAAAAAAAAAGAAAAAAAAAAAGAAGAGAAAAATAAACAACTTAGATTTTCATCAACCAACATCAATAATTTTGCAGAAATATCTTCTCACAATAATAGATATAAATCAAAGAAGTGAAAAAAAGACTTTTTTTTATCGAAATACTAAGTAATGCCTCTTATAACCTATGTTTGTATGAAGAAGTTTGATAGGGGTTATTTTCTTTTATGTAAGAAGTGTGGGAAGGAAGAACCATGTAGAATAATGTGAATGTTGTCATGCTCCACTGATGAGTACTGGTCCCAATAAGGACCGTGCATAGTATAGTATTCTGCTATAAAGATAGGGTTACAAGTTTCTTTTGTCTCAATCTTCAATTTCTGCCTATGGTTGACTGTCATCCAAATCAATATTAAAAAAGAAAAATGTAGGGAATATGATGGTACTATAAACTATAAGATAGTTCACCCTTTTATGATGCACAAGGCCTAAGATTGATAATCTTTAGCCTATCAAAGAGATAAGATGAAGAGATTGAGTGAGAGATTGTAGGGTAGTGCAGCCATGCTCCCTTGGCATGAGCGATCGATCCTATCAAGACTATTGTGCTCCATCAATTAGTCTGCGTTTTTGGTATGGAAACTAACATGATTTTAGTGAACAGATCAATTCAAGAATGGTTAGATAAGAAACCTTAATATGGTATGAGAACCAACCATTCACCGGTTTAAATTTTAGGAAGAACAACTCGGTATTAAAAAAATAGCGTGTCGCGAAAAGTGTATCGGCTGAGTTTCACCTAAAGGGAAGTGTCGAAAAGTAGGTTCCACCTGATGAGGAGTGTCTTAAGCTGCCTCTGCTAGGGCCCAGAGGTTCTGGCCACCCTAGAATATTAATCAAGAAGACCATGACAATTCAATGAGGAAGACGACTGCATGACCTGGAAATTAGGAAGACGGTTCACGCCTTGTCATATGTAGCAAAAAATTCTTAAATCAAAGATGGACATACAACGCATTTGACATTCATTGGGAACTGCAAGGGACCTTTCATATGCATGAATTGAATTTCTAGGATTTTCTATGCAAGAGTGAACAAGAATCTATTACAGGAGAGATTGCAAACTCATAATTACCCTAGTAAATCAAATCCAATGACACCGATGGGCCCCTCTAAATCTCTACCCTAGACTATTCACTCCTCAACCCTCAATGCCCAAAGTTTCTTTCTCATGAATTTTCAAGAATTCAATAAGAATTTGACAAATGGCTGTAGTGTCTGGAAAGAGAGAATGTAAGAGAACTATACGACAGCCCAACATGTCAAACCTCAATTAGGCCCTCACTGAAAATTTCCTGAACACTTAATTCTATATATTAATTTGAAAATTTTGATTTGGGTTCATAAACATTATCTTTCTTCTGTTTTAAACAGTTTCCCTTTTTCCAGTGTTAAAGTAAAAACCTTGTGGCTCATATACATGTAGATCCAAAGTGAACATTTAGACTATAGGCTCTTCTTTACAAACACAACTACACAAACCAGTCATTGTCATCATAATGTAGAAAATGGTAATTGAGGAGATGGATGTCACTTGGAGGAGAAAAGCCTCACATAGTGATGAAGGGAAGGGTGGTACTGTTCTCTATCATTCATGGCTTGATCACACGCGCGTATGTGAACAGGAGGTGAGTTCGGTGAAATCCTGAAATAATGGTTTTGGGATATTCAGTACAATAAACGAGGTTGAGAAATACTGATTTTTTTGGGTATTGGCATCAGTTTGAAACACGAGACCCCCTATTCAAGACTCATTTCTTCATAGGTAAGGAATGTCCTAAGGTTTTATTCTTAAAATATCCTAAAACAAACAAAATGAAATAGCTAATCATCCATTGTAACACACAAACTCAGTTTTAGGTCATTGTGTCATTATTTATAGTTTCTATAACCAAAATGACATCAACTATTAATTTTGTGGAGGTCAAATTTTATTCACATGAGAATAACAGTGACTTTTGTGATAGAATTACAATGACCAAATTAACCAGTCATTCATGATAAAGTTACTTCGAAGAGGGAGATTCGGGCTTCGGAATTTTGAGATTGGTAGAGAAGTATATTTCAAGGTTATCTTGAAGAGGAAGCAGAATTGGATGATCTTAATGGAAGATTACATGGTTATTTTGGTTTTTATACACGTGCAAACACAAAACACTACTATTCTTTTTCCTTGAAAATCTTACAATGTTTTTGTCCCTTGAAAATCTTACAATGTTTTTTTCCAAGATGAAAACATAGAGACGACAAACCCCCCCCACCCACCCCCCCCCCCCCCCCCCCCCCCCCCCCCCCCCCCCCCCCCGCAACAAGAAAATTTAAGGGCTTAAAAGTAATGGAAAATCTAATGAAATATGAGGCAGTACGTGGGGAGTTAAAAACTTAAAAGGAGACTGGTCTAGATGGAATGTTTATCATGATATATTTCTACTCTGAATACTTCACTGCATAGTAGCAAATGGCACAACTGCGACCTTTTAACTTCGAGAAAGGTAAATTCCGGATAACACTCTTACATTTAAAAGGAGATTCACCAGATGTATGAGCTTATATATAAGATCCTCAACTCTATATTATATTTCGGATTTTCATTTATTCAGTAGAGAAAGGCATGCAAATGACCCTCTTAAGAACACTATGCCACGGGAGAGCTCCCTTGAAATGAGTTGGGGGAACAACACATCCAATTGGCTGCAAAAATTCAATATAGCATGCTTAGCATGAGAGTAGTACTGTCTTCATAGATTTTATACATACTCTAAAATCTCCATGTTTAAATCACTTACTTGTCGGGACCACTAAATTTCTCTAAAATAATTCAATAACTTCCTTTAAGCTGAGAAGCATCTTGTAATACCACAATACTCAGTAGATTGTTTCATGTTTTTGGGGACCTCTATCTTCTATTATTTTTAATATAGTTCAAATATAACTGGAGCCCCTGACACTCCAACTAGGAATTACAATTATGGTAAAAATTAAATGCTCTCAACAAAGAATAAGAACTGGAGACACCTAACATAGGTGAAATATTGTGTGTTGTTGGTGTGTGTGTGTGTGTGTGAGAGAGAGAGACACATAACATAGGTGAAATATTGTGTGTTGTTGGTGTGTGTGTGTGTGAGAGAGAGAGAGAGAGAGAGAGAGAGAGAGAGAGAGAGAGAGAGAGAGAGAGAGAGAGAGAGAGAGAGAGAGAGAGGAGAGAGAGAGAGAGAAGAGAGAGAGAGAGAGAGAGATATTTGTGGCCTACACATCTTATGAAGATAAGAATCTGCATCTAGATGTCACATTTTGTCCGCACAAATCTATCTTTGCTTACCTAAGGAAGCTTAGATTTAGGAATCCGTTGTTGAATAAAAACATTTGCCAAGAAAAAAGGGAAAAAAAAGCAAACCATAAATCTAGGTCTTTCCATTTTAAGCAAGAGGCATCCACCACAATATACTTAAGTAGATAGGATCAAAGGTTCGACCCATACAATATCCACATTAAAGCAAGCACCATCATAACACCAACAAAGTAGCCATGGGACCTGCAACTCTTATTTTAGAGAACCCTAATACACTCCACAACACATTTTCAAAGCCCAAACCTAACCTTCATGTTCATGAAAGAGGCCAATCCTAGTCATTTGTCTCCAAACAAATACCCAAGAGAGGAATCTCCTCCAGGTACTGATTTCACCTTGGTGGTAGGACGTTCCTAGGGAGGAAAAAAAAGAAGATGTAAGCTAAGGCAAATTCATAGTAAATAAGGAAGGTGCTACATGTTCTGACATATGTGCTTATGTGGGTTACTCACAGTTATGAAGTTGCCTGTGTTCTGGCCTTGAGCTCTATGGTAGTTATTGGAGACGGTTTGTTTTGGCGAAGGGATAGCCAGGGATGTCTGTGTGTCCTTTTTGTCATCAGAGGGTGGCTGGTTCTTCTTTCCAGAGACTGGAGGTGGGTTTTGTGATTCATCAGATTCGAATAGGTAGCCCAAAGAGCTTTGCCCTCCTCCATAGCTCCCTCCTCTACTCATGGCTCCTCTCTAAAACTGTGTTTATGCAATCAACACAGCTTGGTAAGATGATACATATATAGTAGCCCAGTAGATGGAAAATATGGAGAATCTCTAAAACAGAGGGAAAAGATAGAAATAATGATAGTGATACCGCATATGTAGAAAAGCGAAAGAAACTATACCCACGCGGGTAGAATGTATGCAGCATAGACTGTTAATCAACTACCAAGGACTGTTAATCAACTACCAAGCTCACATGCGCACCTACTTAAGCAGCATTAACAAGCTTACAGATTTCTCAGTAACGGGCATTTACGAGCACTTTTATTTATTTTTTATTAAAGGTAGGCATTTATGTTGGGTTTATAACTTGTATTCCGAGTTATCGGATTGGTCCATTGGGTTAGTCAGGTACCGCGCTTTGGGTCAGGGGTATTTTGGTCTTTATACCAATCTTTTTTTGGGGGTTAAGAAACCAGAGATTATATATATACAATGTAATATGTAATTCTAGACCTAATCAGAGTGGAATAGTAAAGAGAGCGAGTTCTATTTGGCCGCGGACGTAAGTAGTCTGTTGAACCACGTAAATCTCTCGTGTGATTTTTTTTTCTTGTGTGTAGCTTGTTCCTCAATCGCAGGTGTGGCTTGTTCCTCAATCGCAGGTTTCACGCTTCTGTATGCACGCGCACCACAATTTACAAGCCTTAATACAGGTATATGATGCATACATGTATCTGCACATTTTCTTACATGTGAACTTAAGGCTTTTTTATATGCATAGAATATATTTGAATTAAACATATAGGAATTCATGGTCAAATAAGCTCCATTGAAGGATTATTAAAAAGGTGTGGGGGTAGAAGAGATAAAGCTGAGAAGCATACATGACCTTGAGTTTCCTAGCATTTGAATGGGTGATGACGAAGTATTCATTCTCCATCTTCCCTTGAATCTATTTCTATTAAAATAAAATGATTTGATTGTCATTTTTTGATATTCTCCTTTGATTCTTCAGTTTTAACCACTTCTAAAAATACAAAGTCTTATAAATCCTAGGAATGCAAAACAACGTGAAACAAATAGGCCCGTGGTGATTTTATTACCATTTCCTTTAGACTAAACTTAGGGTTTCTCTAGTAATATTTTTCTCCCATGAGAATGAAGGTGGGTGCCGGCATGAATAGCTCTTTTGGCGAGGATCTAAAACCAATGATGTCCTTATAATCTATGATAGCATGTTTAGGGACAGTTCCTTTCGTAATCCCAATTTTTTATTCCTTTTCTCCCCACTAATCCGGCTATGTCCTGCAAAAAGGACCAACATATCCGTATTTTTCAATTCATGCATGTGTAAGATGTCCTTAACCTTGTTTTCACTTCAAGTTTCTAGTTATTTACCTGTAGTGGTCTTTAACTACCATTAATATTTATACAATATTTAAGTGAATGATTATGGAAGTGTTAGCTCATCACCTTGCAAAAGAGGGAAGTTGGTCAAGTGTCAATGTCCACTGGGGTGATTAGGCCATTGGAGAATGGTATTTAACAATTAATAAGCATGGATTAAAATATTGGCAGTGGGTGTCATACTGCCGGCAACGTGATCTTATACTTACTTGATAAGAACTGTTTAAGCCACTAAGTTATTATTTAATTACCTAAAGCAAGTATCCGATGGAACGGGAGTGATTTGGTCATTAGGGTGTACCATCACTTTCATCTGGAAGCCCAAACCATGCTTACCCACTAAAAATAGTAGCTTTCATTGATAATTATACACATAGCCGAAGAAGATGAAGTAATTATCTTTCCATATACATTAAGCTCTTATGTAATTGTCACCAATGTTCAGGTGCTTATGTGGGTTACACTAGTCTGTGGGCTGTGAGATGACTGCATCACGTGAAATCACGATCATGGCAGACTTTAGTGAGAAAAAGAGGTACCATAACAAGGCCTGTCACTAAGTGTAGGGAACAGGGCGGAGCTTGATTGACCCACACAACCAATTAGGTCTTTAAAGCCCAGTACTTCCAGCAGCAAAAAGGTAAGGAGGAGGAGCCACTCTGGGGCGTATTCAAATAGGGGTTAGTCGGGTTGGAAGGAAGCTTGTAGGCCAATGTAATCCCACTGGGTGTGCTGTAAGGCTAAATATCCAGCTTTTGCTTAGATATGACCTAACGATAAAATTAGGGGTTATTATCATGATGTTGCAAACTGGCCACATATTCTCCTCCAGTGAATCTCAGGGAGCTGGGCCAATCCTAAAATTTGATGGGTTGATTGCACATGAGAATCTTTAAATTCAAATTTCTCTCCTAATATCTCTGTCTCCATCCTATCTCAACATACTGAACCTAATAAGTAATATCCTTAGCAATATAACAAACAATGTTGGGTTAATGTTTTGTATTCTGGGTTAACTGGGTTTAGGGTCCAGGATATTTTGGTCATTGTACCGGGATCTTTCTTAGGGGCTAAGAAAGCGGAAAATATATATACATGTAATCTGTAATCTTATATTATGAAGAGAGTCAAGATGTGAGTCACTGCTCTCTTGCCGTGGGCATAATCGGTTTTGCAGAACCATATAAAATCTTCATTTCTCTTGTGTGGCATGATTGTTCAATCGCAGATTTAGCGCTTCGTGATAGTGTTCAGAATTAAGGCATATGATTTATGGGGTTATCATAGAGATGGAAGATGGACCATGTCCAAACAATCTAAGCAATGCTCTTTCTGGATTATATGGCCTATCCACGCATGGTGATCCCCTCACAACTTCAATCATACTCAGGAGTAGAACCGGGAAATATTCTTTTGGGGGGCCTCCATCTAAAAATAAGAATTTCTTGGGGGGCCATATGTAATAAATCTAGAAATTTCATCACAAAATAAGGGGGTTTTCCAAAATCTGTGCCCCCCACTTCCAACACCCTCCTCCACCCATGATCCTGATTAACCTCAAAGATGCCATGATTACTATTTACATGGTGTTTCATCAACTTTCTTAGCTCAGAACATAGGCTGACATTCTACTGTTCTAAAACGTGATTAGTAAGATGACTATTTCCAGATTAGAAGAAAAAGGTTTCTTTGTAACCAATCATATGAGTTTTGAATTTTGATTCTGTCCTAGTGTTGTTTGAGAAAGCTTAAATCTTGTGAGAATGATGTTGGAATTAGAGAATTCCTATGGCCAGGTCTATAAATCCATCATGGGGCTTTGACCTTTTAGTCCCAACCCCTCAAAATATTAGTACTCGCATTGGCCATTAGCCGAATTTCACTTCAACAGGAGTTATGCACTCCTTTAGAGTAATCGCATGAATGTATGGAAAGAGGAGATAATCGGAGTAAACAAATGTAAATGCTTTTAATAAATGTAAACTCTCTATCATCTTATCTTTCCAATATCACTTTTGTTAGGAATTTCATTGTGTTGGCTAATTCATAGGTTGGATAAAACTTTGGGTCCATTTGAGTTGTAATTTTATATATATTTCTTTTAGATTGATCTGTGGTTGAGTCACCTGAAGACTTGGAGCGAAGACTAAAGTGTTTTTTTAGCAAGAAAGCCAATTTTTAAAACATAAAGTCGCTATAGCGAGGATAGAGTTTGCTAAAGCAAACATGACAAGGAAAGTCTAGGACAGAATGCAGGCTCGGTATAGCGAACATGAGAAACTTACCTAGTTTGATCCGAACTCCTAATTAGAGTTTTTGATTGATTGCTATTCTGATTGGATTATAATTAGAATACTCTTGCACGAGTTTTGAGTTGTAAAAACGATGATTCTCTCAACCATAAGTATTACAAGAAGTTGCTCTCTCTTATTTTGAGGTAAGAAAACCCTAAGAGAGATTCATTATTCTCTAGAGCTATTATTGAGAGATTGTGCTTGAGATTTACTTTAGAAAGTTTGTTGTTTCTACTTCCTTGTAGAAGATCTGATCATCTTGGTTCTCAAGGTGTTGTTGGATGATCAAGCACGGGGAGCGGTGCGCAGTGAATGGTCATGGCAGCAAAGGGTTGTGTAAGAATAACTACAGATCTTAGGCCGACGTACTGACAAGGAAAGTGAACTTTGAGTATATCTTGTAATCGTTCAATAGTAATTGATTTTTCTGATTATGGTTTTTCTCTCTGGATAGGGTTTCAATTATAAAATCGTGTCTGTTTTCTTGTGGTGTTTGATTGGTAGATCTATTTGCTAATTTACTTTTTTTTTATTCCGCTACAATATTGATTTTTAGAACTAGCATCCACTTTAATTGATTAAAAGGAATCTTTCAACATTTTAGCCTTGTTTTTTTACCATTTTCGCATCTCATTCTGCATGAACCACTCCTGCAGAATATTCTGTTTCTTCTTACCTGGTTTGTTGTCAGTTCTCACTTTTTCTCACATTTTTTGAAACACTTTTCATATTTGCTTTTCCCTGGCCTTATTTTTGTTACGCCCTCTCATGTGGAATAGCTAGCTTGCTTTTCCACATAGGGTACAGGAATTTGGTCCTCTTCTCAGCAGTTTTTATGATTTTGTTGCAGTTCCATAGAGGAAGGAGCAATTTAAGCCCACCTTTTTTCACGGAACAGTTTGGTCCACCATCCATTAGGGTCTATCATGGAATAAGAGCTATTACACCACCTTTTTCACGTTGAGGATAATGCATGGTGGGTTCCATGTAAATCGTGTTGAAGAGTGGGCTCCATCTGAAGGGAAATATTAGAAAGTATTTCTACTGTCACTACTGACACTTAGGGCACGTTTGTTGTAAATGTAATTTCCGTGGAAATTGGAAATTGCCACATCAGCAAAATCCATGGGTTTCAAATACTTCGGAAAACTATTTCCACGGAAGTCAAAAATTTATGTTTGGTGCAAAAAGTTTTTCCTTAATGAATTGGTGTTGATGTTGTTTGGTGCGGCTGCAGATTCCTTACAGAAAGTTAGAATTTATTGTTTGGGTAGGAAAAGAAGTATATTAAAGGAGGGGTAGTTTTCCGAGGAAATAGACTTCCCATACCCCCCCATGGGAAGTCTATTTCCATAGTCAGCAAGGAAAATGATGACATGGCAAAAAAGCGATTCCGCGGAAAACAGCCGCACCAAACGCAAGAAAAATAGGTTTTCCGTGGAAAACCGTTTACTTTTCCGCGGAATTTGGCTACACAAACATGCCCTTAAAGTTTTGGTAGAAATGATTAGCTAAAAAAATTTAAGATAGTATAAAGCCAACCGGTTGTAGGTCTAAATTCAAAGATGAACGACTTGGTGCAAATTGAACGACTCGGTGCAAAAAAAAAAAAAAAGAAAAAAAATGCATGCCATCAAATGTGTACCGACTTGATTTCACCCGGAGGCACCATACACTAAATATTCTTGTGATGCTTCTTGTACGATCCAGATGTAAAGGGCAAAAAGTGCCAATCTAGATGAAACCTTGAATGCCTCAAACATAATTGGCAACATAAAGTCTTCTTGTATCTAAATAGCCACTCCATATTCTCAGACAGAGTCTTAGATCCTCTGCAGCTTCATTAGAAGCCCTCCGTACTAGAGTTCATTATCTCAGCGTCCCTGCCTCTCACTCTTGCTTCTCATGAAACCGAGATTAAGCATTAGTGATCCCACTGTAAGATTAAACATATAATTAAATAAACTGGATTAGTGCATAAGAGTTTTTCTCAGAAGACAGTGAGCGAGAAACTGAGGAATCCATACTCTCTCTACCGCTGTTCAAAATAAGATACTTGGTGAATTTTTTATAGTATTGGCTCTCTGTCGACATTTAAAAGAAGACACTTGATCAGATAGTTTTTAGGGTCCATTAGCCCTGCTCGATGTACTTAAGAAGGCTTAGACATCTAGCTACATATAAATAAAAAAAAGTTGAAGTCCATAAGATGTTGAAGTATGTGCTAGCTATAGATCATGTATGGTTGAAAGCAGCTGTTAATAGAGTTTTCAGTCACTCTCCTTCCTCTACTAGCTTACATATTTAGTTTCTTTCCAACTGTCATCCACATTATCACGGTACTCAATCACTTGACAAGGATTACAATAGTCAGCTCAACGTTAATCATTATATATTCCAAACTTCTTGTCACTTGGGATCTATTTGTTTGAGAAGGATACATGTGAATTGAATACATAGTAATTTAAAGTCAAATGAGCTAGGCCAAAAGAGTATGAGAGGTGAAGGACACAAGGTGGGAGACACAATCCTAATTTTCCTATGATTTGAATTATTAGGATGGTGAATGAATATTAATTTCTTATCTCCTCTTGATTCATTTCTCGTTAAAAGAAAAATAATTTGATGGATGTATTTTAAAACTTTCCTTCTGTGCCATCAATTTCGTCTACTTATAGAAATAAAAATACGACAATTCTTATGTATTCAATCACATGAAACAAACTTGCACTTATTTTGTGGCATAATGCTTTTATACCATAGTGCCCTTTGGATGGGCTTCTTTGTAATTCTCTTTTCTTTCTTAATACATTTTCTTCATTGCCTATAAAAAAAAAAAAGTACAAATGACAGTTGAATTGTTGGACTGAAACATCCAAGGAACGTAAGCCAATCATGCATGTCCAACACTCTGATCGAATAGAATTTATGCAGATACGGTTGCAAAATTGCACATACATGTTACAAGAAACTAAGAAAATGAGGAAGACTCACGAACACTTGAAATTCGAAGTTCTTCCTTATTGGTAGATATGCCTTATCAAGTATAGGGTCATGCTAAAGATGATCCGGTCCAATTAAAACCCAGCTGATCGACTCATTAGGCACACCATGCCTAATTCAATATGCATGGGATGGAAACTGACAAACCCAATTGGGGGTTTTGTGAATTTCATAGAAAATATTAACTTTGCAGTGTGGAGTTCCTTGTTTCTTGAACAACCCCACAAAAGAACTCCTATATAAGGTGTGAAGTAAACCCAAAAAAAAGCTATTGATTTCTCCAAATTTTACGATTAGATACGGGTGAATTTTAGAAAATCCAGACCAAAAGGTACTGCTGAGTGCTGACAGCCTTTTTAAGTTCCTCCGACATGAATTATTAAAATACAGTCATCAGAGGGCCCTCATACTGGGAGCAATATAAGATCTTCATGATCACAAATATCACTATAGCAGATATAAGATATGACCCAAGACAAGATAGGACCCAAAAAGCAGAATGGTGGAATTTTGAAGGGCTCCTTCCACCTACTTAAATTCTTTTTCCAGATAGGTGTAATCAAAGTCATTGGGATTAGTCTTATTTCCATGCCAGCTCAGTCACTTCATCTTTGTCTCTGGCGGCTCAAAAGCATTGGAAAATCATTCAATCCTCCTCTCCACTAGTTACTTATCGGAAATTACAGTGAAGGTCTGAGGTATGAGTATGACTTCTCCTGCGAAGTGTGACAAGACTCCATGGAGTAAACATGCGACAAAGCAGGTATTAAAAGATACCACTATGATGCATCCGTGACTGTTGGGCCATGTCCCATCACTGTGCACGTGTCGCGTTCCTGGTGGTGATGGACGACCATGATCATGATGAAGCCAATATTCACGGTGGAAAAAGTAGAACCTTGAGAAAGGGTCAAGGAATACTATTGACTTTTTGATGAATTAGATTCTGTCTGGGTGGAGAGTTTATCCATCTCCAGGAACCTATTTTCGCAGGACCGTACGGGGTGCTGATCTTTTTTTTAGAGTTTATCCAACTCTCGTCATCCGGACGTTGATCCTGTGATTAGTATGGTGGCCCACATCAATGTTTAGCAACTCAAAATCTGTCCGGCTACGAGCATGGCTTTTTAAGACTATGGAGAGAGTGAAAGAAACACAGAGAGTCCTCTAAACCAACCTATCAAGATCATCACATGACACATGATCATAAACGTTCAAAAACTAGAAGCACCTCATTCTCAAATTTGGCAGCCATTTTATGAAATCCATTTGGATGCATGCCGATAAAAGTTAGATTGGAAGTTCTTGATGATACTAATTTGATGTGAGTGAAAAACCAGATCAATCTGATAATCCTAACCGTCAATTTAGTGACATCAAAGTTTAATAGTTGTACATCTCTCACCAAAGTCTCCCCCACTTGGACCCCTTTTTTTTTTTTTTTTACAACGTCCGACCCTCTATGATCAATCCAACGTTCTCACACTTACTACCCTCCCAGAATCCGAATCCAAGTCCAAGCCCGGAAAGATTCACTTGGGTTTTTCCAGCCCTAGCCCAAAGAGGACGGGCCCATATTGGGTCTCACGCGGGCTGAGACATCCAGGCTAGAGCTTGTCCAGGCCCAAGTGTTAGCACTACATATACAACTGTTCATTTTGGAAACCCCAAAGAAATAGCTATAGAATTTCCCGATCAAACTTATATTTACCCACCTTTTTTTATAAAAAAAAAAGGTCTTTTTTTTTTTTTTTCTAAATCCTCACAGCTTAAAATCTCCTTGACCTGTATGCATTGAAGTAGGCCCCACAAAATTCTTGCCGATGTTGAATACTCCTCTTTATCAACCCAAGAACATGAAGGAAACGGACTCTCCCAAGTTTTCTTTTTTTTTTGGGGTGGTAAACAGACTCTCCATAGTTTTGAAGGGTAGAAAAGAATATGTGCAACTGATGTTGGCTTCTTGATTCTTTTCACTGGTTATAACCACACCCATGATATATGATTTTATAAACTGCCAATCATCAACCTTCGTTCAGATTTTTCATATATGGATTCATTTTCCAAATAAAAGAGTGTTTCTATTTGACCAGAGCATCAGACTGATATTCACCATGACTGAAATGATCTTCAATACTATTTGAAAATCACCAGTCCAAAAAATCTTCACACTCCAACCAAAGAAATATGCAGATTTAATCCAACAGCCAACCTTGACACCAATAATGCAGATTTTATTGTGTCACAGCTAGCTGCGAATTTATCCTGGACCTCTACAGCTGTCTGATAAGCCATGGGATGATATTAATTTTGTAGCCATTTGACTTCACCTCGGCAACTGTATTGGTCCAACTTGTCTAAGCATGACTTGCTTTTTTTCTTGCTATGGTTGGGCCCAGCAGAAGCAACCGAAAAGCAGGTAGCCCCACATTCTGGTCTAGCAGGGTTCTTGTCACAACTAAGTTGATATGCGCATCTCATTTACTTTCACATCACTATTATTCATCCAAGTCTCTAAAGCAAGCAATGGAGTTTCCCATACATTATTTTGGAGAGGATAAACTTCCTGCCACATTTTTTTTTTTTTTTTTTTGTGAAATGGTAATGAAAGATTTCATTAAAAGAGAAACAAAATGCAAGGAAAACAGAAGGCACAAAAAAGGATGAAGGGGAAAGGTGCAAGAGAGAGATGCAACACCCCTGCCACAACTTCCTGCAACATTGGAGGGAGGCTATCTCCATGCAATCCCATTATTACTGCAGAAACTGAAGAATAATACAAGGACTTCTATACATGCCACATCAAATGCAAAAAATATTCCAGGTAGAGCTGGTACATGTACTTGATATCTCTAATATGACCAAACAATCATTTACAGGAATCATACAGTAATTACGTCAAAAACTTAAGCTCAGAAACACACATCATTGTCCAAGATACCTCCATAATCACAAACTGAAGAGCTCGTACCACATCTTGATTTGGATTTCTAAAGCTTCAGCTTCAACAAGGACAGCAGAAATGGAGGTTGTTTTGCAGCAGATACACTTTTTACACAATAAACAAACATGTCCTTGGAAATTGAAGGGTCAAGAGAGGAGCCTAAGCCCTGGAATTTTACTCGTGGTCATCAGCTTGTGCAGAAATGAGGTGGAGAAAGAACTGTCATACACCTATCAGGTTAGGTTTTCATACCTGGATGGAACAGCCCTCTGAGGCTCTTCAGCATGGATGGCTCTGTTTACATTGCCCGGTTTAGATTCTTCTGGTTCAACATCATATGATGAAAGTGCTGTTCTCTGCATCAAATTTGTTCAAATGAGTCTCTCTCAAGCACAAAAATGGCTTGCCATGAACAAGTATGTGAATTTAATGTGGTAAGGCACACTAATGAGCTGTTTGCAGTTCATGTGAATTTAATGTGGTTAAGGCACACTAATGAGCTGTTTGCCTATCCAACTACCTTTCTTTTTCGCGCGCGCACCCCCCCCCCCCACCCCCACCCCCCCCCCCCCGCGGTTCCTTTGCTAAAATAGTTATCCAACTTTTGATGCCTTCCAGATGCTTAAAAAGGAGCAGTTTGTGTAGGCCACAACCAACTCACAGACTACTGGTTGCTTATCTGCCATTATAAAATGTAAAAAAGGAGGTCCCCGACATCTAACTAAATTGTGATGAGCTGGTTATGTATAAGCACCCACTAATCACACAAGAAAGATAAACATGTTTGCAGTAATTTTATCTTTTTATTAATTTTGATACATGTGAGTTCCTTGTTTTTCCTTGGAAGTGGGGATGTAACGTTCAGCCATAGTTGACATTTTATTCTTGACCTCATTTGGTTTGACTCTGAAGTGAAATGTTGGGCTGAATAGACACAAAGTTCCAAATGAAAATTTAAAGGGTTTAGTATCATCTTCTTCATTTTTTGAGTACACATGTAAATCTTCTTTTATGAGTGGGGTTGAAACTGAGGAAGCCAGACCTTTTGGCAGACGGAAGTGTAGGCCCAACCAGATTAATTATACATCCTGAAAACTGGTACCTATACTCAGCCTGGAGGTTAATGGAGTCAGTGTCAGTCTAGCCTTCAATGAGCTGGCCCAGTATCAACCCAAGTATAATTGCTTATGATAGGAACCAAGTGCAAGTAATTTTTTCTAACAAATTCTTAACTAGTACACTAAACAGAAGAAAAAGAATACTATCATAAATGATCAGAATATCTTCCAAGATAAGTTCACAGTTCTAATCAGAGATAAATACAAGCTGTAATTTTTGTCATAAATCATTTAAGAGTATTGCTACTGAATCTGATAACCAATATAATTTTAAATAGCTAACACTATCCATATTCTGGAATAAGATATTCTTTGTTTTCCAAATGATCAATTACATGATACCTAGCAGCAACTCTCAGGATGTTTTTTAATTGGTAACTCTCAGGAATTATTGCACCCAGATACCTCAAAATATGCAACATATCCACATATAGTGACGGGTGGAACTTGAGGGAGGGGCTGGTACCTCTCAAAACTTTTTTCAAAACCTGAGGTGTTTTTCACATATGGAAAGAGCACTCCCAAATAGAAAATCTTCCTGGGTCCACCCTTTCATATCCAGGTCATATCCTTGCCATATGCTGCCATATCTAAGCAACAAAGGTCAGGACATGGAACACATCAATGCAGAATAGAGCAAAACATAACAGGACGCCATATGCTAGGCTTCTCTTCTACTTGTCTTCTTTTCTTTCTTTCTTTTTTTGCGTTCCCCTCTTTTGTATAGCTAGCCTTCTCTTCTGCTAGTTACTTTGTTATCTTCTCTGTTGTTCTTTTTTTTCTTTTTGGAGCCCTTCCTCCCTTGGCTAGCTCATTGCAGGTCTCCATATGCTTTGGCTTAACTGGTCAGTGGTCAGCTTACCGGGCCTGTCTAGGGATGTGGGTGTCCAGTTGTTCCACTTGTATAGTGGGTTCTTCCTCCTCTTTGGAAGTTTTTAATTCCATTCCCCACACACACAAAAAAAAAAACCCTCCTTTACCTTTTCCCTCTCTCTCTCTTTCTCTCTCTCTCCAAAACCAAAAAAAAAGGATGGACTGAAATCAAAGACTGAATTTCTACTTTAAAAGTATACTAGAATGAATTCAACCTCTAAAAAGCATGTTGAGCCATTACTTAAACTAATTATCTAAGCCACATGTTGAAACAAATGAGAAAAAGAACTCACATGATCCTCAAACTCAGGGCTAGACAGATTCATAGAGAGATTTCTCATCAACAACAAGATCTGGACAGCCACCAAAGTAAATGAATTAGTTGCAACAACATACTTGAAACATTATATGCTCGCAGACACAGATGAAGAATAGAACTATTGAAAACTATATGTGAATAATAAATACAATAAAAGATAGTAACAATAATAATTACTTTTATGATGGTTACTGCCACTCTCCTATATGATGACGACAATAAAAACACGGAGAACACAAAAAATACATCCCTCTTTATAGCAAGGAATTAAATCTTGGTTTCAGGCCCTTCAGAGTTACAGTGCCCGACTCAATTACCAGCAGAAAAGAGTTGCTACTCATTAAAGTCACTCGCACTTTATAGCAAGGGGTTGTGAATGCCCAAAAAATGAGTCGACTCAGTTTCAACCACATTTTGATTCATCGATTTGGCACCAACATTTGTAACTAGGCTGGCAATTGACATGGGTTAAAAAAAAAAAACTCAACTTTGGATTATGCCATCATCATCAAAGCCTTGTCCCAACTGGCCTTGATGATGATGATAACTTTTTTGGATTGTGTAAATAATGTCTTCATTACATCTAGATGTTTTTCCCTTTCATTTGAATGAAGATCAGATACAGAGACATAAAAGTTTTTTCATTAGAAAAATTATAAAGTTGAGTTGTTTATGTAATAGTTTTTCATTAGACAAAACATAATGCTCATTCATTAGATATAGAGACAATTTTTTATTTTCTTTTAATGTTAACCTTCACTGAAAAGACTTAACAGTACAAATATAGAGAAAAATATGCCAACCCCGGATATGTGGGATTAGGGTTCAGAGAGGATGATGATACAGAGAAAAACTTTCATTCAAATTAGATAATAGGCTTACTGTTTCAACATCAATCGGATCCAACTCCTTCAATTTCTGCAAATGACCACTTGTGTTTGGGTCAAAGACACGGCCAATGAAGTTGTAGACTTGAGCGAAGTCTGGCATAACTGCATGAATGAAAAAAAGGTAATGTACTGTGCCAATGGAGATATAAAATAAACACTTTGACAGAGGCAAAATAACGGAAAATGATATGAAAGAAAAATTGATACTCCTGAGAGTACATAGCAAAATAGGCAAAACTCTGAGTCAGATGCAACTGCAACTAAAATCTTCTAAGCGATAAATCCAATGGCATACACAGTTCACACATTATTTATGATATTTGCCTCACCTTAAATCCAACAAATGAACACCATTTAATATATCACAATGTGGTAGATCTTGGCATGTTTAAGAGGGATGGGGCAAAAGAAGTGTATCTTTTCTTTCTTTCTTTTTTTTTTCTTTTTTTTTTTTTTTTAATGTTTGATAAGTAACATGGCTCGAACCTGCAACCCCATGGTTGCAACAATAAGCACCTTCCAACTGTGCTACAGGCTCTTGTTAAACCAGAGAAGTCTATTAGACTAATGAATCCCTCTAATAAACCAAAAGATACTTCACTTCTTGCAGTTAATACTTAACATAAGCATGTAAGAAAATCAGAATAGGTGAATCATGAATGAACAAATGCATTTGATCCGTCCTTGACTCTCAGCGCCTGTGAGTGCTTGGTAAGGAAATTATATAAGGTCAATGCTTAAATGCACCTGAAACATTATTGCCAATGCAGTAAAGGAACCACACACCTTGGTGAGCTGGGCCATGATTCCCTTGATCAGTTCTTTCGCAAGCTAGACATATCCCAGGAGGGCTTTCGGTACTGCTACTGCAACAGCAATTATTTGCTACGGTAGGTGCAGCAGATCCTATGTCATCTGTAAGAATAACCCATTAAAATATTCCCTTTGCTTAAGGGATCCACAGTGTTTATATAGAAAGAAGGCTAAGTTCATCATAAACAAAAACCTTTTGTAACATGTGAGACACTGAGTGGAAGAACTGAATTGTGGGTCCAGGAAGACACAGCTGTGCTTGTGGTAGAGTTCCTAAGCAATGAAGATGAATCTGTTCTGAGAGAATAGCCTGGTTCGAGCAGAAATTGGGAAGACTGAAATGGCACCAAAGATGGTGATGGCAGCAGAGCTGAAAAAAATTTCTAATATGAGGGCCTGATTGTCACAAAAGACAAAAACTAAACAAGAATATATGAAATCCAACCATTTTTAGAGGCTTTTTGCGGATAAGGATGAGCTGCTTTCCGCTTAGGTCGAGGAGGTGGTACATGTTCACTTGTCCCATTCTTTTGAACCTTAAGGAAGTATTTTTGTGCATGGCTCCGTATCTGCAAGAACTTTGAACTTTTAGATGTGGAAACATATTTGAAAAGATAGATAGAAAGAAGCATAACAATCAATCAAATTCAAGAAACAGAACTATAGCTGGAGATGGGTTCTCCTTGAAAGTTGTGGCGTGCACCTAGAAATGATCATCCAACAATTGCAATAACCAAATAAAAAATACTTGTAGTTGCTCAACCCATCTAATTATACTCGTGTTATATGAATCCCTTTAAAAAGTCATAAAAAGCTTGCCAAAAGAGTACATCTTCCAGCGCAACAATGTCATAAAATACCTATTGCTCACTAACAGTAACCATTGCTCATGTTATGCACTCTGCCAACGTAAAAATGTAGAAGAGAGGCTCCGGTATCAAGAGGTTGATCTTTTATCCTTCTAAGGTTAAAATCTTACCTAATTATAGCATGCCCTTTTTTCCTTTAACAACCTCAGACGGTTAAACTTATAAACCAAAGCATATATTTCGTTTTAAGCTTACTCAACATTTTTATAACAGTTTTCGGTGATAGGTTTATCACAACTGAATTAATTTACCAAAAGACAAGTAATGAATTTGAGATTACCTGAATAACTGTCTTTGAGCCAACAAATGCCTCGATTTTCTTCCAGTCACGATCAAAGCTGTAATTTTCAAAAGGAAAAAGGGTGAGAGAGAGAGAGAGAGACAGAGAGCAAAAATTGCTTGTTACAAATAAAGACAACAATGCATGCAATACCATTTCTCCATTGACAAACAATTTTTCAAAATGCAATTGCACCAAAAAAAAATAAATCATAGAAACTCTCAATTGTCTCTCTCTCTCTCTCTCTCTCTCTCTCTCTCTCTCTCTCTCTCTATAAAAACACACACACACACACACATACATGGCTACTAGCTTGTCAATGAAAAGTGGGACTTCAATAGAAAGAAGCTTCTGTTGTATACAATGGAATACATATAGAAAATGGAGCTTCTTCTAAGGGATGTATGGCCAAACAGAATTTTCTGGTTGGAGAAAACAGAGGGCATGGAAAGGCATATTGAATTTTCGGGTTCAAGAAAATGGGTGTTTCTAAAGAAAATTGCATTTCCTATTTGTGGAAGTCCAATAATTAAATTGAAAAAAGAACTTTTTGTCATGAGACATAAGTCTAAAATATGCATCTTCTGCTTATGGAGAACTGAGACATCAGTAATATGAAGAGGCATCTTCTTACTGAAGAAATGTATAGAAGGGGCATCTTTATACTTGAAATTCTGACTCTAACCTGCAATCTTGTGGTTATACTCACAATCAAACCACCAAATCAAAATCATTTGTTTCACATTCTAGCCTTAAGACATAGGAAGTCTTGCTCTTCATAATCATTCTCGTACCATCATCATCAAAGTCTTGTCCCAACTATGATGGAGTAAGCCACATGAATTCTATTTCGCAATTCCAGTCCATCCTTGGGTCAAATCCTCATATAGTAGGTTGTACTCCTTCGTATCTATCCATGCTACTTCCATCCACTTCAGAGCCATCATTCACATATGTGCCCTATATTTTGGAAACCCCCCAACAATTCATTTGGGTTTTTGGATTAAGCATATGATTATGGATTTCTCTACCCACACACATTCAGGAAAAACCAATTCAACACCAAACCTCTAGAAATCATAACAGAGAATTCAAGCGGTTCCCTAAAATTCTTGTTTTGGACAAACAAACAGAATTGTAATAAGCAATTACAAACACAATTCAAAAGCAGCAGCAGCAGCAGCAGAAGAGAATTAGCTAAAGAAGATTAAGCAGAGAGAGAGAGAGGGAAAAGTACAGTTGGAGAGCTTCGAGGAACTTGTCGTGTTCCTGTTCCGTCCAGCTCTCTCTGGATTTGGTGATGGTGTAGGGCTTTCGGATCTTCTTGTTCGGGTCGTCGGATGAGGAGAGGGCTGCGAGAGGCATACCCGACGGATCCGAGAAGAAACCCGAAGCTTCTGGTGCGGATGCTTGATGATGATGATGATGATGATTAATGGCCAGCATGTGCTTTGGTTTTGCTGTTGCTTCTGCTGCTGGAGATGTCAATCAAACGTTTGATCGATGTCTAGTGTAGCTGTAGCTGTGTATGTGTGGTAGAATAGGATAGGAATAGAAGTGAATCGTCCTTTCGTTTTTATCTACAAAACGCAGCTCCTGTTCGCGTTAAAAAACAAGATGCGTACGGTGTTGGGCAGGAGCATGTGGACACAACTCTCTGCCTCCCACTTTGCCCATGTGAAATTTTGTTTACAAACCACTTGTTCCCACACCCCCAAACCCCTAACAACACACACAGGCACACAAAGTTCTCCTAATGCTTGATTTGATGAGCCTTACACTTGTAAGATTCACCGAGTTATGTTCATATATCAAAATTCAAACTAATGGTCCAAACAAGTTGGAATATGGATGAAGTTAATAAGGTTGAGTTGCAGTTTCTTGGGGGATGGGTTGGCTTGTTGTTTGGCTTTTTGTGGCCGGCCACCCTCACCACCACAAGTTTTTAGGGAGATGATGAGGGGAGCAAAATTGCAAATCTGTGCATCCCTGCAGTTTGAAAGAAGTACTTTCTCCATCGTAGAAGGGGCGAGCCGTTAACAATCGTAGATGGACCTTCCCTTGTTAACAATCTAATCTGTCAGAGTTGTATATATGGTTCTCACTTTCTAAAATTCATTATCAACTTTGCATATTGGAGTCCCTACATGGTATTAAATTCAATTTGATATTGGAGTGAAACAGCGCTAGTGCTAAAAAATGAAGATGGTAGGGGTGGCATGCAAAATGTTACCCGACCCGCTAATCCGACCCTAACCCGACTCGATCTTGACCGATCAAACCCGTCCAGTGAGAACTATGGATTGGTCACTGGTTAGGATTTCCTAACCAGCATAAAAAGGGGTTGGATTAGGGTTGGCCCGCCTAACCCATCAATTGAGCAGTTTGGAAGTCTAGAAATGTTAGGACTTGTTTTCGTTTTAATTAGTTTTTCATAAACATTTGCATAACAGAGTCGGTTAGTGTAGTGGTAGAGACTTCATTTGAACTACAAAAGGTTGTGGGTTTGATCTTCTAAGCCATCTGTTTTTGGGGCAAGGGGTAATAAACCAAGTTATATGGGTTTGGTGGAGCCCAACCTGACCTGACCCACATGTAATGCGGGTTTTGTGGGTTAGCCCAACCCGAATCAAAATGGGTGTGGGTTTCAATTTTGTAGCCCGCTTTAAAAACGGGTCGGTCACAGGCTAGGGTCCAAAAGGTCGACCCCATCTCTAGCCTGACCCGACCTGTTTGCCAGCCTTATGCATGTCAAGGTTAGATCAGTCAAAGTTATAGTTTCCTCATTAGTGACATTAATTGATAAATTCAATTCAGTCTGTTTGTTAAGCTATCCTTACCCATCGCTTAAAATCACAGTAAACACATTTTTTGAATAAAAAAAATACAATTGTTAAGCTTTATTTTATTCTATTTCATAGAAAATAAACAGGTGGACAATGTTAGCAAGGCATGGGGTGAATCAACAAATGACCCCTCTGTAGCAATATACTCTCTATCCATGTTAGGTGCGAGTCTCTTACTCTCTTCATCACTTTAGAACAGGCATTGATAACCAATCTATATTTAAATATTACATAGACAATCTTTTGATAGATAAAATGCAATTAGTTCATACATAGATTAATGAATCAAGTTTCCTAACCATGAATCCACTATACTCTAATACCCACCCCAATTGAATACTATAAAATATATAAACCCACACCTACCCGAATCCAAACAAATTTGCTGGTTTACCCGACTGTCCTCGTGATGGCTTGCCAACATGGATCATTTCTCAACAGCAGTGGATACCTATTCCTCACAACTCAAGGAAAGGCACTACATGTGCCTACTATCATAGGTAGTCTAATAATGTGGTACTTTCTGAGAGTTCCGGAGTTCTGGTACTGTATAAGAAGTTCCTTAACCGAGCTGATGGTTGCATTTGTATCATCATCCATCACAAATATAAGCCAGATTGAAAGATCATTGCCATCTGTATTTTGTTTTCTGTGAGAGGACTTGCTGTATTAGTTACCTACCTACCTGAAACAAATCAATGGTCCTGTTCGTTCATTCTGCTCCACTAGTTTTATGGGTCATTCTTTAGCTTTCTTTCATGGCAACATGGGGCTCTTTGGAAATTGAAGGCAGATGAATGCTCCTGCTTCGGGTCGTTTGACTTCCTAGCAGTTCTACTAAAATTGCTATTGGAAAACAAACATCTTTCCAGCCTGAAGGGAAGAAGTAAAAGGAATATGGAAAGAAGAAGAAAGTGAAATTAATTCAATTCAAATAAGATAGTGGAGAGATCCACAAATATTGACCCAAGTCTTACCATTGTAGGAAGTTAAACGAGGCGTGTGGGGGCCTTCAAGGTCTTTTCCCACCTCCAATTTGTATGAGATCATACAACATTTTATGGCTTCCAAATTACCTCCCATTTCGACCTCACCCTGGGCCACCTCTGATGATCCAAACCCTTAAAATTGAATGTCATCTCCTTTACTGGCATAGTCTCAAATCCAACATAGATGGATTTGGTTCCATTGTAAGATTGAACACATAATCAATAATGTAATTAATACATTAGATTAATAATACATAAGATTGTACTAAACAGATTATCAGTTATGTCTTCAATCTTATGATGGGACCAAATTCTATCAAAGTGAAATTTGGGGATATGCTACTAGAGGGGGGTGTCATTCAATCTTTACAGTTCAAATCATTAGTAGGTGGGCCTCATTGAGCGCAAGATCCACACATCCCACTTGTGGGAAGCATGTGGGGGACCCCTCAGGGATCCGGACTCCATCACAACACAAGAGTAATGTAGGCCGTGGGGCCTGCTTGGATCCATGTTAATCAGTGGAGTAGGGTGCATGGTCTCCAATTAGGAAAGGGGCCCACATGGCAGACGCCCAGATGATTAGAGACACCTTTTTCAGGGCCCAATCCATGAGGAGACCCACTGGTTTGCCTGTATCCAGGTGGGCCCCACTTGAAAAGATCGGTACTTGGTTCTCAGACGAACATTTCTCTACAATAATCAGATGGAGATCACCATTCGCACCGGAATTTTCACCTATTTTCCACGAAAGTGCTAAAAGCCAATGTTTCCCAAATGTAAAATCCCAAGGATTCATGGGTCATGGGATATCATTTTTGCTGACTTATGCATTGATATCAAATTTTTCTCAGCAATACACATTGTGATACACAGATATCAATGTAAAGTCCTTAGCTCTGTGAATTCAAAGTGAGGAATTCATGTTCTATGAGCAATAAGAAATCCTCAAATATATGGGTTCCTCTTGAATTTCTCACCTATTACAAAACGTGCGCGGACTTTATTGGACAATTGTAATGAGGGATGACTAATGATCCTGGCCACTGCTTGTCCAAGACCAGCTTATTTTCCCTCGGGCCAAATGTGCAGGTCCATGTCCAGCCCATGGGTTTATCTGGCTGAGCTCCAGTCTCTTCTAAAATTTTATGTTTCTTTGAGCTTAAAACACTATGGTAGTACTGTGCTTTTAAGCACAATTAGGCCCAATAGCCCATTTATCTATTCATTGGTAAGCTGCTCGCTCGCTGGAACGTCATTTAAGAGGGTCAATAGAGCTCAAGCACTTGATGCTCTGCTCCATATGAGAATCAGTGTCAGTACCACCATATCACCCGCATGCAGAGACAGCATCTCCTTTATCTATTGGCCCCAGAACTAGCGTTGAACCTAGTCAATTGAGATGTGTGTGTGTGTGTGTTTTGGGGGGTGGGGTGGTGGGGACTAAATCCAGACCTATTGAATAGGGCTGGCCTGGGCAGCCAGAGCTCTGTTGCACGAGGCAGGCACAATCCAGACCTATTGAATAGGGCTGGCCTGGGCAGCCAGGGCTCTGTTGCACAAGGCAGGCACAGTCCATGCTTCTCAGCACTTGTCCAGCCCTATTGGAGATGATAGATATGGATGACAAACAGAAAACTATTTTAGAGAACATGCGGCATATTTGTAAATGCCACTGGATTTCACTAAATAAAAGAGGGGTTCCTTTGTGTGTTTAGCATCTTCAAAAAATCAAAACCATCACTGTTGGCTAATGCTTATATTGCCTTTGCTTGAATGGCCAATAGTTATTAAGATGCATAATTCAGAAAACCCTCATTTATCAAGTTAGTCCAAGGGCTTTGCAAACAAGACAGATGACATGTTGGAAATTTTGAAAATCGTAAATGACATTTTAGATTTTATTACTAGAATCCCCATCGGATGTGATTAAAAATTAATCAACCGAATCGTTTCTTTCTTAGGTTGATGCAAGATCCGAAGACAACACATGAGTTTCAAGCCGGATCCGAATTTGGAACCGGACTGTGAAAACAAATCCCAGTCCAAATCCACCCTGGTTTCATCTTAGATCCAACCCGTTAGCATCCCCACTATTGACCTACAATAAATCATGAAATAGCTCACTAAAAAACAAGCAGAAAATATTCAGCATATAATGTAACAATGGGATTAATCGGTTCTTAGACCATCACACTCCTGAGGGGAGTCAGAGATCCAATTTCCACCTAGGGCTCCTGTAACTTGATCATGGCTGCACCCCCTTGAGCAAAATCCACATGGAACTGAATCAGAAATGCTTTGACTGCTATTTGAGCTGTTACAAAGTGACTTTGTCCTAAAACATTGTTTTCATAATTATGGTCCGATCAGGAGGAGGGGCCCTTGCTTTCAAAATAAGGAACTTCTATGGGGCCTACATGGATGCACCCAATCGTGTGTGTGTGTGTGTGTGTGTGAGAGAGAGAGAGAGAGAGAGAGAGAGAGAGAAGTTTCAACTCTATTATAAAGTGATTTCATTATTTTTTTGTTAAATCTGGGGGTTTATATTTAATCCAATTGAAAATTGATAGTGCCACAATTCACGGGAGGAACAGATGTCTATGTGATAGTTGGAAATTGGAATTTGTTGTAAGTGGTCCCCAGAAGAAGCTAACTTCTTTTAACAAATAAAAGTAAAGGGTTCTTTCGAGGAAATTTACATTATTTTCCAGTTAAAACAATGAATAATCCACTGTGAACCATCCAATGATCCAAAAGGCCCAAATGCAGTGGACTTCTCTCCAGGAGATTAGGGCTTTCTACTATCATTTGTGAGTCTCCTCCTGGCCCAGTTCCACTTGATCACATCGGCATGCACAATACGTATGTCCCGTGTATATTACCAATGCTTAATCAAGTTGGCAAGAGACAAATTGTTCCAACTGGCCCATCCGCTCCATAAATTGGAGAGATATGACTCATATATTACGACTTTTTATAGATTTTGGGCCCCAGACTAGCCCACAGGACCAGGTTTGGAGCCCAATATAGGACAGGTTCTATTCTGAATTCGGGGCCTCTGTCAAAAAATAAGATGAAAATATCTTATAAGATGAGAACATCTCATAAGATGAGAACATCTCAAGAAGACAACATTTCACAATAAGAAAATATCCTTCAACAGGGTGGGGCTAACCAGGTTTGATAATAGTTTTCGTGGGGTTCCAGGGTTCGGTTAAAGTTCAGCCAGCTGAGATAGTATTAAAGCCTTCAGCGCCAGACAGAGGTCCCTCCTCATTTATGTGGGCTGCTACTATAAGTTTGCAGGGTCGACAGCAATTTATAAGCTCTAGAATTGAATATGTTTTAGTCCTTGACAGGCAGAATTGAGGATGGCAATCGGTCGGTCTGGGTTGGACCCAAATTCTGAACCAAAGAACAAAAGTGTCATCAGCTTCAGGTTCGGATCCAAATCCAAATTGGGTCTGGATCAGAGGATTCATAACCAAACCCAACATAATCATCACATTTGGGTATGTATTTAGGGTTTTTTTTTTTTTTTTTTTTTTTTTTTTTAATCTTTGCTTCACTACAATATGTATTATTTATACAGTAAAATTTCTGTATAAGCTTCCCTTGCGGTTTTATGAGACGATGTAGGATTTTACATCCTCATTGTCCACCAAGAAGGACCCATGATTCAAAGGTACTAAATCAAATTCTGCACGGATTCCTATGGGAGAACTCTGGATTCCGATATTTTATCAACCCAACCCAATTCTCCTACTTAAATTTTAGAAGTTAGTACACGAAATGATGATATATGCTTGACTCGATTCTGACCTCAATTCAATTTGCGCTGTTTATTTCAAGGTCAGAGCAGCAATACTAATTTCTCCAAGAAATGCTCCAATTGAATTTGAACTTGGCTCCGGCCAATTGGATTGGGTTTTGAACCCTCTGATTTGCAACCCGAAATCATGTACTCAACCATTTTTTACTTCAAAGGTTGAAGAAGTGGAATTTTTATGAGGTTTTATGGATTAGCATCTTTTTGAAAATAAGATCCCACTGCCAACACATGTCATTATCCATTGGATCTAGAAGTCATTCTCCTTTTTTAATAAGGGCAAGACCATTTGGTAGAGACTTTTTTACTCAGCAAGACCCCTATATTTTCACAAAAGCTCAAAAAGGCCCCCTCCATTTTGTGCTTTTACAAAAAAAAAAAAAAAAGAAAAAAAAGAAAGAAAAAAAACAAGACCTTAGTGACCGTCAAATGGTTGAAAAAAGCAACTTCTTTCTTTTGATTCTCCATTTCATTTGTGTTTTATCGTTTTACCCTTATGAAGTTTCCACTTGGTCATCTATAGCCATGTTTGGACAAAACTATGCAAAATTAAAATCTAAATGTGGGGCTGATAAAAACTATATATTAATTCTTGGGTGAAAATAATGGCCCAATATCTATGGACATAATTATCATTTTAGGATAATCAATGGGCAAAACTATCATATCTCTTAAAGTAAGGGATAATCCATTTAAGTTTATCTCAAGGGTAAATCTATTAAAAACCAAATTTTTTTTTAGAGTAATTACTTTTGTACAGTTTAATTGCCAGTCCAGGAGGGTTTTAGTAAAAATAAGAAATTTAGGAGTCTTTTAGAGGTTATCTAAAAATACAAGAGCCTTTTTGTAAAAACAACTTTAATAGACTTATAAGTTTAGATTTGAAAGCTAGAATTTTATGCTAGCTAGTTAATAGACAAACTTGATTGTTGGGCAATAGTATGAACTCTAATGTGGATCTCTAATGTGGATTGCCTTCTAGAAGATTACCAAGCTATGATATGATCCCCACCCTACTCTCCTGCCACTTTCCATCCTAGTGTGAAGGGCAATATACTTTCTCCCTCATTCAGACCTCCTTGCATTTCTTTTGCGGCAAGATCCACACCACTGCTATTTTAATCAGAGAATGTTGCAAAGCTTGCATGGCCCAGTGGTTGCTATCAAACCCATAGAGGGCTTTGGGATATAGAGAAATTGTGGGGGGAAAAAAAAGGGACGTTGGACATTGAATAGTCCAGTCAAGACTGAACTTTATGTTTTATCAGCCCACCATTCATACATTAAGTCTCGATAATCAAGACATGAGACATCTTTTTCATTCAATAGCCCCTCCTTTATCTTATCAACCATCCATCTTCAAAAGCTCTACCTCATGTCTTATATATGCCAAAAGGCAATATAAAGGACATCTAATTGGGAAGTCTCACAACGTAAGATGTCTTTCGTGCGCCACAATCTCTCCAGCTCATGTCGTGGCCATGGAGTTGAAATCGGTGAAATCATGAGGTCAGTTCCATAAATCCAAGGGTGCCACTTATAAAATCCAAATAGAACAAATAACTTTTCCCTCCCTATAACTATTTTCTTTTCTTCTCTTTTTCATTGAACACTTTGAAAATGAATATAAAGAAATTCAAAGTTAAATAAGCTCCATTGAAGGATCGTTAAACAAGTGATAGAATGGAAGGCAGTGATATAGACGGTTGCTTGATTTTTCTTGGTTGTAAATTATTAGGTGGTGCCTTTGTATTTATTTATCATCTTCCCTTGATTTAACTCTCGTTAACTACTTGTAGAAACACAATGTGAGGGCTATTTGATGGTGAGTCTTGAATACTCACATTTGATTTTTCATCTTTAACCACTTATAGAAATACAGAGTCATCGAATTTATAAAAAAATCAATTACATGAAACAAATAAGCCCAAAATAAAATTTAACAAACTAAATAGAGTGAAATCTCACCTATTTTAACAATGTATTCGTACAAAAAAAAAAAAAAATTGATCTCACACTATGCGAATTTCTATATTTACTATTGAAAAATATACATTCTTAACTCTCCCATAAAAAAAAATATATTAAAACACTCTATAATTGAACAATATGCCTTTTCGTTATTGTCTCTTAGAAAAAGCATTCACACGAAATAAATGTGGAAAAAGTAGACTGCTTAAAAAATTAAGGGCAATTTTTCACTATACTAATACAGATTTCTGTCATCGTGCAAAAACACAACGTACTCAAGTGAGAGCTCAATCCTCCAACTCCTGTTACTGCAGAATGAAAGACCCAAAAGGAATGGAGGATTAAGTTTCCACTGATGGGTTCACACTTCACAGTGCAGGCAGCTGGCCACAGGATTTCTCTTTTCTCCAATCCCTGCCAGCAGGTGATGTATAAGTGCCAAGGCCCACAGCCACCTTGGATTCCATTCAAGAAGAGGAAGGAGGAAACCTCACGTGAGTACTGATGGATTAAGATTGATGTGAAAGAAAATTTTGGGGGTTTAGTTGTGTAAATTTAGCAGCTTTTTCTGGTCCAATCATGTGGAAGAGGTGTCAGAAGGTTTCCTCAACACATCACGTGGGTCATTGGGAAGCTGTTGTCTTCTAGTTGGAGGAAGGACCGGTGGGCCATCAATCAAGAGATCCATCACAGTCATCTCCTTTCTTATCCTGCAAACATCAGACCCATGGAGCAAGAAAGTTGATCCAAGATATTCGGTGGTGGTCCTCTCTATCACAATTAAGCCACTGGCCTCATTTATTGCTGGATGGACCCACTCTTTGTCATTGATGTTGACATGGGCAAATCAACAGAATATCCTGTCGGACAATCTCTGACCGTCCAATCTTTGTGACAGTAGCTTGAATCCTACCGACACAATACAATAACCTAACGTTGATCGGAACAATCAATCTCTCCACACTCCTCAAACCTTATGATCAGACTGATTTTTAGCAGTAGGGAGTTGGGATGTGGTCGGCAGATGGATGGAGATCAATTATACACAACAACTAAAATCCAACCCAAAAGTTAAATGAACCAACCCACAAGATTGGTTTAAGATTAGTTAGGCAAGTCAAAGTACATTGTTGCATGGGGTCCATCCTGAGTTGGGAATGTTAGGTAGGTTATGATACATTCATATCAAAGGTTTGAATAATGTCTTGAATAAGTTTAAATCTTTTTTTCTATTACTTGGGTATCTTGAGTTATTTTACCCAACATGATCTCTTTCTTGAATGGTGACCACAACATCCACAAATACATAAGACGTGGGAGAAAATCTGCTCCTTAAGCCACTCTATCAACTCTTTTAGGTGGATTATCGTTTTCACTCCATATCTTGTGATATATAAAAGAAAAGTTGTTCCAACTTTTTTCAAGAAAGTCACCTGGCAAATATAGACACAATTTATCTGTGAATGTTACTCAGCTAGCTGATTAGGATGCTTGTGGCGTGCGTGGATGAGTGAGGTTGAATCCCCTGCTTAGGTTAGAGAAAGGCATAGACTCAACTTATTAATTATCAATTGGGATGGAAAATGAATCAACCTTAACTGTACATCCAACCCATTTAAATCAAGGATTGGGCCTTGGCCACCACTCCCACCACTTTAGATTCAAAATATTGAAGAGCAACTTCAAACCTTATACTGCACTTTGCTGCATTAATTATGTAAAAGTGGAAAAAGAATTGGATATACATCAGCTGTCTACTAAAAATTGTTAATACCAGACATTCTTAACTATCAATGGTATATTTTCGAACATAAGTTGGAGTTCATGACTTTGGCTAACAAGTCAAGCCCAAAAGATTATCTACCATTACTTAGGGATGGTGTTTTATGCATTCAATGGACAACAGTAATTGGGATTGAGAACAGACACTTACCCCACTAGTAAGTGGCGGCAATTCTCACCTAGCTGACCAGAGTTTTAATCATAGGTACATCACCTCTTCCCACTTGTGTGGGCTTTTTTCCCAATCATTTGGTTGGGAAAAATATGCTCCACAATGATTAAAAAAAGGAAATACTTAGATCTAATTGAACAGAACAAAATGAATCAAAATATAATTTTATTGAACAAGTTTAGCCAACTAACAATCAAACCTTTTTATCCAAAAAAAAAAATAAAAAAAATTCAAACAACTAAGCCTCGATTTTGCTCCCTTTGTAAAGGTTAAGGACCTCAGCTTTGCTTGGAAGAATTCTCTAAGTGGGTGAGGCCGTCTGCTTGTTTTGTCACCATTTGAAAACACAGGTTTTGCCTTCTTTTTAAGACCTCCCTGCTGAAAACCTCATCTCCGAAAGTGTCATCCCCTCGTATTTAATTCTTCATTTTTTACCCAACTTAGGGAGTTGGACCAAAGAGAGCACACATAAATGAAAAGAGAAAACCCACTGCTTACAAATAGGGAAGGATAACCCACACATGCTGGAAGAGTGACAAATTCAAAGTCGATCCCCAAAAAGTTAGGTGACATACCAGGTTGCCAATTAACCAAGCAAGCCCTTGTTTTCCCCTCTTATGTTAATGCAGCCTTGCAACAACTCTATGTCATAGCAGCGCAATACTTCTGCATTCAATTCCGGTAGGGTAGTTAACATGGATTCCACTGCTAAAAATGGATAAAAATATACCAAACTTTGCGACGAACGAGTGATTAGAGGGCTGCTTTGTAGGATTCTTTCATTGGCCCAATTAATCAATGAAATGGAGTGATTGGCTGGTTTCTTAGTAGACTACAGCAGTGTACAATTCTTCCAAAATAGAAAAAGGTATTTGCAAAACCTTTGTTACCTCTGCCACATTCGAAGTACTTTACTTCTTAGGACAAGTTGGTCATTGTGAAAAGAAAATGATTTTTCAGGAAGTTGGCCATTCTCAAATGACTCGACGTTCTTAGTGACAGAAATAAAGCATGTTTAGTGTTGTCACAAAATTGTTCAAAGACATTACCTTCTTAGTAAAATATTGTGGTATTTTTTATTTTCTGTTTTTTATTGAATATTTTAAATTATATCAAGAAAAACTTGTACATGTTTTCCTTCATTTTCTCACATTTTTTCTAGCAAAAATTTATCTAGAAGGATATATCTAGACCCAACAGATTGCTATTTTGGTAAATTGTAACTGCACGTTAGAATTGAAAAATGAAAACAATATTGGAATCTAGCATTAGTTCATTCCGCAGAACCTTCAACTTCTATTCTAGAAAAAGTATCGGATATCAAAGCCCAGTATCAACGGCACGCCACATCTCTCTTTTTTCTAGTGGATTGGGTATCATGAGAGAGTCCATGTAATTTGAAAGAGAGCCTGCCCTACCGTAAGAAAGCTATTAAAATAAGGGCTTTTGTATCTAAGAAATACCCCTAGGCTGCTGGGCTTGGACAGTGTTTTGCGAGTACCGTAATTTGAAGAATTGACTCGGACAATATTAGGCCTGGTCCGACCTTGGCCTTTGTACTTTCTTTTTATTTTATTTTATTTTATTTTATAATATGCATGTCTATGCAAATATAAACTAAAACATCCTCAGATTTAAACTCTATGTTTCTTATGCTTGGTGTGCTATTCTATGGTTTGCAAATCTTCTTTGTATGAGTTTGTCTTTCTGAATTTATACCATTTTTTATTTTTGTAATCTTTTGAAATAGCTAATTAGAATATTATAATCCTCCAACAAATGTATTATATAGAAAGAACGAAAGACAATTAGAACAGCAATGCGCATTTGAAAGGGTGGATTCTATTTCATTTTTATTGAGTTCTACTTTTCGACTTAATTACTGCCTTTTTTTATTAAGAAGATTATGGTCCATATCGATTTTTTCCTTTCCTCGTCCACTTGTTTGTCTCAAAGAGAGCTCTAGAAGAATTTTGCATTTTCATCTATACGCATAACCTACTAATGAACTACTTACAATGATTACGTAAACTTTATCTAGTCATAGCAGAGGAATCAATTCAAGTGTCTCCCTTATTTCAAGCAAGTCCCCTTGCTTCCTCAACTTCCTCTTATGGCTCACGGGCCCAATGACTCCTATATGAACACTAGCACAGAAAGCAACAGTTTCCAAAGTTACCCACATCAGGAAATAGATCCAACAGACTTCTCATACCAGTTATAGCGGAAAGTCAATCAGTAGTAGTCCCTTGTCTGTCCGCATTCCAGAAGAGAACATCTGAAACTTGACAGCATGGAAAAGGCCCATCCAAATCCCCATCTATATCATTCAATACGTGAGGTCACAAGCCTTTAAACGTACATGGTCATGTCAATGTGTGGAAAAACCACTATACTCATTTAAGAGAAGCAAAAGCCAACTCATTTGATACCCAAAGATCAAATAATAACAAGAACACCACAGGTGGATTCCGAGTGCCACTGTTGTTAGGAGTACGGAGGGGAGGTTGCTTGCCTATTGAAAGGTAAACGGGAAGGAGCATTTAATGACGGTAAAGATGATAGTAGAAGATGACAGAGGATTTTCAATATTAGAATGGATTGGGCTTCTTGATATAAAATAAACATAATAAGAAAATCAAGATTAGATTATTGTGTTTTTTTATTTTATTTTTTTATGTTTTGCTACGGGAGGGTATCCAACCATTTGGACTGAACTAATTCCTTCGGGCCTAGAGGAAAGTCAAATAAACTCTTCTGTAGCCCCAGTATGGTAATGCAATTTCGAACCTACAACCTCTGGGTGCAAACCATAGTCTTAGGCCAACTTAAAAATATTGCCGCTATTATATGATGGCCATAGAATCCACACACTTGCCTAAGTTGCCTTCATCACAAGAACACATGATAGGGATTATGGTTATAAATTAAAAAAATTAGCCATCATTTTCAACAAATCAATGTGCTGCCATGTTACAATAATTTGTTTATGTGGTTTAAGTTATTTTGACCTTTTTAAAATGTAATTAGATTTTCTTATTTATTTATTTTTCTCTGTTTTTATATAGCCAAGGGGCTGAGACCCATGAGTGGGGCTACAAATGGGAGGAGAAAACACCTCATATGTGGGGAGTGCAGACTGGCACATGTGATTGACAGGCTCAATTCTTAGGTCTTTCCGTTGATAAAAAAAAAAAAAAAAAAGAGGCCTAGAAATTGAGCCGTTGTCATCCGGCTAAGAGAAAGGATAAAAGACATACATGCATTGTTACGATGGAAGCATAAAAGACAAACATACACGGTACAATGTCTAAATAAATCTTACATGCTTAGAAGACAAACCAGCACTAAGGAATAATATTTTTCAAGGTTGGAATACCCATGACTCGGGCTCTTCTCGGCCAACGGAAAGAAATTGACTTGGGTAGAGTCAATATGGAGACTTGAGAGAGTCACTTTTTAAAATAATTTCAAAAATATTTAAAAATGAGTCCATTACTTACAAAATATAAAAATACATTTACTTACAAAATTAATGAAGTTGTATATCCAAGAAAAGTGCTACAATAAGGAAAAAAAATTACATATTATACAATTCTTTAGTCCAAATACCTAATGTAAAAGATCAAATATACATTTCAAATTACATTCTAGTTATCATTTTTAAATTACTAACTCCAAACCTTATGTATAATTAATTATAAATAAATTTTAATTGTTTAAAATTAGATCCGCCTGTTAAAAGGTTGGGAATGCCAACAACTGAGGAATAATTTCACTTGTCGAGCCTTGATATTTTTATCTTCCAATTGAGGAACAATTTCAAGCAAAATATTATGTTATTCTTTATGGCAGGTTAATCACTTTTTCAGGTGAAACAAAATATTCACAAGTGAAGGAAGAACGCGACTGGTACCGGTCTTCTATGATCCGGGTGCTGGTACCAGGCTTCAACATATGTGCTCCCATCGGACAGCGCTTCAGAGCAAAATATCACATCAAATCCGTGCCTTCACAAGTTTTCCCTACAAAGACAAGAGCAATCTAATCTAACTTGTGGACTCATTGCAGCTATCCTTGTGCATGCTTGTGATTGAAAAAGAATATCCAATTTTGATAATAAAAAACTTAAATTTCAATGAGTTCCGCAATCATCATAACCATTTCTTTCAAGTGTATTGGGCTTAATTGATCCATTGACTCTTTAAGCCACTCAAGTGATAGTAGAGATCAACAAATAAAGGCCATATGCATTTAAGAAAAAACTCTTCTTATCTATCCATCTATCATACCTAATGTCAATTGAATTTGGGCCTACAAGGTGGTTCTAACTATCATTTAGTGGCAAGGAGTAATAGTTCTCACATAAGTTCTTAAGGTTCAAACTCTGGGTAAGCCACCTCTTGCCGTATGTATGGGCTTTCCTTCCTACTTGTGTGGCTTTTTTTTTCGCGTGTGCGAGCTCTTTTTCCAATTAAGTGGGCAGTCTTTCTCCGTGTGTGTGTGTGGGCTCTCACTTGATACATAACCCCCTTGGGTAGGTTATAAAAAAAAAAAGAAGAAAAGAAAACCATACCATTTAGTGTAAAAAGGGTGGTGTGTCATATCTCTCTATAATAACTAAGGGGACTGGAACCGTAAGAGATACTAGTCATTGGGACAAAAGGTGGGTGTGTTCCCATGGGAAGAGGAGCCAAGCGATAGAGTTGTAGACAATTAAGCGACAAGCAGTGTACTCCAACCAACTGGTTGGCCCCTCATTCTCGATCATTTCACTTAGTTTGAGTTTCTTGACTTAGAGTTTTCATTAGTTAGGGTGAAATTCCACAGTGTTGCTATTCTATTAGAAATCTAAGCCTCTCAGAGTGAATGTCTTAATTGTGCATAGGGTGTTCACAAATTCTTCCAATAAGTGTTGGCCCCACCATAAGACTAACCACATGATGACTAAATTGATTAATAATCTTACAATATGCCCTACTTTTGAATTGCTTTATAAATCTTATGGTCAATCTCATGATGACTAAATTGATTAATAATCTTACAATATGCCCTACTTTTGAATTGCTTTATAAATTTTATGGTCAATCTCATAGCGAGGCCAACTCCTATTCAACCAAAATAAATATATTTGATAAATTATTATAGATTATAGAGTTTGAACATTTCTAATTTTCAATAGCAGACTCCAATATTGTAAGTCTCACTCGAGGGGGGTGTTTGGTTTTGTTGTTGTTTGGTTTTGGCCCTTCAGATGTTTTGATTAACCCTCTATGGGAAATTATTACTTCAGAAACATAATGACCCTCCATGGATGTAGTTCCAGCATATGAGAGAGAGAGAGAGAGAGAGAGATTTAATGAGACTGTCGACTTCTGGTAGGCTCCTGCATGAGGAGCGTGCGGGTTTCAATCACTGACGTCATCTTCTCAGAAACTCGCAAACTCATACAGGCAATGCCAAAGCACTGCACGAGCCTGGATCCTCTCAATGTGACAGAATCAGAGCCAGATGGCTTCTTTTTAAATTACAAAAAACTATTCAGAATCATTGACACATTTTCTTATGTCACTAAAAAAATATCACGCCAATCAATGCTGTAATAATCTACTGATCCTAGTTCATGTATGTGATTATAACTTTTTTTTTTTTTTAAAGAAAGAGAAAAGGTAACAGATCAAGTATTGTGCAGAGAGTAAACTAATATGGGGCAAGGCAATTTTGTTTTGTTTTTTCTTTCGTGGCATGGATACCGAGAGATATATGTAATAAACTTGACTGAAGTGAAACTGGTATGGCAATGAAACAAATTGGGAAAAAAAGGTTAGAGGTACAGATTAACACCCGGAAATGTTTTTGGGCTTTGATTGTGTCACATCAATTTTCCTTTCTAAAAAGGCAAAAATGCATTGTATCATTAATTTGCAACAATGTAATTAATGATACCAATCTTCTTCTTGTCTCTATGGTTGCACACAAACGAGGTCCAGGGTTCAAGGTTTGATACACCTCTTCTTCATTATAAAAAAAAAAAAAAAAAAAAAAAACTAAATACATATTAGGAAAAAATATTTGTTTCATTAATCTTCAGCATTAAGGTCTGGATACAATGCAAAACAACTAAAATAACGTACAAATCACAAAGATAATTTTTCTTCCACGAAAACAGGTGCACGTATACATGCCCATAAGCCCAAAAAAGGAAAAAAAGAAAAGAAGAGAGGTTGATGACGTCGATCCCAATTATTTGAAAATCTACACCACAGAAAAGAATACAACCCACGCGTGGACTTTGACCAAATATTTCGGTTGGCATTGGTTGAACATTTTTAACTTACGGGGATTTTTTTTATATAATATCTTATTCAGATTTTTAATTTTTAATTAGCATTGGAACATCATTCTTGAGCCAAACTCCAAAAGTTGACCAATACCTGAAGAAATTCTAGCAGCAAGTCTCACTACGTAATTTTGTGCAATCAAGCAGTAAGTACTAATTAGATGGAAGTGATCGATACAAAATTTTTGCTCTCTCTATGGTTTGTAAGTAATCACTAAGTAGAGCATGTACTTCATTGGTAGAACAATGCAAGCATCCGAGAATAGAGACTCTTTAAATATTAACAATCATGCCTTCGAAAACCAAGATAATATACATATCCAACTTCTCATTCTCTCTTTTGGAAAAGAAAGTACATATCAAATACATCAACCATATTCAAACTACATAAATAAAGGAACACTAGGGCATTGTGTCTGATAATCTGCAATCAACAAAGTAAATTCTAACATGTCATCATCTGATAAAGGCATGAATTGATGAAAATTGAAATATACTGCTTACTAATTGATTCATTATTTGAAGTGGCCTAAATATTTAAAAATTCGATGGCTACTTGTCCAATAATAAACTAAAAAACTCACAAACAAGAAGGAAAAACAAAATAAATAGAAGAGGCCATTAAAAGTAGAACTATATTCTGCATCGCCATTAATTTCATGATTCAAGGCGGAAAAACAAGGTGCCCTTTACAGTCTCCTTCTCTCCGCAAACTGTTTCAGTACCTTGCTTTAGCTTGTGTAATCGATCTTCTCCAAATCCATTATCCTTTTCTGCTTTCTGTTCGTCGTTGTCTTCTTCTTCTTCATCATCATCATCATCTTCCTCTTCTTCATTGTCTGCTTCTTCTTCATTTCTGGCCATAGCACTACTATCCTCATTAACGTTGTCATTGAAATCCAAACTTTGAGACCCCATTTCGGAGAACCTGAAGCGTGGACCGTCAAATTCAAGAGATGGGTTTTGATCATTTGCAACAACAATGGCATCTAGAAGCTCGGAATTATCTTTCGCAACAGAAGATTTGGAAGAACTGGAATAAAGCTGATCCAACTGATGGAAGTAGGGGCAGGTCTTAGAGAATTGGGACCGCTTCTTAGCACTATCTTTGGTCTTCCTGAAGTACTTGTTTATGTTCTCCCACTTCTCCTTGCACCTCTTTGCACTCCTTTGGTAACCAACGGAAGCCATTGAAGCACTCACTTCTTCCCACAGAGGCCCCTTTAGGCCTGGTTCCTGAAACCTTGAGTCCAAGCTACTTCGAACTCGAATGAGCACGTGAACTTCCGCTTTTGGCCATCTCCTTGTATTATTGCTGCAGTTGTTATTTTCATTAGACACATTGTTGTTGTTGATGGCTTCTGGGTTTTGATTGGCATTTTGTTCTTTCTGAGAATCTTCATGAAATTGGACTTCAGAATTGCACTGGGTTCTAGTGGGAAGATTGATGGTTTCACCTGTGATTTTCTCCAAGAAGGCGACAATGGCGGCCTCCCGGCTGGAAGCTAGTGCCTGTTCTTCAGCTCTCACCGACGCCTCTCGTTTTGCTTTCACCATCTCCTGCTGCCGCCACGCCTCCTCTCTCTTAGTCCTCTCTTCATCTCTCTTCTCCATTACCTCCAAAAACTTCATGTGCAGAGTCTCCTGGTGAGCCATCAGCTGTTTTACCAGGCTTTCGAAGAAGAAGGCAATGGAACTCAGTTGCATTCTTTTCCTCTTTCTCTTGTTCTTCTTAATCTTTTTCAAGGAAGCTTCCTCTCCCGTTGATGTCTCAGATGCATGATCGATGGCGCTCCGGGGATCGTAGGTGGGTTTTGGCACTGCAAGAGTAGTGACCGGGTTTTCGCCGGTGAGGGCCGATCCGGAGCCGGTTTGGTTGGTGCAGCCACCACTTCCATTTAGGCTTCCATGGGTGTAGATAGCTTCAAGCTCGCGGAAAAGACCGAAATTGCTGCTACTGTTCTTCCTCTCTTCATTTTCGTCGCGTTCTTCATCTTTCTTGCAGAATTTGTTGGAGACTTCCTCTTTGTCTTTGCATCTCTTGTTGTTTCTGTTGATGTATTCACTGTCCAATGGTATCCTACAAGGAAAGAAGGAACGCAGAGAGAGAGAGAGAGAGAGAGAGAGAGAGAGGTAGAAAAGGAGAGAAGACTCACAAAATCACATTGAGTAGAAAAAAGGAGAAACAGAAGACTCTCACAGAAATCATATTTCATAAAATAACGTAGAGAACTAAAATCCCCATTTTGGAAGCAAGCTGTGTGGCAGTTCTGTTCACTCAACTTTTCTTTCATTGAAAGAACCCATATCTTCATATTTTCCCTTTCGTCTTCTTTCTCAATGTGAAATGCATTGGTTTGGAAATCGGAAGTCTTGATGCCTTTTACTTTGTCAGCTTTTCTTTTCTATCACCCGTGATCTACTCTAAAGGAGTCTGACCAGATCAATCAGTGGGGTTTGGTTTTTCGCTTAAAGGGGATGTACTTTTTCTTCTCTACAAATCATTCGAGAACGAAAATCTTGATTATGTAAATCAACAGTTGCAAGCTTGCAGCAGCCAAACAAAGCCTTGGTTCATATTTACAAGAAAAGTAGAAAATATATGAAAGCTAAGAGCATGCTTGAAAACAAGACAGTTTTCTTTGGCATGTCATTATAAAGGGGTTTTCATATAGAACCTGAAGAGACTTTGTTTTCCCCACCATTTCAGTATCATTAACTGGATGGTGCAGCAAGGTAAAATGTGATTTTACTATTTCTGTAAACCAGCACAAACTGGTTTTCTATCTGACTTCATCGCGTTCTGTAGAAATTGGAAAATGAAAACCATGAAAAAACCTGAATTCACTTCCTGAAACTATTTTCTCTTTATGAAGAAATGCTCCCCATTAAGTTATGCTACATAGAAATAAATTTCTCATTGATGGTTTTTTACTTGCTCTATACTATAGTCTATTAAATGACAAGAAAATTAAAAAACAATGGAAACTCATTTCAATAGAAAAAAGGGGTATTCTTAATTTACCAAAAGGGTTCTTTAATAGCAGTATCTTCTTCTCTCTGCTGCTGCCATCGATCATGATCGGCTATTGCAACTCGACTATCTCCCCCACTACCTACAAGAACTGTCTCATCATCATTCAAACCCCCACGGCATCCGCTATTCTCATCTCTGAGCTTAAAATTTGCAACAACAAAAGGAAGAACTCCACCTCCACCGACACCCCGAGATGATGAGTTCGAGTTATCTGGCCCGGGCTCCTGTTCAAGACCCAACTGCTGGTAAAATCGCCTCTGTTGTTGCTGCTGCAGGAGCTGGAGCTGAAGGGGATGTTGAAAGAACTGTTGGGTTATTGAATTGGGTTGAAAATGATGGAATCTCTGCTGCTGCTGCTGCTGGTGATGTTGTGGGTGTTGATGATTTGGGTCTTGAAGATGGAGCTTTTGAGGTTGAGAGCTGTTAATGTCATGGGACATTGACAAGAGAGAAGAACACCCATCTACCAGTAATTGCTGGAACTCAGGAACTCCATAACCAGACTGCATCTTTCTCCTTTAGATCTAGCTTTTTTGTCTCACTCTCTTGCTTCTTTCTGGGGTTATCTCAATCAACCCATGCTTTTTCTGCCTTTTTTAAACACCCCATTAAATTGAAAATCTGTTAAGGAGAAAGTTGGAAGGGCAGAGGTGATGAAACTGAGAAGGTAGTAAGCAGAGACGGGCAAGTGTTGGATCATAGATTCAAATACATGGCAGTACGATTCATCTCATCCCTCCTCTTCTCTACAAACAGATTTGCACGTCTTCCAAAACCCTTAAAAACTGGTCAGGAGACTAAAAGGGCAAAGGGCCAAAACCCATAGGTTGTACTATGGTAATGAAACAAGAGAAACGGAAAATATGGCTAGAAACGTCTTAGGGTTTCTTTCTTGTAAACTGTTGCAGCGAAGAAAGTGTAGTGCAAATGATATAAAGTTGTGCTGACGTCAGCTTTGAGGAGATAAATCAAATTAAAAGGATTTTGGAATTTGGATAGATTTCAGCTCTGTGTTCCTTGTTGTTCTCATTACTTGTTGTAATTATCTTGGTCTCAAACGGTTAGAGCTGAAGTAGCGAGGGAAGTTGTACTTCTCAAAATTGGGCTAATGTCTCAAATGGTGAGGTGGGCCATCAATGGAAAATCCTACCATTGATAGGAATTTTAAAATGGGGCTTTCACATATTAGTTCTCCTTAGATAGTATTTTTCGAATCTCATTAGCGAAATTCAAATAACGTCATTACAGTCATTTGACTTTAGTCAATATTTTGATTTAAACATTTTTGCATCATATCTCATGATAACATAGGATTAATAAGTTCCGATACAATACATTTCTGCATCTAGCAAGCGAATCCATTTTTTCTTAGGTGTTGTATAAAAGTCATGATATCATGAGACAATGCTATGATAATACGAGGTTTTATTGATTTTTGTAAAATGCATTATTTCCATGATATCGTGAGATCTGCGACAAAAAAATTCAAAAAATGTTGACAATAGTCAAAAGACTTTAATTGTATTTCAGTCATTAAATTGGAAAAATCTAGTTTTAAGGAGGAGTAATATATCAAAACACATCTTTGAGATTGTAGACTGGAATTATAATTAATAGAAATGATTTTATTGTCAACCAAATGAATGAGCCATGAGACACATGATCTTGCCTTCTTTGTATTGATCATATCATATGCTTATTATGCATAGACAGCAGATCAAGCATTTGAAAATAAGCTACCTTTAATAAACATCTTAATTTCCTTTGTAACTGACTTGTCCTATCAATTGGCGACTTTTAATAAATAGTTTCTTAGCTAGAATTTCTACAAAACTTTGATGGGTAGGGTTTTTTTTTTTACACGATGTGATTGTTGTCCATAGCGTTTGCAAATGTCACATTTCTTTACATGACTCTAAATCTCAATTAAGCATTTAAAAGGTCTTAAATAATTTGGCAAAATTATGGAATTCCACCTCCTTTACTTAATTTTCTTTTCTAAAATTTCTTGATGCGTAAGTACAAAAAGGCGTTCAAAATTCTAATAAAAGAAATGCCCCCTCCATTGCTAGCAACTCAGCAGCTCTAATTGTGGAGGAGTCCTTAGATAAGTTAATGTTATCCGTTTATGTTGCTTCAGCCCATCACATGCTTATTAGGGATGCATAATACACCTTGATGGTTGTGCACTCAATCACTCGTATAATTACATAGGCTAAGTCATATCATGAGATGAAACTAGATAGAAACCTTCCACCATAAATGTCGGCGTAGATCAATGTAGCGGTTTATATACATTTACATCTTCCACCTAACGGTCCGAAATATGTCACACACTCACACTGACACTGTCTTAAAATATCATCCAAATGGCTGGAGCCTCTTGTTCATAACTTATACACATGGGTGCCCCCCAAAACACTAATCATATCGTTTGCATATAAGTATTGATTCAAGGTTAATTTCAGATTTGAATACCACTTGGCATCTGATCACAACAATGGATGTCAGGATTTCAAAGTTAAAAGCCTAAGAGGAACATCAACTTGCTGGATTTCAAACGGCTGATAAAGTGGGTCCTGGTTTACACACGGCCGGCAGAGGTAGAAAAAGGTCATCAATCAGACAGATGTGGTACCCACGTTGTTATGATGTTAGACTTTGTTTAAGGAGAAAACATAGATGCGTAGTTGAAAATCTACATTAAGGCAACAATTCCAAGTGTGGGCCCCAGGAACTACAAGAACATAGCCTTTTCAGGTGGTCCCCAAAGTTACTGCAAAATATATGTGATCATGGATGGGTCTACAGGCCTACACAGGGTACTCCCACGTGGTAAATGTAAATTTGAATGAAGCAACCTTTCCTTGAGAAGTGATCACGTGCTGCTGAAACTGAGTCAGTACGGGTTTCTCCTAGTCCGGAATCCTACTCCGGGGCGTATTTCCGTGAAAAATGTATGGAAAACCGGCTACCTTTTCCACCGCGAAGATTCATATTTGATTTGACCACTTCTGCAGCAACCAAAAGTGAAGACATTTTTGGTAATTTTGTGGAAGAGAGGAAAATGCCTATAGAATCTTACAAAGTTAAGATGTTCTACTCCTTTTAACACATGATTTACTCTGTCAAACTACTTCAATAATTTTCCATGCTAGCCACAAGGTTTCATGTTTTCTAAATTTATACTGATTGGCATGACATTTTATTTTTGGAAAAGAGGTGGAGTTCACTTTTCTATGTGCTCGCAGAAATGAAAAGTCTGCAAAATATAGAATCGTCAGTGTTATATAAACATGATCTCAATTGTTGACGATTTTGCTTTTGCTTAACTGTAATCACCCAGATCACCCACCTTATCAGAAATAGAAAGAACTAAGAAATTCTTGTTAATTTAAAAACACCCACTAGTAGATTCACCAATGCTCGAAAAAGTAAAAAAACAAATATTAAATTAATGTCTAGTTCCATAGACTATGATCAATTCAACATTGTAAAACCTAGGCCGCTGTTTGTTTGGTCGATCACGTGGAAGCTCCCATGTGGACATTATCTTATGATCATTTACCCACATTGGAAACAAATACACATGTTTTTGAAGTATGAGCAACCACATCAGTTGAAGATTTTCATGTCCATGAAAATGAGCTTTCGCATTTGCATTTCTCCTAGAATTGTCTCACAATGGAAGCATAATACAACAATGCTTTTAAAATGACGCAAGCCAATCACGCCGGATAAAATATAGATTGTTGGCGCACAAGAGAGTAATGGAAAGCTAGAGGATGATAGCAGACAAGAGAATGAACTAGTTAGTAGAGATCAATTCGAAGCAAAATCATCAACCTTCTAAACATAATGGAAATTCAAGCTTCTATGACAGGAAGATATGCACTAGTACATGCAAACTTTGCTAGTTTTTACATATAAAAATGATTCACATGTGTGATTGGTATACACGTAAGTAAACCGCTTACATGTAAATGAGAGACACGTGACTTACATTCCAAATGGTACAACATGATGCAATAAATAATAAGGTTCCTTGTAAAATATGCTGGACTTTTCTTATGCTTACATAATAATAGCTTTTGGATATGAGAATTTAAATACACCATCAGTAATCACCATCAGTAGTATCAATTTCAATACACTACCAATGACACCGGTATGAAAGTAACCTACTGGTCGGCACGTGGATTGCACGTGAGTTATGGGAACTTGGGTCTGTGAGGAAAATATTTCAGAAGATTTTGTGCTAATTTAATATCTAAAGGAGTAGGGATTACAACATGCATGATACAATAAATAATAAGGTTCCTGAACCTATGTTTTTGTTTTTAATGTCCTTCAGAACAAATGACATAATCTAAAAGGCCCTGTCTCACAGACTACTCTGATTTGGTTGATGCAGGCTTCATTATGTTAAGACTCCACATGTCCAAAAGCATTTAGGAGGGGCAATTTTGGCCGTTAAATATGGGACATGGGAATACCACTGATTTTGGAGAGCCCTGATCTTATGGGTATAACTAGCTATCCTATCATGGTAAGATTTACCATACGTCATGTTCTCAGAAATTATAGTTGGCCAGTGAGCTCAGTTGATCACAAAAGGAAGCCAGTTTACAATGATTCAATCAGAATGAAGTAGAGTTCTTAAGCCCCCACCCATCTTTACATGGGCCAACCTACATTCAGACCAACCATATGGAAAGGGTAGATGGTTAAAATAGATCATCTCGACCCCTGAATTTAGGGGTTCAAAGGTCAATGATTTTATAAATTCCTATTGATGTTTGTGATTCAATTCAACAACGTATAAGGATGATATATCAAAATCAAATTGGGAAGAATCCCAATATGAATAATAGTTGAGCCTGAGAGGCTTGGATTGGTCACCACTGAACACTACGGACTATAAATGGGCCGGGTTTACACTCCCTGCGAACCAAATAAGATGTTTTGCTGGTTGTTAGAGATAGACTGCCAAAATAGCAGAAATCAACACTCAAAATACAAAGAGCAAGATTACTTTGTTTAACTTCATCTGCTTGGATTAAGTTTGGATCAGTATTCCATGTATAGGCAAGTCCTCTACAAGAAACCTGAAATATTTTCTTGGAAAGATAATCATCACCTGTGCAACTGATTTATATGCTTGTGGACTTAACTAATTAATTGCCACCCACTTAGTTTACCGTTAATTCTTATATATTTTTTTAAAAACAAACAGGTCCCAACAGACTCTTCATTTTGCCCAACCCTACAAAGGGCCACCCTACATGCCCAAAACGAAACATCAGGGTATTTAGCATTTTCAATGTCCATTATAAACCTCGGAGAGTCATCAAACATAGGTTTGTCAGCCATCCAGTCCTAAGTCATAGGTCAAACTGAAATCAGCCTAAGTCCAATCCATTTATGCTCAGGACTATTTTCAGGCCTATCCAGCCCGGTGGGCCTAAATTGCAGGCTTAGTCCAGGTCCTTGCAATAGGTGTACGTTAAGGATAAATTTTTAACTATGTTGTGTGAGCGTATATATATATTGATAGAACTATGTTGTATGTTTTAAACATGGATCATTTCTTATTTTATATCTATTGTCCTTTTTAGGGCCACTAATGAGGCAGATAGGGTTTTGAATGGAAGTGGATTTTGGGCCATACCCCGTCTATTGTGCGGTCATTCAAGAAGCAATGATTGTCACATGCTTATGCTATTGTAACAAGGAAAGAGTTGGATTCATAGCCTTTATTAAGCAATAAGTAATGGTTTTAGCAAAAAGTATTTCCAGCCTCTATTAATGCCTAAGGTTTTGGGGGGATTGGTTAATAGATAAAATTAATTGATAATATAGTATCGAAGTCAATGGATCAAAAGCTTGAATTCCAGAAGGAACAACTCGGCATTCAATTTGCCCTTTTAGGTTTGCATAAGTTTTAGAATTATTTGATAATCAACTTTCAAGATGTTTCTGGAACAACTCGGCATTCAATTTGCCCTTTTAGGTTTGCATAAGTTTTAGAATTATTTGATAATCAACTTTCAAGATGTTGATACATCCTTGAGCACTCGTGAATCCAATTAGAGAATAACTCTCAACAAGCCACTGAAGAATAACACCCAAAAGTTTGCCATGGATGATGATATATTTTGACAATACTGATGTCAACAAGATTTAAAAGTCCATCTGTACTGTTCTTCTTTAGTAATTACCGACAAAATCTCTGCTTTCATGGAAGAAGCCTGGATCCCATATGACAATGGCTGTAGAGTATTTAATGGAGATTGTGGGTCATCTGTGTGTAAGGGATCATGTAAACAAGGAATGGGCCACGTCTTAATGCCATCCACCTGAAATCCACCTTTGATTTTTATTTAGAAAAATACCACTTGATAGATAGAGCTAAAACTGGCTTCTTATTTGTGTTAGGTGTAATAATGGGCAAGGTCCCACAGGCTCAACTTCGTCAAGCAATCAATTAAAGGGGCAGACAGTGTACTTATTGATTAATTTAAATTAGTTAGAACTAAACTAAGAGAAACAACTTATGTATAACAATCCATGTAATAACTCAACATTTACTTAAACTGGTGTTTTCAGAATATTATTGTGATACTTTCAAAAAATCAGTTAAACTGAAAATATCTTGATAAAATCATGATCTTTCAAAGAAGAATTGGAAATGAGGTTAAATTTAACAGTGACTTATATGTATCTTCTATTTATTTATTACTTTGAAGTGTTTAGAAGTTCATTTGTTAACTGCACCAAGTTTGGATAAAATATTCTAAGAAAAGAAAAGGTTCGAAACCATTCCAACATTTTCTCCCCAACAACCGAGATTTTTTACAATGTTATTTGCATCTATGTGTATATGTGGACGTGTATGACAATTGAATAATGTAATTTGAAATTTATATTTGGTCATTTTCATTCAATATTTGAACTAACAAGTTATGTAATATGTAATTTCTTTTATTATTATTGTAGTTTTCCTTCATATATAAACTTATTAATTTGAATTGATTTTCATGAATGCGTATAAATAAATATAATTTAATATTTTATAAGTAATAAACTTATTTGTAAATACTTTTAAAATTATTTAAAAATAAAATTATCAATATGACTCTTCCAAAGTCTCCGAGTTCACTCTATATATACAAATTATTATTATGTTTCTTTGGACAAGTCAAGCAGATAGACGAGTTTCATAACTTTGATAAAAATAAGAGTGGAGATGCCAATAAGGGAGCATCTCCAAGAGATACTTTAAATTTAGATATGTCTTTTAAAAAATGAAGGCTGATGTGGCATATCTAATTTAGTTTATGTAACTTGGCTACTCCAAGAGAGATGTCAAAATCAAATGCAAGTGGTACCTTAATCATTATTTTATTCAAAAGAAAGATTTGCACTCAAAAATTCAAAATGCAAGTGGGCCCTCATCATTATTTTATTCAAAAGAAAATTTTGAAGTATGCTTTATGGTATGCCAAATTTGACATACCATCAAATACTTCAAATCCCATGTGCATATGAAGTACCTGTTGGAGATAATCTTAAATGTCAATTAGAGTGGTTAGAGACTGATATGCCATCTGAAATGCCTGTAGGAGTTGCTCTCAAAACCATGGTTTAAAATTTCAGCCGATACCGGTTCATATCGGCCGATATGAATCGGTATCGACCCATATTGCAATGATATTTTGCCGCGATACCGAGTCAGACCGATATAGTCAAAATACCCCCAAAATATCGGTTCCTCTCGGCTAATATAGTCAAAATATCGGTTTCACTGATATCTCGACCGATATTTTCAAAATATTGGCCGAGATGGACTGCGATAGAATAATAGTAAAAAACACTAATTTTTTGTAACTTTTTCCTTATACTCCAATTTTCTTCTCCTCTTCCCTCATCTCCTTAGAGCAACCATGACTCCATAGCTCATTCTCTTATATTTTCCAAATTTCAAAACTATTTCTTGAAGAAATCATTTTATTTAGTAAGAGAAAATCAACTTAACTCCCTTATTTTTACTATTATGTGTTTTTTATTTTTTATTTTAGATAAAGCATAAAAATGAATGAAAAGATCATTTGCATGTCATTTTTTGGTTTGTGCTGTGTTCTTCACTTAGATCTACATACTTTCATGCTAGATCTACTTATAAATATGATTTTGGGTGTAGAAAAATGGTGCTTTTTTAAATCTTCTACTTTAAAAAAAAAATTGTTGGAGCATTTATGCTACTAAATAGTAAATACTAATAGCTTATTAATAGTATAGAGATAATTGTTATGTTATCTTTGTTTTCTTATATTTTACATTAACAAATTGATTATGAGCCAAAATAATAGTTGCATTATATGAAATACTGGAGAAGACAGCGAACTGTGACACAAACAGGACTCATAACTTAAGATGGCTGATATTTTAATTTATTGTTGTTACTAATGGAAAAAAATATTGTTTTCCAGCATTTTCTAATATTCTAAAATTTTTGGATATTTTTGTGAATTTTTTTGGATTAAAAGAAAAATTCACATCGCGATGGCCGCGACGGACCGATAACCGCGACCGGTACCGATATCATATCGGTTTTTTGTCCCGGCGAATACCGTGACCGATACTGCGATTTTAAAGCATGCTCAAAACCCAACCCGTTATTTTTCACTGCGATGTAGGGGAATATGCAATATGCATCATTTGATCCGTGATAATCTGTCAGGATTTGAATTGAAAGGTGACAACTCTTCAGCCATGTATTGACTTTGGAGGGGAACAGGTTACCCCGAACGAAATCAGTGCCTTCCTGCACTGGATGTAGCAACAGTTCCAGGCTTCTGCTTCTTAGACCGACACTTTCTGCATGTATCATTTCAGAACTGGACAACATCTGAGGCCCACCAGAGATGGTTCCCTGGCAAATGCAAATAAAAACAATCAGGTGATTATATCGAATTGGCCATTTTATAGTTGGATGAGTGATACAGTATTTCGGTGAAGGCCCAACTGCAGAGGGATCAACAACAAAATAAACTAATAGTTTGTGTAGATTTAATTGATATATTAGCATATAATCAATAAAATCAGAGATAAAATACAATTTAATAATATAGAGGATTTTACCATAAAAATCATCTTAGACGCTGACTAGGCCAAAAAGGCCCTCTTAATTTCCCTGCGGTCCTTTTTTTTTTTTTTTTTATGTGAAATGAAATGTGCATCCAGATCAACCCTCCGCACTAGAAAAAAATCGTTTCCCGTCATCTTCCTCCTCTTTTCTTTCCAAACCCAGTCCAAATGAGAAGATCAAATGAAGAGAAAAGGTTATACTGATTTGGAGATATGATATTTTAGATAATATGAGACCCAACCCAAACGAAGAGAAAAGGTCATATCGGTTGGCAGCGGTGGAGCCGAGATTTTCTTTCAAAGAGTACAAGGATGATCAACCAATACATCAATGGGGCCCACTTATAGAAAATCTAAATTGTCCACAAAAAAGGTCTCTTTCCTTGTGATCTTCGTAAGATATCATATTAATACTCCACAAATAGAATGATGACTTAAACACTTGGATAACATTTAAAATATATATATAGGGAGGTGCTCCTATGAGAGGCACTCTCACCAACTTGGTGAGAGATTGGTGGGGGTCCTCACTTTTAAGTTGGAGGTCCTTGCATTGAAGTTGGTGAGAGTGGATATAGAAGCGAGGGCCCCCACCAATCTCTCACCAACTTGGTGAGAGTGCCTCTTATATGAGCACCTCCCATATATATACACACACATATATAAGTACTTTATATAGATCAACTTGGTAGTGGGCCTATATTGTTATGGAGTGTTATTTCTCACAAAAATGAGAACAATTTTTTTTCTGGCCAATAAGTTAATGATCCACTGATGTTATCCCCATAGTAGAGATAGGAAAACTAAAGAGAAAATAAAGACTTATAGAAAAGCTCTATGATAATGGGCTCACCTATAAACCATGTAAATCATTAAAAAAAGACCTCAGCGCTCATCAAATTCCACTCAAATGACACATTGGTAACTTTAAAATAGTCAAATAAAATATTATAAATAGTTTAAGATTTTCATATAGATCAAGATGATGTTGGGCATAGATCATATTCATGTAAGATTTTTTAGAAAATAAGGAACTTCTTTCGCGGTTAAAGGAATTCATGAAAAAATAAAGAATTCATGAGAATTAGCCTAAAGGATCTACATTCTAAGTCTATAACATCAGTGGTTCCAATTTAAGAACCTAATGAAGAAGTCATGTAAGAAAAAGGAAAGGCAAGCGGAGAAAGAGGAGTTGCATGAAAAATACATTATCTATTTGAAAGGCCTAATAATTAGGAAGTAAGAAGATTTTTAGGAGAATAATAAGGGATATGAAATACGTTGCCTTGTGTTTTGGAAGATATAAAGACAAAAACGGCCTTATCACTTTTTAAAATTCTCTTCCTTAAAAGAGTTGGTGAGAAGGGGCAAAAGGGACAAAATATGAAATTTCCTTATCAATTTAAAAAATCCCTCTTCTTAAATTGAAGAAACAAAAAAAGTTGAGAAGGGACAATTCTCACTCCCTCCGCCACTATCGATTGGGAGGTATGGTTCTTTTTAGATTATATGACATTATTTATAAAAATTCATATCCCAACCGATATGGCTTTTCTCTTTATTTGGTGGTCTTCTCATTTGAATTAGGTTTGGGAAAGAGAGGAGGAGGAAAATCATGGAAACCGTTTTTTCGCGTGCGGAGGATCGTTTTTAGGGAAGGGTCGATATCATGCACACATCTTATTTCATAAAAAGAAGAAGAAGAAGAAGAAGAAAAACGTCTATGCAAGGGAAACTAAAAGGGCCTTTTTGGTAGTCCGCATCTATGGTATTGTTTTTTTTGGGTAAAATCCTCAACAATATATCTAAAAATTAAATGAAATATATTATTTAAGAAATTATGTGAAGCACTATTAATGTCCAACGCACTCAAAAGGGAAGCTTGGCTACAAAAACGATGACAATAGCTGGAGATGTCACACTTAAATGTGGGGTCTACAAATGCATGCAAATAATTGATTTGATAGGAGGGAATGAAAAGGGCCTGGTCATTCATTATGAATGAACCTTCCCTGAGTGATTCAGTGACCAAAGCCACTAAATTAATAAGTATCCTGTGCCTCAGAGTTAAACACTTACTCATGTACTTATAAATTATTGATATGATGGTTAACGGCTTCCAATCACTCCCATGTTCGGTGCATTCACTAATCTGTAATGGAATTTTCCAATTCTCTCCTATGTTATTGATTTGTTTAAATCTAGGTGGCCCTGACGATCGATGGTCAATATTACTCTATCTATGATTCAATGTATAGTATAGAGATATTCTGATGACAACCTCCCCCAATGGGATTATGTGTAATTCACGCTATTTCCTCATCAACCAAGCTAACCTTTAATCAAGTTACCTCCCTCACATATTTCTCTTTCCCCAAATCACCACAAGCCCAAATTTGACATGCATCCGACCATTTTGTTGAATTGATATTCCGATAAAAAATATGTCTTTTAAACTAATAACTTGAAGGCTATAAATCAAGGGGTTAGCACAATTAATAGGCTCAGTAAGATCTTTCCATTCCTAGTCTCTTCCATGATTTACTAGGCTCTATGTCAGCTCCATAAACAAGTTCACATGTCATTTTGTGTGGATATATCATTATGATAGACAGAATATTATATATGGATTATGTTATGCTAAGAGGTATCTCTCCCCAATTCGCAAGAAACATAACTTTTGGACTCACTTGAATGCATGCTACTCATGGGAGGATAATGTGATGGAAATGACTCATTGTAGATATGATTTTGGGTAAAAATTATCTTAGTCAATTCATCACAGCCATTCATTCAGGGACCTTAAATTGTAAAGTTCTGTTAAATTATATACTCTATGACATTTAATTCAACAGTGAGTATAATTTACATTAATATCAAATTAAAGTGAGAGCTAATTAATGGGTTTAATTGAATCCAAGGGGATTAGATTTGTCACATGAGATGTCATGTGGAGGCCAAAAAAAAACCGTAAGTGATACCACTTAGCCTACCATGACCGCTTTAAATATCTGGCTCATTGGTTAACTCAAAACTCCAAAGGAAAATTTTGAGGAGCTGATAGGGGTACTCCTATCTTTTACACTTTCTCAAGTTTTTGAAGTGCTCGAGATAGCACTGCTAGCACCCACGACTCAACTGATTAGAGATTTCTCGAACTCCATCTTGGTCTTCATGGAGATAATAATTGGTACCGTTCAAAATGAATCCCATCACCTTTGGAGGGAGATCTTCGTTCCAGTCGGAAAAGAATGGACTCATCCTTGATTGAGAATATACAAGAACCATAATTAATACTAAATCAACTGTGATGTCATGTGAACGCCCAGTCATATTTTTATCTTGTTTTCAATCCAAAGGAGAGACCCAATCTTTTTAATAATGTGGACAGCAATAAAATGAGATTCATTTTAAACGGTCTGAATTAATTTTATGTGGCTCCCACAATGAAGTATTACAAATTTATTACATGGTTAATGACTTTCCCATCATAGTTCCGACAGAGGATCGAGAGTCCGACCGTATTGCCAATTGCCATAGCGACTGGTTGTGGTCCCATGATTGCAGAGGCTGCTATTGCTCTTTAATTCATCTATTTTGGATCTAACGGCAAGAACAAAAGCAAGTGTCCAAGAGAAGGACTTTTCGTAACTGATTTTCACAGGCACTGGGCCAGCAAGTGTACTGCTGTAGTGCTGCCTCCAACTCATCTCTATGTTGGTGTGACCATCATGACATAAGTCATTCTGGAAAATCTATTATGAGATTTGTTGCAAAAATTTTAGATTTGGGATTTTTTTTCTGGATATCATATAAAATTCTCATGAAAGAGAAATCAGTGCAAAATTGCTCAAGTAACATGCACACCTAAGATAACACTCACCAAATTTGACACTCAACCAAAATTTATAAGCCCTTAAATTGATTATGCAAAACTGGAACTCATCAACCTTTACTTTCACATGTAGGATTTGGGCAATTTTGAGACCCTAGAGATAATATATAAAAGCATTGTTAGAAATACCTCAAAGTCTTACCAGTGAGGTATTTCACGTTTATCAGTTAAAGTTGTCCATCTAAGCTGTTTGTTTGCATTAAAAAATATAACAAAATTTTCAAGCAGTTAAAAAAAGAAGATCAAAGTCAGGTATGCATTTTCCTTTTTCTTATTCTATTTTTATAAAAAAGATTATTTGATGCACATTTTTAAAAAATTACCATTGATATTTATTTTTTACCCCTTTAAAAAAAAATCCTACGAGTTGAATTCCTTAGTAATTTAATGCAAACAAACAGGCCGTTAAAGTTATTGGGCCTAATATCTAGGCGCAGGTTAGGCCATGCACCAATTTGCAAAAGTCATGCCCCTCTTATTATGTCTACAGTAAACGGACTAGGCGTGTACTGTTGGGCTTTAAAGGATATAAAGGCCTAGCCCACTTACATACCAATCCAGAAGAAATTCCAATTTACCCCCCTGTCCGACTTCAGAGTACTATGCCAATTCATACTGCTGTGCCATGGTCTGGTTGTATGAAAATAATTATAAAGATAAGATCATCAAAAAAGCCATTCTCATGATTTCATTTAAGGACAATGGCCTTCGACTTGTGAAGACGAGCAAATTATACCCTTAATGGTCCATTTAGCTAAGGATTGTTATGAGTCTTATGACCCCTTTGAATAGAATTGTCTTATGTAGTGATAAATTGGGACTGTGTCCTGAGGTGGTTATTTTTGCATCTTTTTTGGTTCTTTACATCTTATAATTCTGTATTTGGCAGAGAAAATGGAATTCTTATAATTGTGCAGATTCCAAAAAATGTCTGTTTACTTTATTTTTGTTTCATTTTCGAAATCAATTTCGCCTATTTGTGCCCCAATTTAATAAAAGACCTGTACCCATTCCAAGGGATCAACTAAAGTCTTTGCAATTTGCATCCATGTCCAGTATGAGGCTCATATAAAGTCATTTCATTTAATATACATTGTAAGTATATAATATAGAGATTTTTTTCTGTAACTTACATTTAGAGATGACTTTTTCCTCCACCTTACTAAAGTCTGAATATTTCCCCTTAGCTACAATTAAATCATTTTAGGACTACAATACCTATAGTGTGGGCTATAACATAATAAAAATATATTCTTGTAAATAGGTTGAGATTTAGTCAATGAAAGCACTCAAACTTGTATTATTGCATTTGTTGGTTGAAAATGCAATGGTGTAAATGGATTTGGATGAAAATATATAGAATTATTCTATAATTGAAAAGTGGTGATCTAATATGCATTTTCTTATATTCTTGAGGAATTTAAGGCACAAGTCCCCATAGGACCCCATACCACTCTTGAGGTACCCGTATCATGTTGGACACGGGAGGGGCCCTCATGTAGCCCTTTTATTTATTTTTATTTTTTTTTTGTCATTTAGCGATATGGTCGATATCGACCATTCTGTCAATCAGATTTTTTTTAACATATAATTGTCTTATTTATTGAACACAATAGAATGGTCGATATCGACCATATCCATTCTGCCAGTTATATTTTCTTCAACATATAACTGTCTTATTTGCTGAAAACAATAGAATGACCGATATCGATCATATCGCGAAATAACAAGAAAAAAGACAAATCTGCAAGTCCACCTGCAGATCCTCCGCCTTCACCTCCTCTCACTCCCTTTTGGTTTGCAGGTCCTTGGCCCCCATCCCCTACGTCCCCCACTACCTGTAAGCCCAGCCCTCTTTCTCATCTCCTCCTACAACATCGCCTCTGCCTCCCTCCCCTCTTCTCCCTCCTCCTCCCCTCCCTCCATGGCGATCCTCCCTCCCCCTCTAGTGAAGATGACTCCATGCTCGCCGGTCTCTATTCTTTTGTATCCTCCCTCTCTCTGCGTCCCATGACCCCATCCACAGCTCTAAAGCAACACCTGCAACTAAGAGAGAAAACCCCAATTTATATTTGGGTTCTGCAAATCTAAAGTAACAACCACAGAATGGTCGATATCGACCATATCGCTAAATGATAAAAAAATAAATTAAAAGGGTCACGTGAGGACCCCTCCCGTGTCCTACATGATACTGGCACCTCAAGAGTGGTATGGGGTCCTACTGGGACCAGCGCCGTAAATTCTTCTATATTCTTTTAGATCTTAGGGAATGTTTGGTTGGATATGTACAGAATAAAATGTTTCTAGATTTAAATACTAGAAAAGTTATTTCAATATTATTGTTGTTTGGGAATTTCCAAAACATTCAATAGAGTTTGAACTAAGCAGTTTGACAAGTATCCCATATTATAATATACGCTAAATTCAAGATTGACCTTAATTTTCAAATGAAGGAAATAGTTAATAACTTTATAAAAAGAATTTCAATATTTTTTTAACTGACAAGATGACTACACAATTTTCTAGGAATTTAATTAAATGAAAATAAAAAATCTCCAATTATATTTTTAAGATAAAGAGTCCATGATAAATGAATTTGTTTGATTTTCTTAGAATTATATTCATGCAAACAAACATGTTATAAATTTTCAAGAGAATGGATTTTATGGTAAAATAAGTTCCTTTAAATTTGTACGAGTTTAGTTTCATGTGAACAAATAGATCTTATTACAGAATGGGTTCTTTTGAATTCTTAGAAATTCAGATCGATACTAATAGATCAAATTTTAACAATAATGAATTTATTTCTTTAAAATATTCGATAATTCAATTCCATGCAAATAAGTAAGCCATGTTATATGTCCGAGCTAAGATATTAGTGGTAAAGCGGTTCCATATAATTTCTATGCATTATTTTCATGCAATAAAATATACCCTAATCAAGACAAGCAACTAAAGTCTCATGAGTCTTCCATCCTTACTATCTATCAATTAATGTGATTTTTGGTGTTAGGACTCAGAAAATGTACTGATCATGGAAAAAAGGCCAATTTGTATAAAAAGAAGAAATGGAGATATAATTAATTACCCTATTTGAGCCCCACATTTCATTGTTTTAAGTTTTGATCATATGAATGACTACTCCAAATATATTCATTGTATCGTATTTCACTTTAATAGATAAAGGCGGATTGTACACCTAGAGGTGGGCCGCACATGGTGAAATGACCAAATGTTTGATAAAGAAAGAGGAAAATAGAAATCATACCAAGGGGGAAAAAGTAAAAACTAAGTAATGAGGATGCCTCAATAAAAGGTTTAGGTAATTTTGACATTTCCCCTAGCATTGAGAAGGTGTACGGAAAATTAGAATTTTTGGGAAGGTAGAGGGAAAGCTCATCCTAAAGATAAGCTATAGGGAAAAACTTCTATAATATATCGATGTCTGGTATTCGGGTCATCGGATGTAAAATCCATTGATCTTATACTGGATTGAATTAAAAACAGGTACAGTAGTGGACCATACGTGGTATTCTCAGTGGGGACGGGGGACCTTTTTAATTTATTAATGGCCCTTGATTAGGGTAGCCCTGATGGGCCTAGCCGAAACTGGTTCAAGCAGTAGTTTTCTAACTCATTTTGACTAAACCAACTGTAGGCAAGTTGAAGCAGACGAGTCAGATCAGGCAGACCAAATCAGTACGAGGAATTTGTAGGACTCATTCAATGACTTCGACATTGAGTTGACTTTTCAAACAATGGTTTTATGGTTCAGGAAAATGTCATATACTTGTTGATGCAAATATTCTGGCCCAACTCATTCCAGCGGGAATTGAGGAACCTAAAACTTATGCCCAGGCCTAGCCAATTAATAATATGTTTCTCATTTATTTTGAACGCCAGTTGGGTCAGGCCACTCCATGTGGTCACACCTTGAAAACTAAGCCCAGTCCCAACAAAAAAGATTCAACGAGTCAAAGCCTCAGGCCCATGTCAGGCTGGTTTAGCAATTTAGCCCGTGTTCAAGCCAATCAGTTCCTGTTCCTCCTGTGCGTTTCAGTGTTCTTCCAAAGTCCCTAATTTTTAAAGCTCTCTCTCTCTCTCTCTCTCTCTCTCTCTCTCTCTCTCTCTCTCTCTCTCTCATATTGTAGTCCCAAATCCCAGTCTGGTATACAGTTTTCTTTGTAATGAAAACATGAGAGTGTGAGAGTGAAGCATGCCATTTGATGAGCAATATACAGCAACAATATAGCATCTATCAGTGTATCTCCGGCATGCCCCTGTTTCCTTTTCATTTCCCTGTTTGATGCTCTTTTGGAATTCACTTTCCGATATAATGTTCATAAGAATACCATATAGTTTGATCTCTGAGAGATGTCCGTGTTTCTGAATAGACATTCACTGATAGCCTTAAGCAATCTATGGTTCTACAGATATTTTAATTTTCTTAACCTGGTTTTCCAATTTCATGACTGAAATTTAGATAAAGCAACTATTGGTCAACATTTTTTAATAACTCTTTTTGTGTCATTTTACGTTATATAAAGAGATTTATCAGTTTCTGTGTCATACACTTTATTTGCAACCAGGAAACGAATTTGATTTTTGTAGAGCACAAAAAATGACATTTTGTGAAATGTAAATACACACCCGACTACTATTTCTTAGGTTCTATTATTCGGAGAAAAACTCCTTAAGATATTATTTATAAGCTATAACATCATGGGGCAGTCCCATGATATCATAAGATTTATTAGTTTCTGTGACATACATTATTCCCATGATATGATGGGATCTGAGAAAAAAAGTTTTTTAAAAAAGTACTGGCTAAGTCTAGTGACTCTGGTGACATTATCTAAACTTTAGTCATGAAATTGAAACAATTGAGTTTAGGGAGGACTAATGTGCCAAAATCCCAAAAAACTTAAACTGTTCTTATATTAGGTACGTTTCTAGTAACCTATTGCTTTTTATTATTATTATTATTATTGTGATTATTTTTTTCTGGGGTATACTTTTCAATACCTTCCTCGGGTGGAGCCCACTTCTCAATACTCCCCCTCAAGCGGAATCCGGTCGGTGCACTTTTAGTGGCGCGCTTTTTTTCTTTTTTCCATGCCAGGCTATTCCTCCTAAGATTCGAAGTCCGACCGGTTGCGTCTAATACCATCTAACCATGCATGTAAAGATTTTTTTTATAAAGGGCTACCTAATATGTATTATTTTTTGTTTATTTTTTTGTTCTTTTTCTTCTAAGGGGAGAAGAAATACCATGTATTCAATTCAGATTCCTTTGATCCACCACAACATACGATACATCTCGCCAGTCTTCCTTATGTTCATACTGTCTTACATCACATTTGCGCAATTGGGGCAGCTTTTATCGCTAGGAGTCATTAGGTTTTGTTACTCTCAGTACGTAGTAGTGAAGGGAAGCTCACCAATTCACCATTCAGGGTTCGATTCCTTAAAAAATAGTGATCCAATTCACCACACATTTGCGCGTCTGAAGAAAATCGTACCTGATAAAGAAGTATCTGTAGAGAATTGCAATGATTTAATTGGAGAAACTGATCCTCCCAAGTACTGATTGTGCCCCACCTATGAAAGTGATCCAATACATTTGTATTTTTTACTTTTTGGGATCAGAAGACTTGTTGAGATAAAAATCGAGATTTCCTCAGTTCTTGTTTGTTTATCTGTAAATTGCTTTAATTTGTATGGCGTATAAATTAGAGTATGTTAAATCTCTTCTAGCACCAGAGATCTGTTTGTCAAGATTCTAGGGTAGTCTTTTCTCTATCGATTTGGTCTCAGTTTGGGAAGTTCTGCTAAGCCCATATCTGAAAAAAAGAACTATGTTATTCTATATTGTTATAACTATTTAACAAAGGTGCAATAATGTGATCACTCTCTAAGTCTTCCAATGGCTACAATGACCGACCCTGGGAGCCTGATGGGCCCCATACGTTTTTACCATAATCCTCAATGGCTATTTTGCGGTCATGGTCAATGCTCGTTTGAATCACTCACTCATTTCCTCGTAATCCGGAGCTGTTTCTCCGGTGTTAATGGTGAAATCCGACCTTTCTTAGAGTGTTAATTAAGTGGCAGCAAAATCTATGTAAGATATAGAGAAAATCTACATAGAAGAAGTCGTCTAAGAAACCATCTTGCCAGCGATCACCAGCCTGTGGCATCTGAATGAATCGTGCATACATGTAGAACTCTCATACAAGATGTAGTTGGTACTACAGGGAAAAATGGCTCGGACTTGATGCACTCATCCAAATGATTAATTAAAGGCAACCAGGATTATATCATGGGCCCACTTGTTTGTATGGGAATAGAATGCATAGGAATTATGTAAGGTACAAATGTAAAGGAGACCTTTCCCTTTTTAGGATTTGAAGTACTTGGTGGATGACTACCTCAATGTTCATTTTCATCTCCCTTTGTTTTATTATCTATTTAAAGGGAGGTTATTTGATGAATCTATGGTCATTATTGGATATTCAACCTTTTTATTTTATTTTATTTTCCTGCTCTTTTTCTTTCCTCGTGCTTTACAAGGGACTTTGGATATTAACCAATAGCCAACGACAAATGGGGATGTGACAGAAGCATTGATCTTAACTCCGGGTGTACAAAAAATCCATCGATTCTTAAAGTTGATTTGATCCAATCTGTGGGTTTTTAACCAAACCGAAGGTAAATAGGTTGGTGAAGGATTGAAAATCTTGTAATCCATTAGTAACGAATTTCACCCTCAATCCAATGATTCAATTTGATTCGATATGTAAGTATAACAAATGAAGCCCTATAACAAATTTCACCCTAGCTTTGAGAGCATACTCTTTAAATTTTCTTTAACATTTGATTCAACGGATTGAAAGAATAAAACCGATCCGATCCGATCCGGTCCTCCAAGGATTAGGTCAGATCAGTTTTTAACCGCCATAGATTGGTGACGGATTCCAAATCCATTAATCCATATAGAACAGATTGGTGAAAGATTTGTTGGAAAAATATAGGCTACAGTACTGAAGTAAAATTAAAATTGTAACAGTAGTGCCGATCTACAGCAACAGAGAAAGAAAGTTGTATCTCCGGGTAACGAACAGAAGGCAGCAGCAGAAGCTCATGGCCGAGGCACGTCTGGCTATGCTTTTTTTAGGACGAGTTCCGCCCTTCCAGGATGAACCCATATGCGAATAGAATCTCTGCGGGAACCGCCCTTAGGATACAACGTTCTTCACAATAGATCAGGCTTAGTCGCACACCAAGTCCAGATCAATCTCCAGAAACCACACAGAATGCTCGCAAGACAAAGAAAAGAGAAGGGAGAGAACAAAGTATTTTTTTATCTTTTGTTTTGAATCCAAACCATAATTTTGTAAGGCAAAATACTGTCGTTGAGCCTTTAAACCAACAATTAATCACAACGTTAAACATCATTAAAATAATTTAATCCACAACGTTAATAACAATTAAAACTGATTTGGCCTAATCCGCACTAATCCAATCCGTGTACACCCCCAATCTTAACTTTAAAAAAAAGTTTAAAGGAACCAACTTATTTGGGCTAGGAGTTAGTCGAGGTCCACCAGAGTCGGAGCCGCATCCCTATATGTAGACCCTTAATCGAGTTAAAGTCTGTGTTTATCATGGACCCAGTCCATATCATCGTGATGTCCGTAGTCTCAGTTCCATGCTAGTTTATTTATTATTTTATTTGTTTATGTTTACTTGTCTATTTTGGTATAAAAGCATTGGCCAAAAGCCTAATAAGACCCTATAGGGTTTTAACAGTGGCCGAAGTAACCCCAAGGTGTAGCGTAGTTCGCTAGGATCATTTGGGCCAAAGGTTGTGGTTTCAAACTTTCTCTCTCTCTCTCTTTGGGCCAGACGAGAGCATAACTTACCAGGTGTGTTGTGGAGACAGGGACTTTAGGTGGCCAAGGAAATAGAAAAAAAGAAAGAAAAGCAGAACAATCATAGTACTTGCTTGTTGGATAATTATCTTCAGAATTGATCAGACCTAATTGTCAAATTTAAATCTCATATACTCAACAGTTAATTTAAGCTGGTAGATTTGTTATGAGTCAACAGTTTCGCAAATATACGGACTAATAAGGTTTGGGGTCCGGTGAGGATATCTCTCATGAAAGACACCACGTGGACCCTTTTTTTTTTTTAATGAATGCGGGGCTCAATATTATCAATCCAACCCCTTCCAGTTACCAAACCCTATGAATTGGTTCAAGACTAACTTTGATACTTATCCAATCACTATTTATCATTGGGTTCAAATATTATAAAGTGATGTCTTTTAAAACTATTAAATTTGAGGGCATCTAGATTAATAAAGAGAGTTTGAATGATCCATTAGAGTTAAACAAAAACAAAAAAAAAAATAAATAAAATAAAAAATGTAGGCCATTCTCCCACCTCCAAATGTTTGGCATGGCCCCAGATGGGCCCCACAAGGGAGTCCCTACGGGAGATGGATCTATGAGATTCATCTCCTCCAGAGCACGGCCCCACTAAGAATCATCAAACTAATTTATTTGACTATTTCATCACTCCACACAGACAGAGAAGACTAAACGGTGGTTGATATATCAAATATGTGAACCTCTCATGTGTAATGGTGCACATATAATAAATCTAGATTTATCTTCAAACAACATAGATATTCAAAGCTAAAGAATTCAACCGACTACCAAAGTACACTAAACTGTAATTTTTTTTTTATACATGTGAGTCTCACAGGTTTTGCCGTTCCATTCCTCATGTAAATATTTCACTGTAAATGAATTATTTAAGAACATATCCATGCACACGTTTTATCACACTGGTGCATCCACCAGTATATTTTAAAGCCAGTGAATTTGGACGGTTCAGCCTAAATTTCCACAATCATGAGATATATAGGTTTCTATTTTTCTTAGAATTAAACAAATAACCACCCATAATTTTGTTTCATTTGCAAGAAAGAGAAAAAAAAAACCTAATAGTATTTCAGCGTCCCCCTCTCACACCATGCAATCAAATCCAATATAAAAAAGCCATCACATATTGAAGACAGATAAACTGTCCCAATCTACGTTAGGACCGTAACCATTACAATCCACACCTTCATAAACAAGAAGCATCCAATGGAAATTTCCAAACTCCCATCAATGGAGATGTGGTTCCTCATCTACATCTCCCTCTCCCTCTGCACTGCTGTGGCACTCAAGCTCCTCTTCACCACCGCCATCAAGAGCAGAAAGCTCCCACCAGGCCCACCTGCACTCCCCATCTTGGGCAATCCATTATGGCTAACCAAGTCCTTGCTCGATCTCGAGCCCCTCCTTCGCCAGCTCCGCGCCGGCTACGGCCCAATCCTTACCCTCCGTATCGGCCCCCGCACCCTCATCTTCATATCCGACCGTTCCCTAGCCCACAAGGCCCTGATCCAAAAAGGATCCGTCTTCTCCGACCGCCCACCCGCTACCATAGCGGGTCGGATCCTAACTAGCAACCAACACAACATCAACTCAGCCGGGTATGGCCCTCTCTGGCGCCTCCTACGCCGTAACCTCATGTCCGAAATCCTCCACCCGACCCGAATTAAAATCTATTCTCAGGCCCGCAAGTGGGTCTTCCAGAACCTGACTACAGAGCTTGTGGGCCAGGCGGCTTCGGGCGATCCGGTTCTTGTCATGCAGTGCCTCCAACATGCCATGTTCTGCTTGCTCTTGTTCATGTGCTTCGGACAGAGACTCGACGAAAGGGTCGTTAAAGAAATTCAGAACATCCATCGACGTCTGATTAGAAGCTTTGCTGGGCTCAATGTCTTCTCCTTCCTGCCCAGGATCGGGAGGATAATATTCAGAAAGCGCTGGAACGGAGTTTTACAAATGCGCCGCGAGCTGGAAGATGTTCTTACTCCATTGATAAGAGCTCGTAGAGATCAAAATCAAAGCTCCAGTGATGAAGATAGCTTTCTCTTTAGCTACGTCGATTCGCTTCTCGCGCTCGAGCTTCAAGAAGAAGGGGGGAGAAAGCTCACCGAAGGCGAGATGATTACTCTATGCTCCGAGTTTCTGAATGCAGGGACGGACACCACGTCTACATCGCTGCAGTGGATCATGGCTAATCTGGTGAAGCACCAGGACGTGCAGCAGAAGCTGGTGGAGGAGATGGAACGGGTCATGGAGAAGGAGGCTGAAGAGGTGAGAGAGGAGGACTTGAACGGGATGCTTTACCTGAAGGCGGTGATCATGGAGGGGCTGCGGCGGCACCCGCCGGGGCACTTCGTGCTGCCCCATGCAGTGTCAGAGGAGGTGAATTTAGAGGGGTATGTTATACCCAAGGGTGCAGTGATTAATTTCACGGTGGCGGAGATGGGGTGGGATGAGAAGGTGTGGGAAGAGCCGATGGCGTTTAGACCAGAGAGGTTCTTTGATGGGGGAGAAGTGGTGGATATAACAGGGAGTAGGGAGATAAAGATGATGCCTTTTGGGGCTGGGAGAAGGATATGTCCAGGGCTTAATCTTGCAATGTTACATTTGGAGTACTTTGTGGCGAATCTGGTGTGGGAGTTTGAATGGAAACCCGTGGATGGAAAGGAGATTGATTTGAGCGAGAAGTCGGAATTTACTGTAGTCATGAAGGAACCATTGAAGGCAAAGATCACGAGGAGAACAAGGTAAGGTTGGAGAGTAGCTATCTGTTTTCATTGTTTTTGTAGTTCCACTTCCATGTTATATGGTGCTTGATCTGCCCTTTATTGGGTTGTACAATAAAAGGAGAGTTTTCAAATAAGGCCTTTACGCCTTGGCTTTATTTTAAAAAGGAACTATGCATTTCAAAAGTTTTCAAATTGTGGTCTAAGCTTTTCACTGAGTTCTCAATTAAAGACAATCCGCCATTTGAAGGGATTTTCCCGCAAAAATTTTCCTATTTTATGTAATTGGGAAAACTACCCCCACTCCCCCGGATAGCTCAAATCCATCTTGGACTCGTTGGACGAGAACAACCTCAGCTTTGGGATCTATTACCAGATCATCCCCGCAACCCTCTTGTGCAAGTGCCTAGAAGCTCAAGCACTTACCTCAAGTTCCATGAGTACCAACTAATGTTCTCGTCAGATGTGACAGCAATTCTGCCCTGAGATGAGCACTTGCCGTCTACTGGCTTCCATCGGATGGACATTTTTCTGTAGCTATGTATGTATGCATGTGTTATCTGGATGACCACTCCCTTCTCTATGCATGACTCTCTTTATACTTCTGAAAGTAACTAGGCATGATAAAGGCTCGCTAATCCATCACATGCATGACTGTGGATCGTGGAAGAATTGCTGGTCCAGGTGGGCGTCGGAACCGAACTAGTCGAAAACGTTGTGCGTTCCAACTTTATATAGATACTGCGAACTCGCTGCGAATGCATTCAGATTTACTGGATGATCAAGCAAGGTTTCCCACCTCTCTTATATAGAGAAATTCTTAGGAGTCACGACTATTATAAACACTATCTCTTTTAGAATTTCATATCTCCTAACCAGCGTGGGAATTCTGCAAAACTAGGAGTCTAAACCTGGTCGGATTTCTACCATTCAAAACTTGTTGGGAGTTCATCCGTGGCACACCACCGGACTCAATCTGGCTTGGGTCCCATGACAGTCAGACCAGACAATTTTCATAACAGACTGTGGTACTTGAATGACCATATCCTACCTACAGCAAGTTGCACAGAAGGACCTTGGGTCCTTGCCGCATTTTCTGGCCGTTCTCGTCCACTTCTATATATAATAAGATGGCTGGAGAGATGCTCGGGTGTTGGTTGGATGGGCGGTTTGGTGCTTGCTGTACTAGGCTGTGTGTTGGTGTTTGTTTGATTGTGAGAGATCAAGTGATGAATTGGTGATGGAGAGATGTAGTGCGGCAGAGGGGTATTCGATTATAAGATTCCCAAGCTGAGGCTGTTCTCGTCCAGCAAGTCGAAGATGGATTTGGGCCATTGTAGGGAAGTTTTTACATTTACATAAAATAAGAAAGTTGCCTCAAAATCCCTTAAAATGGCTGGTTGTCCTTAATTGAGAATTTACTGGAAAATTTAGAACTCCAATTTAAAAACTTTTAAAACTTATATCCTTTTTTCGAATAAGGCCAAAACTTAAGGCCTTATTAGAAATTTCCCCTAATAGGTTTTACAACTATTCACTTGACAAATAAAATGCATAAGTTTATGTACTAAGATCAACTATTTGAGTGTGTGGGGATGTGAATTGGAAAATGACTATCTTAAAAAACAAAAGCAGGTGTGAAGTCTGATTTCGGATTGCAAAAAATTTAGAATCTGGATTCTTTCGTATTCTAAGTTCTAACTGGGTTTTTACCAAAAAAAAAAAAAAAAAAAGTTCTAACTGGGTGATATGGATCAAGGATCCAAATTCTAAACCAATTATAGCTAAAAAAAAAAAATAAAAATAAAAAAAAAAAACCCAAAATTTATCATATTCTAAGGAACAACCACCTCAATTTTCTATTTTTACACACAACCACCTATCTTCCTTGTTTATTCCATTCGCCACCTTAAGTAGCAACCAAAGGCTGAAGGTGACCACTTTCCACTAGTTTTTATTCGACTACTCAAAAAGAAAGTTATTCCCAATTTCAATAGCTTACGCTTGGTTGAGTTTATCTTGGAAGAAATAAAAATAATGATAAAAAAATATATCTTGAAGACTCTAGTTATTTTAGGGACATGATGATGATTTCTATTTTAGTTTGAGTCATTCTAATCAGAGTCAATCGCTAATTAAGTTTACTACGATCTAGCTTAAATTAAAGGCACTATTATCTTTTTTAGAAAAATATTAGTTGCGCTCAATCAACATAATAGGCACCGTTGTTGATAGACTTAAAATTTAACAGTTTTTTTTTTTTTTTCTTATTACCATAGAGCTTGTTTGTTTGCATTTTAATATATATATATATATATATATTTATATATATGAATTGAATTACTAGGTGGTGGTTAGTTATTCATTTCCTATCTTCTTTTTATGATACTTCCCATAAGTAAACCTAATTCGATTCTATTTCCTAAAACTAATTTGATTATATTTTCTAGAAAAGAAAAAGCTATTTGATGCTCATTTTAGAATAATCTTCATTTATAATCACATATGAATGAACTGTGTATTCAATAATCCTATTATTTCTAAAGCAAATAAATAGGCCTAGTGTTTTGAGAGTGAACGAGTACAACTCCAATGAGCCTAAAATTTGGTCTGATGCTAGATCCAGGGACATGAGAGGATGAAAGATTAATTTGCACTGATGAAAGGTCTAGCCCAAGTGAGCCCCATAGTAACTGAAATTCAAGATACTTTAAAAAATAACCATCAAATAACCTCCCTTTTAATGAAAATTGAAGCAAGCGAACATGAAAAACAAATACTATCACACTAGTGCTCTGATAACATATAAGAAATCATGTACCAACCCAAAAGCCTAACCTAATAGGTGGAAGGCCCAAACATCTATATGAAGCTCTATCCAACCCAACACTTGGACGATGTGGGATGTGGGACTTTCCAACACAATATACCGTACTTTTGACAATGCTTACAACTGAACTTATTAGTAGCCAATTAATGGGCATAGCAATTACACAAAAAATGGAGAAAAGGTAAAAAATAAAGTAAAAGAAATTGACTTAAATTGTCGAGAGAACTGTCAACTGAACATTATACAATTTCAGCGGAAATGCCCCAACCGTAGATAATTCTAGCTAATAATTTGGACGGCCTGGATGAAGTGCCCATGATCAAAGTGACAAGTATAGTGTTTACAGTTTAATTATGGGATCCTTCTCATATCTTTCGGTGATGTGTAACCTTTGAGACTTTCAACAAGAAAATCAAGGGTGATTGGAGTTATTTCTTTTGACAAGAATTTGGACCCACAGTCAATTTGATAAGTTGTGAAATACATGATGAGAATTGATTTTCTTTTTACACATGATTCATCTGTAAACAAACCGAATTCATTGGAAATAAAGTTTGGCGCACCCATGGTACCCCACCCTAGCTGAGGGGCTGGACCCATTAGACTTTGTCCACAGATCTTCTACCTCCAGCAATAAAAACTACTAAAAAAAAAAAACACTCCGTCCCAAGGATATAAGACCCGCTCCCATGGAGTACCGAGGGATGGTACCGATATAGGATACCTGGATACTAATAAAGATGAGAAGTGGGATCCCACTTCCCAACTAACTGGACAACCATGTTCTCCACTGTACCATTTGATCCAAAAGATTGAGCGGTTTGGATTTATCAAAGATAGTCTATTCACTAATTTAAATCTAAATCAGGAGGGGTAAATTCAAAAGAACAGGGGTGGTGTGATAGAAAATTTGTACTGTACTACTGACCTGGCATTGCTAAATCAAGAGCTTTCTCACTCTGTCAAGCAGCATCCTTCATTCAAAACAGTCCAGCTCAATTCTAATGGACTTTGAGACATGGCCAGTAAAAATAAAACTAGTATTAAATTAGGCTCAATCTCAATACAATGTAAGGGTGATTGTGAGGGTGAAAGGGGTAGTCTGATCAACCAAAATAGGCCATGTAAATTAAATGCATGGATATTAGATAAACATACAGTTCACTATTCATAGACTATTTCTGTCTCATTAGAGAAGAGTAACGCATACAAACCCCATCTCTATAAACGACAGGCACCCACCAAAATGAGACCACTACAGTCTCCCTTTTCGCATGGCTTGGTGGTTCCTAATCTCCATCTCCATCTCCATCTGCTTTGCATTGTCCCTCAAACTCCTCTTCACCAAATCCAAACTCCCACCAGGCCCACCAACCCTCCCTTTCTTGGGCAATCTCAGATGGCTAACCAGGTCCTTCCTTGACCTAGAGCCCCACCTCCGCAAGCTCCGTCCCAAATATGGCCCCATCATCACCTTCCACATAGGACCCCGCACCCTCATCTTCATCTCTGACCATTTCCTTGCCCACAAGGCCCTGGTCCAAAAAGGATCCCTCCTTTCAGATCGCCCACCCGCTACAGAACTGAGTCGGATCTTCACCAGCAACCAACACAGCATCAGCTCAGCAGAGTATGGCCCGCTCTGGCGCCTCCTACGACGTAACCTCATGTCCGAAATCCTCAACCCCACCCGCATCAAGTCCTTCGCCCAAGCCCGCAAGTGGGTCCTCCAGATGCTGATCGATCGGCTCACCATCCATGCTGACTCGGGAGAGCCCGTTCCGGTTTTGGAGACCTTACGCTACGCCATGTTCTACTTGCTCCTCATCATGTGCTTCGGAATGAAACTCGATGAATCGGTTGTGAAGGAGATTCAAGGCATTCATCGCTATCTGCTTGGGAATTTCGGAGGGATCAACGTCTTGTCTGTCTTTCCCAAGATTGCAAGTATCGTATTTCGTAAACGTTGGAATGGGATTTTGCAGATACGGCGGAAGCAAGAAGAGCTTCTCATCCCATTGATAAGAGCCTGCAAGAACAAGAAACAAGACTATCAAGAAGAAAAGGAAGGTTCTTCCTTTACTTACGTGGATTCTCTTCTGGGACTTGAGCTTCCAAATGAGGGAGGGAGAAAGCTTACAGAGGGAGAGATGGTTACGCTGTGTACAGAGCTTTTGAATGCAGGGAGTGACACCACGTCCACTTCCATGCAATGGATCATGGCTAGTTTGGTGAAGTACCAGGACATGCAGAAGAAGCTGGTGGAAGAGATGGATAGGGTTATGGGGAAGGAGGCGGAGGAGGTGACGGCGGAGGATTTGAATCGGTTGTCGTATCTGAGGGCGGTGGTCATGGAGGGGCTGCGGCGGCATCCGTCGACGACCTTTCTGTTGCCTCACACCGTGTCGGAGGAGGTGGAGTTGGAGGGGTATGTTATTTCAAAGGGCGTTATAGTTAATGTTCCGGCGGCGGAGATGGGGTGGGACGAGAGGGTGTGGAAAGATCCTATGGTGTTTAGACCGGAGAGGTTTATGGATGATGGAGAGAAGGTGGATATAACAGGGAGTAGAGAGATAAAGATGATGCCTTTTGGGGCTGGGAGAAGGATATGTCCTGGGCTTAATCTTGCAATGCTACATTTGGAGTACTTTGTGGCAAATCTGATGAGGGAATTTGAATGGAAATCTGTGGATGGAGAGGACGTTGATTTGACTGAGAAGCTGGAATTTTTTAGGGTGATGAAGAATCCTTTGAAGGCAAAGGTCGTCCGGAGAAGAAGGGAATGATAAAAAGAGTTCTGCAGTATTTGTATTTCTCGCTGATCGACCTGGTAAATGTACTGTTTTGCAAAGGAGGGGTTGGCCGAGAATTTATCCTCTATCTTATAATAAAATGAGGGGAGATTTTGATTTATTAATCCTCCTTGAATCTGAATTTTTTAATTTCATTATTAAAATTCAAATAATATACCAGAGTCGCTTGACTCTAGAATTTTGTTTTTATATTTGTTTGGGCCCTAGATCCGATGATATCATGAAATCCCAATATTAAAAAAAATAATAAACAAAAAACCCTAGAGTGTTCTTTTCATCCACTATACCTTTTCACCTCTTCTTCCTCCTTTTTCCCTCTAAAACCAGAAGAGAGACATTATAAAACTTTTCATTCCGTTGTATGAAGGCATCTTCTCTCCCCCACCTTCTCCCTCTCTTGTCACAATCTTGTGATATCACAGAATTTATCGGTTTCTATAACATAAACTTTTTGCAATCAACAAGCAAATTAATTTCTTACAAAATACCTAAAATGATATTTTGTGAAAAAATAAATACAAATCTAACCACCATTTTTTAGGTTTTAACATTTAGGAAAACCTCACCCTAAGATGCTGCATAAAATCAATGATATCATGGGTTTATCGATTTTTGTGATACACAATTCTCATGATATCATGGGATTTTTATTTTTTAGTTTCTGTAATATCCACTTTATGCAACTAGCAAACAAATTCATATTTTAAAAATAGGATAAATGATATTTTATGAAAGTAAACACACATCTGACCATCATTTTTTTTGTCTTTAAAGAGTTTTCACCCAAAGATGGGAAAGAGAGAAGAATAAAAAATAAGAATAAAAAAAGAGTAAAGCGAGAGGGCAGTGTGGGGAATGTGACAAGAGGGGGAGACGCTGAGGGATAAAAGTTGCCTCAATGCCATTGAGAGAAAACTTTTGGACGGTTTCTCTTTTGTTCCTACATAAAGAAAAGAGAAGGAGGCGAGAAGGGAAAGTGAATGAAAGATACTGAGTAGGTTGTGTTTGCATGCATTCAGGAAACTACTATTATAATTTAACTGATTACAGTCTCATGATTAGGGTCCTAGGAAAATGAGTGAAAAAGAAGCGATGGGACAAAACATTTGTATATTGATTAAGTAAATCATTGGTAGAATCCTGATAGGGAGTAGACTTGGTGGTGGGTTCTACTAAAACAGAAAAAAAAGAAAAAGAAAAAAGAGGGACGTTCTGAGATCCTCTTCCTCTTCCACAAATAAGATCCTGATCCAAAATCCTCTGTTAATTACTATATTGTACAGGACAGTTCACTGCTTTTTAAGATAGAATGACTAGTAGAGTTAATCAACTACCGAATCCTCTAGATAACGTTAATCAACTATCTTGGCCCATTGTCAACTCTTTTTTCCTGTATCCTGTTGGCCAAATGTATATCTAACATTTTTTTGTACTAAAACAAGAAATACCCTTGCCTTAGACAAATTTGTAGTAAATAATTTAGTGATTGGCACCAGCTTGAATAATTCAAACTAAAATTACAAAGAGAAACTGTTTAAATACACAAAGTTCACATGGTGCTGATGGCATTTGGAAATTTACGGGAGTGTTTAGCGCGTAGGTTGAGCCCCTCCCATGCATAGATGGGGGAATTTTCTCCTATGGGACACTTAACATTAGAATGCCCTGGCTGGCACCTTTTAAAATGCTAAGGGGTCTATCCCCCTTTTTTTTTTTTTTGCTGTTGCCCTCCCACTTTAATGGTTGGATTGGGAGATTCACATGCGGAGTCTGCAGATATACCCCAATTAGCACAATCAAAATGCCATACTGTTTCCCTTATCTAGTCCAAAATCATGCCAACACACTTAGTTGAATGGTGTTGGTACCTTAGTTTCACACTCTAGTTGAGTGGTTTTAGTTTCATATTCATTGATCCTTGGGTGCTCACGTGAAAATATCACTTCCATAACAAAAGCCCCATATGGTAAAATAAAACATCCTTAACTTAGTTGTACCTCCTTACTCTCAAAAATCCAAATGGCCCTGCTAAGAGGGGCATATTTTTCTTAAAAGAACACACACCCAAAGCTCTCTCTCTAAGCCCAAGGGCGCAAACCCAAAGTCTCTATGGGGCCCTCTCGGGAACCCTTGCGTAGTTGTGATTCCTTTCCTGCTGAAATGACAGATCCAACCCTATATGCGTCATGGGTCTATTTGAGCTTCATACAAACTGTTATTGTCCTCGGTCCAGGATGTGATGGGTCTCTTTGTTTACACGTGTGGAAGAGTAAAAATAAAGGAGTCAAATCATGAATAAAGTAATGATATATGGGGTTACTGTTTGTGCGTGTCACAGAGGTTACTTCTTTCCAAATTATCGCACTTGTTATAGTAAATAAAGAAAAAAAAGCCCAATCAAATTATATTTTGCCCTCTGCTATTCCCATCGAAATAGTAGTGAAGTAAAAAGTCACACCGCCACATTTCTTCTCACTACACTTTTTCTATCCACAAACAACAATGAAGTAAAAATTGTTACATCATGGCTTACTTTTACTCTTCCCTCGTTACTCCTATTTGCTAAATAAACAGACCTGGGTTTTAGTAGCTCACTTTGCATGGCTCATAGCTCAATCCCCTTCCTCTCATTTAGATCTACATAAACAATTGGGATTGGTCATGATCAATGTGACCAGAGACTTATTGCTATTAAATCTGGGCCAACATCAATGTATGGAACTATGACTTTTGAGAGGATCTATATTCTTCTATGATTTAACTATATTGTAGTGGGCTCCACATGCGCTGGCCCACTATAAATCCTATTACAAGCCTGGAGTAGATTCATTTGGGAATAGTTTGCAAGCACACAGTTCTTTTTCTTTTTTAACCTAGATTTTCACCAAAGGCAGAAACAAGCGTACTCAACAGTTTGCCATGCATGTTGCTAGACCATTCTGGAAAGTTCTCAAACATAAGCTCATATGGGGCCTGTTTCTTTGCTATATTTCAAGGTATTTATGTATGGGGGATTTCTGAATTACCAAACATAGTTGAATTTCTGGATGCTCTCTTGTATTTGAGCATCCAGAAATCTCATCAAAAGGCAAAGGAGCTGGAATTCTTGAATTACAATGGTCATTTGATATCTTTCTAGTGGTGGAATTTTAAAATGATTGTAAAGAAACATGATATTTTCAACTGCCAGAAGACATTCTCACATCATGTATAAAAAATTCCAACATAACAAATTCCTATCAGAAATTCTAATAAAAAAATAGGCCCAATCCTTGATGGCATTCGCTGGGTTGTAGGAGATGGGTCTGGAATCAATGTTTTCCATGACCTTTGGATTCCAAAAATGACGATTTTGAGTAACCTCCCAAGCTACCTAAGTGCTACGCACCTACTCTCGGATTTGCCCACAACAGAAAAAGGCCTCACCATGGAAGTAGAAGGCAATATACAGTGGAACAGAACCCACATGCAATCCCTTTGGGTCCATGACCCTGCCAACCTTATTTCCACCATCCCAATTAGAGGAACTGACAGTTTGTGTTGCGGTAATGAAGCACTAGGGACCTGCACCTTGAAATCCTTATATCGATTCATTCAGCCCATTCCTACTGGGCCACACTTACCATGGAAACGGTCGTGGAACCTACCCATTCCATCCAAAATCAATTTCTTTGGTTGGAAGTGGTTGCCGGGAAGACTCCCCACTGCCCTTCATTTCATCCAAACAGTTTCTCCTACTTGTGTTTGATGCAGGAATGAGGAATCCCTTGACCACCTGTTTATTCATTGTGACTTCTCAAAACAAGTGTGGATAACAATACGTAACCTATCAACCTTCCCAAACCTAAACTCTTGGTTCTGTCTGTCAGTCCACGGTCCACCCAACAATCCCAATCGCTGGGCCTATGATATATTTGGGAAGCAAGGAACCAATACCTGTTTCAATCCAGTCCACTTCACCCCATATCTGTCTATAACAAGGCCCAAAACGTGACCCACAAGTGGACCCTGGCAATGAAGCTTCTTAAACCAATTTCCCAGAAAGAGTCCTTCCATTTGGGAACCCCCTCGGCCCTCCCCCTGGCACTACAAAACTAAACTTTGATGGCTCAATCAATGGGGCATCGGGTCATCCTGGAATGGGAGGCATAATAAGGGAGCACTCAGGTCAACTCACGCGCCTATGGCCCTAAGCCAACCAGAACCTCCGAAGCTGAATTACAAGCCCTTCATCAGGGACTACAACTTTTCAATGATCTCAAACTTCCAAATGTCATCATCGAAGGGGATGCACTCAACCTGATTCGTGCCTTCAGCGGACCCACAAATCTAATTATCTAGACTACTTGGAAGGCAAATTGTTAATTGTACTGAATCCATCCCAACTTGGAGAGCCGTGTACCCGGGGCAGATGCATTTGGCTAATGGGGTAATGTTCTCCTGGGAGGAGACTCACTGCATACTTCTCATTTGCAGTCTAGCTCGTGAGGCCCAATTGGATGCCCACAATTCTGTGGGCCTGGGGTGAATGGAAATGTCACTTTTATGGATAAGGATCTAAAATATAAACAGCTCAATAGGATCATCCTAGCTCTTGATTTAAAAGACATAAAAGTTTAGCTGTCTTTAAACCATAGATTGTTTAGTGCTTCAATGCAACAGTGGAAAAAAAAGGTTTGATTAGAGTGAAATTAGGCATAGTGTTGCATCGCAGGGGTAAATGTGAAAGTGGGTGCACTGTTATGGTTTCAATGGAATTAATCTAGGCCTTTCAAAATAAATGGCCATAAAATTGGTCCATCAATCATCAGATCAGGCAATGCGAGTTAATCCATCCGTTGAAGTCAGCATGAGGGAAAGTCCACACGAGATATAAAATCTAGTACGTCGCTGAAATTCCGCAGGTGTTTGATCTTCTTCTACTTTTTTTTTTTTTTTTTCAGATTGCGCCTGCGTTTCGTTTCACTATTTGCCTGCACCTTAGTTTTCTACAAGAAAAGCCCATATGTTTTGCATTCCAAATTTTAGACAATTGATCTCAAGAGGCTAGCATATATAGTAGTTCTATTTGAACTGCTCAGTGATTTAATTGTTGGCTCTTTTCCCATTGAATGTAGGCCTTTCCTGTGTGTTCCTTGGAATTGCGTGAGCCAATGGTTAAAGGGTTGGAATTGTTCGATTTGGAATAGATTATTCGGGCTATTTATTTCTCATAATGGGACTCATCTGATAAACAGTTTTGATCATAAATGTCACCCCACAAGATCCAAATTTCTTGAATCTCGAGGTGCAACTATCATAGCAGATATATATACTCAGCATCAATAGTTAAATTTTCAAATACTCAAATCATATGATCATACAGAGCAAACTTAAAAGATGTTCTCCATGACTTATAGAGTATGTACAGTCTTAGATTTAAACTTTGTAAGTACTACTTGTCCTTTATAACCACGACAATGAGGCCAGTATACCTCTCCAAAATATAAAAACCACCTCGCCTCCTAGTCTACTATGCACCAAAATGCCACCCCAGATACTATCGATCACTTTACAATATGAAGTATAAAAGAAGAATGAGCTCGGCAACTCAGGAAGTAACTAGTTATATTCATTAAAATTCAGAATCGATTGAAAACATGTGCCATTTAAAACAAATCTTAAGATCATGTATGATGCAGAAATACTAGAGAATTACATATATAAAATGCACCTTTAAGAACTCCAAGGTTTTAAACTTCAAAAACAGAGCAAATTTCCCTTCCACATTAACCCAAACTAATGAAAATGACTGGACACCGTAAGGATACCAAGGCTAACATATAGTCAGCCAGAGAGGGAGACCAGGGCACTTGCGTGAGGAAGGTTTTGTTTGAGTTGGGGAATTGGAGGGGCCTATTGGGTTTCTGAAGTGGGGGCTGGACCAAACAAGCCTTATAGCCCATATGGGCCTTTTCAAGTTGGGTGGGGGCTGAAGCGCCCAGACCCTTTCACATAGGTCCGTCCCTGCAGGTGACCGCAACATGAAGGGATGCATGCAGTGCTGAGGAAGTGGCTGAGAGAGCTCTAAGCCAACCATCATTTTGGGGTTGTAGTTAAGGCTTTGAGCATTTGCACTGTCAGTTTGGTAACTTGAGAGCATAGATAGTGTTCATCTGGGTGGGATCACAGACTCCAATTGGTTTGAATATTTTCTTGTTTGCAGTAAATTGGAAGCATGATTTCTTGAGATCTCTTTTCTTTGGCCAAATTGTTAAAGCATTTGTTTCGGTAAGCTATGTGGTTTTTGAAACACAAAGGTGATTTTGTCAAACTAATTAGTGAAGGGCTTGTCACAAATATTGGTCAAAAACATCATTATGCGGCAATATTCCTTGTTTTAAGCAATGCTACATTTGGCAAATGGACTTCTTTGGTTCTAGGATATGATCCCTGGATTTTAACAATCAGGTCTATGATCTTTACATCATTATGTGGCAAACGTTTTTCCTTTTATCAATGCACATCTCTGATTACCTCCAAATTCTAAATTCTAAATGAATCAAATCTAGTAACCAAACTTGTACAATCATTTGAATTGGAATCAAATATATATATATATGGATGGTTGGTCGTCCTTGCAAAGGGATCAATGGAACTTTAAATCCGCTATTTAAGAGTAGATGAATTTCAGTCATCCTTGCACTTGGTCCAATGGAACTAATGGACTTGTTTATGCTTCCTAACTTCTGTCACTTCCATATCTTTGTATTTTGAGCAATTGTAATATTGTTCTAGCCTTATTTAATCATTCAAGTCCCATATGATTGTGTTTTTAAAACACCAATGCAATACCACATCGGCATAAATCAGTTACTCATCTCATATTTATGGTGCTCATGATTGCTAGAAACCTGTCTTGACACAAAGGGCTTTTTATCAAATCATGGAATTCAGACCCAGAAACAGACGACCTCAACTCTCTCTCTCTCTCTCTCTCTCTCTCTCTCTCTCTCTCGCTCTCTCTCTCTCTCACACACACACACACACACACACACAAAATGTAGGTGTAAAGTGTTGGGGGGTATAAGTTGGAGTCGATTATTTCTGGATGAAAAATGGTTTTTGAGCTTAGTTTGTTATTCCATTAGAATTTCCAACGATGTAGGAATGTGAAATGGTTGTTTCTTGGTGGAAAGGATCTGAGAGTTGACAAGTTTCTATGCTTTTTTAAGTCATAAAAAGGTGGTGGAATGGACTATTCATTTTGTTCCTCTCTGGCTGTCCTTGTGAAGGTGCACTCAGGAATTGGTTGCTTAGAAATATTGAAAGAATTTTTGTTCCTTCACAATCATAATAAACTAAAAACTCTCCAATTATCTTCTATATTTTGTTTTAGCCTGAGGTTCAGATGCAGCTAGAATTCAAGTTTCATGTACTTAAAGCAGGTTATCTCCACAGAGCCTAATATTGCTGCGTCGTAAAGAGATGATCCTGAATATCACAAGGTGTTTGCTTCTGTTAATAAATCTAGGAATCGTGGAATTAGGTTACATCTGCTCTGTGCTCTCACATCTATTTAACTATATATATATATATATATATTCATGAATATTATTGGGTCTAAGTTGACAAAAATTATCAGAATATTTAGACGAATATGTTACAAGCTGCCTATAAATCTATAATACACTAATTTAAAGGGGATCCTGCACAGGTGGGTTGTCAATGTAGCTGCACTGTTTTCTCACATTTGAGTGTCATTTTCTTACCTGGTTTATTGATGATAGTGTAGGGGCAGCTTGAAGCTCTTATCCAAGGGAGTGAGTGGACAGTTTGAAAAGATAGCGCACTAGGCTGATGCACTTGCAGCTTGTGTTGAAAGATATTAAAGGGACAAAAGAAGAATGTGGAAGTAGGCTTATTGTTAGGAAGTCAACTTGTGTCCTCTCTCTCTATCTCTCATTCTCATGTTTGTATATATGTATATGTATATACATATGTATTATATATCTTAATTTTTATTATTTCTTTTTTACCGAGGTTCAAACTTTAAACATGCTCACAGATTTCAAAATAGAATTAGAGTAAAAAGATACTTTTGAATTAAATTTATAATTGAAATTAGATTGAAAGAGATTTTTTAGGGTTATGTTCTGGATTAACCTAGAGCACTATGCTAAAAGGCAGGCATTGGAAACATGAGGATTTTCAATGTTTTCCATCCTGAGCCCATCCAATGGGTTTTTGGTTCGGTGTAGATTAGAGAATTAAAGCATCCTGCCCACCCTAGCTTGCAAAAAATATCCAAACATGCCCTGAAAAATAAAAAAAAGTATAGTATTCAAACAGAAAAAAAAGGACAAAAGTCTCAAAGAGTAATTTCTAAAAGTTGTTCACAAATTAGTTTTTTGCGTAAGCCATACTCCTAAAGTGAGCCCCTCTTTGATTGGATGAAATTTGGGCCAGTTCTAAAATTCAGTAAAAGGGGCTGTTCCACTGGAGTCCAGCCCAAGTCTGAGCAACAAAAGGAATGAGTTTTAAGAGAGAAATACCAGATCAAATTAAATTTGATGCTTGTGAAATTGGGTTCCCCTCAGGAAATAAAGAAAGATTGTAAAGGGAAAATGATTGAAAAAACAAGACAAAGAAAGATCAGATTGCATTCACTTAGAAGGAAAATTAACCATTCTATTCCATATAAGTTCAGATCACATTGCTAGACTTCCAAGTCATTTCCATATTTAAACCTAACATTTACAAGACCTAATTATCACCCTTATCACCATAGTTTTCCTACAGCCCTTTGAAAAGGAAAAAAAAAAACAAAGGAACTAAACCTAAAATGAAGAAATGGGAGGAAAAAAAAACACAAACTCTTCCATTAGAAATGAGTTCCCCTGCAATGCAACCCATGATCACCCTAATGTATTGAAACCCCAGAGGATGAGGTTCATCTTTGCTTTGTTGCCTTTGGCTCACTTCTTTGAGCACTCTTTGGATCAGTTTATCTAGAAATGACCTATTTACGTGCCAAATTCTCAGGTTCGACACTGTTCATTCTGATAAATTGTGATTAAGTGGTGATGTGACACTGGGGTTTCCATTCACAGATACTGATTCCATCCATTGGAAATATTACTTTCATTTATTTTTTCCTATCAATAAAAAATATTGAGTTCAGTGAAGCTCATATATCTAACGCTTGCTCAATTCCAAAATTAGCTCCAATTTTCACAATTGCGCATTGTTTGTTGTAAAAATTCCTTTACTGGACCTATTCTAATTTTTTAAGAGATTCTCAGACACTTGGAAGTTTGGTGTAGTGAAAGTACTTGGGAAAAAACCCCACATTATTAACCACCACATTAATGGGTAGTTGTGATTCTTCTAAGTACAACTTTCAAACCTATTGGTGGAGCACCTGCCACTGCAAGCAATCTCAACGGTGCCCCTGCTTTGGTTAATAGAATAGAAGATCCTAGTGGCCTTCCTACTTTGCTTGTTTCATGATTCTGCCGTCATGTCATTGCACTGAAAGTTGCATTTACTTTTAAGAGACTAATAAACCATCTTTATATGAATCTTTTGGAAGCATTCAGGTTGGTAATGGTATAAAAAGGGTTTGCTGCCATTGGAAAGTTCTAGCTCCATTAGTGTAAGCATTGTTCAAGAAATGAACGTGTAGTCAACTACATGGCATTTTTGCATTCAATGGCTTGTGTAACTCCTTTAGCTTGAGAAAAGTGTTAGTATCTTTGTTTTTTAATGTTGACCTCTAGAATATTCGGACAGCTTCATCCAATGGGAACGAATGACTGTGTCTAGAAGGGCAACTGTCATTTGTTTGGTGAGTTGGTTGTTCCTATTGATTCTACCCAGAAAAGAGGCCTAGTGCCAAACAAGTGTAGTGGGTGGGTCTATTCTTTGCTCAGTTTCATTATTGAGGCATCTTGAAGAGGACCTCCACAAGACTTCTGTTCTGATATGAATTGATGAAAGAAATTATAAAACTCCATTGAGTCAATATTAATCATCAAGCATTTTATGCCTGCTTTATCCCTCCTCTTTTTTTTTTTTTTTTGTGTGTGTGTGTGGTGGTCTATTGACTCTTTGTTAAAAACCTGACAAGGGTCCATTGCTAGTGTGGAGTACTGCTGCATTTGATGAGGGAAATTGGCTTAAGTGGATCAAAAAAGCGCAGTTGAACACTGTTGGAAGAAAATGAACAGACGAAACATCTGGATCACATTTTCTACTACTCTCACATGATGGGACTGATCATGATTTACCCCCTTCCTATTTTCTTTTACAATTCTTGCCCTTTGATTGAAACATTGGTTATATGTTTTGGCCTTTTGGTTTTTTTTTTATAGGGATAAAAATGAGTCCATGTATAGTGTATACACCAGATGGACCCCAAGTTGAAAAAATTGACTGGTCCTGGTTCAGTTCCATCCACTACCTGAACAAAATTTGGTCTGAGGTCCGGCCCCATCGGTTCTACTTCTATACATCAAGCACCAAATGCCTTGATGCAATGACCAAATATTTTACATATGTACATCTATCTGTAAAAATAGAAAATATATTATAAACGTTGGGATCCCAGTGGGTCCAAGTCCCTCTTATAAGTTTTGTTTTGGGTAAAAGACTCCAAGTACACTATGTACCTGATCCCGTTCCCAACTCGGACCAAATTCCCTACCGACCCATTTGCAACTACATAATTCAAGTAAACTAATTGCACTACTTTCTTGAGGAAGATTTTGAAGATTTCATATGGATTTGTTACTGCCAGAAGGGAAAAAAAAAAAAAGATATCTATCATATGGATTATATATTAAAGAAGACGGATTTAAATTGGGTTGAATAGAAAATCAGAACTAACAATTCACTCTCTCTCAAAAATCTTTTTAAAAATCCATAACATTGAGGATTTTGAAGTCCAATGGAAAGGAGCGAATTTCATGGAATCTACAGTGCGGAATTCACGGGTGCTTCCAAACATGGCGCAAGCATCTTGCGATTATGGGAGCTAATGAGCTAATCAAGTGGTTAGAAGAATAAAGTGACAATGCAATGAAGGGGAAATGAACATATAACATATAGAATTAGGCACTTAATTGGGTTTAGCGCCTAAAGAACCCTCTCTTAAGTAACAAAGGGAGAGGTTTCTTTCGGCGCTAAACCCAATTAAGTGCCTAATTCTATATGTTATGTTCCTTTCCTCTCTTAATTAGGGAAGGGCTAACTCCAAGGGGTAGCTCAGTTGGTCTAGAACCACGGTTTGCACCCGAGGTTGTAGGTTCGAAACTGCACTACCACACTAGAGCTACAGCTGAGTTTACTCGGCTTCCCTCTAGGTCCATAGGAATTAGTCCAATTCAAAGGGTTGGGAACCCTTCGATAGCAAGAAATAATAATAATAATAATAAATAAGAAATACCTACTTACCAAAAACAAAAATGAAAAAAAGTAACAAAGGTCATGGCCACTCGATTATGTTAGTTGACAATGGGAGAACAATAGCTTTCTCACTTGAGAAGAGCTCGTTATCTTAGTGATAAGGAGTGGTAGTTCTCATTGGGAGGTATTGGGTTCGAACCCAGCCTTCTCCCTCTTTGCATAAGTGAGTTGTGTTATGAATCTTAGGATCGTAACCCCTTTAATGGGTGACCCAATAGCTTTCTCACTTGATCTCCACATGAATGTTGCGTTTGATTCTTGTTTTGCTTTCTTTGTTTATTTATTTATAACCGTTTGTTAAATTTTAGGTTCGCTAATTCATTGGGTTATGGACAAAACTGGGTCCCTTTACAATGTAAGTTTGATTAGAAAAAGAACTGTCAAGATCTGTTTTAAAAAAGTCTAGTTTATTCAGGAACTGACTGCGGTCGCTCGAGCGATCCTCAATTCGCTTGAGCGAACCCCTCACAGAAAATCCTTCGCTCAAGCCTCCCTTTCAGTTCGCTCAATCCATCTCTTGGAGTCAAGGCAGAATGCTCTTCGCTCGAGCGATTTATAAGTCCGCTCAAGCGAACCGCTCACAAAACATTGGTCGCTCAAGCCAATCTTTTTCTTCGCTCTAGCCATTCTTCTAACTAAAGACAGAAAGCAGTTCGCTCGAGCAAATAATGTGTCCGCTCGAGCGAACCTGAGACAGAACTTCCTTCACTCGACCCAAGTTATATGCACGCTCGAGCCATCAACTGAAGCTGAAAATTCCAAAGAAGCTGAAAATTCCAAAGATAAAAGCATGGTCGCTTGAGCGAACCTCATGATCGCTCGAGCGAACATGGGCGTAAAAATAGAAACTTGCCCAGAATTTCTCTCCTGAATTGTCTCAAGGTGCCATGCTGATTCCTAATGAAACTACAACACTTGAGGCATGAATCTAGGCTTATAAAAAGCCTTTATCTCTTTATTCAACTTCACCTCTCTATCAAGATAAAACCCTAGAAAGAACTTGAGAGATCCATCTTCCCCCAAGGCTATCATCTGAAGTGCTGAAGATCCAAGCTTTGGTTATTCTCCATTCTACTCCTCTGAAGTAAAGACTCCTTTAAGACGGCTTCGAGGCATTCGATTCAAGTACGGTGAAGGTGCACGGCGAATAGTCGGCAAGATCACGCAATCTTAGGTTGAGTTTCAATTGGGAAGGGTTGTGAGTTTCTTGTAACTTTCTTTATATTGTGCTTAGTTGTCTGTTGGCCTAGACGATAAGGCTCGTGGTTTTTTTCCCGAGTAGGGTTTTTCACGTATAAATTATGTGTCATTCTCTTTGTGTGGATTGCTTATTTTTTATCGGATCTAGGATTAATAACTAGTTTAAACACCGTGATTGAAATCAAGTAGAGATTGGTTGGTTGAAACCCGAGCCTGTGTTAAGGCCAAATTTTTTCCATCAGTGCAAGACACTGAAGTTGACTGGTGGAATATCAACAATGATCATTTATATATCAAGTCAGAAAAAGTGTCTATTTTAGCAAACTAGACAATTACCTGGCTGAATGTGGGTTGGATCAAAATTTGCCATTCCCAGAATGAAAGCTTAAGGCCATTTGAACCTCTAAATATCAGAGGCCTCTAATTAGCAGAAAAAATTGTAAACCTTGTGATTTCCATCTTCATAGAAAAAGATGACTTGGCATTTTTAAACAAGACATTTGCAAGGTAGAATAAAATAAAATGAAATATAGTGTCAAATCCATTTAAAAAATAAAATAGAGTGTCAAATCAAGAAATAAAATAAAATAAGACAAATAAGGAAGCATTCACTCGGACACTCCTCAAAGAGAAAAAACATGGGATTGAACTTTGGCATAAAGAGTGCAGGTGTTGACTTCATGAATTTGCATATTTATGCATCATTTTAGGATGAATTAGGGGTTTCATTTGGTGAATTGCATCATTATTCATTTAATTCCATCATTTCATTCATTATCACCTAGAAACATGAACTTTCATATTTTTCATACATTTTCTACATTAACTTAAAATATTATGCAAATTTTCTCCGAAGAGTCCCAGTTGGAGTAGAACTCTATCCGGATGGGTCCCGCTTCAATATGGGCTCTTCAGTGTTTGATGTGTTAAATTAAAATATGCAGAAAATGAGAATTGCAGGCCTCTATCACGGAACCCACTTTCAAGTATACATAGTCATCATGAACCCTACATTGCTAAATTGAAACTTGAAAATAAGTAAATTGAAGAATTCACCACGTGGACCCCACATACAAGCCATGTACGAATCAATCAAAGGAGGGGTCCACTCATCATGTCAGTTGAAAAGTCCTAAGTACAACAAAAGACTTTATAGGGCTCACCGTTCAAGCAGATGAAATGTCCCACATGGTAGCGTCCGCAGTAGTTGTAGATTTGAAACTATTAATGGATAATTCAAAAGGTAAAAGTTTGATTGGAATAAAAGAAGAAGAGTTTGAATCATCCACATCTGGTATCCTTTCAAAATTGAAAGTTGTACAGAGATGGAGACCATTGCAAATCAAATTTCAAAAGTTAATCCCGTTTTTCTCATGATAACTTATCTTCAAATGGCCATACTTTCAATCTGACCATCGGATCGATGCAATCTACCTATCGTTGGAAAGCTTATTCAGAGTAGATATCCGTGGAGCCCAAGATTGTATAATTCGAAGCTAAATTGACAAAGTTATGGGCCTGGAGAGTTTCATGTTCATTTTTAGACGGGATTACAATTAAATCCACACCGTTGATAATCCATTGCTGCATATCCCTTGTGGGACCCCATCTAAAGATTAGCCTAGCCATCCAGAGGTTTTCAGAAGCTTCCACCTCATTCAAATTCAAAAGGGATAAAGAGATATACCTTATCAATGAGGATAAATCAAATATGCATAGAAGGTGTCCAGATTCAATGTATCTGTTCAATAACCAGGAGTTATAAAAGCAATCAAAGGAAGCATACGTGGAGACAACCCCTCCCTTGAACGTCCACTAATTACTCTCTCTCTCTCCTCTTTCTCTTCTTTCCCTAATTAATATAATTTAAGAGTTATTTTTTAGTATTCTGGAGCCATGTTTCAGAACTAGGTTAGAAGGGTGTGAGAGAAGATTGTAATTGAAGTTCTCAATGAAAATTACATCTTTTGCAATGGAGGAGTAGATCCCTGGATCAGGATATCAGATGAAGTTAAGTGTTTCTTATCATTAATCTATGCGATATTTTTGTCTCTTGCGTAATGATTATAATAATAAATCTGCCTTTTGTAATTGACAACCTATGTTATTTAATTTTTTTTTTATTTGAACAATGCTTTAATCATGTATGTTTTCTTAATAGATTATTCTTAGATTGAAATTCTTCGATAATCTATATTTGATTAATATGTGATATTTAGTTAAGTTCATAATTTCATTAAGTGAAGGAGATTTTTGCCTTAAATAAATTGTAGAAGATTATGCTCTTTGATAGACAAATTATCCGAATCAGAAACATTGATTTGTTTCTGATTTGAAGGATTTTTTAGAAAAAATTATTTTATCAATTGCATAGAATGATGGTGGGACTACTTAATGGATTCATGATATTCTGATATGTTTTTTTTCATATCTTATTTCTGCACTTTAGATCTAGAATTTCTTCAATTTTATTATTGTTTCTTATTATCTCTCTTGTCATTATCATTTATATAAAAAAAAATTCAGACTTCAAATTTTAGTTTAGTAGTGCTCCGTGTGGGATTGACTTATAATTGCCACTGTCTCAACAAGACAACTGTGCATTTGCAGTATTAAAGGATTGAATTTAAAATCACATCAAGTTTTTGGCACCGTTGCAGGGGAGCCAAATCTGAGTTTTTGTTTAAAATCTGATTTTTTTTATTAGATTCATACGCATGCTCATATTTTGGTTGCATTAGTTGTTTAGTCATCTAATTTACATTAGTAGTGTTCTTTTCAATTAGTATTAGTTATTATTTTACTTTGCTGATTTTTCTAACTTTTCTGTTTTTCAGATTTTTCTGATTTTTTTTATAATTAACTGAATTTTTAGAATAATTAAATGATTAAAAAAAAATTTGAAGGATTTCTTTTAATTCCGAGTTTCAATAAATAAAAAAAAAAAGAAAATTTATTTTAGATTGGTTTTACTAATATGTTGATTAGATTATATTAGGATTGGTAAGGTAGAGTTTAAAATCTTTAAGATTAGGTTGTTTTGATTAATAACTAACCTTTGAATTATGAAATTAAGTAGTTAGAAATTTTAAAATTCTATCCCTTAAGTTGTTTAGATTACATAGAGTTTTAAAATCTGAAATTTGAATTGGATAAGATTGGATTTCTGATAATTTGAAACTTTTTGAAAACTCTAATCATATCTAGACACTTGTTTGGATAATTTAGAATTTCAGAATTTTTTTTTAGATAGAGTTTTTTATTTGTTTCAATAACTTAGAGTCCACTTTGGACATAGTATTGATTAACTTGGATGTCTTTTGTTTGAAATTAGGATAAGATAGAATTTTTAGGATAGGATAAGAATTTGAGTTAATTTGTTGACTTAGGATTTACTAACAAGAGTTTCTTCTAGATAGGTGACCTTGCTAAGAGGTGAGTTGCACAAAAACAGGAAACTGCGTGGATTTGCTCTTAAGCAAACAAGTTGCTCTCAGAATTGCTTAAAACAAATTGCTCTCAGAATTGCAAAATTGCTATAAAAAAATACAGGTTAAGCTTGCACAATTTAAAGATTAGCGTGGACTCGTTGTAAGAGTTTCTAAACTTTACCCCACAAATCTTTTACTTGCAAGTGGAGCTTGGGTGATTTAATTTTTGCAAAGTGTGAATGCTTGCTTGACACACCAATTAATTGGACCCACACACTTAGTTAAGGGCAATTGACCCTAATAAGATAAGGACTGGATTTCATCACCAGATCCTTGCCCAATTAGGTTTAACCACCTCTCACATAGTAACCTAACCATTAATTAAAATCAATTAGAAACGAGACCATATGACTTAAGCTCATTAGGACGAAGACCACAAAAGGTTGCACCAATTGCGCTATTTGGTCGAGTCGATGTCTAGGTAAATCATGTCTCTCCAAAGGATGGTAGTCTTTATTCTAGGAGTTTGGTTCTTAAACGGGACCCTTGCCAAGTGCATTGTGACCCCACCACTTATCCTGGGGACTTACCTGGTCGATTTAACTTCATAAGACCGAATTGGAGGCCTTAGTGCACTCTTCAAACCAGTTAGGAGCTGTCTAGTGAGTTAGGGTAACCCTAGGATAATTTCTTGTGCTCAACTTTGTGCTTAACTACTTGTGCATCATCTAGTAAGACCATTAGGGCCCCACATATAGATTAGGCTTGCATTTCTTTAAGGTTGAACCCGATGCATGCGCTCTAGACCTGAGAGAGAGAAATTGTGGGTACGTAAGAGTAAAAGCTTAGTAAGGATAGAGCCCAAATTAGCCTTAACCGTTGTAAGAAAGTCTTTCATCTTTGAAGAAATTATTAGAATGGCTGATTAAGAAGACTTACCCATGACTTTGAAGGCTTACTTATACCCCACCAGGACAACTCAACCTTCCTGCATCACCCTGCCTCAGACCAATGCCACATTTGAGCTAAAATCTGGCATGATTCAGATGCTCCTAGTATTCCGTTGGCTAGACCAGGAAAACGCATATCAATATGTTAGGGAATTTGAGGACATTTGTAGGACCATGAGAATTAATCACATGACTGAGGAGGACCTTAAATTTAGATTATTTCCTTTCTCCCTAAAAGAAAAGGCTAAAGTTTGGCTTTATGCCTTACAGGCCGGATCCATCACTACATGGGCCAAGCTAGTCGAAGAATTTTATAAAAAATTCTACTCCAAGCAAAAAACCGCTTCGATTAGGCAGTCCATTAATTGATTTCATCAAATGGAAGGGAAGACCCTTTACAGTTATTTGGAACGTTTCAAAGACCTTTTAATCAAATGTCCCCCCGATGGATTTGAAAAAATCCGATTAGTCCAAATTGTGTATGAAGGCATGGATTACCCAACCAAACAAATAGTGGAATCTTTCTGTAGCGGGAAATTTATAAAGAAAACAGCGGAAGAATCTTGGGCATTTTTGAAAGATACCGCTGAGAATACATTGCAGTGGGCCCCAATCAAGAGGGAGCCCACTAAAACCACCATTCCTGAAAAGGGGGAGGGGGGGGGGGGGGGGGGGATGTTCAAGTTTGAACCCAAAATTGAGGCAGAGGCCAAAATGGCCACACTGATGAGGAGAATAGAGGCCTTAGAGCTAAACCAAAAGCCCACTCCAAACACTTTGGAGTCATTGAAATATAACCAGGCCATGAATAGAGGGATTGGCCCAACAACTTTAGGTCAGGCCCAATCTGTTGAGGAGGTTAATGCACTATATCAAAACACTTGTTTTGATAATCGACAAAGGTAAGACTCGTACTCTAACACATACAATCCAGGTTGGAGGGACAACCCGAACTTTTCTTGGACCAAGGGTCCAACTCAGGGTGACCCATCTCAGTCCACTCAATTTCAACCCAATTAATCTCAAGTCAATGCCGCACCCGGTTTCCAAAAACCCAACTTCAACCCCAATCCATTGACCTAGATGGTAGATTCTTTAGAAGAGGCCATGAAACTCATATCTCAAACCACGACCCAATTGTCTCAGCGTACTGCTCAATTCCAGCAAACTACTACTTAACTTTTGAATGGCCACACTCAAACCCTTACAAAATTGGAATACCAAATGGGCCAACTGGCCAATTCATTGAGTGCTAGAGACAAGGGAACCTTCCCTAATCAACCCGAACCCAATCCCAAGGGCCAAGTCGTTCATGATATAAAAGGAAAAGGCCCAGAACAAGTTAAGTCCATTATTACTCTTAGGTCGGGTACACAAATTGATAACAAGGTTGAATTACCCAAAGAATTTGAGGAACCAATTGAGGATGTGGAAAGTGAGAAACAAATTGTAAATGCCGACCCTATGATAGAACCTGAGCCAGTTAAAGGAAACCCAATCAAAACTGATCCATCACCTAGTGAGCCATCTCCTAGGACTTATGTTCCCAAGGCACCATACCCACAACGGCTAGGCCCAGCAAAATCAATTGTTCAGTTGGATAAAATGCTAGAAGTATTCAAACAAGTGAGGATCAATATCCCACTACTTGATGCTATCCAACAGATTCCACCTTATGCAAAATTTCTGAAAGACATTTGCACCTTTAAAAGGACTACAATGTGCCCAAGAAGGCTTTTCTAGCCCAATAAGCTAGCTCGATCATTTCATGTTCAACCCCGATCAAATATAAGGACCTGGAGTGTCCTACAATTTCTTGTTAGATAGGGGACCATCATATAGAGAAGGCTTTGCTAGATTTGCGTGCAAGTGTGAATCTTCTTCCGTACTCTGTTTATGAAGAATTAGGTTTGGGGGATTTGAAAAAGACCCATGTGACCTTGCAATTGGCTGATGCATCGATTCAATAACCCAAGGGGGTAGTTGAAGACGTTCTAATCAAAGTCAGAAACTTTGTGTTTCCTGTCGATTTTGTTGTCTTGGATACCAAACACACATCTAGGGCTGAACCCAAAATTCTAGTAATCTTGGGGATACCATTCGTAGCCACCTCAAATGCTTTGATCAATTATAGGAATGGAGTGATGCAAATTATTTTGGGGACCATGACACTTCAAGTGAACATTTTTAATGTCAGTAAGCAACCTCTTGATGAGGATGATGGGGTTTTAGAAGTTAGTTACATTTATGAATTGGTGGAAAATCACTTACCCCAATTGAAACTTGAAGATCTACTAGAGGCTTGTCTGGCCCACTTTGGAAGTGATTTTGATGTAGATGGACATTTTGAGGAAGTCAATGCACTGTTAGACTCCACCCCATCCATGGACTGCTCCAAATGGCAACCGAGGCAGGAGATTCTAACTCCATCTGCTTCCCCACCTATTCCATCAATTGTAGAGCCCCCTAAGTTATAACTCAAGCCATTGCCAGATACCTTGAAAAATGTGTTTTTAGGCACACTAGAAACCCTTCCAGTGATGATAGCTTCAGACTTGGACCCTGTCCAAGAGGAAAAACTCATGAAAATTTTGGATGAATACAAGGAAGCTAATGAATGGTCCATCGCTGATATTAAAGGAATAAGACCATCTGTGGTCCAACATAGAATTCATTTGGAATAAAATGCAAAAACTTCTCGTGAACCACAAAGGCGACTAAACCTTGCAATGAAGGAAGTATTAGGTTGGAAGTCATTAGGTCGGAAGTCTTAAAATTACTCGATGCAGGGGTGCTTTACCCCATATCTGATAGTGCATGGGTGAGCCCGGTTCAAGTGGTATCAAAGAAATTTGGACTAACAGTGGTTCAAAATGAGGGCAATGAATTGGTACTCATTCGGATACAGACTGGATGGAAGGTATGCATTGATTATAGGAAGTTGAACTCAGTCACTCGGAAATATTATTTTCCCCTCCCATTCATGGATCAAATGCTCTAAAGGCTAGCCGGTCATGCATATTATTGTTTTCTTGATGGTTATTTTCGGCTGCAATCAAATTCCAGTTGTACCCGAGGATCAGGAAAAAACCACCTTCACTTGTCCTTTTGGTACATTTGCTTACAGACACATGCCCTTTGGGCTATACAATGCACCAGCCACCTTTCAAAGGTGCATGTTGAGCATATTTTCTGACATGATAGAATGATTCATTGAGGTTTTCATGGATGATTTTTTGGTGTTTGACAATTCTTTTGAGGAGTACTTACATCATTTGTCCCTTGTGCTTGAAAGATGCTAAGAGAAGAATCTAGTCTTAAATTGGGAGAAATGTCATTTTATGGTAAAAAGGGGCATAGTTCTGTGACACATTATTTCTGATAATGGAATTGAGGTGGACAAAGAAAAATAGATTTGATCTCCAAATTGCCACCACCAAAATCAGTTAAACAGATTCGATCATTCCTGCGCCATGCTGGTTTCTATCGTAGATCCATCAAGGATTTTAGCAAAATTGCTAAACCTTTGTACTAATTGCTGACAAAAGAGGCCCCGTTTGAATTTGATGAGAAGTGTCTAAAGGCTTTTGAGAGACTGAAAAAGGAACTAACTCCAGCCCCTATAATTCAACCACCTGACTGGACCATTCCATTTAAGCTAATGTGTGATGCATCTGATACTGCTATTAGAGCTGTTTTGGATCAACGGGTTGGAAAGTTACCTAATGTAATTTACTATACAAGTAGGACCCTCAATGACGCACAACTAAATTACACAACCACCGAAAAAGAACTGCTGTGATTTTTGCCTTGGAGAAATTTCGATCATACTTGAAAGGGTCTAAAGTCATCGTCTACACGGACCATGCAGCTTTGAGATACCTTCTATCCAAAAAGAATGCAAAAACCCGATTGATCCGGTGGATCCTTCTGCTACAAGAGTTTGATTTGGAAATAAGAGATAACAAAGGATGTGAGAATGTTGTAGCAGACCATCTTTCGAGGATACCCTTAGAGCCATTAGATGAGGTCCCACTGAATGAAAATTTTCCTAATGAACAATTGCTCAGTATTTCTTAAATCCCTTGGTTTGCAGATATAATAAATTACCTTGTTATAGGGGAGATGCCCAACCATTGGTCCAAACAGGATCGATCAAAATTTCTAGCTTAGGTCAAGTACTTTTTCTGGGATGACCTGTATCTTTTTAAATATTGCCCAGACCAGATAATCAGGATGTGCATTCCTGATGAGGACCATCAAAGTGTAATTTCATTCTATCATGATCATGCATGCGGGGGTCATTTTCGCTCCAAAAAGACCGCTGCAAAAGTTTTGCAGTGTGGTTTCTATTGGCCCACAATCTTTAAGGATTGTCATATGTTTTGTCTGAGTTGAGATAGGTGTCAAAAGCTTGGAAAAATTAATCATAGGAATATGATGCCCTTGAATCCAATCTTGACAGTGGAGATCTTTGATGTTGGGGGATTGATTTTATGGGACCATTTCCAAGTTCCTTTGGAAATTTGTATATTTTACTGGCAATAGACTATGTTTCAAAATGGGTGGAAGCAATACATACCAGAAAGAATGATCGCCATGTGGTAATCAAATTTGTGAAGGAATATATATTTTCTAGGTTTGGTACACCCAGGGCAATTATTAGTGATGGTGGAACCCATTTCTGCAATAACACATTTGACCATCTAATGAAAAAGTATTATGTTACTCATAAGGTTGCTACGCCCTACCACCTGCAAACCAGTGGCCAAGTATAAGTTTCAAATAGACAGATTAAATAAATTTTGGAGAAGATGATCAATCCAAATTAGAAAAATTGGACTTTGCGATTATTGGATGCATTATGGGCCTATTGAACTGCTTACAAGACTCCTATTGGGATGTCCCCTTATAGGTTGGTTTATGGTAAGGCTTGTCATCTACTAGTTGAGTTAGAACATAGAGCTTACTGGGTCATCAAAACTTTCAATTTTAATTTGCCCTTGGCAGGTAACCATCGTAAGTTGCAACTCAATGAGCTTAATGAATTGAGAAATGATGCTTATAAAAATGCCAAAATTTACAAGGAACAGATGAAGTTGAACAATGACAAATCAGTCTTTAGGAAGTCATTCGAACCTAGCATGAAAGTTCTCCTCTACAATTCCTAGTTACACCTATTTCCAGGGAAATTGAGATCTCGATGGTCTGGTCCATTCATTGTGCGTACTGTTTATCCTCATGGGGCAGTGGAAATTGAGAACCCAAAAAACGGGGACAATTTCAAGGTTAATGGTCAAAGGCTGAAACCTTTTATGGAACTGAAGGATAAAAACAATATTGAGAAAATCCTTCTAGAAGACCCAATTTACCAGGACTAATCATTTTTTGTCTCGTCGGGCTGACGACATTAAAGTTAGCACTGTTTGGGAGACAACCCAATTTTGGAAGGTAATTGAGCTGGTTGATCACATTCTTTTGCAATCACCCCACATGGTAAGACGTTCCAATTTTTCTTATTGTTCATTTTCACATTACACATGCATTCATAACATTGAGGACAATGTTGGATTTAGGTTTGGGGGTGTGAGTTAGAACTTGACATATGATCATTTGTTCAATTTTCATTCTACATTTTTCCTTTTCGTTTTTTTATTTTATTTTTGTAGGTTTTTAGGAGATTTTAAAAAAAAATTGCTATTGTTAGGATAGAGGGAAACTTTCGAGAGAATTTTTATTGAATGAAGATATTTATTTTGGGGCAAAGAAAACAATGGTTCACTATTTTATTTATGGGAAGGGTTTTTGGAAAAGTGCTGAATTTTGATTCCTCACTTTTACTCAGGTTGTATACGTTTTCAAGGTTTTGAATGTGAAGTTATGATTTCCGTTTTTCTTTGATAATTGAGAAAAAAAAAAGGAAAATCGACCCCGACCCTTAATGTTACAGTGCTTCCTAGTTCAATGGGTGGATATATGAAAGGGCTACCTATTGTTGGGGATCGCAAAAAAAAAAAAAAAAAAGTGTTTAGTTAGAAGTCTTGAAAAGAATAAAGAGTTTGTGACTAGTTTGGGTTCGTAGCCTTTTTAACCCGAACTAGTAAGCTCATAGGGGTATTTGCATACCTAGTGCCCTAAAACCATCTGATTTGGGAGTTATTTGCCTAATGCTCATTACATGGGTTAATTAGAAAGCTTAAAGGACCTAGGCATTGCACAATCACATGTGTGTGTTTGAAAAAAAAATTGCGGCATTTGAAAAAAATAGCAGTGCGAAAGCCATCATTATCGCCTTGAGAGGAAGATTGTTTTTCTTTGCTAAAGTTAGGCAGCCTAGAATAAAAAAATAAAATAAAATAAAATAATTTTCACGGAAATTATTGGTGGATCATACATACTTATCACCGTGCACGATCAATTTAGCTTGATTTCGAGAATTTCTGACCAAAAGATGGGATTAGTGAACCGAATTTAAGATTTGTTTTTGAGAATTCTGAGAACTGAGAATAGTCGTGTCTATAAATTTTCTCTTGGAAGAAGTTTCCTTGGATTTTGTTAGTTTTTAATCATTTTTTTTCAAAGAAAAAAAAAAGAATTTTGTGGGTAAATTCACTGCAAACCCTCACGAGGCACAACTCGTCCACTAGGGAGAACCTAGGGGTTTAAGGACTTGTTGCATATGCTAAATGCAACCAAGAATACCAACAAAAGTGGTTTTATTTTCATATTTACTTGTTTTTCTTAGGTTCGGTCAAAGAACTTCAAATCTTTTCGCTCGCAACTTTTGCTAAAGGACTAGCAAAATGCTAGTTGGGGGGTGTGTAGACTTCATGAATTTGCATATTTATGCATCATTTTAGGATGAATTATGGGTTTTATTTGGTGAGTTGCATTATTATTCATTTAATTCCATCATTTTATTCATTTTCACCTAGAAACATGAATTTTCATATTTTTCATACATTTTCTGCATTACCTTAGAATATTATGCAAATTTTCTCCGAAGAGTCCCAGTTGGAGTAGAACTCTATCTGGATGGGTCCCGCTTCAATATGAGCTCTTCAGTGTTTGATGTGTTAAATTAGAATGTGCAGAAAATGAGAATTGCAGACCTCTATCACGGAACCCACTTTCAAGCATACATAGTCATCATGAACCCTACATTGATAATCCGTTGCTGCATATCCCTTACGGGACCCCATCTGAAGATTAGCCTAGCCATCCAAAGGTTTCCAGAAGCTTCCACCTCATTCAAATTCAAAAAGGATAAAGAGATATACCTTATCAATGAGGATAAATCAAATATGCATAGAAGGTGTCCAGATTCAATGTATCTGTCCGATAATCAGGAGTTATAAAAGCAACCAAAGGAAGCATACGTAGAGACAACCCCTCTAATTACTCTCTCTCTCCTCTTTCTCTTCTTTCCCTAATTAATAGAATTTAAGAGTTATTTTTGTGTATTCTAGAGCCCTGTTCCAAAACTAAGTTAGAAGAGTGTGAGAGAAGATTGTAATTATCATGAAGTTCTCAATGAAAACCACATCTTTTGCAATGGAGGAGTAGATCCCTCGATCAGAGTATTAGATGAAGTTAAGTGTTTCTTCTCATTAATCTATGCGATATTTTTGTCTCTTGCGTATTGATTATAATAATAAATCTACCATCTGTCATTAACAACCTATGTTATTTAATTTTTCTATTTGAACAATGCTTTAATCATGCATGTTTTCTTAATAGATTATTCTTAGATTGAAATTCTTCGATAATCTATCTTTGATTAATATGTTATATTTAGTTAAGTTCATAATTTCATTAGGTGAAGAAGATTTTTGCCTTAAATAAATTGTGGAAGATTGTGCTCTTTGATAGACAAATTATCCGAATCAGAAACATTGATTTGTTTCTGATTTGAAGGATTTTTTAGACAAATTTATTTTATCAATTGCATAGAATGATGGTGGGACTACTTAATGGATTCAAGATATTCTAATATGCTTTGTTTCATATCTTATTTCTGCACTTCAGATATAGAACTTTCTCAATTTTATTATTATTTCTTATTATCTCTCTTGTCATTATCATTGATAAAAAAAAAAATCAGATTTTAAATTTTAGCTCAGTAGTGTTTCATGTGGGATCGACCTGTAATTGTCACTGTCTCAACAAGACAACTGTGCACTTGCAGTATTAAATGATTGAATTTAAAATCACATCAGTAGGCCCTCCTAAGACTTTGGCATGGCAAGACCAACGTACATATATTGAGGGTGGGGATTGAACTACACCGTGAGACCTCGTGCCAAGTACGACCGGCCTTGCCAATCGACAGCCCTATAGATATTCATAGGTTTTTTACTCTTTTCTAATAAAATATGTGCTAATTAGGATTGTTGTGACCCTCAGCATCTAACATGGTTGTTTGCTCGGGAGTGAGAAAAGCACCACAGAAACATGACAATGAAATGCCCACATTAAAAGATGAAATTCGCCAAGATTAAAGGCCCGTGGCATCCACGTGTTTCTGCGAGATCCAGGATCATGTGGTTTGAGCTTCTTTTTTTTTTAACCAAAGTGAAGCATGCTTGATCTTTTGGTAAACCCTACATATTATGCAAAAGAGAATTACATGGGATATATGGTCTTTTTTCTTATAGTACCCCGATGAATTGAAAGTTGTAAATAGCACCTGTCTTTTGTTGAAACATTGAAAAAGGACCCCCACCGTGTATGGTGGAAGTAGCACACCACTTTCTATATCAGCTTTTAAAAATATGACCCTGATGAGTTGATGAGTGTGAATAACTTTTATCAGATCTTCCATTGAAGAAGCAGTATACTGCTTTTTTCTGCAGTTTTTAAAAGCATACGTGGGGCAGAGTTTGTGAAATTGACTGATTATTTCTAATATTAGATGACAGAGATTTAGACATCCACAATGAGTGAGATATATTATATATTTTTAGTTATTTGATTTGAGATTATTAAATAGACTCTTGCAATAAAATTTTTGACCTTTATCTTGTCCAATAGATTAAATTCCACCATCCATTCCTCTTTCTTGTCCTAGCACCTTTCACAAATAACCTTTCAATTAACCAACACACCCCAAAGCCAGCAAACTCGGCCTGCATGGTTTTAAAAGGCCCCGTGTTGGGTTAAGGCCATGTCACGGCACACATACACAGATACGTCTGTCTGATATTATGCGCCTTAGAGCATGTGATTTCAGCTCAATCTTGATGTAAGGTTTTAAAAGGCCTTATACGAAGTTAAGGCTAAGTTACACCAGTATAAGGACTAAGATGTTTTCAAGGTGTAAGCGGTAAAAACGACACCTACTTAGATTAGATGAGATCGGGGTTAAACTTCTTCGGATGGGGAATACTGAACTCCAAGGACCTGAAAGGGAAGGAGAGAGACTAGGGTCAGAGGCCCTGGCTGCCGTGAGCCGAAGGCCCTCCGATGCCTGAGTTAGCTCTGAGAAAACTAAACAGGAGGAGGAAGAGAGGAATGAGTGTAGCGTATTCCGTATTGCGTACCTTAATGAGCTTGAACCCATGCTTATATGAAGGGGATGCATTTACTGTGAGTGGGAGTAGGTGGGGGTAAGGTCCCATCACCCTTACCCTGTCATTCGGCGGTAGGTAAAAAGGGGGCGTCCCATCAGTCACTTTTGGTCAGTTGACGTGAGGGGATATTGAAGCCGACTCCTTATCGTCATAAATGGGCGCCCCTAACTGTCAGGGAACGCCTGTGCTTTTGGTAGGAGCGATGGCCCACCCCTTGCCTTCGTACTCGTGCCGAGACCAGGAATGGTCCGACCGAGCTGACTCTCTACTGGCTCAGGTGCCGAGCAGCCGAGATGCCCCCAGCCGAGCTGCGGGGGCTAAGACCACACCGGGCCGGATTCTAGCCGGGCTGCAGGGGCGAGGACCAAGCCGGGCCGAGCTCTAGCCGCGCTGCAGGGGCGAAGACCACACCGGGCCGAGCTCTAGCCGCGCTGCAGGGGCGAAGACCACACCGGGCCGAGCTCTTGCCGAGCTGCCGAGGCACGGGAGGAAGAATATGCCGAGACGGGCTCTAGCCGAGCTGCCAAGCCTCGGAGGGACGCTTTGTGAGAAAGGGGAGTTTTGCTTAATCTCGTCATCACGGTGTTTTTCCCACACAATTGCCCCCTAGCTTCTGACCTCTGAAAGTTCTCCAAATTGTGGAGGTCGGAAGCTAAGTAAATACTTTGGCCGTGACCTCTATGACACCTGCCGAGCTGGAGAGAAGGTTGCCAAAGTCAAATGTTCACAATGGTATTGGTTTTACCGTGGTGGCTGGTGCTGACACCGAGCTAAGGACGGTTGGCCCTCTGAACAGAGGCGCCAGGCAGCGAGGGTGGTACTGTTACCGGACCCTGAGGTGCATATGGCCGTGCCGCCAGAGCTGGTGGAGGCACCGAGCTAAGGACGGTTGGCTCTCTGAACAGAGGCGCCGGGCCGCGAGGGTGGTACTGTTACCGGACCCTGAGGTGCATATGGCCGTGCCGCCAGAGCTGGTGGAGGCACCGAGCTAAGGACGGTTGGCCCTCTGAACAGAGGCGCCGGGCCGCGAGGGTGGTACCGTTACCGGACCCTGAGGTGCATATGGCCGTGCCGCCAGAGCTGGTGGAGGCACCGAGCTAAGGACGGTTGGCCCTCTGAACAGAGGCGCCAGGCCGCGAGGGTGGTACCGTTACCGGACCCTGAGGTGCATATGGCCGTGCCGCCAGAGCTGGTGGAGGCACCGAGCTAAGGACGGTTGACCCTCTGAACAGAGGCGCCGGGCCGCGAGGGTGGTACCGTTACCGGACCCTGAGGTGCATATGGCCGTGCCGCCAGAGCTGGTGGAGGCACCGAGCTAAGGACGGTTGGCTCTCTGAACAGAGGCGCCGGGCCGCGAGGGTGGTACTGTTACCGGACCCTGAGGTGCATATGGCCGTGCCGCCAGAGCTGGTGGAGGCACCGAGCTAAGGACGGTTGGCTCTCTGAACAGAGGCGCCGGGCCGCGAGGGTGGTACTGTTACCGGACCCTGAGGTGCATATGGCCGTGCCGCCAGAGCTGGTGGAGGCACCGAGCTAAGGACGGTTGGCTCTCTGAACAGAGGCGCCGGGCCGCGAGGGTGGTACTGTTACCGGACCCTGAGGTGCATATGGCCGTGCCGCCAGAGCTGGTGGAGGCACCGAGCTAAGGACGGTTGGCTCTCTGAACAGAGGCGCCGGGCCGCGAGGGTGGTACCGTTACCGGACCCTGAGGTGCATATGGCCGTGCCGCCAGAGCTGGTGGAGGCACCGAGCTAAGGACGGTTGGCTCTCTGAACAGAGGCGCCGGGCCGCGAGGGTGGTACTGTTACCGGACCCTGAGGTGCATATGGCCGTGCCGCCAGAGCTGGTGGAGGCACCGAGCTAAGGACGGTTGGCTCTCTGAACAGAGGCGCCGGGCCGCGAGGGTGGTACTGTTACCGGACCCTGAGGTGCATATGGCCGTGCCGCCAGAGCTGGTGGAGGCACCGAGCTAAGGACGGTTGGCTCTCTGAACAGAGGCGCCGGGCCGCGAGGGTGGTACTGTTACCGGACCCTTGAATCTTCTGGCATTGATGCCGAGCTGGACGGGGTGGATTCCTCTTGGATGAGCTCGTCAGTCCCTGGTGTCCATCCCTCGTAGTGGTCGCCGAGGTTCTCCCGTCCTCGAGCCTCGTCTTCCTCTGCCTCGATGAACCGGCTTGCTCGGGTCATCAATTCATTCAATGTGGCCACCGGGAACATGACCAAGTGCTCCCGTAGTTTGGTGCCTGGTCGCAGAGCTTGCTGGAAGGACCTGACGGCTACTTCGTCGGAAGCGCTCTCTACTTGGCTGTAGACAGTCCAGAAACGTCGGCTGAACTGGGTGACGCTCTCGTCCTCTCGCATCCTGAGGGCCATCAGGTCGGCACATGTCCTCGGGATGTTCCGGTTGGCCTGGAACTTGACTAAGAAGGAGCGCCGAAGCTGCTGCCAACAGGAGATGGAATCTGCGGGGAGCGTGCAGAACCATCTCAGGGGGAGATCTCCTAAACTAGAGGAAAAAATTCGACAGTTCAGGAAATCGTTGTCACCCCACACCGACATTCTCTGGACGAAGTGTCGGAGGTGCGCTGCAGGGTCCGAGATACCATCGTACAAGGTGAACTTCGGGACGCTGAATTCTTCAGGGAGGGTGAGCCTCCGGATTTTCCTGGAGAAGGGAGATGCTCCCAAGTCTTCAGCTCCGAAGATGCCGAACTGGTCCGATGCGATACCGGTAGTCTCCATATTTTGACGGACGGCCTGCCTGATAAGCTTGTCGATCCAATGCTTGAGCTCCTCTTTGTCTTCCGGCGTCTGGCGCTGCTTCTCTGGCCCTTCAGGCACGTGGTCGCCGCTGGAGTCTTCTTCTTGGTGGACGCGCTTCAGGTCTCGCTCGTGAGTCGGAGCTTGGTCGTGCTTGGGTGGGGGACCCGAAGCACGGCTATGCGCCGGAGGCGGGCTCGAAGCCCTTCCATCCCGGAGCTGCTGCCTGAGCATCCGGATGAGCTCTCTTTGCTCCTGGATGAGGCGGTTTCGAGCCTGGACAGCGTTTCGGAGAGGATCTCCCTGGTCGTCGAGAGTGGTCTGGTGATGAGACTTAGCCCGTACGGACTTCGCACCTGGTTGGGTGACAGATCTGTCACCTTGCCTGGTGCACTCTTTTTCGTGACCCTTGCCCTTGGAGGGCCCTTCGCCATCTCTGGTTCTCGGAGGCATGGTGTTCACAAGCTTTTTGTTCAGTTTCCCACAGACGGCGCCAAACTGTAAGCGGTAAAAACGACACCTACTTAGATTAGATGAGATCGGGGTTAAACTTCTTCGGATGGGGAATACTGAACTCCAAGGACCTGAAAGGGAAGGAGAGAGACTAGGGTCAGAGGCCCTGGCTGCCGTGAGCCGAAGGCCCTCCGATGCCTGAGTTAGCTCTGAGAAAACTAAACAGGAGGAGGAAGAGAGGAATGAGTGTAGCGTATTCCGTATTGCGTACCTTAATGAGCTTGAACCCATGCTTATATGAAGGGGATGCATTTACTGTGAGTGGGAGTAGGTGGGGGTAAGGTCCCATCACCCTTACCCTGTCATTCGGCGGTAGGTAAAAAGGGGGCGTCCCATCAGTCACTTTTGGTCAGTTGACGTGAGGGGATATTGAAGCCGACTCCTTATCGTCATAAATGGGCGCCCCTAACTGTCAGGGAACGCCTGTGCTTTTGGTAGGAGCGATGGCCCACCCCTTGCCTTCGTACTCGTGCCGAGACCAGGAATGGTCCGACCGAGCTGACTCTCTACTGGCTCAGGTGCCGAGCAGCCGAGATGCCCCCAGCCGAGCTGCGGGGGCTAAGACCACACCGGGCCGGATTCTAGCCGGGCTGCAGGGGCGAGGACCAAGCCGGGCCGAGCTCTAGCCGCGCTGCAGGGGCGAAGACCACACCGGGCCGAGCTCTAGCCGCGCTGCAGGGGCGAAGACCACACCGGGCCGAGCTCTTGCCGAGCTGCCGAGGCACGGGAGGAAGAATATGCCGAGACGGGCTCTAGCCGAGCTGCCAAGCCTCGGAGGGACGCTTTGTGAGAAAGGGGAGTTTTGCTTAATCTCGTCATCACGGTGTTTTTCCCACACACAAGGTAAGACTTCACCGCTGCATACTCAATCCTTTCCATGCCCTTTCTCTTGGTGAAAGGTTGCGGAACCCAACACCCTTTTAAAGGGGGCAGGCATGACAACATCTATATCATCAAGCACTCAGCCCATATCATCAAGCGCTTGGTCAAGATTCTTTGTCATCTATGATTGGAGAATGTCCACAGGGGATCATTGAAGATCGCATCCAACATCTATGTTTTCCTCATGTTGATGTGATTGCATCTATCAACGATCATTTAAGATCATATTCTGCTGGACGCAATCTTCAATGATCGTGGATATTCTTCAATCCTATATGTTAGAGAACCTTGATCGAGTGCCTGATGATATGGGCCGAGTACTTGATGATATGGATGCCGAGTGTGTCTAGTTTGTTGGCATTGATTGAATGTATGCTGAGTTTGCCGACTTGATGTGTATGACATTTGTTGGCCCATTTCATCTGTATAATGACCAATTTTATCTGATTTTTTTCCGTGTTGGTACATTAGTATCATACACATGTTCAAACATCGATCCATAGGTCTTACAATTGAAAGTCTCGCCCTTGACCAGCGGCCCAGCTTACGAAAAAAAATTCAATTTGTCTTTTATAATTAGACGAAAGCATAGGTCCTTATTAAAACACACCATATTAAGCTTCTTAACAAATATGTTAAAAAGAATATTATCTTGTTGAAATAAATGAGTGCATTTTGGTCCTTTTGAGTTAGAGTTTTATTAAAACTTGTAGGAGTGTTTAAAACAATTTAACAAAAGGAATGATGTTACCTCGCAACAAACGAATCTTCAAGTGCCTTTTGCAAACTAGATAAGAAGACGAGAATATTTGCAATAACTCCTTTCATGAAACTTGCGGAAAGGAGACAAGCAATATCCATCTGGGCTTTTTACCCAAACATTTTTTTCACAAGGTTTTTTTTTTTTTAACTTTGAAATAAATAAAGATGTTCATCTTTTGAAATCACAACTTTCTTGACACTCTTATCTAGGAAAGGTTTGATGTATATCAAAGAGGGGCTTTGAACATCTTGAAAAAGAGTGGAGGGGTTTTTTGCAATTAATGTTTTCTTTTCTCATTATTCCCGTTAGGTAATTTACTAGGTTAGTAAAAGTAATATATGTAAAGCTTTCATTTTTCAAAAAAAGAATTACATCAAAAGCACACATCTTCAAGATTTTCTTCTTTTTCAGGAAAAAGTAAAAAAACACCAATTTTTTAAACAAAAAGACTTCCAACCAATCAACTAAAGACAAATTACTATCACAACCCATTATATTTTATTCTTTCTTAATTTAATGATTTACATCACTTTTACTTTATGGTAGCGTTTGGTTTGCTGTAATGAAGGTCGGAATGGAATTTGGAATGACAATTACCGCGTTTGGTTCGCAAAAAAGTGTCGGAATCACCATTCCTTTATGTAGAAGAATGGTCATTCCTCTAGATAGGTAGAGGAATGACCATTCCATCCCTTTATAAATTTTTCACAAAACCAAAATGCCCCTTCCTCCCATTCAATACCCCACCATCAACATGGAAGAAGAACAACTCCTTATTCTATCAAATCGTCCGAAGATATTCTCATCACCATCCCCAGCGCCATCACCCACCTCTGACATGTCTCGCCACCTCCTCCGCCCCCACCCACCCATCCTTCCCCTTCTCTGCAGCCAACATCAGCCCATTCTCCACCACCACCAACCAGTTTAGCCGCTGCTCGCGTACAACGGCCAAGCCACCATCGGCACCCTTGCGCACAGCCCCTCTATCACCGAGTTCCACCCGCAGTGACTTATGAACCCACCAATCGACTTGTGACTCAGCACGGACACTTGCGGCGCCCATGAGTTCACCACCAACCCCCCTCCCTCTCGTCCGCTCCAAGAACCCCTCCGGTAGCAAGGCACCCAGGTACGGTCAGTCTCATCGTTGGAGGGTGGACTGCGCATTACCTAATGAATCTGTTGATGGGTTTGTTTCAATTTGCATCGTGTGATTCCTATTGATCATTGATTCATGAAAAATCAGTCATTTGTCAACACAGATTTGTAGGAAATCATGATTTAAGACCTTTTGGATGATGTGGGTTTTCTGTAATTGGTGCTTTGAATGTGAAATCATCATTCTTTCTCTGTCTCTCATGTATATGTTTCAGATGGGTTGTGCAAACATTGTAGATTTTAATGTATGATTGTTCTTTCCGTGGCGAAACTGAGTTTGATTTATGGGTTTATGGCATGGAGAGTCAAAAGACCATTGACCTTGGGATTGTTGTGATGGGGAAGAACTTCCTCAATTGCATTTTCATTTTAGGGCTCGTTTGTGTAGTGTCATGGAATATGGATTCCGGTCGTACCACCTTAGCTTTTTCATGGAAGGCGAAGTCCTCGTTCCGACCCTCGCCCTTGAATATGAGAATTATATTCGATGGTGGAAAAGTAAAGCATCATGTCAACTAAGAGTTGCTTGATTTTTCAGTTCCTTATAGCACTTAAAAACAATAGACTGTAGAAAATTTTAGTCCAAGCCAGAGACTGGGAGGGGGGAGGAGGAGGAGGAGAGGAAGGGTATTTTGGTAAGTTTTATATAAATTTTATTTCGAGCATCATTTCAGCGTACCAATTACAAGAACAGGAATGGTCATTCCATTACAAGATTGATTCTTCAGTAAAACCAAACATTGGAATGGAAATGATCATTCTTGCCTCATTCTATTTCAGACTCATTCCATTCTCTATTCTATTTCTGTCTAAAACTATTTTAGCGAACCAAATGCAACCTAATAGTATATTGCCAAACGAGAATCAAATTAATCCCCCAACTGGCGCCCAACCCATAGAAAAATATAAACCTGAGGTGGTTTCAAACGCAATACATGGGGGCAATTAATGTCTCTGATCGGCCTTTTTACAAAAGGCATGGTCATATTTATATATATATATATATATATAGAGAGAGAGAGAGAGAGAGAAAAAAAAGAAAAGAAAAGAAAAGAGAAGAGAAGAGAAGAGAAGAGAACCATGTTAGTGTGGTATTGTATTTTAAATGTACATATGTCCGGTGGCATGAGCTTTGAATGCGGGGCACTAACCTTCTCTTTTCTCCTCCCTGCACCTACAAATAGTGCCTCCAACTCTATTCAATCTCCACTTGCAATCTTAGTCCCTTCATTTCCCAAATCTCCCATTCTTCTCCTTCTTACTTTCTCTCCTCCTCTCTTTACTTCTGCAGTGTTTCTCCAAGCTTTCCACTTGACTTCCATCAAAACCAAATGCCCTTCTTTCCTACTTCAATCACTGTTCATGTAATTTGTTCATTAAGTCAGTTGGACGATTTTCTTTTCTAGAGATATTCCATAGACCACCCCTCCTCTTCCCCACTGCCCCCCCACCCACCAAAACCTTTGAATTCTTTCTTATTTGCATTAGTTAATTAGTGGGTATCTTCCTTTCTCCTGTTCCTTCGAAGAACATTTATAAAAGCCTTCGAATCATGTAGCGTCAGCCTTAAATCTCTCTTGAAGAAAAGAAGAAATTAGCTTCTTTCTTCATTTGTCTTTGAGGCACAAGCATATAGTGTGATCAATCCTGGTCAAAATCCAAGCTTTTGTGCGGAAAAAACCTCTATAAAAACCTTCAGATCATGTAATATTTTTCTTTCCTGGTTTTCTTACAAAAATCCAATTGAAAAACAAATGAGTAGAGTTCTATTGTAGCCTAGATAGTGTTTTTTTTTTTCTCTTTCTGTATTCAATACTAGGAATTTTGGGTTTTTTTTTTTGCCTTTCTTGATTATACTGAAAATGCCTGAATCGGAGAATGTAACGCCGAACGTATCGGCCCCTGCTACGCCCGGCACGCTTGGCGCGCCACTGTTTTCGTCGATCCGAGTCGACTCGCTGTCATACGACCGAAAGTCCATGCCACGCTGCAACAAGTGCTTCTCGGTCGAGTCGTTCGTGTCGTCTCCCACGTGCCTCATCGACTTCCCCAAGCCTGACGTCTCCCTCACCAGGAAGGTACACACGCACGGACACCCATCTCCATCTTCTCTTCTCACACCTCACACCTCACACGTGCCGATGAATTACTACTTATTCCATTTTCCATCTCTTGGGGCCCACTGTGATTGATTATAACATGTTTAAATCACACCTACAGTCAACTTTTTGAACTGCCCATTTCTTTCATTGATCATTGGAAGAGGATCCCCTGTTTGGTCCAAACAGGGAAATCCTGTTTGGACCAATCAGGGGCTGCCACATGGGGGGAAATTTTTAATTTTTTTTTTAAAGGGGAGATGGGATATGTTGATTGACATTTTCCCCCCTATGTGGCAGCCCCTGGTTGGTCCAAACAGGATTTCCCTGTTTGGACCAAACAGGGGATCCTCTTCCTTGATCATAACTGCAATCCTTCTCTGGTACGGTTATCACAGACTAGTTTGATAAAAATCATTGTCAAAGAATAGTAGTGATACTAAAAAGACAAAGGGGATTTGACATTTCAATACCTTTTAGACATGAAATTAGAAATTTCGTAATAAATTTCAGCAAATGTCATCAGAGTCGTTTGACTCTGGTCAACTTTTTTTTTTTTTATTTTTTTACCTTTGATCCCATGATGTCATAGGTTTTTAAAAACCCATAATATCATAGGATCTAAATGTTAAAAGTTGAAAACCTACTTAAATCTCATGATACAATGAGTTTTAAAAAACCCTTGATAGCATAGGATCCAAGGGAAAAATGTTAAAAAAAAAAAAGTTGACCAGAGTCAAGGGACTCTGGTGATATTTAGTGACTTTGAGTCATGAAACTGGGGTTTTAAAATCTATGGTGCATTAAAATGTCAAAACCCCAATCAAATCTAGATGGGCAAGTGATACAATAGCACGAGACTACTTACATGTGGAGGGATCCATTGCTTGTCAGCTGCATGTATGCGTGCCAAGTTGCATGTCATGTGTGAGATATCGAAGTTTCTCGTGTTTCTTATAATAAAATATTTTTAACCATAGAGAATTTTATGTAATTATTGAATTGAATAAGGCTTAATGAACATGAGGATATTCCTTGTTATGGAACAAACAGCTTGGAGCAGAGTTTGTGGGCACTTTCATCCTCATATTCTTTGCAACGGCGGCACCCATAGTGAACCAGAAGTACAATGGGGCCGAGACCCTCATAGGCAACGCTGGCTGCGCGGGCCTGGCGGTGATGATCGTGATCTTATCGACGGGCCACATTTCAGGGGCCCACCTCAACCCATCAGTTACAGTTGCATTTGCAGTTTTCCGGCATTTCCCATGGGTTCAGGTGCCGGCATACATAACTGCACAGGTGTCGGCTTCTGTATGCGCATCGTTCGCCCTCAAGGCCGTCTTCCACCCTTTCCTTTCTGGAGGGGTCACTGTTCCTTCCATTAGCATTCTGCAGGCGTTCATGCTCGAGTTCATGATCTCTTTCAATCTCATGTTTGTGGTCACTGCAGTTGCAACTGATTCGCGGGCGGTAATTAAATTTTCTTCTTTCTTTCTTTCTTTGTTTGTTATTACAGATTTTTTTTATAATTACAGACAACTTCAAGAGGCGTTGATATCTTGTATTGTTACTCAAACCTTCTTAGTTTGATGGTAGTGGAACAAATAACTGGTAATTCTTAATATTTCTTATATACAAATGATAAGCTTAATTAGCAAATTTTACTCACTAAACTCAAATCAGTCTGAGAGTCAATAAATGCGCGCATGATAACCCAAGGAAGCATGATGATCCTGATCTTGCTAATTTTTCTATAGTTTTACTTTTAGTCCAGGTAAAGTAATTCGGGAAGTCAAAGAATATAGGGGCCTCTTTTAGATTATGTGAAAACCTTAGAGGCCTTATTAAAATAACCTTATTTTAAACATTAATGTTACTTTGCTTAACTGAATGACTGAATTAATTGGTTGTGTTTTCCTTTCTTCTTATGCAGGTGGGAGAGTTGGCTGGAATAGCAGTTGGGGCTACCGTTATGCTTAACATTCTCATTGCCGGGTTAGTTGCTAAACTTATTTTTAACAGTCTTGTTATAATTCTAAAACAGAAACTTTAAAATTTGGACTTGATGGTATGATCAGGCCTGGCACTGGTGGATCCATGAACCCTGTAAGGACGCTAGGGCCCGCTATTGCTGCCGGTAACTACGACAGCGTATGGATTTACCTGATTGCCCCGATCCTCGGTGCAGTCACCGGTGCTGCCGTCTACACGACCGTTAAGCTCAGAGATGAAGTGGACGCACCGCCTCGACGAAGCTTTCGTCGGTAGGAGACGACACCACTTTCATCTTCCATGCTTGAAAGACTTTCATCATCATCACAACTCCATAATATTGTCTCGTTGAAAGCATGTCATGTGACGACGACTCAGAGACATGACACAAAGTCCACGCTCCTTCATAAGAAGAAGAAAAGGAAAAAAAGCCTTGAAAAAGTGCTTGTATTATTATTTCCGTGCATGCACATATAGTGGTGTGAATACATTTGGTTGATACTTGAAAGGTCATCAATGGTTTGGGCGTTTGTTTTGACGCTGAGGCCTTTTGTGTGGTTGTGATTTGAAATAAAGTGGTGTATGTAAAACATATATAGTGTGGAATAGAAGTAATCACTTTGGTGATGGGTCTCTTGTTTTTTTTTTTTGTATAAATTGCAATGGTACAAATTTGGATTTTTCATGGGGTACCAGGTTATTATCTAGCTGTAATTGTTGTTGTGGTGTGAATTGTGATTGGTATAGAAAGAAATATCTAGTCTTTAAGATTTCTAATAAGTTAACTACATGAAACAAACATGCCCTTTTATAGTTGGTCTAGAACTCCTTTATAGGGCAGGGGTCAACATCTGGCCTAGGCCAAGACCAGCATCCGCTCACATGTTTAAAAACTATGGAATCTAGATTGGCTACTCTCGTTAAAAAATTTCATAACTCATCACCAAGGTCGATCGAAGATGGAGATCTTTTTTTCACGTTACCTATTAGTCCTCTAATGTAATAATGATAATTTTGTGTCTACATTAATAATAGTGAAATACGGACAGATACTGACATAGCGTGGAGGTGTAATCCAACCCTTATCCTAAGAATGAGAGTTTGTTAGATTAGCCACATATAAAAAGAAAAGATCTCATAAAAAATTGCGTAGTCATTCAATCAAAGAAAATGAAAATTGAGAATAAATATGAAAGTAGTGAATATTATAGATGATTTAACGGGCTAAAGACTTTTGATGAAGCTTTTACGTATGACGAATCCATCAAACTCTCTTTTATCTTGGTGTTTAGGATAAAAGCTTTTTATCCACAATTAGCATTCTTCTTTTCCATGTCTCCATGGCTCACTTGCCCACCCCCCCCCCCCCCCCACCCCCCCTTTCAAAAGTGGTTGTTGTCATCATCATCGTCTGCTCAAATACAAGCGCACTTCAAATTGGGACCCATAATAATGTTGAACCCCGATTGTTTCCATCACATCATCAAATGTCATCATTCCATCCTGCAATATAGCTTAGCTGCTAAGGGTCCTGATGATGGGGCAGTAGAAGCACTGGAAAGAGACCAGTGAAAGGATGAAAGCATTGGCTAGTGCAATTTGAGAGATGTAGGGGGTCTTTTGCTTTTAACGCATGAGAAAGGAAAGGGGTTTCACATTTGTAAAGTGCTCACATGTAACTTTTCTAGATGCAAATGTTGAATATGTGAAGCATACTGTCATATTTGCAAGCAAACACCATTTTTACATTAAGAAATGAGTACATCCAATGATTTTAGATGAATTTGGATTTTTTTTGTTGTTTTTCATAAATTTTCCAAAATCTATAAATTAGATTTAAGATATCAAACTGAATGTCCATGTATTAATTTATCATTAATATGAAAATACTGAATGCTTTGGATCATGAAATGAGGGTGCATGAAAGTGCAAAAAACTAGATCCGTAGTTTATAAGAGTTTTTGAACTTTTTCATAAATTTCTCAAAATCTACGAAGACTTAAGACATGAACTATTGCCTTAGGGTTATTAGACCAATAAAGAAGATAAACTACTTTTTTTTTTCCAATTTGGGGGCCAAAAAAGTGAAAAAAAAGAGACGTAGTTGAAGGGATCTGATCTCACTTGTATATGAGGTAGACATCTTATTACAAGTGTACTAGCACATTTTCCTCATTTATATATGCAACAATTTACCATATCTTCATATATATAAATGCTTCACTCAAAATGATCTATGTACACACCACTTTTAAACATATATAAATGAGTGTAAGCAAGCACAATCACGGATTAGTGTTACAAATATGTACCATTTGCATAGATAAATGAATGCAAAGAACGACGTCCCCTACATCGGTTTATTTTCTAATTACCCACTAATCCTACTAGGGTGGTCCCATAACCCATTACTAGAGGAAATAAAAACTAACTTTTTTTTTCCCCTCTTAAGGAAAGATATGTTCTGAAAAGAGAGAGAAATACAAGGGCATAAGCCCCCAAAGCTGGCAATCCGCCGCCGTATATGATCAAATGAGCTTAAAAAAAGTTCACATGAGCTAAAAAAAGAAGCTCAATGGAGCCCAAAAACAAAAACAGAGGGAGTAATTTTGTAAGAGGTGTTAAAACTACCAAAAAATGGAGAAGGACATCCTGAGAGTCTGAGACGGTATCTTGACAAGGACCTGATTGAGAAGGAGAGATGTTCAGACAGACGTCTCTTGACCTTATATGTGGAAGATATTCTATTGTCAAAAAGAAAAAAAAAAAACCCTCATTTCTGCAATTCCATATGACCTGAATGACAAGGAAAAAAAACACAGAGCTGCCCACTTGCACCCTGCTGCATTTCTGCCACGAGATAAATAAAAGCCGTCATTCGGACGAAAAGAGTTGGAGCCCGCTTGGTCTCTACAGAAAAATAATCTTCAAGAAAGTTACTTTTGCAGGTTTTCATTCTGTTTATGTAATATTTTCCATTACATAAGTGTGTTCTTCTTCATCAAAAGACATTGCCCTCGTCCATCTATGGTGGGCCACCATCACTTTGGCTTGAGAGAGTCTTGTACGATTTGCTTGTCACTAGATGATGATGACAACGACGGCGATGGCGGCAATGATGATGATGAAGAGTTGAGGTCCATACCTCGATCTAAATAGGAATGTATCCAGCACAAATCGAATGACATCAGATTTAGACCGGGATGAGCAAACTTTTATCATTGGCAGGACTAGGGTTGTAAACGGGTTGGTTCTAGTTCAGGTCTAGGGAGGGTTCAGAACGAAACCGTTAAAGAGCAGGTGGAACCGGATTCAGACCCAGAACCGTTTTAAAACCAGTTTCTTGGCTCTAGAGCAGGAATCAGAACCATATATGAGATGGGTTCGGATCCGGGTCCAGGTTTGAGTAGAGAATGATATTAAAAAAATATGATTTTTAGAAGAAATTTTTGAAAATTGAAGTAATTTGTCGGGTCTCCGGTCAATTGGTTCAAACCAAGGTGGAATCGCACTCGGACCTATTTACCTATCAGGCCTAAATGAGGACTCAGATCCGATTTTTAATAGATCAGAATCTCCAGATAATTAGAGAATCAAGGACCCATTTACATCCCTAAGTAGGAAGATTGTCCCACGTAAGCCTTTTTGGGCTCGGGCCTTCATTAGACTCGAGCCTTTATCGGTGGACTCGGGCTTCCCATAAGGGTGTCTTGGATCCATGTTCCAAGGTCCATTGGACCTAGACTTGGATTTGGTCTGTGCATATCATATTGGTCCCATGTCCAAGCCCACAGCCTGTTAAAGTTAAAAAGAAAACCTGACCGCGTGACCTCGACATGGTGACATTCACCCCTCCAAGGGGCATGATTAATTTATGCTCTTGCGATTGTTTGAGTAGAAGAGGCCAGCCATCTTTTACTCTGAGATGAAACATCTTTATGTTTAAATATGGTTGGAAAATTCTCCAAGTCAAAAATTTTTGCATATGATAAGTCGAGTCCGAGTCACGAGTTTTCCAACCTTGGTTTCAAATATTAGTTTCAAATATACAGTTGGAAGGTAACTTTGAGGGACTTCGTATCTCATGGCAATGTTTCACAAAATAAAAAAGAGTATATCATGGGGATGGTGGCAGCCCTCATCACCATAATTTGCAATAAGGACTCTTTTATAGAGCTGACCTTCCACTTTTGGCTCTAGCTAACACAGTATTAAACAAAGCAAAATCTATTCAAAAGAAAACTGTATCATGTGTAGAGAAGACCACTTGCAACAAGTCCACGAGGCCCAAAGTCATCAGCCTTGAAGAAGTCCATTAGGCCCCAAAGTCATCAGGTCCTCCCACTTGCACCAAGTCCACGCCATGCTGTTCTCCTTTGTTGCTGGTTCTGGTTAGATTGTCCTTCTTGACGCTTTAATGGTATTATAAGAGCTACTTAGACTAAGGTCTAAAATAAAATCTTTAAATTTTAAGTTTTAATTTATAATTAGTCTATTTCGTAAAATCATAAAAAGATCTTATTTCATGAGGTAATTGGGGCCTACCTTTAGGAATTGTGGTAATTGGGACCACCTTATAAAATCACAATTAATATAGAACCCACTATTTGTTAGAAAAGAGTTTCCGCCAGGAACCCTAGCTATTATCAATGCAGAAATAGCTTTAAATGAAGATGATCCAAGACCATACCTGCGAGATCTCTCTGATTTGATCTTGGTCTTTCTGATTTGATCTCGGTCTTACAGTAGCCCGAAAATTTCAAGATCTTCTATTGTATTCCTCTATGCTCGAACTCGCACAAGGGAGTGGGCCTTTTCTGAGAATTCTCTCTGCTCTCTAAAACAAGAATTTTATTTGTTCTTGACCTAAAGAGTAATAGCGCATATTTATAGGCTGCAATAGGGACCTTAAGAAGTAAATAATGATAGGCTCCTTATGGAAGTAGGAAACCCTAATTCGACCCAAATTAAGATTTTCGTTCCATAAATTACAATTCAATTCACTAGAGAATTATAATTGCACTCATGTCCTTACTCTCAAAATAATATTTCGAGCTTCATGTTATTAAATACTTATTAATCTCTCCACATTAAAATTTCATATATCCATCGATTAAATAATTACCGACATCTATATTTAATCGATATCTTTATAATTCCTTGAGACCTTACACTTAATTTATTTGATATGTCGGATACAAAGTCTACCTGCAGGGTTTGACATAATTAAAACTTAAAAGCTTCATCAAGGGGATATCATCAATCCCAATTTATGAGACATGGATTCTGTCAATAAAACTAATATGCACCATACACGTAGTATAGTCATCCAATTTAGTGAAATTATTGACCCATAAAAGATCTCACTCCTTTGTAAATCAAAATGGTAAATACTAAATATATGTGTCTATTATTTATATCAGGATTAAGAGTACAAGCACTTATAATAACCATTTGGATGTTAATAATCTTATATAGTCAGTATAAAGATAATAAACCCAAAAGCGATCATGTTCAATACATACGAAGCATACTAGCATAATGAGTCGAAACTATACTGTTTCTCGCAGCCAAGACAAGCCTACTGAAACATCATGCTACAATTGTACTGATGGTTTGTCCAAGTCCATCTAAATTGTGAACAACAACTTATATTATATAAGAACCGACAAATAAGTCATCCGTGTATAAGTAGAACTCTACATACCAACTTGTCTACTTTATAGAATAAAAGACACACACATTCATAATCATAATGCAACAATTTGCCTATACAAAATCTCATTTAGATGAAAAGATAAAATATACTAATTAATGAATTAGTCGAAGAGAAATACATAAAAGTATGCTTTTAGTATAAATTTCCAACACTATTTGCATTTTTTAAAAACTTTATATGGTCATTTTCATCCAAAACACTTGTAAATTTTGTATTGTCCACCTACATTTGCTTTAGCTAAAAAGACTCTTAAAAAAAAAGCCCCCTTTAGCTTATTTTTTTTAGAGGCAGCAAAAGCTCTAATTTGTAAGTAAGTTCTAAAAATAGGAAAAGTGAGAAAAAGTTTACCAAACATTCTAATATGTAAACAAGCTCTAAAATAAAATAAGAGCTTATTTTTAGAGTTCAAAGCGCCCACTATAAAAATCTTAGAGGAAGCCATGATATAAAATTATGACAAAAATTAACTGGTAAGCTAGTTTTTGAAGGAATCTCCACCTCCAATCAAGCATTTGGTTTTGGCAGAGTCTGTGATTTTCCTGGGTAATGACATTGAAGATTCCACAATTCCAAATCAAAGATCTTCTATTACCTATTTACCACTCTTTGGTTACATACTTACATGACATTTGAGGACATAGGTATTTCTCTTATTTCAAGCCGCCTCCTCAGGGCCTAAAGTTGAAATTCAAAGTCAGTTCAGGACTATTACTAATTTAATTCATGAACTTTAATTATACATTTTCTTGAGGTACACAAGGCCCTCTAGTTGGGCCATTTCTCCATGTCCATGCGCCTGTTTAACTATCTATCCAATAGGGATGTAACGGTTCGTTTAACCGTTCATTTTGAGAAGACCGTTAACTGAACCATGAATCACGGTTTTCAGCTTTTAAAAGCTGTAACCTTAACCGTATTCGAAAAAACTGTTAAAAACCGAACCGCGGTTAACTGTATTAGACGGTTCGGTTACCGTTAATTGTCATTTAAAAAAAAAAACATGCTGCTGTTAGTGATAAGTTAGGTCTTGTTTTGTCCAGGCTTCACTTAAGTTAAGTTATTACATACATATTTTATTTAGGCACTTTATTTTATTTTTATTAGTATAACGGTATGGATAATCGTGTGCTGGTTAATTGAACCGTATTTTACGGTTCGATTCGGTTAATAACCGTGAGTTAAGACTGAAAACCGTAACCGAACTGTGAAGCACAGTTTTTTTATTTTAATAACCATAACCGTAACCGAACAGTGAAATACGGTTATTAACTACCAGTTCGGTTCGTTTCGATCGGTTAAACGATTTTTTAGTTTTCTTTTACACCCTTGGTGTCCAGCATTTTCTGGACTGGGCCAGTCTAAGCCTAGCATTGGAGAGAAGAAGGTTGGCTTATATTCAGTCCAAGAAGAGGCGTTCTAAAGCTTGGCCAACGCTGACCCGGCCCATATGTACAACCCTTGTTGTAGCAAACTTTCATGTCGTGTGGTAGGAAGTCCATTAATGAGCCGAAGGTCCTGGCTTCAAACTGTTTGGGGCCTTATCTGATACACTATGCTAATGGGTGGTGTTGTGTATCCGGAGTTTTACCAATGATCAACCACATCGGGTTAACGGCTTCCCTGCCATTAAAAAAAAAATTATGTTGAATTTTTGCTTGAAGCCCAGCCATCAGCCCCACCCAACCCAACAAATTCAACGACACCAACCCAACAAACCCATGGCTTGCCCTTTTTAAGTTCCCGCCAACAACTTCCCTTCCCATACATTTTCATTTCTCCCGCTGCTCCAAACATCCCCACTTTCATCCCCTTTCCATATTTTTTCTCTCCAAAACCTAGATATCTCTACACATGATATGAAAACACAGAGCAGAAACAAAGAGCATGAGCAGCAACAGCAGCGGTGCATTTGGAAAGTCCATTTGCTCCATTTGCTACGAAGATCTCAACCCCATCCTTGAAGACCTCCAAGCCATCTCCATCTGCGGCCATGTCTTTCACGAACTCTGGTTTCTTCCTCTCTCTCCTTCCTTCATTTCACTTCCCCATCGTCAATCTTTCAATCTTGTCTTCTTTCTTACATTTGTTTTGTTTTCTGCTTTTCCCCCAATTCATCAGCCTTCAGCAATGGCTGGAGTACTGCCCTGCAGGCAAGAAAAGCAGCTGCCCTGTATGCAAGCAGTTCTGCTCTCAGAAGAACATCTGTCGACTCTATTTCCAGTCGATGGGGGACCCATCTACACAGACCACCATTTCTTCTCCGAAACCATCAGATGCCGATGCCGAGGCATGTTCTCTCTCTCAAAACATCTATCCATCTTCACTGGGTCGAACCCAGATTTTTGTTTCTGACCCTTCTGCTTTGTGTGTCTCTTGTTCAGGCATTGCGCCAAGAGGTCAAGAAATTGGAGATGAAGTTTTCTGGGCTTAATTCTGCCTTCGAGGATCAGCAGCAGCGTCTCAAGGAACTCAGTTCGGAGGTGATGTATTTCTCCTTTTTTGAATTCCATTTGTTTTGTTCCATCTGGTCTGGGTAGTGGGTATGACCCAAAATCTGAATTGGTTTGAATATTTTGGTGGGTGCTTGTAGCGATGATTTTCTCTGTTTTTTGTCCTAATTGTTGAATTTGAACTCAACATTAGGTGCGATAATGTGTTTTTTTTTTTTTTTTCCTCTCTGGTGCCTTTTGTTTTCGTCACGAATTGTTGTTGTTCCTTTAAAGCTAATAATGATTCCTAGAGTGATGTATTACAAATTGGACAACCATCTGGTTCTACCAAGATGTTCATACCACTTGCGATTTTTAAAAGCTACAGTTAGCATTGGAATTATTCCCACATCACGTGTGATGCTATTACTGGTGTTTCTGCCAGTAGATCATGATTTGGGTATGACTTTATCCGGATGGAGATTGTCCGGGCACATAAAACGAATAAAGAAAAAGAGAAAGTAGGAAAATCAAAGTGACTGCACATGCCTTGTAGAATTGCTTCTGAATCTGCCTGCCACTTCATGTTATTGTAATTACTGTTTCAGCTTGCTCTAAGCAAGGAGCTTGCCAAGAAAGAAGAGAAATTGAAGGAGAATGCTCTAATAGAGACTGTACGGTGTCGACAGCTGCTTCAAATGAAAACCGAGGTGGTTTTTTTTTTCTTTAATTCTGAATTTCCATTTTACGTGCTTGGTGGAATTGCCCCTGATCTCAATTTTTCTGCATGTAACTGACTTTGTTTTCCTCCTTTGTGGTTATTGGGGGTTGATAAAATCAATGTAAATCTTTGGAAATTCAAAAAGTAACAATAGGGTGGCCTTCATACCTTTATCTACCTTAAAAGGTCCTGTTTTGAGAAGCAAGTGTGGCACTCGACAATGCACATGGTTTTTGCAAAGGAATTTGCTCGACCCTCAAAATGCCCGACGTAAATGTATTTCATGTTTGTTAATTTTATTGGCCTCAGGTATTTTTATGACTTAAGTTCTGTTTATTGTTGTGTGCTTAGGAGCTTAATAGATCCTCTGCAGAGTGCTCGAGGCTTCAGGAGAGGAGTATGAATTTAGCTAAAGAACTTGCTGCACTCAAATTGTAAGAGAACTCGTGATACCAAATAATTGTTACATTGCATTTGGACTTCCTTATCATCGTCACCATCATCATTATCATCATTTTGCAAATTTTAATAATTTTTTTTATGATTCAGGGTATCGGATGTGAACCTGGAGGAAGAAGAAGTGCTTACACTTGCATCAGTTGGTGGTGGGTCTGACATGAAACAAACAATCGATATTCTGAAGAAGTCACTTATCCTCCGTAACAAGTATGATTTTCAAGATATTATGTTCTTTAGTTTCAATATATTCGGTTCTTTTGAAGTCCACCAGCAACAGATAGTTGAGCATTTTACCTGTGGATGGCTGCTTTGTTTTGCATGTTTATTGTTTAAATCTAATGATGAGAGCGAACCATGTTGGTCTAAAGATTAGGAGTTCAGTTTGGATTACTTATATTGGAATAAAATTAATTATTGGATGTGTAAAACTTCTCTTTAGTGGTGCTTCAAACTTCAAAGGATAGCCAACTTTTGAAGAAGTGCCCTCCACTAAGTACACCATGGTTACTGTAGGATCTTACATCCCATTAAGCTACCACTTATCCCAAAACCAATTGGTGATAGAAAACGGCACAACAATAGTTTTATGGTGAAGGTGAGGGTTTGACCAAGATTACGACCGCTCAAGAGTGAGGGTAGACGTTGACCTCAACAATCCCTCCCTCAACAACACACCCGCTGCGACTCTTGCTGCGAACTAGCAAAACGCGATGCGTATCCTGTGACTTGAACACCCGACCTACCAAGCTCTGATACCACTTGTAGGATCTTACACCCCATTAAGCTATCACTTATCCCAAAACCAATTGGTGATAGGAAACGGCACGACAATAGTTTTATGGTGAGGGTAAGAGTTTGACCCTGATTATGACCTCTCAGGAGAGAGGGTGGACGTTGACCTCAACAGTTACTGACATAGGAGAGTCACAAAGTTTTCAGGAAGCTCCCCTTCTCCTTCTCTGTCCTGTCATTCGTCTCTCTCTCTCTCTCTCTCTCTCTCTCTCTCTCTCTCTCTTATATTTTAATTTGCAATAGCAGTAGCCATGTTCTGGGTTCAGTTTTTTTTTTTGCTTGGTTTTTTATGTCGAACTAATGAAGCATTTGGTGGTTTTAGGGCCATGGATTTGAAATTTGGGGTTTTGCCATGTGAGAATGTTTATACTATTACAAAATCTCAATAAAAAAATAACTGAGTAATACATTTCATACAAATACAATGTTTCTGTATCAGGGTTTTTATTTTTATTTTATTTAATTTAATTTCATCATGGTATGGTTTCAGATTCCTGCAATATAACCATGCCTGCGTAGTACCTGTGCTGTTCCTTATCTTGTTATTATTTTTATTATTTTGATTTGATTTAGATCCTGACGTGTCCTTGATTTCTTGTTCCATGAAATCTTTACGACTTCATGTTTATGTATCGGATTTTTTTTTTCTTTTTCATTTTATTATGGTACGGTTTCAGATTTCTGCAATATAACTATGCTTGTGTATCTTCTAAGCTGTTCCTTTTGAACCTTGCATTCATTCGCAACTTAAAACAAATAAATAAAACTAACCATTAAATAGAAGTTAACAAGAAAATTAGTAAAATACCCTAAATTTGTCATATGAAACAGCATGACATAGAATCCACTGGATGAGTTAATGAGGTTGCATTCCAATGAGCCTAATTTTTGCATTCAGACTTTGTTTGAGAAATTGTTTGATGCTTCAAATTCGTCCATTAATTGGAAGTACAAAATTATAGCCTCGTTGGGCCTTGGTGTAAGCATGGTGGATTGAGCTTAATGCTTGGCCCTTAGGCATTCATTGCAGCTTCCTCGTGGGCTGCATCAATAGCTATCATGGAAACAACCCATAACTTCTTCCTTTTTTCAACTATTTTTTACTGTCATTGTTTGTTGTGGCTTCCATAGGAGTTACAAAGAATTGATGACTCAATGTAACCTTCTTGGAAGGGGAGAAACACGTTCTCTTAAAAAGCTCGAGAAGGCTGATGAAAAGATAAAGAAATTGAAGGTAAGTGCCTCTCATTAGTGTATTTATACAACATTCAATATTTTGTCACTTGAGTCCAAGTTTTTGGGCAGCATTAATTATTCTATTTACAATTTATTTAACAAAGTAATATAAAATAAAACAATAGAGACAAAATATTAATGAATGACAAGAGATAGTTTTAGTACATTTAGTCATACAAATTCATCTAAAGAGGTTGAAAGTTCAGTAAATAGAGAAGAATCTGTACATATCATAATTGCAAATAAGAAGTATATACACCTTAGGCTTTCTGCAGGAAAAACCATCCTGATAGTTTGTAAGTCCACAAATCCAAGGAATATGATATTCAGGTGGTAGCAATATTACATGCCTCATTTCTGAGTAGAGCCCCTGGCAGCAAACAAAGTTGGCCGACTCTGGCCGACACTGCATACTTCCCAAAGTGTGTGGAGGAACCTCCTGACTTCCCTTGAAAACTAAGTGTATCAAGAGAAAGGTCAAGGTTCCCATAGAGAATATTTTTGGTGCATCTGGAACCTTTTTCTTTTTCTGTGAATATGTTAGTGTCTTTTGCTTCTCCAGATGTTTTAACGTGCTTTCAGTTGTGTAGAAGGGCATATCATAATCCTCCAAACTTTTTGTAAAGTTTCTATTTTATAAACTAAAAATAAATGTTCACCAAAAAAGAAGAAAACCTAGGTGTTCCTATTACAAAATTGTGTGTCGTGGTTCTCATCGCAAATATTGTCTCAAAAAGAGAATCTTTTGCCAAAAGGAGTTTTTCTAATAAAAATTGCTTAAAAACATGAAATATTGAGCCATCAGACCTGAACTAGTTCTTATTTTGGCTTCCTTTTTGCCCTTAAACTCTTGTCACGCAATCCTCTTTACTTTTGATTTACTCAATTCTTTTGTATTTTGTTAAATTGTATCAGACAAGATTGCAAGAGCTGGAGAAAGCCCTTGAACAAAAGGATAATGAAAATTTAAGGACTTTGAAGGCTTCAAAGAGAACCATGGAGGAGTCTAATAAAACTAGTGCCAAGAGCAACCCCAATCCTTCTCCTGCCCTAAAATGTTCATCGGAAGATGTTGAAGAACCTTATCAGTCTATCCATAACCCTAAAACCCATACTAGTTTAAGAATCAATGATTCCTTAAATTCCAAGACAAATGGGATAATGTTTGGATGCCATGAAGATTTGGGTGTGAAGACTGGCAAGGAAGCTAAGGATGTAATAGATCTTGATCTAGAGACAGATTCTTTCTATTGGATAGATGAAGATGCACAGGAGATTTCTCCAATTGCACCTCAGCAATCAGGTCCTGAAGTTCTAATTCAAGCCAAGTTTTGCAAGGTTGATAACCAAAAGTCTGGCACGTCACATTCTGAGGCATCATCTGGATCACATACAGAAGCTCTTGTGCATGGAAAAAGCAGTCCCGTTGGATGCTTTAGTTCTAACAATGGCACTGAGATTGACGGAGGATATAAATTGGAAAGAGCTACAGATGAAGATGAGCTGCATGTAAGCAATCCAAGTTTAGCTGCAGAGGTGCTGCTTCCTAACATAGTTTTGGAAAAAAAACCTTTGCTTCCAATTAAGCGGGAAACTCCGGAAGGTCTAGAGCCCATTATCTGCCCAGGTGAGTGGTGGTGATTGAAAAAGTTACCTGAAATTTGCTGAAAATGAGCAGTCTTCAATCATTATTTTAGAGCAAACTCACAAGAGCTTCAATCTTTTTCTTTTTTTTTCTAGCACAAACTCACAACCTCAAGGTTGCAATAGCAATCACTTATCACTGTGCCACGGACTCATCTTTTTAGTGCAAGGTATTATTCTCTGAAAAGTGAATCATTATCTCTAGTTTGTGGAGATGATGGTAAAAATCAATTTGAGAAGAATTTGTGCCAATTCTGCTGGTGGGTATACACAGTATATTCATAGTTTTTGAAATGACTGACCGACCATAATGGAGGTAAGGCTAGATTTTTACTCAAGTTACATTGCGTCTTTCACAATTTATCCAGGTGTTTGAAAATGTGTTGGATATGGACCGGATTAGTACAACGGCTGTTGAGGGGCTGGGCTTGGACATTGGGAAAAACTAACGTTTAAATGGTTCTAGTCCAAGCCAGACAGATACATTTTGACAGCCCAGAACCTGGACTCTGGATCTCCGATCCAACTTATGTGTATTCAATGTCCAAACCAACATCCATGTCAAATCAGAAACCAACATTTAATCTAGTTGAAATATCCAACTCCATATCCACACCCCTCTATACAGATAGGGCATAGAGAGGTGTGGTCAAAGGTCAGTTTGGGTTATCAGGAGGCAGGACCTTTACCTGAATCTTGCATGACAAGCCCTACATGAGATTCAATTCTGGATATAGTAGCACTTGGTCTGACAAGTCATTGATCCCTCACTTCCCTGGAAATATCTCAATAAGAGAAGCATTATTCACCTTGAAAGTTTTTATTTGTTTTGATCTTCATCAACTGCATTGCTTAAGAAAGCTCCTCTGCCTCGGCCATAGGATCCATGTGCTGCTTTTGTGTCATGTTTCTTGACCCAATTGATAAAATTGTGTCTTGTTGAGGATCTTGCAACGTTATTGCCTCTCATAGGGTTATGTGTTTGTTTTTATTTATCGCTACCACATCCCTTCCTAAACTTTTCACCTTAACTCACAGGGAATCAATGTGTTCCTGGTGGGCTTGGTTCTGAAGGAGCAAAAAAGTTTGCAGGTAAGTGGTGCCGGCAAGCACAGAGTAAAGTATCTTCGTCAGAAACTAGTGCCGGGGATTTGATTGCTGTTGGAGCTGATGGTAGAGGTGGCAGGATTAAAGTACTTAGAGCTCAAAACCAACTGGTGGGTCAATACATTCATCACATGTCTATTCATCTGAGTTTGTTTATAACCCAAAAGGGTGCACTAGGATGTACCAAAAGCTGCAAGCAGTCTCAACTTGTTGGTAGAATAGTTGATTATCCATTTCATGGCGTTTTGGCCTAGTGGAAATTGGAAACTACACCGGTTAAAAGACATTCTGCCTGTTCTCCATGATCACCATTGATATTGATATGGGTTGCAAAAGTAGTTTCTAATACCAAGTTATGGAGCAAGATAACAATCGTTTGTACTAAAATATACTGCTGATTACAATTTGTAGTATGCCAAAATGCAACGTAAATCGATTCTTATAGGTATCGTTTTGTAGCAGAATTCATTTGGAGAAATTACATTTCATCACTACTTTTTTTATGCAGGCTGGGAGTGGGAGTCCGTTGTGGCCAAAACGCTGCAAACATGGAGCCAAACAGAGTGGTCAATCTCGTGGGTGCTTGCAAATAGAGCACTTTTTTGTTAAGCGAGAAAGTTGATGATGTAAGGTTTGAAGCTGTATTAAATTGGCCATCTAGTATTTCTACTTTGAGAATTTTCTTGCAAGCCTGAAAATGTTTATTGCCATTATAATATGAGAAAGAAAAGGTTAGCCTTGTGTGGTATAAGTTCAATTTGGGTTGCCACTGTAACTTCTGAGAAATAAATGGACAGAAGGGCTTGTAGTGTCTGCAAATAAGGGAGAAAATAATGTTTTAGTTTGATGTAATTGTAAAAATGGTAGGAAATCATCCGCTCCAACAGATCTTTTGACCCCAGTGTGGTTCATAGATCATGTGTGTTCAATTAGATGTATCAATTACTAGGCCTTTTTCCTGTAGATCCCATCCAATTTTTTTTAAAGCTTTGGAAGTGGCCGGCTGTAACAAAATGGACTATACTTTGAAAAGTTTGATTTGTGTGAATGGAGGTAAATGGTCCAGGGATCGTGAGTGGGCTGGGGTTCAAGCCAGCTCAATGATTTTGGACGTCTCATAGGAATGTAAACAGGTTGGTTACACTATGGACGCGGAACCGGAACGGTAAATGAAAAGGTAGAACCGGATAGGTTTCAAATATAGTTTCTTGGATCCGGAACCGGACCGTTAATGAGCAGGTGGAACTGGAACGTTTTCGAATCTAGCTTTTTGGATCTGAAACCGTAATTGTTAATGAGAAGGTGGAACCGGAATGGTTTTGAATCTAGTTTCTTAGATCCGGAACCAGAACTGTCTACGAGAAGATGGAATCGGAATGATATTTAGGGCTCCTTTAAAAAATTTATGATCTTTCTTTCCTGGACAAGATTGTGCTCCTTGTGAACTTTATCTCTCTTCTTTCCTTTTCTCCTTCGGATTATATCATTGGTCAATCTTTGTTTTCTCATCTAGGAGAAAGAAATTCATCGTCTTCTTTTGCCTCTGTTGTTTTCTGCGACTCAAAACCTTTTATTTCAAAAAACATTGTGAAAGAGTGAGAAAATTCACCTCAGTCATGTCTTTCAATTGCAATGGTTGGAGAGTGGTGGCCACGTAATGGATGAAAAAAATTATAATGCAAGTGGGACAATGAGCACAGGCAACCAAATAAGAACTAAGAAAGATCGTTGTCATCTGTTAGCGACAGAATTGAGAATTGTGGAAAAGGGGGAGAAATCGAGACTGATAAAGAATAGAGTAAAAGTAACAAAGAGGTTTTTTTTTTTTTTTCAACGAGCCAAAGTGATATAGTTCTAGGGAATAAGGGAAAAATCGAAAAGGGATTTTTGAAAAGGAAAGATTGTAGGAAGAGAGATTTTAAGTTGCAAAGAGTAAAAGAAGAGAGGCAAAAGAAGATGATGTATTTTTTATTCCTGGATAGCAAAAGAAGATCGGCTAAGGATATCTTCTGGGAAAAAGCAAAAAGAAGAGGGAGAAAAGCTTAAAAGGGTTCTAACAAAATCGTCTGAGGAAGAAAAATAAGGATTTAAAAAAAGAGCCCCAACACTATTGTTTTAGGGCAAAGTTTGATTCAATCAGGGTTTAAGTCTATTTTTTTTCATAAAAAAATCCCCCATAAGTACCTTCCCACGTTGAATTGAAATAATAGATGCAGAGGTCCCTTCTCCCTCTCATGTCCTAGCGATTTGTTAGTGGTTTAATGGAGCTACTACCCAGGCAGAACAAGTTTTGATTTAGCCAAATCCGAGTTCAACTTAAATTCGGAGGAGACCAGGACCAGCATGAGACTTTAACGTGTGAGAGGGAGCACTATCTTAACTCACCTACATGTGGCCGGACACGACCCGTTTGGAGCTCGGCCCAGCACGGCCCACTGGCACGAGCTGTGCTGGGCCTTGCCCTCCATGGCCCATGCTGGGCTCGTCTGGGTCGTGTTGGCTTATGGACCTTTTGTCTTTTTTTTTTTAAATGTCAAAAGTTATATTTAATGCTACATACGGATTAGAAAGAGTATCTTCCCAATGCTCCCCTTTAATGGTGATGGTAAGTAATAATTTCTTTAGGTTGGAGAAAAGAGTAGCTTCCTAATGCTAATATAAATATAATGAGATTGAATAATATCTTGGAAAAGATAATTTACACCCATATGAATTAATGCTATTACCCATAAGTTAATACTCAGATGAATTAATACCATCTTGGAAAAGGTAATTCCCATCATCCAATCCTACCCATAAGGCCCATAAGTAACCCATTGATTGGGCCAATGACTAGGCCCATTGTGCCGTGCCGTGTCATGGGCCACAACCCCCTGGTCCAGCATGGCTGTTGCCTGGGGCAGGCCATGCTGGTCAGTGTGCCAAGGCCAGGCTGTGCTGGGCTTGGGCGGCCTAACCCAGTTTACGCCTCTAACTTCACCAGAAGTCTACTTCCCTCGCTCGAACACTGAGCCGGTTAAAGACACAGGCATAAATCATGCTGCAGCCTGAACAAATAACAATAGAAGGTAGAGCAAAAAAAAAAAACAAAAAAAAAAAAATCGAAGGAGCATTTTGATGGGGAGAAGGAGGGCGGACTATGATTTAAATGTACCAAAATCAATTTATAAAATAAACACGAGGGAATCCTATAAGGGCACCCCAATTTGGTCCTAGAGGAAAATCCCAACATGCAACATTAGTCTAATGTGAATACTAGAATAAATAAGATATAAGAGGAGTGCCTTTCTAGTTTCACTTGTTAGGACGATGGGAATGGGAAGAGAATGGTGCAAATATTTCAGTGAAATAACATTCTAACCAAATAATCATAATAATGCATTTCTCAAAAGTCTAAGAATGTTATTTATTTATATTCAATTCATTCAATTCAATAATTGACTTAAAAAGATCCACATAATTATAAAATTAGTGTTAAATTGAGATGAGTTTTTTTTTTTCTTTTTTTGCTTAAGGTAAATTGTGTTGAATGGAGAAACAAACATGACATTAGATTAAAAAAAAAAAAAAAAAACTTGTCTATTATACAAAATTAAAAAGGCTGTTACACAAAACAAGTTATTGAATAATAAAAAGAATAAGGTTAATGTTAAAATGATCCAATAAACTATTGAGATAGTTAATTAAAAGTGGTGTAGTAGAGAGGCTTGCTAAACTGGTCAAATATTTTGCCTATACAAATTACTTGATTCAAGCCCATGCGCCATTAAAACCAACATAAATTTAGCCATAGAACTTGTTTATTTGCAAGAATTTGTCTATGAGCAATTGGGTCTCCCATTTGTGTCCCAAAAAGCGTACTTCCAATTATTCATAAAATATTAATAATTAAAGGACAGAAGTGGCCTTTTATGTGTGCTGCTAATGAAAATTCTACGATCAAACAGAGCATTTAAAATGCTGAAAGAAAAAACCCAACGCAAAACTTGGAATTCCCACTAAGCACAATTCCTATTAAAAAAAAACCTCCAACCAAAAAGTCACTTAGAGGATGAGACAGACTTAAACCCCAAGGTGCACTGGCACAGCAAGAAAAAGAGAGAGCTTTTATAATTCCACCATCTTGGTTACAAATGGGCCTCTAATTTTAGTTAGGATTGTGCCAATTGTCACACATGGAACAGGTGAGAATCTTCTAGTTCCTTCTTTGGAACATTCTACGCCACTTTATACTCTCCTATACTCATACTATTCATACTCTTCTAGATTACCATATACATTTCTACACATTTTCATAATATACAAAAATACTCTAGATTTCAAGACTATAGAATCTTCAAAAATCTTTGGGACCCTTCAAGATCAACGGTGATCCATTAAGATCACATGTGAGTTTCACCACCTGGCTGGTCATGCCCAATTGCTCATGCAACTCTGAAAAGCCGCGGACCCTCCCATTGCATCTCTTGAGCCGAGAGCACACGACAATATTCTTACGGAATGGCCTACCAATCGATCATATATAAACTTGAAAGCCAGTTCCTCTTTTATTAGGTGAAGCCACGGCCCCATATCCTAATTAGATTGGCGATTCCTTTGGAGTCGCTAACACCTGCTCTTGAAAGGGTCTTTTTTTAATCAGTGTCTATGTACAAGGAAGACGACGCGAGCCAACACAAGAAGTCCAAGCTTGAGAGCTTGCATTCTCGAGTTCATTAAGTGATACCCAGTCAAGCTCAAGCTTGGCAACCTTAAGCTCAACTCGAGCTCGAGTGGTGGATTTTGCAGTTGAGCTCAGCTCAGTCGCCTGTTTGCCAACCTACTTCAACCTGATCTGACTGATACAATGTAAACTTCTTTAGACATCTTGCAAGTCTCAGAAGATTACGTAAATGAAAATCTCCATACATATATAAAAACTCTTTATCAATTCTAGAAATACAAGAGGCTAGCTAGTTAAAAGCCTTTATTAATTTATTATAGACAATATATTGGCAGAGTGAGTGTATCTTAATAAGGGCATTCCGGGGGAGTTATTGGGAACCTTTGACTTATCAGAAGAATAATCATAGGTCAAGTAATTCTTCTTCACATATTCATATAAACTTTTCTCAGTGGCATTTTGTTACGACCCGGGCCCGAGATTAAGATTACCATGGCCAAACCCTGAGTCGCAATTACATACTTACTCCCATAAATCTCGCATTATCGAAGTCAATACGAAATTCACAAGGGATCTTACAATCATACTTGTCAAATGTATATTTTGCGGAAATATATAAATACATTTAACCTGTACAAGTTCTTTACATAAGAGTAAAGTTGAATTACACATCTCATTTTCTATCAAGTTCAAGTCAACCTTGCATATTCAAATACAATGCAGGTGACTACTATTCACATCACAATGAATCTATATTCAAAACATTTCAAAATGTTCTAAATAATGCCCTCCAAGTTACGTCCACTCGTTTAATCCTCGTGGAAGAACCGGATTGGCCTCCTCCGCTGGCGGCGCGGCTTCTGTAATATCGGGACGGACAACTTGGCCTATAATGTCATCAATAATACTATGAACACAACGGTTCAACAATATATACACAATTCTATGATAACAATGTATTTAGCAATTCTAAATAATTCAAATCAATAACCATATACATTCATTTATTCACTCATGTAGTTCTTCTCTGAAGGAAGTATTCAATTCCATCACATACACTTTACCAAGTGACTTTTCATTGTCCTCTATGGCATAGGTGGAAGGGCACACCATTCATGACCCAGCCTTAAGAATGACTCAGTTCATTTCATATTATACACTTATTAAGTGACTTTTCAAATGTGTGGGTGCACCAGTGTCTTAATCAGAGATCACCGGTCCCACGGAGCTCCGGAACGCTCCATGTGCTGTATCAGACTTATTCTTTAATTCATTACAGTGGTTCATTTATTTCAGTTTCTTTCCTTTCATTTCATGCATTTCATTTCATTAATTCGATACATTATTCAATGGTAGCTCAACAAGGAGCATAACAGTATTGGACGTGAGAAGACAAGCCAACTCAAATATGAAACAATTAAATTTTCCTAAAACAACATTCGGGTGAAACGTTCGTTATCTAATGTATTTGTTATTCTAGATGACATCACTTTTTAGTGAAATTTACATTCACATAACCTTAGCTAACACCCATGAAGGTTTAGGAAAATATCATAAATAAATTCTGAAACCTCTCTAATGTCGGTCACCTATCGGTTGACCGAACTCTGGAATTCGGCTGACCGAACACTGTCGGTAGGCATTCCAAAAGCTCAGTTTACTGATACAAAACCTGACATTTCTCTTAAGGAAACTCGGTCACCTCGTCAGTCAGGTGTCGGTCGACAGAGGTCACAGTGTCGGTTAACCGAGTTCGGTTCAGTCACCCCTCGGTTCCAATTCTAGAGAGCTCAAAAGAGATCTCAGACACGGTTAGGTAGTTCGGTCGACTGTCGGTCGACCGAGCCTTCAATGTTGGCTGACCGAACTCAATTCGGTCAGCTTTCCAGAAACTGAAATCTCCTGCGAGATTCAGCCCAGAAACGTTGGTCAGGTGTCGGTTAACCTGTCGGCTGACCGAATTGCTCCAGAATGTTCAGAAAATTTCTGAACAGAATTTTCTGGAATTGAACTCTTTGAGTTCCAACAAGTCTATTAACATATGAAATCAGTAGAATTGAGTACACTTGCCTTGTTTAGAGATTAATTAGCAAGAATCTCCTCTTCTAGCTTGAATTTGAGGTGAAAATCCTCAATTTGAAACCTCTCTTGAATCTAAACAAAAAATCAATCCACAAGATAGAACTCATATGAGTTCCTTGCACCAAAAACCACTCTAACTCAATGAATAGAACCTGGAAGTGCTGGATCCAACTTACAACACTTACTTGCAGTCTCTTAAAGGAATTCTTAAGCCTTTTCTCAAGCTCCCAACTTCAAGGAAATAAGGAAGGAGATGGAGAAGATGATGAAGATGAAGAATTCTCTTCAATTCACTTGCCAAGCTTTCAAAATCCACTTGATGGAGAGAGATTGGAAGAAAGAAGAAAGAGAGAAAGAAATCTGTGCTGGGAGTTGAATGGAGGGAATGAACTCAAAGAGTTCATCATCATCCCTTATAAGCCTTATTTTGCATCTAACCCCCTCTTAAGTACATCAATTACATTTTGAGTCGAATGAAGGGTCATTTGATCCACTTTATGTCGAATGGAATCGCTACAGTTACGGAAGTTAGCGTACTCCTCGAGATACACGTGTGGGTATCAAGAGTTTCCGTATTCAACGAAATACGTGAAAATTCGTATTTACGAAAAAGTCCTCGTATTCCTCAATCTAAGTCTAAAAACCATTTCAATGCATTTAGTAACCTTCATTACCTTTCCATTATGCTCAAATTAATCATTTGAGACATCTTCAATCCAAATTGGCTATTAAGCCACATTAATTTCTTAAAACACATTCAATTAGCATTAATCCCGATTAATTATAGTCACTCTTAATTAACTCGGGACAGGGTGTTACACATTTAGGCTCTGGTTTGAGGCGCTGTTCCACCAAAAGTCAGGTGATGAACACTGTTCAGTGTTGAAATTGCCAGAAGTGCATCCATCCACGTCAAAACCTTGATACTGGGCCATGAATGGGGCATACGTCCAGTTGATCTTTTCCTTGCCCCCGTCAGTGGCCCAATTTTCTCCATTCCATATGCTTCCTATTACTTTCATTGGTTTGGAAGGATACTGCGCTCCTATATTTGTTTTGTTCTGGAAAACCCTGATAGGATAATTGTCCACAAAAAACCTACAAACCCAATCATATATACCTGTTAGTGATGGGTTCGATGGCAAACGAATTTACCTAACATATAGAAAAATTAAAGGAATTAAACTAGTTTTGCATTATTTGTGTTGCAGTTTTTGCTTTATAGAGAGAGATAATGACTAATTGTGTGCACAACTTACACTGGTGGGTTACATACATTTTATCTCACTCATAAAGTGGGACATGGTTTCACTTTTTTTATTTCTATGCAATGACCTACCTATGTTAAATCTGAGCTGATACCACACCCTGAATAATAGGTACTCATCCCAAATTAAATCCAATTTGAGTGCAGCGGGGTGTCAGAATGATCATAGTTGCAAATAAGTTTTTTTCAAGAGATTGTGGCATTGTGAAAGGTACTTACTATTACAATAATTGTGAGCGAGAGAGAGAGGGAGAGCATATATTGTTTGATATGGGTTCCAAAGGATTTTGTAAGTATGAAAACTCGACGTGGGATCAAACCAAAGATGAATCTTTTGTTCTCTATCACGATGGCCCTGCACAATGACATTTGTCTGGAGTGTGTAGGGATTTCCTCCCTATTACCCAGGAACTCGAAGTCCAACTCATCATTGCCTTGGTCTTTCCCCTGGGACAGCTGCTCACAGTAGCCACTAATCATGTTAAAATCCTATTTATTGGATGTTGTCAGGTTTTTTTTTTTTTTTTTTTAAGATCATGAAATGAATTTGTAAAAATAAAAGTTATACTTGCATTGTATAGAAAACTTGACCATAACCCATGAATGTTATTTTCTTTCAAATAGCTGGATCTCAAAGCCCCCTTATATTTAAAAGGCTAATGAGCAATATTTTAAAAGAAAGTAGATAAATTACCCCCAACGGATTTTAATTTATAAATACCTAGTTAGAGTCCAGAAAGAATTTACCTCTTTGGATTGCAAACTTGCACTTTATGATCTCTATTAAATAAGCGATATGGGCACGGACCAAAATTGAACATGAACGACCCCACCCAATTATAAGTACAATTTGGGTCTGGCTTGTTCAACCCGAGTGCCCAATTTATGTTAGTATGTAATAAATGACACATAGTATATGGACTCACAAAGTCTACATTTTATAAATTGGGTCACACCCCGTGGTCTATGATGGAGTTCCATTTGACTCGGGACTTCGGCATTTCTCACCCCATGCAATTCAGGTCAGGCTTCGGTTGGGCTAAAAACCAGACCAGACCTGACCTGCCTGAATCGCAGCCTACTGTCCATTCTGTCGGCTCAGATGACTTAATTATTTTCTTTTTTTTTTCAACGAATGTATTATCAACTATGATGTACGTATATTTTAAAATAGAAACGTATCATGTCGTAGATAATTTACTTTAAAATCTGTGTCCCTGTGCTGCCGTTTCGTGTCGTATCTAGGCATCATAGATTATCAACCAACCTTAAACAAACCCTGCATAACCTAATCACTGTTAATTCAAACACCATAGCAAAAGTTGCATTTAAGAGAATGAGATAGAGAAGGATAGAGAATCTCACATAAAAAGTTGTAACTACTCCTGCAGAATCCCTACCCGGTACTTTCATCTCCATATGAAAGAACCCAGAACGATTGTACGATTTGGATGCAAATCCAGAGCCTTCAGTGCACCAAACATAACAGAAACGTAATACTGTTAAGAATTTCTATCAGCAATAGGAACCCATTTGTTTAAAATTATTATTGCTTTGGTGTCAATGTGGTATTTAGGAAAAAAAAGGATCCATTACCAAATCCCACGCACTCTTTCACTATACGGTTGGGATTAAGATACATCAATCCATGCCTTCTGAAGATGACATTTATTGGAGGAGTTTGGACATTGACAACCTCTAATTGTAATATCCAGCTGGTGGCCATTGGATAATCATGATCGAGGGGCCAATCATCAATCAGTGCTCTCTTTATGATTAATTAGAGGCCATGAAACAGACGGTTTGGATTGAACTGCATGTTTAGCACTTTGTGCATGTGCATAGGTCGTCCTGCACTACCAAATATAGCTCTAAGCCTCCAACATATGAGTTTATGAACGAAAACCAAGTAGAAAAGAAGATGATGAATCATGAGTGATGAGAAGATAGAAATATTAACCTGAGGATTTGTCCAAAGAGAGCTGAACTACTCTTCCTTTTTTAAGAAATGAGACATGGTCTTGGCCCCAAGTGATGGAATAGTTGTCACCAAAATCAGAACTGCTATACAATTTCTTTGCAAGTGCTCCAATCACCAAAGGAAAATAAAGGAAACCCAATAGAGCTGAAGCCATGGAAGCTTATTGCGTTTGATTACTAAAGAAAATAATCTGGCAAGATTTTTGAAAGTTCTCTCTTTTGCATAGAGACCAAACGATGACTATATATGTATATATATATATAGAGAGAGAAACATGTTGTGTATAAGTTACAATAGCTTTAAAAGAAAAATTATATCAAAGGAAAAAATCAAGGAAAGTATTTAATTTACACATAGAAGGCAACTAACCAATTATGAAAGAAATCATGTGGGCACAGCCATCTCCTTGATTGTAGCCTTGGATATGGGAATTGATAGGTTGCATGCAACAGGGGATGGGCCAGGACTAGGTTGATCCAATCCGTCTGATTTTGTGATCGGACTAACTTTTTCTATATTCCCCCTCAAAATGGACTGGGGCCATAACCACAGGCCAAGTTTAACCCGTAAATCTCGAAATACATCTCGAGGCAATGGTTTTGTAAAAATATCATCCAACTATTGCCGAGATGAAACAAACAGTGTGATTAAGGATCCTAGGGCCACCTTCTCATGAACAAAATGATAGTCAATTTCGATATGCTTTGTATGAGCATGAAAGACATGATTGACCATCATAAAAAGTACACTTATATTGTCACAAAACAACATGGTTGGCTGCCTTTGAACGACTCCAACATTGTGAAGAATGAAAAACAACCAAGTTAGTTTTGCAGCTGTGGGGGCCATGGCACAATATTCTGCTTCTACACTAGAACGAGCAATAGTGGACTGTTTCTTAGCACTCCAAGAGATACAATTTGAACCAAGAAATGTGCAATAGCCAATCATTGATCGTCTCGAAGTGGGGCAACCTGCCCAATCTGCATCTGGGAAGGCATAAAGGTCTAGTGTACTCTTGGAGAGAATACGAAGACCAAGATTAATAGTACCATTGATATTAGGCAAAATGTGTTTCACCAATTGATAATGACCAGCCGTTGGGTTGTGCATGTATTGACACACTATATTCACAGCGTAGGAGAGGTCAGGCCTCGTCATTGTGAGGTATTGTAAAGCGCCTACAATACTTTGATAGGATGTAGCATCAAGATAAAGATCATCATTGCCTTGAGGTTGTGATAAAAATGGCTAACTAAAGAAATTCAAGTTGGTATTAGAGCCACCCAGTAGTGAGTTTGAATCCCAAAAGGAACGACTCGGTGCAAAATATATATATATATATATATATATGTGTCGTCAAAAGTGCACTGGCTAGGTTCCACCTAAGGGGGAGTATTGAGAAGTGGGTTCCACACAAGGGGGAATATTGAAAAGTATTTCCGGTGCCTCTACTAACGCTAACGCCTTGAGATTTTGGTAGTAATGGTTAGCTAAAAAAATTTAATATGACTAACTTTTTCTATAATTACTACTCACCAGAGACGTATATATAGAGATGTTTCTCAACTCTGTATGGGTCAATAACAAACGAGGATTTTGCGGACTTAACAAACGAGAGGATTTTATACCCAAATTTTCTCTACCACTCCACGCAAATCAAATTTTAGGATGTATTCGTATCAGACATGTCTTGCTGAAATTATATTAAGCTATTCAGGAAGGTGATGAGACCAAACCTTTTTGTTTTAAGAGAAACAACTTGGTTTGGGCCCAGTTTTATAATCTTGCGGTTAGTGAAGGTGCACATAGTACACGTTTAGAAGCTCCGAATCACTTGCATTTAGGAATGTCAGTATCCGTCTGATTCTGTGACTGTTGGGAAAAGAAGTAATCAAACTTATTCCTAGATATTGCATTGACCTCCATCCACAGTTTCAATATGGGGTTGTTGATGGTTTGCATTGAACTCCCTGCACGCTCTTTCTTGACATAGGAGAAGTATCTGTGCTCACTTTCTACTGAAACGTGTTACATATGTAATGGGTCTGTTAGGATATGTTACAAATAAGAGAAAAGATTCTTATTGTCTAGGAGACACAATTTTATTTTAATTACTTCCTTAATTATCTTTTTCAATGTAATCGACTCGATTGTCGATGATAATTTACAGAGTTTAATAGAATTCTCTGGTTTCACAGGTCTACAAAATAACTTACACTGTGGGCCTCAATATTTGTAAATTGAGTCAAGTGTCCTCCTTGCCTAGTGCAACCCAACCCCACCTATGCCTGGCCTGGGAAGCACTAGACTTGATTTCAGCTGTCTTCAGGGTCCTGTTAGCAGGCTGAATTTGTTGGCCCAATTCTTGAATGAGCTTGGCCTCAGCCTATACATCCTTAGAGGCCTTTGAAGGCCCAAAATATTTAACACAAGGGTACTGGTGTTTCAACCTTATGGGCTGGAGCCTGGCCTGAATATTGGGCTCATTAACAAGTTGGGCTGAGATTGATTATGCTTTGGCCCTGCACATGAACAGCCCTAAGATTTAGATAGGGACACTGGAAAAAGTTTGGCCTAATTTGATTGTTTGGTTTTCCAATTAATGAATTTTATTGGGAATCTCTACATAGGGTTGAATGTAGTGGATATAATTATGGTTACCCATTTGATAAGGTTGAGTGCAGCAACCTGACTTGGTTAGTAGGCCACTATAGACCTTAGTAATCATGGAGAATATGGCTGTCGCTGGAGAATATTTTGGCCTAACCCATATTTTGATGGTCCCTACTTAAAAACCAGCTCCATTGGAGATTATTTGCCATTTAATTCTATGCTTTAAAACAGACGACTAGAGTTATACGAAGGCCATATTGGCTAGTAATAATCATTAGGGTGGTTGATGGAGTTCTATAGTTATGTAGAGCAAGCCAATGAGGACAAAAGGTGCAGAAAACAACGGATCACAGTTGCCCTGGTTTTTCTCTGGAATCTAAAAGGGGTTTAATTAAGGAGGTTACAACTTACAACGCGTTGTATTTTCTTCTCTCCGCGTTCGGCCTGTTCTTTCTCTGCCAATTTATGGGCCCATGCTTTCTAGTAAGGTTATGTCATGTTGGACATGACATGATACTGCTAGGTTGGTACTCCTATATCAATATATCACAAGTGGAAACAAGATGGCTTATCCACCCATATTTGTATGGAACAACTCCAATCTCACCCGTCCATATTGTTGTCCCTCCTTGGATTGTTGGAATGTGCATGCCCTTAATCAGACGCCGTTCTACCAAAAAAATAAAATCATACACTGGTTAACATGAACATGGTATCTGAAAATCACTTTTTCAGGGGCTCCATGCTTCGAGTGTCCAAAATAGAAAGCTTTGGATGTGGCAAAGGGTTCGGATTTTATTCCTTGCCCAAAGCCGGCTCAGATGTGTGGGTGAGGTTGTCATTTGGAAGACTAGGCTATCTATTAAAAATCTAAGTCGTTTAAAATTAATGTTTCTTCTAACTTAAGTCTCTAACAAGGTTTAATTGGAATTGAAGATGAGCCCAATACAAGATTGATCATGTAGAAAACACTTGATTCCACATAATGTTTTATTCTAGTATATTGTACATTATATATCGGTCTTACAATGGTCCAAAAAATTACAAGAGTTAAGTTTTACAATATCCGATATAAGAAAGGGGCCTTATTTATGAGCAGTTCGCCTCTTAAACAGGTGGGTCCCATTGTGGATTAAACACATAAATGTTTATAATATCTTATTCTGGTATATATTATATTTGAGACGTTTTATAGTAGACCCAAAATATGTTGAAGAGTGAAATTTTGCCATCTCCCTTACAACAGAGGCATTCTATTTAGTCATCCAAATTTTAATTAGGCGTCTATACTAATTAGCCTCTCTTGTGAGTCCAAGCTCTAGTTCGTTTTTGAAATACTTTTTTTGCTTAAAGGCAAAGTATAGCATAAAAGGTGAGAAGAATACAAAGGCCTAAGCCCCAAAAGCTTCAGTGAAGCAACAGAACAAGCTCCAAGATGCCAAAAAGAATAAGAAAAGGAAACCTATAAAGAGAAAATAAAATACATGAGAATGAGAGTTGAGATCGTTACAAATTGAGTTGTTTCTAGCACACCATATGCAAAATAAGGTATTGAGAACAACCATCGTAGCCCATGACTTGGAGGGATCACTTCGGTCAGAGATGGCAGTCCAAATTTACATTGTCAGAAGGAGGAAGAATTAGGGATTTCCCAACACCATGCAAGAGCCAGATCCACAAAGAGGAGGATGTGGGGCATGTGGAGAACAAGTGGAGTCCTGTTTCTTCATGACAACAACATAGAGTGCATCTGGAGTCGAAATGGATCCCTATTGACTTCGCCCAAATCTTGGTTGGGGTTTTCCTGTGAAGCAGCCTCCAAATGAATGTAGAGATTTTAGGTCTGATGAGATTGTTTCAAACAAGATTTGACCATAAGACATGGGTGGCTTGGCGTTCGCACCAGATTCCAAGCATCTTTGATAGAGATCCTCCCTGTAGAGTTTCCAGACCAAATAGCTACATCTGGCTTTGGATCAGATCGATGAGACCAAATAGGTACATCCAAGTGTTTTTTAAATACTTAAAACATAAAAAACAAAATTTTTTTTTGGAAAACACTCTCCTTATTTATTAAATAGATTTTAACCGTACAAGAGCCTTTAAACACTAACTTGGTGCAGGTGTTTACTATAAAGTCTTTACAAGGGATGTGTTCGTACTTAAACACTAACTTTCACATTGCACACATGTAAATCTATACTCCTTCTATACAGTACCTCTCCAAGATTTACATACACAATATAACAATATGGGCATGTTTGTTTCATGTAATCCTGGATTTTTAAAACTTTGTGTTCAATTTATTTTAAAAAATGAAGAATCAAGGTGAATATAAGAAATGAGCATTAAACAACGTCCTCTTTATTGGGAAATGAACACCTAGCTAGCCATCACCCTAGTAATTTAGATACAGGGAAACTTAAAGTCTTATCTACATCACCACCTTATATCTTTGGCCAATAACCTCTTATCCTTTGTCCCTTACCTCTTTAAGAATCCTTCATAGGAGCTCATGCGCCATGAATTCCATGCTTATATATTTTATGCAAACAAACAATGTAGAGCATAAGTCGAGATATTTGGAGCCGGTACATCTACTCAAAACTTGCCAAAAACCCAACCAATCCTTTCCTATTAAATAACTCCAACCCACATCTTACTCACCTGTTGATTGATGAGGCAACAAATAACCTGAAAATAAATAATTCAACAAAAAGGGGTTGCTCAGTTGGGTCTTCTATGTCAATCATATCTACCAAAAACTTGCTAAAACCGAACTAGCCCTTTTCTATTGAATTACTCTCATTCTATGTTTTACTCACCTTTAGATTGATGAAGCAATAATAACTTGAAAATATGTAGTTCGACAATAGGATTACTCAGTTAGTTGGCAACCACGCATGTCTCCTGACTGCCAAGGATTCAATCATTGGGTATGCCACTCTTCCCACTTTATGGGCTTCCTCTTTTTACTTATAAGGGCTCTCCTTCCCACTTGTGTGGTCCCTTCTTCCCAGAATATGGGCTCTTTTTCCCAATTTTATGGGAGCTCTCTTAGGTCCCAATTCCCAAGGCTCGGATACCGATAAGAGAAAACCAAGGGTTAAGGCATGGGGGCAGAAATGAGGTAAGTTGTTTTGAAATTCTTTCTAGTTCTTTAAGAACTGCCTCCTCCAAGTGTGTTATTTTATACATTGCAGGCGAAAGTTGAAATTTCTTCGTCACCACTAGGTTAAGGTGAATTGATTATCTCCAATTTCTTTTTTCGACATTCCTAACTCAAACATGGATTTTCATCCCATTCCCTATGGTTGGGATGCATCCAGGTGGGCTCTAAAAGCTTGGCTGCATTTCTTCTCAAGAATAATCTAGCCATTCTGAAATATGTATTGTCGTTAGGAATATATAAAAAATAGTCTATATTGTGGGTCACTTGCCGCCTCCTATATTTAAACGAATCCATTTACTTTAATTAGTAGTCCTCTTCCAATCCCACACACCCATACCGATCCAACCCCACCTAAATTGGCATCAACCCAAATTTGACACTCATTCAAGTTGGATGGGCTTGCTAGTGTAAATTATATCATACTTCCCACTCCATCTTTTGAAAGTGACTCATGTGTATGTACCAATGCTAATGATATAAAGCATCGATGCCGATGGTGGTGGTGGTAGTGTTGCTCGTGCTGAAAGTATTTTGCAAACGTAAACCTCACTTCTCATGAATTACCAATCACCCTAATTTATCATTTATATAGATATATAGTTTAGTTGGGAGAATTTCAGACTGAAGGTATGAAGGTCACATGTTCAACCAATTCTCACCACATTATTTTTTTCAAAAGAAAAAAGAGAAAAAACCCCAAATTCTAACACTAATTCTACCATTGTCCATTGTTAGACTAAATCACAGTAAAAACTGCACTTCTAAAGTGATTAAGATTTAGGCATGTTTGTTTGTATAAAATACTAAAAAGAATTCATGCATGAGTGGTTAATAATGAAGACCAAAGGTCACTATACAAAAAGATGATAAAATAACCTCCCCTTTATTGAAAAAAAATCAATAAAAGATGGAAAATCAATATACAGCCATCACAATAGCAATTTAATAGCTAGAAAAGTCAAATTCTCATATGTATCTCGACCTTATTTCCTTCCCTCGTCACCTCATATCCTTTACCCCATTAAAGCTCATTTGAACATGACTTCCCATACAATCTAATGCAAACATACAAGCCGTTAGTTCTGCAAAATCAAGTGTTACAGCCATTTGATTGAAATCTTGCTAACCACGATCCACATTCCCATCAATCCAACAGGCATGATTGACACGTATCCAGGACTTTTAAAAGTGAATGAAAAGCAAGTAAATTAATAAGTACAATTACTATAATATAGCATAGCCTTGAGTCTTTAGATCCTTCAGGTGTAGGGGTATTCAAGTGTGAAAACGTACCTTCACTAGTCACCACTTACATGAAAAACAGCGACGGATCCAAGAATGTAATTATATCACTCTCATGAGTTCTGTTGGTTTTCCCTATTCTCTTTTGCGTCCCTCTTCCAGAACCACTGTACTAAGCATTGCATTCTTGTTATAAATAAACATTTCTCGATCCCATCACTTCAAACCGGAGAGTGAATAATACACACACACAACACACAGAAAAACAACACATTATTCTAATACATCTCACATTCCCCAGTCCCATCTCTTCAGATGTAGAGGTATTCAAAGTGAAAGTGTGAAAACGAACCTTCATGAGCCATCACTTACATGAAATACAGCGACGGATCCAAGAATGTGTTTATATCACTCTCATGAGTTTCTGTTGGTTTTCCCATTTTGCATTTTGCATCCTTCTTCCAGGACCAGTGTTTTAGCATCGCATGCTTGTTATAAATAAGCATTCCTCAGTCCCATCTCTTCTAAAAAAATATACAACACACAAAAACAACACATTATTCTAATTCATCTCACAAAGCCCACCCATTGGAGAGAGAGAGAGAGAGAGAGAGAGAGAGAGAGAGAGAGATGATGGTGTTTCACCATTCCCACCTTCCACCTTAGTTAGCATCTCCAACTGATGAATGATAAGTAGAAAGCATAGTTTCCATACTAGATGAAACTGATGGATTTCCTTCCCCACTCAACTGTCCTTCAACATGCTCCCAATTTAAAAAACTGGGGCATTGTTGTGACTGAACCCATTGGGTCAACTCCTGTCTTTCTATGCATTCCCCTGTCATTTCTCCTTCCTCACTCATACAATACGATTGTACAATCATAGGAACCATCCCTTCCATGTTATCCAACAATGGAGGCAAGCAACTTGTGTCTGCGAACAAGAGCGGAGGCGGCGGTGCCTGTACTCCTTGATGCTGATTGAAGCTCCAAGCATCAGAACTCAGGCCTGAGAGTTGATTAGCCACAAGATCTTCTCGGGCGCTTGCACAGAAACCATTCTCGAGCATGAACAGTGGACAAGGAGAAGAAACCATGGTTTCAGGAACTGGCCTTCTTGGTGTATCTTGGTTTAGTGCATCTGGTTGATTGGGGCTGAAACCCAGTGAGACAAACTCCGTGCTGGGTGTAATTGGAATGGTGGTTGGAGGCGTTGGAGGAATTAGAGGCTTTCTTAACTTCTTTTTAATCCATGAATTCCAATAGTTCTTTATCTCATTGTCAGTTCTCCCAGGCAAATGACTTGCTATATGAGCCCACCTGCATCCAGTCAAATACAAAATTACCCATTAAACCTCAGATTAATCTTTATATGTATCTAATATGGGTTAAATAGAGTCTTTGATATTTGGCACCATGGGTTCGTGTTAAGAGGGCAAGAGAATGCTCTCGATATGTTTATTGCACCAAGTGTAGAAAACATCTGTCCCCTTGGCTCAATTTAGTGTATTCATCAGTAGAAAATTTTAAGGTGTCCCCATAGCTCAATTTAGTGTATTCATCAGTAGAAAATTTTAAGCTCTCCCCATAGCTTAATTTAGTGTATTGGTTGGTAGAAATTTTTTAGCTGTCCCCTCTCCTCCAATTTGCGTATTAGTTACAGAAAAGGAAAAGATAAACTAGTGATCCAAGGATCTGAGGATTTGATACGTTGGTAGCATAGGTCTTCAAGTTATGATCCATGGATGTGGTATATGCTGATGGATGTTCCACATAGTAGTGGGAATAATTATCCCCTTCAGAAAAAGGAAAGAAAATGAAAGAAGATTTTATGAAAGAAGGGCTCTCATCCGACCTGTTCCCCACAATACCATGTAGGCTAATTATCAATTTCTCCTCCTCTTGGGAGAACCTCCCTCGTCTAATATCTGGTCTTAGATAGTTGATCCACCTCAATCGACAGCTCTTCCCACATCTTTGAAGCCCTGAATGAAAAAGGGGTCAGAGAGAGAGAGAGACAGAGAGAGAGAGAGAGAGAGAGAGAGAGAGAGAGAGATTTCACAAGACAACTCTTCCAACTTGTTTCCAGCCTTTAACGAATGAATGAATGATATATATATATATATATATAGAGAGAGAGAGAGAGAGAGGTACCTGCTTTCTCTGGGACTTCACTCCAACATCCATAGCCATGGGTAGTGATGTAGCGAATGAGCTTTTCATCTTCTTCAGGAGACCAAAGCCCTCTCTTAACCTTTTGTTGGTTGCAGCAGGAATGGTGCCCCATGTTTTTTTTCCCCTCTTATGGTTCTTCTTCCTTCTCCTCCTTTGGCTTTGCCTTCTTGTGGGGGAATTGTAGACGGAACTGCAGCTTGCTTCCTCTCTCTTTTATGCAGACCTCTTACCCGACAAGTGCACCGGATGGGTCCTACCCTTGGCTAATAACTATCTATCTAACCCTAAAACGACTTGGCATCCCCCGCACCCCCATACACAAGTGTAGTGTACTAAAACTCATGCACATGTTTCGTAAATTCTACTCTCTCTCTCTCTCTCTCTCTCTCTCTCTCAGTAGACTAGTAGACTACTGTTAAGTAACAAACTTCACATACCAAACTCATCTCTCTCTCTCTCTCTCTCTCTCTCTCTGTGACACTGATGATGTCAGGTAATATTGATACATAACAACATTAATGATTATAGTAATAATAATGGTAAAAGTATGGTGGTCCACCAGACTTCCATTTCAGTTGTTCTAATGAGTTCTTATATCTCAAGATGGGACCCAGATCATGAGCAAAAGATTATTTTATGACTTTCCCATTAGAAATGGCAGCTGCCCACCCAATATTAAATTCAGGATTTTTATTTGGGTGGTGTGAGCAATTGTCAAGTTAAGAAGTAAATTAATAACATAGAATTTTTAAGGTATAATTTAAAGGACTTTTTCGAATGCACCTGCGTTGTTAGATTAACGTCTGCCACTGTGCCCACCTGTATAAAATTTTGTTATTTTGAATCACCTTTGCAATACTGGTTTGGGTCCGGCTCATGAATTTAAGGGGGTTTTGTATGGTGATCACGAGTGGGTTTACCTTTTCAAAATTCAAACCATTTACATGAGACTCTTAACACATATTTTATATACTTTTCGATAGTTTTGCCACAATACTAGTCTTATATATAGTTACCGAGCTTGGGTCTTGTAGGTAACCTTATTCAAGGACAACAAGGGGAAGAGTTTAGGCATATGAATCCATCTGTACTTTTAATTTGAGTAGTATGCATGTGGGTGGATCGGATGTTCAAGATGAAAGCTTTACCTCCTTCCAACTCTCCTTTTGTGGAAAGGAGTAGTTCCTATTGCTACATGAATGGGCTAGAAGGTACCAATTGATCACGTGAATATATATTTATATACCGTATATATTAAGACATAGGATTTTCTAATCAATCTTGATAACTTTACTTTGTTAGCAAATTTACTTAAGTTGGGTAATCACAAGACTTGGATTAATCCAAAGTTTTTCATTCACCCTTACATTGATGTTGTGTTTATACATGTGATCAGGTTGATTCAATTTTCTTCCAATTATTCTTTTTTAAAGAGGAGAGCAAGAGGTGATTGAAGTGAAACGTTGAAAACTATTTCGGCTGCCTTTATTAAATCCTCGAGCTTTTGTTAGGAATGGTTGGTTAAGAAATTAAATATACGGTATCAAAGCCAACTAGTCTCGAGTTTGAATTCCAAGAGGGGTGACCTGGCACTAAAATGTGTGCATCTCCAAATCCCACGTCAGCAATCACAATGAAACATATAATGCCCACCCCCCAATAGAGCTACAATTAGGGATCGATCCCTGTTGCTTATGTTGAGTGTAGAATGCCTCACCACTAAATTGCTAGCAGATTCACAATGATTTTTAAAGTTTATAAGAAGGTTTGATTTTTGTGAGGTGGGATCCACTCATGAGTTTAGTAGGGGTGCTACATCAATAAAATGCTGATCAGTGGAACCATGCACTTTTCTTACCTCGTATTGATCTGCCTAAGACATGAGTTTTGCGTCCAATTAACCGAAGGGCTGCATCAGGACCCAGCTTATATCATGCCTAAGTCCCAAGCCTTTAACTCTATAAGCACCGATCAAATACAGTACCTCGTTGTACCTGATTTGCTCAAAAGAGACCTTCAGTTCAACAAAGGTTTCCAATGTCAATTGATCCTCCTCTACTTGTTACCATTGGGCTTTAGGTGACAATTCATCTTTGATTCTTTTCATTTCATCACGCGTGCCTGTACGTCCGAGGATGATAAATTTCCACCCAGGAGGAATCATTCACTTTTTTTTGTTATGCTTTGTTCATGTCTGTAGTTTCATGTGGGTGTTTACCTCTGGTTAAATTTCATAAATCTTCGAGGGTGTGTTCTAGTAAATTTTACCCATTTCCTTGCTGCTGATGGAGATGAATGGTTGATCATGGGCAGATTTTAAATAAATGAGGAAACGGATGATTTTTCCAAGGGAAGACAAGACAAAGTTGAAAGCATAGAAAAAAAACAAAAAAAAAACCTATGACTTTGGGTTGTTTATTTAAAACATTACACATGAACGTTATACGTAGATTCATGACGAAGTGTGAAAGTAGTGAGAGAGTCTGTTGCTTGATAAAAATCATCTACCACACTGATGTGAGTATGGGCTGTGACTTTTGCTTGGATGGATAGCAATCCAATTAAGAAAAGGAGGACAAGTAACTGAAAAGGGGAACTTATTAGAGGGTAGTCTGAAAAGTAGAAATGATTATACTTAGCTTTAGGGAGGAGCAATGGAGAATTTGGGCCTACCAAGGTTATGTAAAGTGCCAAAATGGTACATTTCCCAAGGGGGTTGGTTAAGTTTATTAGTCATAGATGGAATGTCTCCACCATGTCATTTCCTTAAAACAGTGCCGGTGCCTCTCTGCACTTCTTTAGTTGGTAATTCGTCCGCCGCCCGCAGCATACAACTTGCCCTCAATTTCGCATTGGGAACCATTTAGAACACACTCGCTCTCTAGGGCGGGCCGAAACCTTTATGTTAGAAATTTTAATTGCTTTCAGGGTGCTGCAGATGTAAATAAAAAAAGAAAGTACAATACTATGGTGTTGAGAAAAGAATTCCAATATAAACCCTGCACTTTTCTGTTATTTTGTACTAAGCCCATTAAGATTGGTATTGGTGATTGCCAAAACCATTACGTACTAGGCAATACTGTTGTGATCATGTCTGCAGAAGCGTGCAACCGACAAGCAATTCGAATTTTGTCATAAAGAATGAATACATGATTTACGTGGTTCAATGATTTCCACCTACGTCCACGGATAAACTTTGTCTACTTCTTCTCCACTAAACAGAGTTTTTTCCCATTATTAAAGTTACAACAAAAAAAAAGATAATAGGTAGTTTTGAATAAAAAGCAAATTACCCCTTAATCATAATACAAATGGATTGGGCCTACAAAACAAGCTTTTTCAATAAATTAATCTTGAAAACATGCTCATAGCACAAACACTAAATATCTGGTTCAAAAACAGTTGGTGCTGTGCTTAGTTTCCTATAAGGTTAGACGGCTTTTTACAGCCCCATATGGTCGAAATGCACTCCAAACCATATCGTTGTAGTGTTTTCTTATATTAAATACAATATACTGCTTCTACTCCTCATCCAATGGAAGTGGCCCAACTTCTTAACTTCGAACATCTCACAATGTGGTGTAGATATGACGAAGTGCAAATGCAAAGAGAAACAATATCAAGAAATAAACAACATATAAAACCTCTTTTTAGAAGAGTTTCAATCAAATAAAAAGGAATAAGATTTCCAAGTCTAACTCGAGCATATTCAAAATAGGAAACTAATATCTATTTAGCTAGGATTTATCTCACTGCCTGCCATGGTGAAGTAGGCAATCCCAATTTCCTATCAAACTATTTCAACTGGAACTTTGCACGGTAAACCTTGCATCAATAGTAGAACTTCTATAAATTTTAGAAAACCTTTCAAAACATATTTGCAAAATGCCATTAGATTGATCATATATAAAGATGTGATTTGTATCATTTAATTATAAGGGAGTTAGTCGTATGATTTGTACTTGTTTAATTCAACATCGCCACTATGCACTTGGAGTACAAGTTGGGGGGCCACGCTATACGTGTGGGAAAAGTTTGAGCCAGGCTTAGAGTTTGAAAGGTGGCTGCCTCACCATTGGGAGCATAGGTTAAAAGAATCTAGATCCTACAAGGGCAGGCCTTCGAGAATTCTCTAAGGCCAACGGTATAAACCCATCGGTGGAGCCCAATTGTCTAAAAACTAAATTGGTCTTTCCAATTAGAATTGAGCCAATTGTTAGGTTGATCACTTGTTAAGACCTTTGATTATTTTTTTTTTCTTTTTTGAAAAAAAGTGTTAAATCATGTTTTTATACACAGGATTATTTTTTTGCTGGACCCAACTCCAATTCGAGTGAATTTGGCCCGGAGACAAAACAAGATGAGATAATCACTTCGAACAATTTGGCTTTTAGATGTCTGGCCATTAAAGGATTTCATAGCAATGAGCTCAAAGAATTTTCTAGGGCCTTCCCTCTATGGATCTGAATTTGGTGTAATAACATGATTTTGAGTTTAGTCTTGATCAGATTTCATTTTGTTAGGCAGTGATCAAATTAAAAGTTGCACTACTATTTAGGTCCTTTTCTGTTTGAAGAAACAGGATGCATCTAAATATACTCTAGAAAACGAAATACGGGAAAATTCTCCATCTTAGCAACTTTTTAGATCGTGCTTTAGATGTATATTATTTGTAACAAATATAACATTCCATTAGATGCAACATAGCTCCATGTGATGTAAATGATTGTATTCACATAATGACCATGGTGACTATCAAACTTAGTTTATAATGGGCAAAACCATTTTGCACTAACCCACTAACGTCACTTTATTCCTTGATTGAGAGTCAAAATAGCACTCTACTGTATCAACTCTGTCCTCCATAATAAACGTAATTTTTCCTACAATGTTCTGGGATGCTTAATGGTGGGGGAGAGTTTGAGGTAAGACATCGAAAATATCTAAGTCCTGACCTTAAACTTACAAGTTTAAACCGTATTAACTCAAGATGATCACCAGGGAAGTGCGAGGCTGTGGCACAATTTGTCTCTTTTATTAAGGAAAAAGTTTAAGATTCTCATTGCATTGTATATCTTTGTTTTATCAGTTTTCAGGTGTTCAATAGCTAAATAAAATCATTAAGTGTCACATGGTGGTGGAAAAAATGGGACTTTAATAGGGTTACTGTGGTAGTTAGGCATTATGACCAACAACCTATAACACTCACATCAAACAGAAGAAAACCTAAATGCAATGGCCTCTCGGGAAGATAGACATTATTAATGATTTCAGACCTCCATTACACTAGATTTTCCATTTATATTTAACGTGCCTCTCGGGAGACTACTTTTTACGGGATTCAAATTTCAATAGATGGGGGAAGGGCTTCCATGCCAGTCAATTGAAGTGGGAAAGGGCTCTGATGATACTAGATCTCAAATTTGCCATTAACCGGATTACTGTCGTCAAGCGATGCTGATCATTGGAAACTCAAGAATTTTCCACCAAGCATAGCCAAGTGCTTGATTAAGGGAAAGAGAAAACTAAACTTTGTGATAATTCTTAGTTTAATGATTATATAGAAACTTTGATTTCATCCATTTGTTGTCTAGGTTTTTCCACAAAGGACCACTTAGAAACGATCTTAACCATCAAATCGACTTAATGGTGCTTTAGTTTACTTTAGGATATTTACACAAAACAAGATGAAGAAAAATGCAAAGTGTCATTTTCAATTAACTATACACGATAAAATGTTCATCATAACTTTCTCAATTCCTGTTAAAACTACATGAATTTAAACTTGTTGGAAAGGTAATTGAATAAACGAACCAATAAATTCACTTCAATGTCGTCATTCAGATATGATTTGATACAAATACCTATTGAAAATAGAAACTAAACTCTAATCAAATACTTACATAAACAAAAAGTAAATGGAGGGCTCCCATTTACATTAAGTTTAGGCCAGTTGGATCTAAACAAACTCGACCTAGTGGATTGAACTCAAGTCATGATTTTTTTATTTTTAGTTTTTTTTTTATTTTTTGTGTGTGTGTGGGGTGGGGTGTTGGTTTCGGGGGCTGTTTCTTGTGATTGAATCACTTGTTTTTTTTTTAGTGAGATTTGAGAGGCTTAGGTATCTGATGGGTGCCTGAGTGATTAAGCCAATGTCTTTCAGGAGTTGTGTGAGGGCGTGAAGAGGCTTTCAAAGGAGTGGCACAAATGAAGACACAAAATGGCTTGGTGCAAAAGCTGTGGTGGGGGCGAGGGAAGGAAAATACAAGGAAAACTGGATAAAGACACCACGAGGGGGAGGCATTATAAAGTGGAAGCCAGATTTCTGATTATTTTCCATGCAGCGAATCCCGGTGTCGCTGAAAAGGGAATCGTACACTTTCTTGACTTTGGTGCAGCCTTACATTTTCTTGAAATGAAAATGAAAATGCATTTCATTGTTTTTGGTCCAAGCATCATGGAAAGTGGATCCACTTAACATTAGTCATTGATTTTCAAAAAGTACTGACCATTGACAGTATGCCTGACACAATGAACGGAGTAGATCATCGTATACTTACTTTAAAAGTACTAGTATGACTGATAAAATAATGTGTCGCCTTATTATGATCTAAGCTGGACCTCATTGCGTATGCAATGTATGATGTATCTTGTCCAACCCTCCTCCTTTCCTGCGTATAGGCAACAATTGGCCAAAATCTACGTCAATTACAATTAAGCCTTCCATCTGTGGATTGAAAACATGTAAACCAACTGATTTTACTCCCTTCACATATTTTTCTTTCCAATAACACTGTTTACATGTGATTAATGTAGAAATAGGAGCAAGCTAGCATGGATACACAAGGATAGATATTTTGAGTGATTCGGATTTCGTAGATCAGCCCACTGGTTGATTTTATTTTATCTTTTATAGTTGGCATGAAAAAAAAAAAAAAATCCTCTAACTGGTGGCCTATTGAATGACTAGGATTACCTGAAGTTGGGATCTTTTCCAGACCCCCTTCACTCTGAATATCAACCATAGCCTATGGCTTAAAGAAAAAGGGTACCACTTGAATGACGTGCCATAATTCCTCATGCCTGTTGAGGAGACCTTACCTTGTGAGAGGTACCTATCACACAATATTGGAGAGTGTTATATTTTATCAACTTATTACTGCTTCATTGGAGATTTGAACACGTTCACTCATATTCATAACAACCTGAGCTACATCCATGAACTTTTGCAGCTTCTATTTTCTTGCACTCCAGTGGCATCTTCAAAAGCCAAGGATTTTGAGAGTAGACATATAAACACATTCTTTTTTAAATATAGGAGTCTTTTATTAAATAAAGGAAAAAACTTTTTTGTACAAGGCACAAGGAACTACTCTTTCCCCTCCAAATCCTTAAAAATAAGGAGACCAACTATCCTGAAGTATACTGCGCGTTTAGGCAAAAGCATTGATATGACTAATCAAGCAAGAGTCAACTGTGCCAACTCGGCTTCAGTTAGTTGAGGTGGCATATGAATATTTAATTGGAGGGGAATTCAATAATTGATATCGTACATCTTATATTTGAACTCAATTTTCACATGTATCGCTTTTAATTGCAGAATGAAAGGGCATGTGTTGCACAGTAACAAAAACGGAGCGAGGTCTTGTCGCATTTTATTTTTTATAACTTGGGCCAGTTTGATAACTCTATTAATATAATCAAGTGAAGTAGAGGTGATTTTGAAAAAAGAATAAAATATAAGTGGGTTATGATGATATTTTATTTTTAGTTGTTTGTTATGAAATCTTTTTGACTTTTTATACAGAAAAGTGAAGTTTTTATGAATTTTAGTGGATAAAGGTAGTTGTTTTTTTACTTTTTATTGGAAAAGATGGGGGGAGTTTTAAATAAAGTGCATTTGATGTGACATCTTGTCTGAAAAATTAAAGCTTTACTTGATTTTTATTATATTAGTAAGACATTTTTTAGTGCCTTGTGGGATTGTGCTAGGGCTTGAGTCCAGTTGATAAATAATTCATGGGATTACCCTTGTCATAAAAAAGACAAAGACCACTACTGCTTGGTTCTTTGAAAGAGTTCACTACACAGGAGTTTTTCATGTTTGGGATTTCTAACATTGACATCATGGTTGTCTCCTTGGTAGTTTAGATGTCTTACTGTTTTGTTGAAATTCTTAACTCCAACCCACCTGAAAAGTCACAACTACATGTTGAATTCTCAAAATTAAGTACTGGATGGGCGATAAGGATTTGGAATTCCATATGGAGGACAACATATAAGGAATTTCAATTTCTCCAAATATGAATTCTAAAACCTTGTTACATAAACATACCCTTGCTTTTAAGAGAAGGGAAAACCTGGAATTCTATCTTAATTAGCAATAAAAAAAAAAAAGTGGCGTGTCCTGAAATTCACACACTACAATGCAATATCCATGTGGGAGACAACATATGTAGAATTTCAAATTCTCTGAACATGAATTTTAAGAATTGTGCTAAAGAAACCGACTCATACTTTCAGGAGAACAGAAGCTTAGGATTCTATCATCCTTTTAAGAAAAGAAAAATGGTTGCGTGTCCTGGAATTCACACACTACAAAGTCCAATTGATGAAGACTAAAAAACATGAACACCCTCCATAGGTCAAATAAAGGCTCCTTTCGGAAACCCATTTTCTTCATATGGGAGAATGACAGACCTTTGTTTACTGTTCTTGCTCAATGGCTAACCATTTCAAAGTGTACCCCATTAAGACATAGTAGGCCGTTTAAATGACGCCAGCAAAGGCATCACGCTTGCGCGTGGTGTAACAACAAAAAGATGCCTTGTCTTCCAGAAATTGGAATTTGATTAGCCATCTTGATGTGCCACTCTCCCCTTTTTTTAAAATGTTTTTGATGTGCCACTGTCGGGACAGGGCCCTCAATTTAGGATTCTTCACACCTGATATTGATAACAATTTTAAGGTGGAGTGCCCTAAGATGTGGGTAGTAGATATCGGTTGATGGAGTTTTAAAGTGGGGGGAAGTGGACTTTGGGTGAGGGGAGGTGGCTACTGAAAAGTATTTATATTGTCTTTATTAATACCTTGAGATTTTGATAGGAATGGCTAGCTAAAAATATTTAAGACAGTAACAAAGCCAACAACCGCGAGTTTAAGTCCTAAAAGAAACGACTCGGAGCAAAAAAAATGTAGTGCCATCAAAAGTGAGCCAACCGAGTTCTACCTATAGTGAAGTGTTGAGGAGAGGGCTCCACCTAAGGGAGAATATTGAAAAATATTTATATTGTCTTTACTAACACCACCTCGAGGTTTTGTTACCACTAAGGTAAGAGGGAATTCTCAATAATTATATATAATTGTGTTGAAACATATAGAAGCTACTTGTAAACTCTATAGAATAGAATCCCTTTTGCGTTGATGCAATCATTCAGTAATTTCTTTTCTCACATTCTTTCGCATTCATTACTACAAGGATGGAGCCAGAGGTTGAGACCCAAAGGTTTGCTGCAAATAATTGTGGGCCCCATAGTCCGGACCATGTAGCCTTTCAGATATGCAATGCCCATTGTATTTGTTGGTTTAATTAATGAAATATTAAATAAAAGGAAAGATGTAAAGAATAAGGGATTTGATGAAACTTGCTAGCTTCACTTGATAACTCAGTGCAATCCTTACATGTCCTCCCTCACACATGATATGTTGGTATGGCAGTTATACAACATTTTCAGCCAAGACTCTAAAATAACTTAGAAAAAGAAAACAAACAATTGACGACTTATATCATTGCCTAAGGTAACGTGGCAAAGAAAGTTAGATGTTTAATCCACAACCTTTCTCATTTCCGAGGATCAATGGACCCATCTTCATGCCAAGGCAAGTATCTAATCAAAGCCAAGTTTAACATCCAACTTGCCCAGTTATAATAAAATATTAAAAATCATAATCCAAGTCTTTGATCTTGTGCTTTAAGAACACGTTCAAGAATCAAATCATCGAGGATTTCTCACCAGTTTTCCATTACATCGCAGAAAATACATATTTAGCTATTGGAAATCCCGAGATTTTAGCCAATGGAAAGCTTAATTATGAGGATTTTCATGTTTGATCCTCTCCCGTAAGATTTGAAAATCCTTATTTATCGTGATATCAATTTTTCCTAACTATACGCATCGATATACACCGACATCAATGTGAAGTCCTCGGTAATGAATCCTTATTTCAAGGACAGTGAGGATTCTTCAAATCTACAGATTCCTCACCCATTGCCAAATATACCCTAAATGTGTACACAAAAGTAGTAAAAGATTCAATCTCATTAGCTATTTGTTAAAACTCCAAGGGCTAATTTATTTCACGTGAGTTCTTAGGATAGTATTTCTAAATGGTTAATAATAAAGAATCAAAGGTGAATCTCCAAAATAAACATCAAATGACCAACCCTTAGGATAAATCCAACAAAAGAAACATGAGGAATCAATACTCAATCATCATCCTCGTAATTTAAATCTTAGGAAAGTCAATGTCCCTTCTACATTGCTACCCTACATCATTTTTAATAATCATCCCATGAAGCTCCCATCAATTCCTATGTATTCGTAGTCGCGCCTCTTGCATATCCCATCTACAGTTGGGTATATGGCAATGTGTATTGCCTCGCAGGGAGGTCCTTCTGAGATCTATACTCTTTGGAAAGATTTTTCACATGCGGGCTTTGCTTGAAACTCTATCCGCTTGCGTTAATCAGGGGTGGGCCCTCTGCGTTAAATCAGGACGTCTAATCCAACTACTCTCTGATTCTTGCTGTTGAAGCTCAAAATGAAGTGAGACTCGCCTCTCGCTGTAGTTAATGTAGATGTGAAAGGATATAAAAAACATTGCCTAGTTGAGTCACCATCAACACTATAAAAGGTCAGAATTGCCAACACTTTCTCAATGCAGGCACTAAAAAGCGCAGCAGATAGTTGGGAGTACATGTAGAAAGATACAAGGAATACCGTTCTCCGCATCAGAATACATAGTAAAATTTGAAATTTAGGAAGAGACAGTATTTGGAGAATTAAGAATTTTTTCTAACACAAATTCTATAAACTCCGGCAAATAAACTGTTGTGATCTAGGGCCTATGGAAAGAGAAATCAAGCACGCACAAGAACACAGGAGATTTACGTGGTTCGGCTTTTGGCCTACGTCCACGGGGAAGACGGAAGAATTCACTATGCAATCAGAAGAAGGTTTTTTTTTTTACATCATAGAGACCTTAAGTCTCTATTTATAATATCAGCCCAAAACCCTGTTACACCCAAACACTGCTTCTAATCACAGTAGACCTATGATAATATACCTACTTCTAATCACAGTAGAACATGGGCAATACAGGGGCCCGGTTTACCAGATTTATTACTTCAATTGAGCCATACAACCTAACAAATCTCCACCTTGGCGAACATTAAAGTTGATCCTCATACACTAAACAAGTCTCACCGTCTCCACCTGCCCCTTAGGGCACTCAGGTACTAAGCACACCGATCAAGTCCAAGCAATGCTTGAACTTGAATTTAAACCATTCCTTCATGAGTGCACTAAATCATTTGTACCATTGTTCAGAAGCTTGCTTCGACCCATACAATGATTTCTTTAAACTGCATACATGATCAGGAACCTTAAACCGCACTCTACCTGCACCGGAAGCTCCTTTATCTTCCTCGTAGAACCGCTTACATCCGATGGCTTGATTTTCCTCATCAAGAGACTCCATCTCTTCAGTCATAGTTGCTGCATGTTGACTACTTTCCAGCCCTTCCATTAATTCAAGAGACTCAATCGTCAATGCGTATGCAACCATATCATCACGGCCACTGTCTGATGTCGACGCGTACGTCGTCATATCCTCGAAACTGTATCTAACCGGCGGTTTCCTTTCTCTCTGCGGTCTACCCGTCTGCGGCATCTGCGGCTCTCTCTGCTGCATCTGCTGCACAGTCTGACGATCCCCTGTATCCTGGGAGGAGTCGGATGTACTCTCCTTCCTCACTAGGATGTCGGACTCCACCTGAACGGTGTCACTGCTGCTACCTACTTCTGTCCTCTCCACCTGCTTTCTCGATTCGAGTAAAGCATCCTCATGAAATGTAACATCCCTGCTGATGATAAATCTGGGTGAATCTTGATCAGTACACCACAACCTGTATCCTTTCACCCCAGAAGCATATCCCACCAAGATGCACTTAACAGCCCTTGGTTCTAACTTATCGGCTTTCACGCGAGCATAAGTCGGACAACCGAAGATCCTCAAGTTAGAATAATCAGCTGAATTACCTGACCATATTTCTTCCGGTGTTTTGCAATCAATCTTTGTGTGTTGAGACCTATTTATCAAGTAGCCTGCAGCATTTACTGCCTCAGCCCAAAAGTCCTTGGACAATCCTGCAGTAAATAACATACAACGAGCTCTTTCCAAGATCGTTCTGTTCATCCTCTTTGCAACTCCATTCTGCTGCAGATTTTCTGTAGTGGTGTAATGCCGAACTATGCTATAATCCGTGCAATAGTTCTCAAACTCTGTCGATCTGTACTCCTTGCCATTACCTGTTTTCAACTTCTTCACCTTTCTGCCAGTCTGTTTCTCAACCATTTCTTTCCATCGCTTGAATGTAACAAAGGTCTAATCCTTCGTCTTCAGAGTATAAACCCAAACTTTCCTTGAATAATCATCAATAAAAGTCAGCATAAACCGGGACCCGCTCTTGGAGTAAACCTTAGAAGGCCCACATACATCTGAATGAACATAATCAAGGATACCTTTCGTGCGATGAATACTTGTCTTAAAATTGACCTTTCGATGCTTCCCAAAGACGCATCTCTCACAGAAATCCAACTTGCCTGTCTTCGTGCCACATAGCAAATTTTGATTGCTCGGTATTTTCAATCCCTTCTCACTCATGTGACCCAGGCTCAAATGCCATAAGCGCGTTGAGACAGATTCATGGTCATCTAAGGAAGACACTGTAGCTCCACCTGTAACTGTATTTCTGGACAAAACATATAAATTTCCAACTCTATTGCCTCTCATAAGAACTAGAGCACCCTTCACAACTTTCATGACTCCACCTTCAGCTAAGAACTTACAACCATCGGAGTCTAAGGCACCAAGAGAAATGAGATTCTTTTTCAGATCAGGAACATGCCGAACTTTTGCCAACGTTCTGACGATTCCATCATACATCTTGATTTTAACTGTTCCAATTCCAACCGTCTTACATGCAACATTGTTGCCCATCAAGACACTACCACCGATGATTTCTCTATAAGTGGTAAACCAGTCCCTATTGGGACACATATGGTAAGAACAACCCAAATCAAGAATCCATTCATCCTTAGGACGAATACCATTTTCAATCACAGAAAGTGCATTGTGGGAAACATAATCTGATCTTCCATCTGCAACACTGACTGAATCATCATCAGATGACGAATCTTCTATTATTTCTTTCCCTTTCCTCTGCCTTTCGGGACAGTTTTTTCTGATGTGCCCTTTCTTATGACAATAATAACATTGAATGTTTTTCCTGTTGGACCTATGTTTGCCCTTATTACTGGAGTCTTTTGTTCTTCCTCGTACTACTAAACCCTCACCTGAACTATCATTTTCAGCTGCAACCTTTTTCTTCAACTCCTTGGAGTTCAAGGCTGACTCTACATCCTCTTTGGAGAGAGTATCTCTACCATACATCATGGTATCAACAAAATGCTCATATGAGGGTGGTAACGAGCACAACAACATAATAGCTTGGTCCTCATCATCAATTTCAGCATTGATATTTTCCAAATCCATAATAGCTTTTGTGAAAGAATCAAGGTGAGTTGAAACAGACGTACCTTCCTGTATTTGTAACGTGAACAACCTCTTCTTCAGATACAAGCGATTCGTGAGAGATTTCGTAATGTACAACTTCTCCAGCTTTTGCCATATGCCAGCAGCAGTTTTTTCCTGAACAACCTTTCGCAGTACACCATCACTCAAAAACAGCAAAATCTGACCATACGCCTTTTCCAGCAACTCATCCTTCTCTTCATCTGACAATTTTTCAGATAGAGCATTCTTTCCCCTCAAAGCTTTATGCAACCCATTCTAGACCAACAAAGCATGCATCTTCAGACGCCAAAGACCGAAGTCATTATTACCGTCGAGTTTTTCAATCTCGAATTTAGCAGTCATTCCGCAAATCTTTCACTAGAACTATGTAGATATGGTCACCACGAGCACGCTGGAAGAAACGGATCTGAAATCCGACTCTGGACGGCTAAGATATCGCAGAAATAAGTTTCTACGCTCCGAACAGTCAATCTCCTTCGTTGACTGCTGAACAGCCAATCTTCTTCCACAACAGCGTAGATCTGCTCACAACGAGTCCGTATGTTCAAACGGATCTCAGATCGGACTCCGGATCGTCAAGATATCGTGAAAACACATTTCAGCCTTTGATTTGGTCAAACTGTGTTGACCGGAAGAATCTGCTACATCAGCGCTGTCATCAGCACCTTTTTGCTGCTGGTTCTGGGCTTCTTCTGCACGGGTCAGGTCAGCCTGGACTTGACCCGACCTGGACTGGTGAATGGGCTTTTGAAGCAGGTCAGGCTGGACCTGACCTAAACCCAACCTGGAACCAAGCCTAGAAATCTGGGTTCTCTTCCTCCTCTGTTTCAAGTTCTGTTTCAGACATAGGACTTTTTCAATCTCCAATCTACTTCCACGGCAACGGCGCAAGGGGCGCTGCTTCTCCGACGGCAGCGACGACACGCAGCGGCGGCGGTGGTGAGGACTCCGGCGGTGTTTCTACACTGCGAGGTGGGGCCCAGCCGAAAGCAAGAAACAACCCAATCCAAAACGTTGTTTGCAGCGATCAAACCCAGTTTGTTGTGATCTGATTTCTGCAGCGATGGCGACACGCAGCAGTAGCGCTCCTTCTTCGTTTCCGGCGTGCAAAATCTCCGGCGATGTCCGATCAAGAACCGAACTTTTCCAAGAGACTGTCGTTCGGTTTGATCTTCCTCTTCTCTCCTTCTTCTTCGATCCGTGGCCCACTTGGAGATCGCCTAATCTTATGTAAGATTCGTGGCCCTCTCGAAATCCGATTCAACGGATCTCCTCCGATCAACGCTCTGATACCAGTTTGTTGTGATCTAGGGCCTATGGAAAGAGAAATCAAGCACACACAAGAACACAGGAGATTTACGTGGTTCGGCTTTTGACCTACGTCCACAGGGAAGACGGGAGAATTCACTATGCAATCAGAAGAAGGTTTTTTTTTTACATGATAGAGACCCTAAGTCTTTATTTATAATATCAGCCCAAAACCCTGTTACACTCAAACACTACTTCTAATCACAGTAGACCTATGATAATATACCTACTTCTAATCACAGTAGAACATGGGCAATACAAGGGCCCGGTTTACCAGATTTATTACTTCAATTGAGCCATACAACCTAACATAAACATCCTTATATTGTTCTACAAATGGATGCATCAATATTTTCAACGAAAGCCCAAACCTAGCTACACTACATCCCCTTGAGAACCTATGAACACTGCAGGGTTAAGACTGCAAAATTTAATTATATACAAGCTTGGTCGTAAGAAACAGTTTAATTATACTCTTCATCTCCATGTAGCAAGGATGCTGCTGTTATTTCATGGGATTGGGAGGGGACATGGCTAAGATGCAGCAAGACTCAAATTTGCAAAAATATGATGAAGCCTTACCAACTTGACCAAGGAGAGTGTAAATACATATAAATAAAGACCCTCTTCTCATCATTAGACCAGAGAATTTTCCCACATATAACTTGGCAAGAAGAAATGAAGGAGGACATGTTGCACGCCAAATTTGCAAGGAATTAATCCCCACATTTTACCCACTGCGATGCAGTTGGATTTGTGTCCAATTAATGTTAGTGGCCTGCCCCAATGACTACTGATTTTGGACATTCTTACATACAATGATTCTCTATTCCAGCTCTATAAATCAATTGCTGGGGTCCACATATTAATTCTATGGAGAATTTTCTCCCATGAGCATCCCGTATTAAGGCATTTGTGCAATTTGAATGCTTGCCAACAGGTGGAATGAGGAATTCAAATTATAGTGAGATGAGGTGCCTAACTTTTATTTCTTTGAACGTGTCTTACACTATCATCTCTCTCTCATATCTTTCCCACAAGTGCAGATCCCTTGTTTCCTAGAAAGAGTGCTTTATCTAATCCGATTTTGCCAACTCTACAAAATCTCCTCCTTGATTTTTTTCATTCTTGAGAGGGTGCATTAGGTGGAATAAGATTTTATCATATTTCTATGAAACAGGGGATCCAGACTCCTTGCCCACTCGATTAAGACCAATAACTCTCATTCACTAAACATGGAGAGTAAAAGACCCCAACCCATTTCTACATCCGGTGGTGGGCCTAGGATCTTTATTTAAGGGTGCACCCCTAATAGGTAGTTTGGTCTTGGGGCAAATCAAGGATTTTTATGTGAATTTTGAGGGTGGACCCACTATTTTTATTGGGTTTTTAGAAGTGAACCCAAAGTTTTTATATATATTTTGGAAGCACACCACGATTTGACGGGTGCGACCGCACCCACATGCCTGTACTTGAGTCCGCCCCTCGCTACATCACTCTCTTCCGTTGTTCTTTTAGATGGGGAGCAGGTGAAACTCCATAGCAGTTAGGATGAACCATTGCCCCCTCTTCAGTTCATGTGGGTCATGTCCCACATCACAGATCCCCCTGTCTACATATTGAATTGGTTATAGTCTTAGCCGTCCATTTTATGGGCCTCTGGTTTTAATTTTGTGAATTTTACATATAATCACATACATGTTGTCATAGTAAGTGTAGGTTAAACCAAAAGATCGGCCCAGATCAATAATTGGACTGTCTGCTTTACCATTGCAACCTGTAATGCGGACATTCCAACCTAGACATTAAAGAGGTGGGGCACCATCAATAAACTGGGACCCCCTAAATTTCGGCTTGGACCATGAGTCAGAAAAATGTTACTATGGTAAGAAATTCATATTGCATAACAATCCATCTAAATAGGTGATTGACAAAATGGGTCGTCTTCTTTTATATTGAACTAAGTAACAATTTGATTAGATATTTAGAATTTCTGATCAGAGTGATGATTCCGAATGATGGGCAATCAAGATCAGCAAGAGGGCACAAGTGTATCACTTGATTATATCCACATGCTTATGCCTGTATACATGGATGATGGATGGATGGTTAGGATGATCCGACGGGTATGAATTGACAATGGCCTATATTGTGGACCAGGTCTAAGAGACAAAGTCCATTGTCAATGATGGCAGAATTAGCGCCAAATTGGGATGAACGGACTAGATTGCACCAAAATGCCATAATCATGTGCTGTTTTTGCAATATTTTATATTTCAACAATTGAAATTTGTTCTCTCCACATTGAGAAGGGGAGAGAAGACATTTGGTTGAGTTAACATGTAGAGAAAGTATTAAGAAGTGGGCTCCATCCGAGAGGAATATTTAAAAGGGTTTCTGCAACGTCTACTAACGCCTTGAGGTCTTAATATGAATGGTTATCTAAAGAGATTTAAGATGGTATGAGCGGCAACCGGTCCGAATATGAATCCTATGAGGAACTACAAGTGAGCCGACCGGGTTCCTCCTAAGGGGCCGTTGCCTCTACTAACGCCTCGACGTTTTGATATTGATGACCAGCTAAAAAAATTTTAAGAAAAAGGCAGAGCATATAGGGCTAATTAATGCGCCAAGCTTTTCTCCATTTCAAGCGTCCATTAGACAAAAGCAAGAGCATGCTTGTCGAAAGCTTTTAGCCTTACCTCATTAGACAAAAACAAGTTCCCAGAAGAAATTCTGAAATGCCTTATTACAAACGCTGCGGAGAAAGTTTTTTATTTTTTATCCTCATGCTCTAATATTGAGCCAAATTGCAATTTGAACGACGATAGTCCTCCATCATCAAATTAATCAGATGGGAAACAATTGACAAAAACACAAAAAATGAAAAAGATCTTTCAGTGTGTGAATCATGTGCTATGCATGTAATCAATCTAATGGTGGCCTTTACTCCAATTGAAATGAGTTATAGCTAGGTGATATACCAAAGATATTGTTTTATTTTGAGTCAGTTTAGTTAAAATTAATGAGCCCGAGAGACCCTCTTTTAGGTTAACGCATAATCAGAGTGTCACATTACATATAAATCCGTTTTCGGCTGCACAGTCACAAATATAAGTGATACTTAGAAAAAATATTTATAATGGGAAATGCTCTTGCGAGAGACTACCTCGTCTTAGATAAGAGATAGGAACCCCACTGATCACAAGAGAAGGGGGATGGAAAGAACGATTTTGGGCGGGCTTAGATATTAAGTTTGGGGTAATTCACATGCCTCTAAACCCTTCATCTGCGGCCCACAAATTTAACAACTTATAATAAATAAAAAATTTACCCTTAGTCCAACGGTCCAGTCTGTTCTAATAGAAACCAACCCATGAGCTCAGGTGTAATTTAAGGGGTCCAGTTTGTGTGGATGGTTCGGATTGGTGATATATAGGTGGCCCCCAGCACACATCTCTCAAAGGAGCATTCACTATATATATATATATATATATATAAAAGTAACTTTTTAGCAGCAGACGTGAAAGCCTTTAGTGGTAATTTTTTCCACTACTAAAAGTTGCTTTTTGGGACAATTTTTTTCAACTCTAAACCGCTCATACTAGTCTCATGACAGACTGTTGAGGCTAATAAAAGCAGTTTAGTGGAGGAAAGAAAAATTGCCACAAAAGGCAACCTTTAGCAGCGGAAGAAAAACCACCGCTAAAGGCCTTCCGTCCACATCTAAAGGTTGCTTTTTTGTAGCGATTTTTCGTTTATGATATCATGGTTTTTACTTCAACCATAGTTTTTATATAAATGTGGCATTATATAGACCGTAAAACTGCAAAATATCACAAGAAAATTATAATAACATAAAAATAGAAATAGGAAAGGTTTGGAAACGTAAAGAAACATTTTTTAAAACTATTTTATCCTTTTGTTATTAAAACCCAATTTAAATTTTCTAATACTTGTTTTGAAACCATCCCACAAGAAATTCTGAAATATGAAAGCTTCCGAATGTAGTATTTTCCCAACAATGATATCCATGACAATGATTTGTAACTAACTAATGCTCCAATTTCATCTATTTAGATATGTCATTAATTATTCCGGATTGGAAGGTATGATTTGCTGATTGTTGTCTTTGTGGGGTGTGAAATGAAAGAGTTTTGGAGTTTTGCTTAGAGAACATGAGGCAGTACTTGGGTTCGTTGATTCATGTAATAGATATATAGAGACCTCCTAACCACACAAAAGAGCAATGGCTGGATGTGAAGTGCATGACATATGTATTGTGTTATCAATTCCCCTCATGAGCAATAATTCTATATTAGTTCAATTACATGAAAAAAGTGATAATTCTTACAGTCATCACTGTTGAATGAATTCCAATGTTCTTCAATGCAGTTGGGAAAATGTTTTCCACTTGGGGCCTCATTTCATTGATGCTGTTATACTCATTCCACTGGATGTACTCTAGAATTTATACTCAATGACCTTTACTCACTGTTGGATTAAATCTCAAGAAAATTTACAGTTAAGATGCCATTAGTTTTAAGGCTATTGAGTCAACGGCCAGGATAATCCAATGAGTCCGATTTTTTGGGTCTACCTTGTCTATGAGGAGATTGACCTTTCCACGTACCCTTATTCCATTGACAAACTTACATCCAAGTGTGTCCTACGAGTTCGACAGCATATAAGCTATATCCAGTCTTCTCGTCGGAGATCATTGCCTTATGCATTTGTATATAAGGAATTCTGAAAAATATATAAAGAAATTAAGATGTAATAAAAAAAATGGAAAATTTCTAGGTTTTGGATCCTTCTTATATTACTAGCTTGACCACTCATGCTTAAATGATGATGAAGACGACGACGACAATGATAATGACAATGATATGTGGTGATGGTTATGGTGATGGCTATGAGATGGGTGATGATGATGGGTGGTGGTCATCATGATGCTGGGTGGTGGTGGTGGTAGAATTTTCCTTAATGAGAGAATCGGGTGGGAGAGTAAATCTGAGTAGTTTGATTTCGAAGGTAGGCCCCATTGATTCATTCAAAGCAACATAATATACCAAAATAATGTGTTTTAAAGTGATTAAACTAATAATGAATCTCCCTTTGATAAATAATGTTAAAGTATTATTGTCTTTTTTATGTAGATGTTAAGATATTATTGTCTTGAAACTTTTTTAACATTTATAATTTGAAACATCTGCTAATCAATTTAAAATCTATTGCATTCTTCAAAAATGACCAAATACTAAAAGATATTATAGTGTTTTAGTAGCACACTATTATATTGTGTAATATTATATTTTGTTCTAGCAATATTTAAATTTATAAATATTTTATTTTTTATAGATTTAAACGGGGGAAATTCGAAAAGATATGTGTTTGTGAAGCAATTGGATTGATAACAAGTTGCTCCAAAATATGAAAAGACATGGGCACTAACGAAAAATAGGCATTTTTTAGAGCTTGTCTCCATCTCTTTCACTATGTTTAATGTTTAAAGAAAAGTGTCAGTGGTGCCTCAACGTCCGGGAGCAAAATATGGTCTTTTACCAACTGAACTATCCCTCGGGGTGGTGAAAGTAACGTCGATAATTATTATTTTTTTAAAAGGACATGTTTGACATCTACACTAGGATGATACCAATTTGCTCTACATTTGATCCTATATGAGACATATCACATCATCCTCTAATTATTATACATAATTTGTCTTTGAACTTCTTTTTGTTTTCAAAGAGTTGATCTCAAAAGAAATATAGGGAAATGATCATGCAATGGCACCAAATCATCTAATTTAACAAGTTGTGTGGGATTATAGTTTGCTCGATAAAGTTCTGCTCATATCACAATCACCGTTCTGTATAGAAAATGATCACTTAAATTCTACTCAAATAAAGTTCTGTAGATTTTAGATTAAGTGTGTAAAAGAAAAAACCTATATATTTCACATAGTAATACAATTGTGCATGTCCCTGTGGTTAGAATGAAATTTGCATTGAAGAATTGGATAAAAAAAAGGTGTTTGTTGCACAGGACATTGATTAAACCAGGCTTTAGTTACTACCAAAACCATTCCAAGTACCAAGTGCAGCAAGAGGGATCTTTTCTCGTTAATGGTAACATTAATTTCAGCTCATTTCTTTATTTTATTTGGGTTGACCTGATGATTGTTTCTGGGTGGGTGGGGACGGCACATTAAATTTTGTTTGGTAAACAAGGATGGCACATTTGTGAAGAGTCAATTTTGCGGAAATGAAACATGCGACGGAAAATCTCAACAGACAGGCCATTTTTTTCTTTGCTAATGCACAAATCTGAGTCTAACCCCTGTCTATTAAATGTGTTTCTACGGACGCACACAAACATATCCAAAGTTCAATTCTATTGGTTCTACGTTAATTGTTAGGATTGCTGCATACCGACATCATTGACAGCTTAAACAAAGACAAGTCATACATGGGTTCAGAAGAGTTGTCCACATGGAGACTTCCATGTGGGATGAACATGGATCCTTTCACATTTAATTGAGGAAAGCTGTAGTCAGGCTCTTCAATGACGAAGTTCTAGTTTTTATTTATTTATTTATTTTTTTTTTTGAAAGATAAGGTAGTCTTTCTGCCCTCAAAACCTCCTCTTTATCAAGACGAGTCTATTCAGGAAGCAAGCGAGTACCGACTACTAAGACAGAGCAACAAAAGTAGAGAAAGTGCCAGTTTCTGGGTACCCTGATTCCTTGGGTTCTTTTAATCTTTCTAAATTTAGGGTTTTATCCTTTTGGGATACACTGTTGTAGTGACCACCAAAACAATGAAAAATTAGAAACCTGAGTCGTTCGAGGCAATATTGGCATAAAAGGATGTCACTGGAAAACAGTTTCAAGATTGTTGACTATTGAAGTCAGGAAACAATAAATTAACTTCAATAATTTCTATTTGAAATCTACATTATAGGGCCACCATGTGCTTAGAACATGTTCAAACTTCGATCCATGCTAAATAGAACCAATATGATTGGAATGATATTCGAACGACTGCCCATACAGAAGTGGCAAGTTTTGATTGACCGGATATGATTCAGGAAAAGCAGGCTCCATGGTAATTTATACTGCTAGCATTGGATCACTTCTCTTTAGAGTTGGTGAAACAAAAGTCTTTTAAAAGCAGTTTTATTGCCTTCAAATGTTTTTATGTAGTTGTAGTTATCATGCACAAGAAGAGAAATATAACACACCAAGAGCCTTTTTTTTGCGTTATAATTAATACATAGGACTTTATAGCTAAAGAGGTGAGAAGTGAAGAATATAAGGTAGCATGGTAGATGAGACTTTGATTATTCTAGCATTGAATTACCAGGGTGATGACTGGGTATTCATTTTACATTATAATTACTTATTCGTGTTCAATTAAAGGGGAGGTTAGCTTTCAATATTTACCTTGAAGCTTCTTTTTTAACCACTTATGGCAAGAATTCATATGCATTTAATTCCTTTACATATTATGCAAACAAACAACCCAACTTGGTCATTTGAGACCTTTTTAAGTAGCTATGATTTGAAATTAAGGTGAAAGAAATATGAAATTTTAAGTGTCAAAAATAAGCCATCACATCATATCCAAAAATCCCTAACATGTTAAATTATTTGTCAAATTCGTAAAGAAACACGCTCTGAACCATGTACAAAGTAAAAAAGTGGACATTAATGCCAAGTACAAAGTGAAAATGTAGTGGCCTCATAATTTAGAGATCTGCAATAGGAACAAGAGATCAACAATGACAAAGTTATCTTTGCATTGATATCAACTAAGTAATATGTTGAGAATAAGGACACATAAGGACACATTCGTGCGGCGAAAACATTCTATTTGTGAATCTTCATTTTTGCATTAAAGAAGAATCATGCATTTCTATTCCACTAAAATCCTCTATATAATAAAATAATTCTTTTTTATACTTTTCCTATGAGAAAAATGTGTTGCACCAGACAATTAGAAAAGTGGTTATATGGAAAGTTAGAATAATTTTCCTCTCTATCATGAATTTCTCTCTTTGGACAAACACAAGGATTGCAAAGTTGTTAGAGCCTTGTTCTCACTTTAGTGCCCTAAGTTTGATCTCTAGGTCATCTTCCTTGCAGTTCTTCTTGTAAATGCGTGTTGGGTTCTCCCTTGCTTAAGTTGGGTCTCAAAGATCTCCTCACCTTTGTAGGTAAAAGGTAACATGTTTTCACTTACATGAATCGTCTTTAGCTCTCTCTTATATGTAATGTTTAGTTCTTCCCCTTGAGAACCCACCATTGGATTGCTCCACCTTGGTGTGAATCCACGACTGGATAAACTACGATTCTACAAGATTGGGTTTCTTAATCCTAATTTCAGAAGGGTTAGAAACAAAGCAACCCCACATACTTCCGTATTATAACCGGGACTTACATTCTGAATACTACAGAATCCATTGCCTAGGTTTGGGCACTTTTTCCTCGTAGACAGTGCCAATGCTGGCCTTCATCCAACACATGGAAGAAAAGGTAAATAAGCTATGGTCCTATGTATGGACAGTATTTCCTACTGGGACCCTCTTGGTCTCATTTCTATCAAAATTTTGAGTACTTCTACTTTCAAGCTGATCCAAGGTACTCAAACCACAGTTCTGCAGCTTCTGCTGCATGTGTCTGCAAGTTGGTCAGACATAGGCCTCGCCGCAGTTGCTTGTCTGGGAAAGAAGATAGCCTAGGCCATTAGCCTAGCAGTTAATTAGGTGCTCTCTTGTCATGTCTTCTATCTTCTTCACGGATATTGGGCAGTCAAATCAGATCCCTGAGACACTGATGAGAAAGGCTGATTTTCTAAATAGCATGGGGATTGGGGAATTCTTAATGCTCACATGTACTGCAGTTTACACCGTTTCGTTAACCAAGAGTGAAAACTGGTGCGTCCATTCCGTTGTAATTCTTGCTCTCCGTGCTCATCCTGAACGGCTGGTGTCTTACTTCCCTATAGTAGTGCGCAGGGACCGTAATTAACACTGCAATATATATATATATATATATATACACGCGCATGGAGATATTTATATGCATTTATCCCTTATTATAAAGTGAGGAAACTTTTCCATTTTATACATAAATTGTAGAAGTGTCCGATACCTTATGAATTTGAAAATTCTCTTTTTGTACTTGAAAATCTTCAATTATGGAAGTGTCCCTCACCCTATAGTGAAAGATTGATGCACATGAATATTCTCATATATATATATATATTAAGAAGAGATTTACAGAGAAAGCAAGATGATGGAAGGAGCAAAAAAAAAAAAAAAGGATTTAAATCAACTAAGTTGGCACATAATGATTTAGTGCTGGTTTAGTGGCCAGGAATAAAAAAAAAAATCAACAACACTAAGCTCTATAAACTTTCGAAGAAGATGGCCCAACCCCAGTGTTTGATCTGCTAAGTTAAGAACCTATAAGTTTTTCTTTAATGCAAAATAACTAAAATTTAAAATCAATGGTAAAGTAAAAGAAAGAAAATATGTAACTTGTGTATGAGAAGTTAATAGGTGGGATGTGGTCCCATGCGGACAATATTTCAAAAAACAAAAAATAGAATCTAAAATAAAGACAAAATATATAGATGAACAAATTTTCTTGAAATTGGTAGAATATCATATTAGTAAATGGGTCCCATGAATATTTTATGGCCATAAAACACTTTTATGGGGTAGAGTGGTCATAAAACACTTGAGTTTAATTAAAAGTTTTTTACGGGAATTAATGCGGACCCCATAAATAAGGGGTCTAAGTGCTAAATTATAAAAAACTTAAGTGGGCCAACTTTTATGAAGTGAGATTTGATTTGGATTCATAAAAATGATGCCATTATTTTGATTGGTTTGGATGTATTTTGAAAGTGGGGCTAATGAGGACATGTAGAAGATGGGCTGATTCAGAAGTATCATGAATTTGTCATTAATCCACTAAGTGTTAGGTTATGAGAATTTTAAGCAGGCTAAGCTGTTACAAAATAAAATTTGATTGGACCCCATAAAATATGGGTCGTTTAGTTTTATTGGATCAGACTTTTTTAATGGGCCAAAAGATGAGTGTTTTGAAGAAAAATTCTTTGTGATGTTTTAAATTCTAAGAAGTATTGGTTATAAATACATTTGGAATGGATGAGTACCGAAAGATTTGAATTAAGGATTAACGTTATCAAGAGATTTGAGCAAGGAGATTTTTTGGGTAAGTTGTGTTCTCAAAATTGCTTACCTTAAAATATTAAATGAAGAAGGAATTTAGGGAAAGAAAGGATAGAATTTAGGGAAGGTTTGGGGAGATAATAATAATTTAAGAATTATAATAAAGACTAGCAAAACTTGCCCGTGCCAATATAATTTAAAATATTAAAAATAATTAAATTTTTAAATAATATTTAGTCTAAACTATAATGAGACAGAAAAAATTACAATCTGGATTAAAACATACAAAAATAACAAAGAAATATAGTTTGTTAATTTCAAAATGAGCGTACTTTAATTTGTTTGAAATCAGTTGAATATTTTGTTTCAAATATTTTTTTGGAAATCATAAGAATAAACCCATAATAAAAAAAATAAAAGTGATAAAAACACCAAAAAATACAACATGAAAATAAAAATCCATTAACAATCCAATAATAAAAATAACTTAGAGAAATGAATAAACCCATAGAAACACAATGCCTAAAAAAAAACTCTAAATGAAAAGATAAAAGAAAAAATATAAATCAATGAAAACCTATCACCAAGGAAACTAAAAGAACCTATCAAAAGGGAAATAATAAAAATAAAATAGAACAATGGTAAAATGTAAAAAAAAAAAAAAATCGTTAAGACACCGGAAAATACATAAAAAATGAAAAAAAATTCACGAAGGGAAGAGATATCCAATCTGATACTTGGAATAGATTGTGTTCAACTTTGATGGATTTAGAGCTAGATTAGGTTGGGCGGACATGACTATTTAATAAGAAAAGAAGCCAATTGGACAATTTTAGGCAAAGCCTGACCCTAAAAGTATACACAAAATAATAAAATTTACTGAATAATAAAAAATTAAACATAAATAATTTTTTAAATTTATGACTTGCATTAAAAAATAAAAAAATACAATCGACCATTCATCGATAGAAAATAAATTACAGGGACATAGGATTAAAACATCTAACTCAGATGATTAGTATGATAAGAAGAATAAGACTTTTGTTTAAAAAAAAATTGAAAACAATTATCAGCTGCGAATAATAAATACCCTAATCATACAAAATCATTACACTAAACAATAAATAAAACATAACCTATGTGATAAGAAAAAAAGAAAAAGAAAACATAAACTAAATCATACCCTGAACAAAAGGAAATATAAAATAAAGTCATTGCACTGAATAAAGAATAAACAAAAACTAAATCATACCCTAAAAAGAAAAATCTAAATCGTATCTAGATGGAGCTTGAAGCTACCGAGATCCTAATTACGTAAAATCATTGCACTGAATAATAATAATAATAAAATAATTAACCTATGCGGCAAAATTTGACTTGAAAAATTAACATAGAACAATAAAAGTCCTAATCACACAAAATCATTACATTGAACAAAACACAAAAGCATAAACTATATCGTACCTTGAGCAAAAGAAAAAAACATAAACTAAAATAATTACAACGAACAAAGAAAAAATAAACATAAACTAAATCGTACCTAGATGGAGCTTGAAGCTACTAAGATCCTAATCACAAAGAATCATTACATTGAACACTTAAACAACGGAACATATGCGGTAAAATTTATCCCGAAAAATAAACACAGAACAATAAAAATCCTAAGAACACAAAATCATTCACTTGTCAATAAAAATATAAACTACACAAACTAAATCTCACATTGAGAAAAAAAAAAAAAAAAAACATAAACTAATATCATTACACTAAACAAAGAAAAAAAAACATAAACTTAATCGTACCTAGATGGATCTTGAAGCTATTGAGATCCTAATCACACAGAATCATTACATTGAACAATTAAAAAAACATAACATATGCCGCAAAATCTATCCCGGGAAATAAATACAGAACAATAAAAATCTTAATCACACAAAATCATTCACTTGTCAATAAAAACATAAACTAAATTGCACCTTGAAAAAAAAAAAACATAAACTAAATCGTACTTGGATGGAACTTGAAGCTACTGAGAAAAAAGTTGTATTGTTGAGGGAAAAAAATCTTAAACTTAAAGAAAGAAAAAGATTGGGTTCAACAAATGAGATTTTTTCTAAAGGCATAAATCTGCACCAATATTTAAGTAGTTGAAGACTCTTTCCAACGTTGGTTTTACTTTGGCAATGCAATTAAGTAGTTGAAAACTTATATAACTTGTGAGTTTGAGTTTGAGTGGGGAATCATAGGACTTGAAAGTTTGGGTTTGAGTTGGATAGACTTGAGAGTTTGGGTTTGAGTTGGATATGTATGTTGAATTGATAGAGCTTATCTCTTCTCTTAAAAAAATTGAAACTGAAATTGATTTGAGATCCAATTTCTCAAATTGATTTGAGATTATAGTCCAATTTTGCAATCGATTTCAAACCAGACTCCAATTTCAAAATCAATGCCTACGTCTATAATATATAATAATTGGTTATGCCACATATCACTGCGAAACCCCAAACTCCAAAAGAAAGGGCCATGTGTCACTCTCTTACAAAGAGGGTTGTTACTTTAATATATATATAATTATATGACCGTACATTAATAAGGACAATCTAATAGTAGAGTTTTTTTAAAAATATTTTTTTTTTCCTATGCGGTCAATGTTAACAATGAAAATCCATGATGATGATGAAAGTCGAGAAAATTTCTCATATATTTTCTGAACCTCGACCTTTTTGTGACATCATAAAGTTTTTATTAAATTATGTAAAATCGCATAAACCTACCTTGTTAAAAAGTCAAAAGGGCACCTTTTATCTCTCAATTTTATGTGATATCACATAATTCAATTAAAATTCTGTAATGTTGTAAAAAAATAGCCTGTGAGATTTTCTCAACTTTCATCACCAGGCGTTGACTTCCATAGCTAATGTGACTGTATAAGAAAAATCTAATTTTTAATTCATGATTGTAGAGAGTTCTGAGGAACTATCAGAACAAAGCATAAGCACGGGTGCTCATGGCCAAGGTCAAACCGGGCTGAGCTATAATCAGCCCAGGCCCGACTTTTGAAACACAAGATCATATCTGGCTAATCCCAAAACTCGCCAAGTGCCTGGCCCAAGACAAGCCTGCCTTAAACAATGTCAGGCCTGAGCCCACTCTTTTATTAAATTGGGTTAAGCTTTCTATACTTGTTCAGGTTTTTGTTAATTGTTCGGGCAAATCACTCAATAAACTAGAAGCACTACCCATTTGGGCCGTGCTAGGCAGACTTGGATTTAGGCTTTTTAATCATTTAGTTCTAGCTGGGCCAAAATTTCAGATTCAGGCCCCTTTTTTCATTCTAGAGCATCGTCAGCCCACCAATATTGGAAATTGTTCCTAAAATATATAAGAAATGTGAAAAAGAAGTTACAGGTGGACCTTAACCCACCCACTTACATCAGTCCTGATAATTATGCCGGACCTTTCTATTATATTTAAATGCCCTTACCTTCCAGGCCCAGCCATGGCCCACTGGACATAAAAATCTGTTCAACCCAGACAAAATATGGCTGGGCTTACAAGCCCGACAGGTCAGCCCACCTCAATCTCTTTCAATGTGACGTCTGATCTCACCCTTCCCCACCAAACAAAAAGAAAAAAACTGTATAAATGTGAGTGGTTATTAACAATCCATTCTGCAATCAAAAGAAAGAAATCCTGGTATGTGGGTCACAAGCCATGGCCATGTGGACCTGTACGTCCGGATCTAGGCCTCAATGTGGGTCAGACCCACAGTCATAATCACACCTACATGGAGATGTGGCCCATTACATATATGTGAAGAATTGTGGACCCACACTGTATGTTGATTGAAACGTGTGTGTCCCACTCCCACCACAGAGTCCCAACACTAGGGATTCTCCTGGTGGTTGTGGCACCTCATGGCACCCATGTGAGCCACACACATTTTGTCGGTTTGATAACCGCAGCATATATGGGCCACACATCACAACTGATGGCCCGCATATGTTAGATGCTTAGCATATACAGAGCTCTATTGACAATATTTACTATTACAACATTATCCTCCCAGGTGTCAGATATGAAAATAAGCAGGGCCCAGTTTGAACCTCTAACTAGACAGCCAAATCCAGACCAATTCATTAAGCTACAGACAAGAAAAGGAGATGGGCTCGTTTTTACTTTTAACACCCAACTGCTCCCCTTAAAACCCCTGGACCCAAGAGTCGCGAAAGCTGGCACTATGCAATGCCAACCAGTGTTACAAGTATAAGCTGATATTTTGAAAATGACATGATACTTTTTGATGTTTGAATAATTTACCAAGAAAAGTAATGGAAAGTAAATTTCGGTGGAAAAGTTCATGGTTGTGTAAAGGAAAAGTATATTTCTTTGGTAAACTTTATTTGTGTTTTTTATTATAACTAGTTGAGCCCTGCACGTGCAAGGCTAAACACAAAATAACAATGATTTTTGGATATTTTCTTTGATGCTTATAGCCCTTTCACTCCTTTCCAGATTTTTCTTTTGTAGTATGAGTAAAACTAAAAAATGTTAATTAAAGCTGGGATGCCTAACAAGAATTGGGTAAAAAGAGCTAGATGCACTCCATAAAAGTTGCCAAGATATCCGCAATGAGTATCCAATCCATACAATCTCATTTATCAAACAAATCAGAGATACAAAAATGATATGAAGCTTTGAAAACCTGAAAGGGCACACCTGAAACAACTTTGATTGTAGTCGGTACAAATTAAAAAATATTCATTCAACGCAATGATTGGAACAACTAAAAGAAAAATCATTTAACAACAGTACTCAAAAGTTTAAAACACATGTAATATTGCCTCGAACCAGCCGTCTCCAATTTCCTAAAATTCATAGCCTGTAGGGCATTTTTCGGTTTGGCATATTTCAGGTGTTTTAACAACTTGAATCCAACAAAAAGAACGCATATTTCATCTTGGCTTGATAACTCTTCTAAATCAGGTCTTTTCACTTTATTTTGGCATCTTGTCGGCATCCAATTTCAAATTGGAATGCATTACACCCAAAAATTATACTATAACAATGTCTTTCAGCCCTGGTATTGAACTTCAAATTCAAATGCACTCCACCCTGGTGAGAATCATTCGGGTAATTGAAGGGTATATTTCTAAATTGACAAGTAATTTGAAGAAAAAAGTACAGATTATGTAGGGCGGGCTTTGAGCCTAGTTTGAACCTAACGTTTTAGTATTCTGGTTGGACCCAACTTACCAAAAATAAAATTATAGGTTGAGCTTAGGAGTACTGATGGACAAGCATAGCCCACTCATTGCTAAGTACATTATTTTGGATCACATGAGAGGATTGGCTAGCACCAAACCAGGCTCCAGAATTTTTCCTCATCCAATTCTCTTGTCTTTGGGACTGATGGTGTAATTTTGCTTTCTCTAGGCTAGTCTCTGTTTTTTTCTTTTTAAGTGTTGGCTTTTCTTCCTGTAAGGGGGGCTATCTGCCCTATTTGCTCATTTCTCAATTCAATTTACTTAAAAGAAAAAAAAATTATTTGGGTAGAGCCCAAATTACCAAAAATAAATTTAGGTTGATCTAGTTTGAATATTGTGTTTTAGTATTTGAGTTGGGCCTAGATCTTAAATTTTACTCCATTCAATATTTGAAATGAGCTTGGATTAAGGGAAAGTAAGCCAAAAAATTATTGCTTGTAGTTTAGTACCTATTTTGTCATAATAAGTTATAGACTGAACAAGCAATCAAACATCTACACACCCTTCTTAAGCATGCAACCATCAAATAAGTAGCTGCTCATGTAGGACATGATAAATTGGTAGATGTGAAAAAATAAAAATCTTCAATCGTTATAATCCAAAACAAACATCTAATAACCAAGAATTTCAGAATACAACTTGACCTTTAATGAAATATTCCAAAAGACGAATACAAAGAAATACAATCTCATACCTGAGAAGAAGAATTTGAAAAATCTTGAGTTGCTGGGATTTGGTGATGGGCTGATGAAGAATATAAGAAAACAAAATAGAGAGTGAGGATTTGGGGAAAGAAGAGAAACTGAAGAGAAGAGATGAATTAACATCATACATTTTTAATATGTATTTCTTGCATTACTTTTCTCCAATAAGAAATTACCAAAAAATAATAATAAAACCTCAGGTGCCCAATAACACAATCTTCACTCTCAAGATATATTTTCTCAAGTGTAGATCTTACATTATCACAATAAGGAATGATGGTATCTTAATGAACTGTGACCCATGTAGTGATCTAGGCTAGAATATTCGCACTATGGAAGTTTTAGGACAGATTGAGTGAAAATGTGATATAGGGTCTCTTTATAATCCCAACTCTTCTTAACTAATCTAATCCACTCCCAAACAAAATCCTAATACAATATTTAGAATTCAGACAAGCTAGCATTCATAATCCCAATTAAATTCAATATCCCATCAAGACATCTTTCATCAAAGAATTCAACTGGGAGAGAGAGAGAGAGAGAGAGAGAGAGAGAGAGAGAGAGAGAGAGTTACCAAAATCTGGCAACGAAACATACAGAGTACATTCAAATCTTTGCAATCTGGTTCTAATGCCATGACCATCGCATCCATACCGTGACTAATACTATAGAAAGAAAATGGAAACAAACCCAAATAAAAAATGGAAAATCTATCTCAATTGTCTTTGTTTCAAGACCCATTCAGTTCTTCAAGAACTATGCAATTTCTTGTAACAATTATAATATAAAGGAAAAAGTTATAAATCTTAGCATAAATCTCTAATAACAAAAATAAAAAAATAAAAAAATAAAAGAGGAGAAAACTATAATACAATGGGCATAAAGTAGGGGTGTATTCTGCAACCAGCTATCTTTTACAACACTACTCAAATTATACTATAACAATTTTTCCCTGTTCAAATCTAACCCAATCAAACCTTTCAGGCACCATATCAAAGGACCAGAACATACCAAACTATATGTATACATCAATCTAATTTTAAGCGGACTGATTGGACGGTCAATGATAGTCCTGCTTTTTATAGTGAGGTTTATCCATAGTGGGACCCTTCCACTTGTACAAATTGGGGATAGTTTGGTGTGCAGATTTTTCTCTATCCATGCAGTCCTTTTTTTTTTGTTTTACTTTTTCTGCATTGAAATGCTGCAACAAATTGATAGGTGTGATTGTGTTTCATGTTTCTGTGCAGCATTCAGTGAACCTTCATAGACGTATTTACCCCTCTCTCCCTCCCTCTCTGTATGTAAAATTTTTTCCTCTTACAATCTCCTTTCTAACTCATATCAACAAAGAATATGATGGCATTTGGTACCCTGTATGCTCTCTATTTATGAACTCAAATGACCATTCTAAAGTCCAAACCCCTTTTTTGCACTTCATGTTTATGATGCTTAAAATGTGGCCCGGCCCTCTGATGTATCATTTTTTTTATCTTGCTGTTTTATGACATGCAAAAAATAAAAATCAATTGAAGTATGACTACATCGCCTCTCTTCTTCTTTCTGTATAACTGCTAGACTCTTTCATGCTTTCTTTGAAGTTTGAAGTGGTTTTGTATTTGTTGGTATTGATGAAAATGAGCATAAAGGAGATTTTCAAGGTTTGCTAGACTTCTTGGCACTTGCAGAAATGCATCACATAGTGGTTATAGACAGCTTGATTATGTTGGTTTATGTTGATTAAAATGCATATACTGAAGGTAATTTTGTGGCATGTTACTATTTTAGTACCTGTAAGAATACAACATAGACAATGCACGAAATTATAGACAAATAGACATTAACTAGAGAAGAGGCTAAGAACCGCCTCTTACCCCACTGGTAAGGAGTTGGGTTTTTATTAGGGAGGTCACGTTGGCTTTCTTCCCACTTCGGTGGGCTTCCTTCCTGGGTGTACGGGGCTCTATATAATTATATTAAAAAAAAAAAAAAGTCCCAACCACTAAAGCAAGGGTACCAAAAAAAAACAAGAGAAGAGACTAAGGTTTTGAATTTAATGAATTTGTCTGCTTACAGGGTCTTCAAATGGAGGTATTATAATACAATGGTTGCCCTGGATTGGTGTTTTCATCCAAGGCCAAGCTGATCATTCTGTACAGGTGGGACTTAATGTGTGTGTTATGAAAAGTCACTTTTAAAGAAAATGCTAGAAAATCCCTGTTGAGCAATTCCAAACGTGGGAGCAGAACTTGGATGACTTGCCTATCATTACCTCGTAGTGTTTTCCATTCTAACATGCAATTCCAAGTATCATATGGCTAATTGGCTATGGTTTGCTGAAAATGGAAATAACTCCTTTTTTTTTTTTTTTAATTTAGTTAGTGGCATGTAGATGCATCATTTGCAGTCGCTTTCTCTCGATGGGAAACCCAATTAAAACCAAACGCTTCAAGGAAAAAGAAGAAAACCCAATTGAGGAATTGAAAAGATCCTAATTCAAATCACAGATATTTCCATCTCTTCAGGCAAAATACCTTTAAAAATCTCACCTTTAATATAAAAGGATAAGAAGACAAGAAGAAAAAAAATAACATCAGACCTAGATGGGCTCTTCAGCTGCAGTAAATTATAGTTGAGTTTTTCTGGAAATCCTTTTCTGCTATAAGATTAAGAATCATGGAGGAGAGGGGGGAGGAAGTGAGGAACAAACATGTTGTTGCCGATCATCTATCTGGCGATGGAGACGAGAGATTGAAATGGAGATGGATGAGAGAGATTGAGATTTTTTTTTTCAAGAGCGCTTCTTTTTGTTTTCCTTCTTTTGTTTTTGAGAGGAAGGCGGTGAGATGGAGAGAGGGAAGAGCTCCACCAGCCAAACATGCGTAAATGCATCTGTATAAGTGGAGGGATATGGACCAAAGGAGCTACTTGGGATTGCTTACATGTGGGCCTACTAGATTCTTAGTGGGTCCCACAAGTGTGTAGAGAAATTTTCAAGCAGCGCACTTTCTTCTCTTTTATAATAAGGGTATAGATATAAAGTAAGAAAAACCTACGGTGAGTACCGCATGCTCACAATAAGGTGAGTACCGCGTGGCTAGATAGCTAGTGGGGCCTACCTAGTCATCCATCCAAGTGGACCATGAAATAGAGCACAACCCCCCACTCCAGGTCTGATAGTCATCGATCCCTAGTTTTGCACCCATCTGAACAAACTAAACTATCGTATTGACTGTCGCTTTTGGACAGTTAAAACTTATTGGTCGTTGATCAAGTGCTTAGGGTGATGATCCAAGCCTCTATCACCATACACATGTAAGTGGAGAGAGATCTTTTGATCCCTTTGTTCCTTTCCCCAGGTGGGCCCCTGAGCACAAGTGCTAAAGTGAGTGGGGATAAAGTAGTTTGAGGTCAAATGAGAAGTTGACAACCGGCAAGCGTTTATTTTGCTTGGATAAAGTAATATGAAGTGAGATGAAAAGTTAATAACTAATAAAGTAATAGGTTTTCTTGTATTTTATGAAGTAAAATATTTGGTGGCTGGAAAAGTAAATGTAAATTTATTTTTTTTGCAGCTGAGACTTTACTTTTCCACTTGTTGTGACACACCGTACATGGGTTAAGAAAAATGACTGTTGAAATTACGTTCAGAAATTCTCACTTTACCTCTTGAAAAGAAATATTGTCTTGGAAAATGCTAACTTTACCATAATATAGTGATTGGTTAAAGGCATCCACGAAAGACCAAGGGCATGTTTCTTTACTTAGAGTTTGTGACAAGAATTTAGTGTGTTGGGGTTTCTTTGGATATGATATGGTGGTTTGTCCCTTAACATTTGAAATGCAGTGTTTCTTTTATTAGAATTTCAAATTCGAGTTACCTAAAACGCTTCAAATGACCTTTTGAAGTTCCTGAAATTCCAATCTCTTGCATTTTACTGGAATTTCAAATATTCCACTCTAGAGGAGGATATAGGAATACTACCTTAAGGAATTTTGGAGAATTTGAAACAGCCCCAAAACAACAGTAGGAGGTCATTAAATTATCACAATAAATGGCAAAAGCATGTAAACGAACCAAATTTAGAAGTAAATTAAGTTTGTGTTAGGCTTTGTGATCTCCTAGGCCATCACCAAGACCATCGGATAAAGTTCTGTAAGGTCATCTATAGTACCAATGGTGGTTAAAATGGAGAGGGGATGCATTTTCAGATCCAAAAACCAATCTTGAATTGCGGAACCAATCGTTTATCCTCAGTATTGGTCCCTGGTTGCATGGGGTAAAGATTAAAATCTTTCATATAAGAGGGAGGGGAGACATATCAAAGGGGGGAAGAAATAGGCCCACAGAGGTGTCAATCTAAGGGCAATGTCACCAAAGAGATTACTGCCTTTGTTTTTCTTTGGTACTTTGGAGCATGTTTATCTACGGAAAAAATATGAAAAGTGAAAATAATTCTATACAACATTACCTTATTTTCTACGAGAAAAGTAGAAAAATGAAACTACTTTCCATGATTTTACGTAAAATCATTTTTTATGGGCTAGAAGTCGGACTTAATATCTAGGAAAAATGAGGAAAAGCCCTTGGCACTCCCCAATATTTGGTGGCAATAATATCATGACATTTTTCCGGAACACTTACTTATCCAGATGCAATTGTTGTGACACTGGCTGCAATAATCATTTTTATCCAACTTGGTCGAATGGAAGAATGATCAAAACCGTCCATCGTTTGGCCTATGACATACCTAAGCAAAATAAAATAAAATTATACCTACAATAAAGATAACCTAATTGTATTGAATTGAATATAATGTTACCAAAGAAAGTGCTTAGGCCGAAATGGATAATGAGGTTGACAGACACTTACTGGCTTGGCACTTGGAGCCTCGATATGTATTGTCACGCTTTACTCCCCAACTCACCCACTGAACTTATAAGCAAATGCAGCGTAACTATTATATTCACTCGATGCTAGTATGCACAAACATACTTGTTTAAAGTCAGTTAAAAGATTCTGCAGCAACCCACTACACACAAACAAGTAATAAAACAGGGTCCTATTTCAAAACTCGAGGGGCCCATATTTAGTTGCCCACAATGGCTCCCGCCTCACGGGTTGACAAGAAAAACAAATCTTTTTAGGGCACGTTTGTTTGCACCCATTTCAGTCGATTCGGCTCCTTCGTTCGTACATTTCGGCATCCGGCGGTCCGGTTCCCCAATCTCATATGTTTATTCCCAATTTCTCCTCGCCTTCCTCTCTACAGTTAATTTGTCGGCCAGGGGTCATATGGAGTAGTAATCTTTAAACCTCCATCCCTTACGGATATAGTTTCTGTATCATAGATCTCTGGCCAAGAGTCTGAAAGGTCACCAACCAAGATGGCTTGTATATTTTGACTTTTGGATTCACTCGAAAGTCTACACAAGAAGACATGTTTCACTTATGGCAAGTTATACGGACAAAAAGTCGTCGGTCTCATCAAGTTGGTATTGTGTATTTGGATTATATGTGCAACCAATACCATAGCTTCATACATTTTACATTAAACAAACGTATATAAAGATATTATTGAACGGAAAGTAGTGAGATGTGTTGGGTCTTTTTAATTGAGGTTGAACGACTTTCGTGCAACTTGTTGCCATGACCAATAATTGTAAAAATGTGCACGTTTGGACTGCAGACCGTTCTTTGCCAAACATTTGATGGGCACCAGTTGGACAATCTGGTACATTCATCACCCATCTACTGTGTGGCCCATTAAATATGCCAAATGTATGATCTTTTAAGTTGTGACCATAGTTACAAACTAAACTCAACTCATCTCGATTCGGTTAGTTGACTTGGTTTCAGGGGAATGAAATGAAATGAATGTGATTTAGTCCGCCCAAAGATAGCTCAAAAAAATGTCTAATTTTCCTTCATTGTTAATGTTGGCACTTTATTTTTTGAGTTTATCTCTTGGGTTACTTTCAGTTTTCTTGAATTTATGATGAGACGATCTCAATGTCTTAAATTCTCAGAGGAGAAATTGCTGAAAATTAAGGACATGTCATGAGAGGTACAAGTAGAGTGATGTTGTATTTATTCATTTGGTCCTTTCCATATCAAAACCACGTTAAAAAAAAAAAAACCATGTTCGATTTTTAAAACCGTTGACTGGACACCTTCTGTCACCTGATGTGGGCCTTCAGTTGCTGTTATCTTTTTGTAAAGCAAACCAAATGGAGGGCTAGGATTTAGGCCCCCCTACATCACCCTGTGTAAAGGGGCGATTAACTGCAGAAAACCATTAGCTTTGTGATTTGATATGACGACTGATCAAAGGTGTTTAAAAGTCATAAGAAGTTGCAGATCGGGAATTTTAGACAGTGGCCAGGGCGGACATGTGGAGCCAGGATAGCCATCGATGGCACGATCAGGCCGCTCACTTTTATAGTAAGAGGCATCAATTTTTACCCAAATTACACGAAGTTAGAACTGTAAACATGTCTCCTTCCCGCACTTGATCGTTCTCTCACTTCAAAAAAATTTTATTTCTCTCACGCGAGGGCTTCATTACATCACCCGAGGTCTAGTGTCCTCACCCAGGACCCAACCCCAAGCTTGGTTGAAAAAAAGGTGGGGTAGAAGAGATCTGATGGATCGTCTAATGATGACCCGGTCAAAGTCCCTGTTGTTGCCTTTCTTCCTTTTGTAATTTTCAAAGTGAGACACTGCTTTGGAAAGAATAGAGGTGGATTGGAGGCAAGCTGGTCCACATGCCCCGGTTAAACAGCCACCCGTGCTGACTCAGCCTCCTCTTCTACGTGGCACGTCACAACACCTGGCACCACTTGACTGATTCTTGTAGGGCATAGGGTCTGGATGTAATTGCAGAAAAGTAGGGCATAGGGTCTGGATGTATAATTGCAGAAAAGTCCTCTTTACTTTCCCACCAGTCATGGCTGTTTCTCCCACCAAACAACCGAATCACATTAGAGATTATTATCAACATGTAAGAGCGGAGTCTCATTGATTTTGGATTAGTTTGTATGAGAGAATTACCTTTTTATCTTGTTGCTAAACTTTAGGATTTGGACTGACACAAGACTCTTCATTTTAACATTAATTTATTAGTAAGAGGCAAGTGTCGAGTGTGGACCAGGGAAATTACCCATGGGACCCATTATAAAAAAAATGATTTTTTTTAACCCATTTTTAAAGAAACAGTGACCCACTTTTGTCCCCGGTTATACCCATGGAACAAATTCAGTAGCAGGCAGCCAGGTACTAAGGGGGACTTTGGAGAATCTAAAAAAAAAAATTATTTTATGATTTAAGAGTTTGTTTTTATATTAGAGTGCTTTTGGTAGAACTCAAATCGTATTGTTTGCTTTTAGAGCTTTTGCCTATAAAAAATAATGAGCGGGGCTGCTTTTTTTTTCTTTTAAGAGCCTTCCTATCTGATTAATTAGACTAGAGTTTCTAAACCACCCACTATAACAATACATTATGAAATATCGGAATTGTATAGAGAAGTGACTCCGTCTACCCCAGCAGGAAATGGATTTCGAAGAGGAGAAAATCTAGTTCAATTCTTCTTCTTTTTTTTATTCCTCTTCTCTTTCTATACTGAAAGACATGTCATCATCAAATAGTAAAAAAGGTGACAACCAAGAAAAATTCTACTGAGAAATCGACAGTGTTATCCGAAAAATGTGGCCTAAAGAACAATTTCTTATTCTGAAAAATGGATTCTTGTATTGGAAGACGAATAAGTGTCTAATGAAACCTAAAATGTGGCATGGGAAAGGATAATCTGTCGGTGGGGAAGCAATCTTTTGTCCAGATTTTAATCCTTAAAAAGAGATCCCATACATCCATCCACCTGGGCCCCACCATGACACATGAAAACTCTATAGCTCGGTTGGTTCCAGATCACCCAAACAACGACTTGCAGGGTTATGGACAGTTGATTGTGTCTTATTATGAAAGCATTCATCACTAGATCCGACAGGTTAAAGAAGGCCCAATTGATATCACCTCACACAAACCGAAAACGACCGACCTCCCACCGCGATGGTGACACCTTGTTTTCCAACCTTTCATCACTTCATGTGCTTTGAATTTTCTGCCCAACGCCTCATTCCACCACCAGTTTTTTTACTTCACTTCAACCAACTGTTCATATGTAATTGCATACACGACCAAGGGCTTTCATGTAAACCGAAATATCAACTCTCCGCAGGCCACAAGAAACGTTTTATTGACTCTTTCCCCCATTCCCACAAAAACCATTAGAAACAATGACCATATATATAAATTTGCATCATCCAAGCTTCCTCCCAGACCATCTCCTTCTCTTTTCCTTTCCTTCTCATGCGCACATCATCATCATCGATCAGCAGAACTCAAAAGGTATAAGAAAGTAGAAAATGCCCGCAACAGAATACCAAGGATCTTCATTTCTGAGCCGATCAATCCTGAGCATTCGCAGAAACCAGGTGGCGTCCGTCTCAATGGAAGGCAAACAAGAACAGGAGCTCCAACACGTTGATCTTTTCCTTAAACACGTAGGAGACCGCTTTCAAGACCTTTTCTCCTTCTTCTCAGGCGATGGTGACGGAGATGATGAAAATCATAGCCACCACCATCACCACCACCTCCTTCTCAACTTGCCATGGCTTCGAAAGCTGCTCGACGCCTTCCTCTTCTGCGAGGAGGAGTTCAAGGCAATTCTCCTCCTCAACCCCAAGCCCTCCTTCTTCTCCACCAGGCTATTATCCGACCTCCTCGACCGCTCTCTCAAAGCTCTCGACCTCTGCAACGCCATCTCGATTGCCCTCGACTCCCTCCGCCGCTCTCACGACCTCGCCCACCTCGCCCTCTCCGCCCTCCGCCAGCACCCCCTCGGCCCCGGCCAGTTCCGCCGCGCCGGCAAGGCATTGAAGACCATCCTCCCCAACATCACTGACAAAGACCTGACTGCAACAGCAGAGAGGAGCTGGTCCTTTAGCCGGAAGTCCAAGTCCGGCCATCTCCAGTCGAGTGTGTCGTCCACATGGTCAGCCGCCAAGCAGCTCCAGGCGATTGCCGGCAGTCTAGCACCGCCGCGTGGGGCGGAGATGAACGGCCTGGCGCTGTCCATCTACACCAGGAGCTCGGTTCTGGTGTTTGTGACGTGGGTCCTTGTCGCCGCGGTCCCCTGCCAGGATAGGGTGGGGCTGATGACGCACCTGCCATCACCGCCAAGGCAGCTGGCATGGGCGGGGGCGATGATAGGGTTGCAGGAGAGGATTGGAGAGGAGTGGAGGAATAAGGAGAAGAGAGGAACGAGTGGGTTGATGGAGGAGCTGCTGAGGCTGGAGAGATGCGCAAATAAGCTTATTGAATTGGGGGAGTCTATACAGTTTCCCATGGATGCAGAGAAAGCTGAGGAGCTGCGGGCGCAGACGAATGAACTTGCAGAGATTTGCAAGAGCATGGAGGATGAGTTGGTAGCTTTTCAGCGCCAGGTGAGAGAAGTTTTCCATAGGATTGCACGTAGCCGAACGGAGGTTCTTGATTACATGAGTCAGGTCACTCGAACTTCTACAGCGGTTTTGTAGTAGGGAGAGAGATTTGAAGAACCAAGTACTTCTAATCCTCTTCTCATCTAACAATTTCAATTGATTGTAATTGAGTGGTTTTTCTCCCTCAGAATGTAAACCAGAGGCAGCAATTGGTATAACCTGATAATCGTCTGCTGCTGGTTTGAGAGGGGTTTTGCTGAGAATGATGAAGAATTTGTAATTCCATCATCTATGAATTGGGTCAGATGGATCCTTTTTCTGTGTATTTGTAGAATAAAAATTTGTTAAATATGGCCTTGCTCTCCATGGAGAACCTTGCTGAATCTTTCTCTTCGCATCTAACAATGCCTGGTTGGCTTACTGCTAAAGAAACCAATGATGATCTTGGGTTGAAAAGGTAATTCAGGTAGAGATGATTTCATCAAACGGTCAAAGGAAGTATAATTTTCACCACACACATGGTAGACAATCAAGGAAAGAGTGAATCTGGAACGGACTTTCATATAATTGGGATGAGTGATTGTCCATTGATGGAAAAAAAAAAAAAAATACAAAACAAATCGACGCAGCAGCCAACCTCATTTAGGATGATGTTACAAGTATCATGAAAGCAGTTTGCGTGTGGGTATTTCGCTCCAAATGACGTTCCCACATTCAGGCAGGTGTCCTTATCAGAGTCAGGCAGGAGTCCCAGTTTATAGATGGGCCACCTCTTTAACAGAGGGACCAAGGCATCCATCCACACTACCGAGAAAACTTCCCATTTGCCTGCAAACTAGGATCAGAACGCTCAATTATATCCAAAAAGAGGATGCTTCATATACGGCTCAAGATTCTAAGAGTGCGGGGCATGGGCAGCATGTCATGTATAACTCGCTTTCAAGTCCTTTGAAGATATTAATACCCCCTAAGCCTTGAATTTGTAGCTAATAGAATCGATTCGTCTGTGGTTAAAACCATACTTGTCACGGATCACTTATGCACCCCCTAAGCCATGAATTTGTAGCAAATAGCATCGATTCGACTGGGATTAAAACCAAACTTGTCACGGATCACTTGTGCACCCCCTAAGCCTTGAATTTGTACCTAATAGCATCAATTCATCTGGGATTAAAACCAAACTTGTCACGGATCACTTGTGCACCCCCTAAGCCTTGAATTTGTACCTAATAGCATCAATTCATCTGGGATTAAAACCAAACTTGTCACGGATCACTTGTGCACCCCCTAAGCCTTGAATTTGTAGCTAATCGCATCAATTCGCCTGTGATTAAAACCAAACTTGTCACGGGTCACTTGAGCACCCCCTAAGCCTTGAGTTTGTTGCTAATAGCATCAATTCGACTGGGATTTAAACAAAACTTGTCACGGATCACTTGTGCCGGGAAGAATCCAATCAAATTATAACCTTATTTTCCTTTACTTGTAAAATTTGAACAAAAGGAATCTTCTCCTGACTTCATTTGAAACATTCTCCCTCGGTGTTAAGATTGCCACTGCTTTGACCGACTAATATTATAAAATCTGGAAGCAACTTTAAATATGGGGGGCCTTGGGAAGTAACCTGAATGACTTAAGGACCCCTTACCCCCAAGTATGGCTCACGCAAATATTGCAGAAAATGCTTTGACCTCAAAAGAATGAAAATATTTAACAAAATACAACAGAAAATCATTTCCCTCTACAAAATACCCTGCAAAACAGAGAGCTTTTAATATAACTCCACAGGAAAATACACCAAAAACCATATTAGACAGCAGGTTGTTTTCTCATCTCGAAACATGACAATTTACTAAAATAGCTAAAAGTTCATATGTTGCTTCCTAGTGCGCGGTTAGGGGAAAATGTGACCACAACTAAAATTTATAGTCAATTTCATGCCGTGGGCCTCGTGCTGATATGACTTAGGATGCACTTTCATGAATTCATGGAAGGGATTCAAACAAGTTGATAACTGTGGCCTTTGAACCTCTTTAGGTTGCTATTACAAGGAAAAGATCAAATGCATAAAAGGCCCAACTTGTGAACATTTCGGACTCAGATGATGACACCCTTTGTTTTAGTCCTCCTTCTTATCAGAATCATCTAGGGCTCCCAGTCTCTCGACAAGTGGGGGATGAGAGTAATGGTAAGCAGAGTACCAAGGATCTGTGTTCATCGCTGACAGATTTTCCTCCTGTCGAAAATCAAACTCCTAATCAGTAACAAATAAACAGAAACAGCAAAAAGTTAGAACAAATTAAGAGTGGATTTGGATGCAAACCAAATCATGTTTCGCCATATGAAGGGCAGAGGAAAAATCGAAAAATTATATTTGGAATTTTACTCTACTTCCAATTTTTTGTCCAATTCAAATCTGGTGAAGGATGCTGATGATAAATTTCGGCACAAAAGACAACATTATGTGACTTCTGTAATTTGCAATCCCAGTGCAGCTTCAAATGAAATTTTCAAATTTAAACCATGCCTGCCAGATATCCGAACAGCTAGCAAGTGGCATGCACCAAAGCACAGAACATTGGCAACATGATTGAAGTAGACCAACAAAAAAGATGATCATGAAATTATACACCAAGACCACAGTTATGGGCCTCTAGCAAACTCACTCTCATCAAACCTGCAGTCATGATCATCTCCAGGGTCTAAAAAAAAAATTGCATCTAAGTAATGGCCAAAGAGGTACCTGCAATTTCACAAGGCCAGCTCGAAGCGGGGCCGCATATCCAAGGTTCTTCGCAAAAGCATCAGCCTGCAAAAGAGAAATATGAAGTGAATTTTTATCATTTGTCACAGTTCCACAATTTTGGATGGCATTTGCATTGTCAAATTGCATATTAATGTACCTGAAATTCAAAGGCTCGGCTAACAAGGTTAAGACCAAAGCTGACAAGGTGCTGGAGAGGTATGACAGTGTGCTGCCAGAAAAAAAAAAAAAACATACAATAAACTAAATTTTCCCAAGCAAACCCATACTAGAACAGCAATTTCACAAAAGGAAACATTGAGAAAACAAAGATGGATAGCACATCAACAATAGCGCCTTCATCAACAACCAGTTGAAAGTGTTTAAAGTCAACTCATCCTACCTATATGCCATAAGCAGATCCTTCAAATAACATATTTGCTCCATAAAGATAATTTCAAGTGATTTGGAACATCCAGAATAGATTTCATTTGATTGTCACGTATGTACTACTTATTTCAGATGGTAATCTCCAATAACTAAGTAAAGAACTCTCTTCGTGAATTTCAGATCAGTTTGTTTCACTGAAACCATTTGCGCCTCCAAAGAGTTACGGAAAAATGAAAGTTTTCATACAATCGAGGCATAATATAATATATCAATACACAGAAGAATTAAAAGAAAAACAGAATCCTGATTTAGCAAAAAGAATTTAACTTAAAAAGATAAGCACAATGCTATCATTATTCACTACATAGATTTTGTGCTGTCACATCTGAGACAAATGATCAGCCCTGGTAGTAAAGAATGTAAATTGCATGTTGCAAAAGTAGTTAGCAATTTTATTAGCCTAGGGCTTGAGGTCATAGAGATTAGCTCTATATGAATAAAGAATATCCATTTTACACCTCTACAGTTAATGTATACATATGTGCATGCCATCACAAATATGTAACATGGAAGCTGTTGGGAAATGGAGATTTCTCAAAAGCCACACATGCACAGAATGTATTATCCCCAGAACCTAGTAGCTAAATGACAGGTAAGACAGAATTAGTAGACCATTGCATTCAGTTTATTAAAAAAATTAAACAAAATTGGAAAGGTAGAAACCACTTTCCAGTTTTCCTCACCACCACAGAAGCATAAATGAATAATCAAGAGCAGTTCCAATAACCTACACACTTTCAACTTGATTAGATTGAGGCCTATTCTGAGTTCTGTCACATATTTCAGAACCATTGGTTCCATCAAATGAATGACAAGTACGTCAAATTCTCTATACACCGCAGCAGTAAAGCTACAAGTTGAAATCCCAAACTTTTGTCTGATACCAGTAACATGCCAAAAGTGACATATATCGCTGTTTAGAAAGTAAGCACTACTCCACAAAAAGTGATGCCAAGATAAACACAACATTATAAAGAAATTTTAAATGTCGTCAAAAAACAAAAAATCACCTTTTTTTTTAACAATGAATAAAACTTATTGCCGCGAGACAAAAATGCAACTGAAGAGGGGCAACCAAATCGAACATCAAAAGGTGAAGGTCTAGATACATGTTTAGCCAGCCGATCTGCTACATCATTCGCTCGCAGAAGCACATACAAAAACTCGAGATTCATCATCACAATTGGATAACACCACTGCTCTAAGGAATCTGTCATCTAAACCCACTGTTGGAAAAAAGGTCACTCTCAACAACAGCACCACCAACCATTTCACAAGATTTATTTAAAAGCTTAATTCTCAAGAAACTTCCAAGTTTTTATATGGAGCTTTTAAGTATAATTTCATCATTGATTTTTCAACTATTTCTGTTTTTAACTAGTTTTGTTTGGGTGAAACCTATCCTGATTATATCCGAAGGAAACCCCAAATTCCAATATCGCCGGATATTTTCCCAAGACAAAAGGTAGCAGAGAATGAGATTGGAAACAACAGTGTCAAAAGAAATGTCAAAGTGGATATAGTTGAAATTGAACTCAAGACAAATCAATACCTGGAAAATGATGAGACCAATAAGGACTGGTTGTGTTTCAAATCCAAAACTCTGAAAGAGATCCTTCGAATTTCTTACAAGGGTATATCCTCCAAATTGCAGAAATGTGAGGACCTACATAGAAATGTAAAGTCACCTAGATGAAAATGAGAATTAAGAGCAATGCAGCTCCAGAAAAACATGCAACTGAGTCATTCCAAAGATGACTAGCTTCTGAATCAGAGAAACAATAAAACATAACGTGACTGATCTCAGCATCAAGAAGAAAAAAATTAAATAAATAAAAGATGACATTTGCCAGCTAAATCAATATGGCACTCACAAGGTTTGCAGACTGACGATTGCAAAATTGAAGCTTTTACGAGCAACAGAACACTAAATAGACTTGATGCATTTGAAATGAATCATGCATGTATATTACCATATAAAATATATAAGGAACATCAGATTTGGAACAAAAATTAAATTAGCATAATATATTGGCAACATAGAAGCTTTTTTAATCAGCAAATCTTGCTGGATCACACAATTATAAGGTACAGCAGCAAAACAAAATAAAATAGACATGAAGAATCACATGTCCAGAAATAAATGAATTCCACACAGTATGGTGTGAACCTATGATGCATGGATACTTCACAATGGGCAACGTATCGTGTCATATCGTATCCGATACTTTACCTTTTTTTGTGTAAAATATTAAAATCCGTGTCCCTACCGTGTCTATGGCGTGTCCTCAACATATACATGCCGTATCTGTGCATCATAGGTGTGAACAAGTAGAAGTCCCTTTACTGAATACTTCCACAACTCAAAAGTACACATCCGCCTGCATTTCTAGTAATTGATAGGCTATCAATACTTAGAGAATCACAAAAAAATTTACTTCAGCCACTCTAAATTATTGTTTTTCAGCATTAACCTTAATCATTTCTCTGATAGCCACTTTAGTTGCTACAGATCTCACTGAAACTTGGTTTCAATATAACTGCGTATTAGAAATTGATGTCCACAGTTAAGACGAGTTTATGACAATAAAAACTATGTCAATAAGTGATATGAAAAGAATTATATGACCTTTGACCCGAGGCTAGGCATAGTATTCTCAATCCTGGAGTTTTTACAATTAAGGACTGATTTTGTCATCCAGAATACTAAAAACAACAGAACTCATGAGAAACCTAGGTGCCGTTTGACAAGTTTACTTTTTGGGACTATTTTGACTTAGAACTGATGCAAACAGATGTTTGTGTGCTTTAGACTATTTGTGAAAAGTTTATGTGAATGTCTGATCATATCAGTTATAAGATTTTTTTTGCCTATTCTTCAAAAAGTTACTAAAAAGATAACTTATTCATGTCCAAAGCAATTGGACTTCCTTTTTCTGGACTATAAGATAACCTATTCAAACAGACATGAATGCCTAAAGCAATTAGACTTCCTTTGTTTTATGACAAGTTACGCCCATCTAACTTTTACTACACAACAAGTTTTCCAATGCTTACAACAAGCTCACCGAACTACTTTTACTATATGACAACTTCGCCCATGGAACTTTTCAATTGAATAAAACAGTACCAAACAATTTTGTGAAAGGGTATACTAGAAACAAGTATATTTCAAAGAGATCCAATTGAATCAGCTCTATTTCAAATAGAACAGACTTGCCAAACAAGCCCTCATTCAATAATGGCCATATCTCAAAAACCTAAGATACATAAAAATTCAATACGGATCAGCAGCCTTCAAACTGACAAAAAGAAAAAGGAAAAAGAAAAAATGGAAAAAAGAAAAAGAAAAAACGGAAGCAAAGTGGTCCATTTCAACATAAAAAGGTTAAACTGTGAGGCCCTGTCCCTTTACTAGCCTAATGACATGCTAATTATAACTCTATCTATGCTAATTATAAGGGTTAGTGAGGGTAGATTAGTCTTTCCTAGGAATTAGGCCTATTTTATAGGAATTGGAGTCTTTTTGAGAATTTTATAGTTTACTAGGGTGTTAGATGGATTATTTAGAGTTGGTTAAGTAGAGGCCCCTAGAAGTAATTTATAGAAATAGGAAGGGTTTCCCTTTGAAAAATTGCAATTAAAACCTAAAATACCCTATATACCCTTTAGCTCCTTCACAAAGCAATCAAATAAGCTTGGACTTTTTGGACATTTCACCCTCACCAAAGCCTATAAAACTAACCCAAACTCATCCCACACCATTCACCTCTCTCTCTCTCATTTTACCTCCCATTTCCCTTTTCTTCCCTCTATTCTTCTTCCATTTCCCTCCAAAAATTCTCTTTCCTCCATCAAAGAATTCCTAGATCTAGTGTTTTCCCCACCAAGAGATCAAGAGATCCTTGAAGCTCCAGCCATTTCCAAGCAAGAAGATCCATCTCCTTCTCTAGATCTCCTTCTCTTTTTCACATCAAGGTAAATTCCTCTTCCTAGCCCAATTTCCTTATAGATCTTCTTCTTCTCCTTGGAATTCCTCTCTCTTATGCATTTTGGAGTTGTAGATCTATAGAGATCTGAGTTTTTTGGGACTCTTGTGAGAATTGGAGAGCTTAGAAGCTTGGAATTGGCAGTTTGAGCTTGGATCTTGAAGATCAAGCAAGGGAACCTTGTTTTGGACCAAAAAGCAAGTACAATATACTCATTTGGCATAGAATGCATGTTCTTCTTCCTTGAATACTGTAATTTCTATTCTAAGGTTGTCTTGATGCTTAGATCTCTCTTCTAAGCTTTGTTTTATGGATTTTGGCCATTGATGGATGGGATTGATGGTTGAACGGTTTTTCATGTTTGCTTATGATTTTGTGAAGTTTGGACACGAGATTGATGGGTTTTGATGGAAAATTGGATGAAATAGAGAAGTTACAAAAATCTGGAAATCAGGAATTCGTGTGGGATTGATGGTTGAAGGGTTTTTCATGTTTGCTTATGATTTTGTGAAGTTTGGACACAAGATTGATGGGTTTTGATGGAAAATTGGATGAAATAGAGAAGTTACAAAAATCTGGAAATCCTATATACCCGGTTGACCGCCCATGCAGGATGTCAACCGGAGATACTACAAACTCCAAATTAACTAAGAACAGGTATGTCGGGAATTTTGTGGAAATTTAGTGTAGCCGGTTAACCAACCCTGCAGGATGTCGACCGGGTACACTGAGTAACTGAAAACCACAGACAGGCCAGTCCCAAGGTGCCCCTGGGTAGTCGGTCGATCGGCCCATCCAAGATGTCGACCGGCCACACTGCAGAATTCCCAGGTCTGCAACCTGCCTGCCGGGTTTGTGTTTTTGGAACCCCAGTGTACCCGGTCGACCTGCCATGCCTGATGTCGACCGAGCACACTGCATTCTGAGGCAATCCTAACAGTCAATTTGCTGACTGTCCAGTATAGCCAGTCGACCTACTATGCATGATGTCGACCGACCACACTGCTAATAGTACCCCATTGCCCTTCCATGTGGACCCATGTGGCCACCCAAAGTAGGGTCTACAGCTATAAAATGGAATTCGATTCAGTCCTTAAAAGTGGTCCTAGATGCTTCAGATCACCAAATACACTCTTAGCATCTGAGACTGCCTTTAATGATGGAATTAGGTGAAGTGGGACCTTGGCCCTGAAAGTGTGGCATCGACTTAGGTGGACCTTTGTTAATTCCTTCCTTTGATTGACATGGATGTTATATGAGTAGATGTACTCTTATTTATAGTTCACTCTTGTCTTTATCATTACTACACCTAATTAATAAATGGAAAATGGAGGACCTGTACCTAGGATTTCCTAGAGGTGACCCGGTATATGTTTGGAGAACACTTCACCCGTGTCTGTGGCTAAGAGGGCTATTCTTTGGCTTAAGAAACGGATGGATGAGATGACCTTGGAGTAGATGGATGTGTTGCTTGTTCTAGGGACCCATTTAAGGGTAGGACATGAAATGAACCAACATGGCTGGTTGAATCTATGGAAATGGAAACACTATGGAAATGAATGATGACCATGACGATGGATCATGGATATGGACATGAACGTTGGATATGGATTATGGACTATATTATGGACTGGACTATGATAATGGACCTTGTATGGACACGTGATGACCTTGCTCATGCAAGGATAGCCTAGCCAGCCACTGACCTACTGTATGGTTCCTTGTGAGTCCGCATAAAACATTCACTAGGTTGATATGAGCCTAGCCTCGGTACTAATCACCCTTGGTAAGAGCTAATTCTATATAGCAGCAGACTTGATCAAAGTGGTGCACATGACATTGGTGGGCCGATTAGTTCAACCCACAAAATAAAACATGAGTTAGTAAATTAGGTATCTACCGGCCCCACCATATGTTCATCAGTGAAATTGGGGAATTTAACCGACTTCGGTGTTAGCTGCCAACTTCATCACCATTGATCTTATTACTAGAAATCTAGAATTGCACAACGCGTTCCATCTTCCCATTTCTCATCATTACACAAGATTTTCACCGTATCATTCAGGTTAAATTTCATTTGATTGTGAAAATAAGACAGCAGTGTGTTGAAGTTAACCATGCAAGGAAAGGCCCCATTAGATTAATGACATGATATTGATATCACGAAAAACTCATTTTTTGAAAAGTTCCAATTATCACAAGAAAGTGAATCACCTCAAATGCAAAACTGAAATTTGCACAACCTGTCATGGTACTGTGCAAAAATCACCCGACAAAGTTTGTCTCCAACACATTATATACATGTTTAAAATCATTACATTCTAAAATAGAACCAGCTCAGGACAGCCAATTCAATTTAATAGGTAACACACATTTCATTCAGGAAACTTGTTAAGAGTTGAAATTATGACCATTTGAATTCATAGTATTCCCAGACGATAAAATAAGACAGGATAGAACAACAAGACAAACACAGATAACATGTCAGCTAAATTTATAGTATTCCCAGACGAAAAAATAAGACAGGATAGAACAACAAGGCAAACACAGATAACATATCAGCTACTTTGGACCAACAGCATACCTGCACGGCTATGAAAGAATACAGTGTATGATTAAGTTTCCAATGCCCCAGCTCATGTGCAATAACAGCAACAATTTCTTCATCATTTGCACACTGCAAAATATCACTCCATAGTTATATTAAAACAATTCCAGCAATGCAACCTCCCAAAGAATGACATAAGCATTGAAGAGCCAAGTATTTATGGTTCGAAAGCAATGATGCAAGCCATGGTTCATAAATGTCTTAGTGTGGGGCCTATTTTGTGCAAGGTGCTACACATTCTATCCATAGCATTTACATAAGGATTTTATTTAGTTTTAATTGCTTTAGAAGTTGATGTAGAAAGTTTGAGGGTATTTGCCTTCTATTCTTTACCAAGTTTAAATGGTTTAAATTAAGCTATATATGGATAAATTAAAGGCATACTGATGCAAGCCAGGCCAGTGGCAGGCCCATGGATCAATTGAGCAGGCCCATGGCCCAACTGAGAATCAGGCCATCAGGGCCTTAAATTTATAAAAGAAGGGCCAAGGGGCAGGTCCACAACACCCTTGGTGTGAGCATGTTGTGGGGCCCATGGTTTTAATTTTATTTGGCATGCCTAATAATGCATGTGGGGCTCACATGGTTACAATTTTAGTAGCATTAACTATTTTAAATGCTTCAAGGGTTTGCTGTAGAGGAATTGAAGTCTAAAGAGTTTTAGTGAGAGACAAGTTTTATGTTTTAGTTCAGGGATTAGTTGTAGTTAGTTACTCTAGACAAACAAAGTTTATTGGAAGGTTTATTTCAAGAATAAGCCTTTCCTTGAGATACATTACCAGCTAATCTTTTTTTTAATGGTTACTTTCATTAATAGAAGCAAGCAGTACAAGAGAAATATACTGACAAGCTAAAAGAAAACAAAAGCCCCTGAAAAAAACAAGAGAGGGCCCCTAACAGAAACTAAGAAGGCCCTGCAAATGAAAAGGCCAGCTCCTTCTAGTGCAGCATAATCTGATCTATAGAGTATCCTTGAAAGGACGGACTGATGGACACCCAAAGTGCAACTAAGAGCTTTGTTTTCTCCGCCAAACAGCTGTCACTGGTAGCAACCCCTTCAAAGCATCTTGAATTCCTTCCTTTCCAAATTGTCCAAAAAACTACTAAAAAGGATAGTGTCCAAAGTTCCTTGCCTCTTAGGCCCCAATTGGAGTCTTCCGGGCCTGGAAGAGCTCTGGAAGGGACTTTGGGAACACCCAGCTGCAATCAAACCATTTAACCACCGAGCACCAAATATACTGAGCAGATTTACAGGTCAGCAGCAGGGGGTCCACCAACTCCTCATCTCTAAGGCACATGGTGTTAAGTAGTTGTTTGTGCAGTTTCCTATCACCAATTGGTTTTGGGATTACTGACTAGCAACTCTGTCATGGTATCAGAGACAGAGGTCTCAAGTTCGAAACCACGCAGGGTAAAAATGCCCTATGCCGCGTTGTAGTCTTGTGTGGGCGTGCTTCGGATCCCGCCCTAGGGAGGATGTTAAGTAGAAATTTGTGTAGTTTCTTATCACCAATTGGTTTTCGGATTACTGGCTAGCAACTCTGTCACATGAGGCAGCCGCTAATGATTATCCTCCCCCTCCTCCTTAGGTTGTCCAAAGTTACAATTCTGTTCTGAATGGCCATCCATCCGAAGATAACCACACTTGGAGGGGCCTTAATCTTCCAAATGCTGCATATCACATTCCTCTCCACTGGCTTATTATGAATAGCAGAGAAGAAAGAAGTGACTGAGAATAACCTATCTTTAGAGGCAGACCATACCCTAGTATCCTGTCCACACCACTATCTCAGAGAGATTCTTCAAATACTGCATTAACCCTGACAGTGGAGAAACTACATGATCGCACCCTTTTCCTATGCATAAGGGTGCCAGACTCATTTATAATTTGGCCTCTCAGAAGCCTCTCATTCACCCTTTATAATGTTCTCTAGTTGACGACTTGAAGATCTAGAAGACTTCCTACATTTGCAATCAAACTAATATAAATCCATTGCTGTTGGATATTCAAAGGGGTGCAGGAATCTCTTTTGTTTTTGAGATTATACAGTATAAGAGATGTAAATCCTATCTGATCTGTCCCATTTGCAGTCTTAGTCCTAATAGTTACCAAATTAATCCAACATATACAGTCCAATCTTGGTCACATTCCTCAAGCCCAAGTCACCCTCTAATGCAGGCCCATTCGACAGCCCATATTTGAATCTATCTATACCTAAAGTAAACCCCAATCGACCCATTCAACTCCAACAGTTTCCCTTACAAATTACGAAGGCCTTGTTCCTGTCACTTCAACCATGGATGCCCCTCAAAACGACAAAAGAAGGCCCATGCAAGGTGTTAAAGAGGGTCAACAACGTGCTAAGCACAGAGCTTCCACCCTCAGTGACACTTAGAACATATTCAACATTACATATTTCACTCTCAACAAGGTGGCAGACAAGCAACAAAAAGATGCAGTGGCACATCAGATTTAAGGTTAAGCTCATCTCAAGTAGGGAGAATAATGCTGACCCACTGGATGCCATATCACAGCCATGGCCAAGGCCTACTCAGAGGCATATAGTCAATCCTGAAGAGGCTAGGCCCCTGCATTCACTGCACGTATGGTTAGAGAAGATCCACAGTCCCTTGATTGGCCCATAGGCCAGTCAGGCAAGCATACGAGTAGGGTTGCAAATGGATTATCTAATTATCCAATGTCTCTAACCCAAGAAAAAAGGGGTTTGGAACCTAAATTTGGTTCCAATAAAAAGTTCCATATAGGCTCTGACCCAAGGACCCAGAAACAGACCTTGCAGTGCCAATTTGTGGGCAAAGAAGTCCTTTTTCTAACAAACTTCTATTCTGCACTTTATAAATGCCAGCACTAACCGTTCATCTCCTTCACAAGAGATCAGGAAAAATGAGGACAGATTGAAATGGATATTAGGGTTTAAGGTTTTGGAGCAGACAGTGAGGTGTCTAAGAATTTGCCGAGGGAGTAAACGAGATAGACAGTGGAGATGGGGTCATGTTCGGAGATGAGGCCAAAGACATTGTCAAGCAGGGATGCGCCAAATCCAACATAGCTCGGGCCTCCAGCTTTGGATTTGCAGAAGCCATTGCTTCTTCTTCTTACTGGTTCTAGCGTATTGCAGAGAAGGTTAGAGCGTTCTAGCGTATTGCAGAGAAGGATAGAGCGTTCTAGCCGATTGGTTTTCCTGTTTTAGGGAAGGAAACGAATTAAATGATCGGGAGTAATTGGGACTTGGAAAGGCCAAATCTCAAATGCAACTCCTGTGTTTTGATTTTTCAAAGTTTAAACCGTAATCCTCTCTCATCATATGATGGCTGGATACACTCCTCAACATTTGTCTCATCTTCTTCTCCACTCCACTCTGCCAAGAGAGAAAATGAAATATCAAAAGCTGCAGCTGTCCTCCTCCTATCTCTTTTCATCTTATTTTACATTCAAGCCAGGGTGGTTTAGCTACAGATTCATACCCCACCGCATCTCCGAGGGAATCGGCCATGTCCACCAACCGTAACTTCTCCTCAAGCGTCCATATTCTTCTCCTCCTTCCAAGACCTGTGAGAAGATGTAAACTTTCTCATTCCAGGCTGGATCCAAGACCGGACCTGATTCAGTGGAATCAAACCAGAACCATTTGATAGGCTCCGTCCAGAATCAATACTCTAAAAAACAGATCTGGATCTGGATACAACATGGTTCCATGCCGACCTGATCTTTTGCAACCCTATACACGGGCAAATGGTAGAGGCTCAAGGGACCCACTGCCAACCTGACCAGGCCTAGCCAGTAAGGAACGAAACGGGACCAGGCTTCATGCAAAACCAGCCCAGTAAAGCCCTGGACGTGCAGGCCCTTAGGCCTTACAGCTTCTTATTATTTTATTTAAGTTGCCTTTAAACTCAAGGATATTTGGGAATTTTTTTTGTTAATGGTGGTTGTTCATAATTGTTCCTTTTAACAGTTATTGTATGGTTAGGCTTAGAATATCTATGGACTTTATAAGACTTGACATCCGGATTTGTTCTGAAGCAGTCACTTGTTTAAAAACTCAAATAATATTTTATGCCACTGAGCAGCATCTTTGGCTCAAATTTTACAATCAGAAATCTGAAACAGTCCCTTGGGGATGTCTGAGACTCTGAATGCCCGTGAATGTGGTCTCCATTCAATAGTAAGGGCTACATGTTGGTTTCAATCTGATTTCCCACTATATCGGTGCTTTTAATTGGTGTTTGGTGGGTGTTGGAAACTTAGAATTTAGAAGTGCTTCTATCATCCACTTCTTCACTTTGGATCGTTCTTTCGTGTAGGATCTGCATCAATACGTGTCTAAAAATGGAGCCCACAATGACTAGGTACTTTAATTTCCACATGTAACCTTTGGCTACAGATAAGCGGATCACCATAATCTTTCTATCAGCAATTCAGCACGAACAAAATAAGAATACAATGTTCCTTATGAAGAGGGCTTCTGTACCTGTTGAAGCAATGTGTCATACAGAACAATCCGCTTATTCTTAAAGAAGCCATACATGTATGCCTGCCAGGTAATTGCAAACCAGTAAACAAAAAAAAAAAAAAACCTGATCAAATACATAGAGATACAAAAACTACAATGTCATGCATGATGAAAAGTATTATAAAGAGAGCCCACTATTGGGGCCATGACCAGCACAGGATGTGACCGCAATAGTGGAATGGAACACATGCCAAAACATTATTCTATTTTTTTAACTAAGAGAGAATTTTTATTGTTAGAAAGGTTGAATGTTTTAATATTGTAACTAGAAATAAACCAAGAGGCTTTGTCAGATTTTCATGTTTATTAGCTTTATTAACTATAGTATCTATGATCCCTAAAGGTCATACAGTTCCTGTATCACAATAGTTTAAACTGAACAAAACTTTTGAATCTACTAAGCTGCAATCTTGTGACTCATCATGTCAGTGAAATTAAAACTTACAACCCATTTAAATATAAATCAATAGACAATTGAAGTAAAATAACATGACAAGAACATCATAAATAATAGGTCAGCTAGCTGAAAAAAGGACAAATAGTCCTCATTAGCCATTACTCGGTAGTGAAAACTGTATAAAGTGACTACATGGATAATGACTTAAAGAATGAAATCAATCAAGTATTGTAAAAATGATTAATATGAGAAACATTCAAAGAGAAGTCAAAAAAATCAGACAATGAAAACGCTCACCAAAACAAGCAAAAACAAAACCTTCAAAAAGTCTCATAATAATGCAAGTAGGACTGTAGGAGCAAATATAAACCTTGTATACTTACAGAATACAACAGACTTCTATCTAAAATATACAAAAATATTGATATGATATATCATAACATTCCCAAAAGAAGTTTGCACTAGACATGCTACTATCCACTGACTGCTTGATTGTCAAACCCATCAATAGATATGTCATATTATTCCAGAATGATTTTCTAGTGGGCAGATTAGTACTACATTTATTTCTCCAAAAAACCAGTCAGCACCTCTTCTGCACGGCAGATGTAAGATATCGTTCACAAGCTGGAAATGATTGATATGTATGCACCAGCTTTAGGGGGAGTAGTAGTGGTGCATGTATTTTTTTGTATTTATTTATTTGTGTAGGGGCATTTTCTAATTATTGATATATCCATCCGCATCTTTGTAATTAGTTCCATGTCTATAACAATAAATCCATGATCTCCAAGGTCATGGGACTGGAACTTTCTCCATTTAGCAATATGCATAGCAACACCTCTTGCTATCATGGTTGATGCGAATGCTGTCATCTCTCATTATTTGAAGGTGTGTTCTAACTGGGTAACTTGGACTCCTATTATAAGAGGAATTTTCGTGATGCTGTCAGATGCCTTTGTAGTGTTAAAGGGATTTTTTTATCCCAGGACAATAATCCTAGAAATGGATGGTGGTGGCAGCTGTGGGAGCTGGACAAGCATGGAGAATTCTCTGTTAAGAGTTTCCATTTTCAATTCTTATGAGCTAGGATGGAAACCGGAAAGTGTTATCTTCCTTTTAGCCAGAAAATTCAAGTCCCTCGCCTGAAGTCCTTGCATTCATGTGGGAAGGATTTGGCAACAATTTGCACAATCTCACAAGATGATTTAGTGTGTGCGCCCTATCAATCATCCTGCTAGTCAATTCCTCTTTCACCAAAGCATTTGGGATCACTTTATGAATTCTTTTGGAGTATATTGAGGGTGGCCAAGTTTATTCATAAAGGTGGCTTTTTTTGTTAAATTTAGAAAATAATAACAATTAAAAATAAGAAAATCTCTAGACCCCCTTGGGTCCCACATGTGGCCCATGAGTCTGTCCTCAATGAAATAATCGTGCTGCTGCATCATTGTTATTTTAATAACTGAGGTGCTATCATTTGAAACTACTCTTTGCTTGCTATGCGCTTGTCTAATTGGTTGGAGCAGAATAACAGGTCTGATGTGGGCTGATTTTATATAATTAACCAATCATCATTTCAAAAAGAAAATGGTCGACTAGTTCTCATTGCTAGTGGTTTTTCCCAAACAGTGATATCAGAATTGAAGTCTTTTAGTGTGGATTTGGTCCATATGGAGCCTTGAAACTTTTTTTGTGCAAGCAACCAAAGGGAGCTGATCTTGCACCTGAACTCTTGTCAGGCTCCCACAGCTCTGGTCAAGATTCAATTTATAACCAATCCAATATCTGTATCTAGACCTACATAATATCATATCTTTGCCCTAACCATACACTAGTATCTAGGAACCAGACTTGCTATGCTTGTTAAGGTTGGCAGCACACATAAATTTGAAAAGGAGATAACATGTTTGAAGCTTTGAAAGACCAAAATCTTTGGGAAAGGGGTTGTGCAGACCTCTTCTTTGAGAAGTAAACAAACAGCGCTAGAAAGAAAAAATAGGAAGAGTAGCTAATCATAATGGTAGTCTAAGTCCATAATAAAACATTGCAATAATTATAGTGGATCTTGAATTAAAAAAAGAAAAAAAACAAACACCAATCAGAATATATATGTATATAAAGAGATAAGTATAAGAAGAGTACAGAACTGAATGCTCACATTACTATGGCTTGACCTTGCAGATCCATCAACAACAAAGAGCTTCTTCAAAGGAAACTTGAGGGAGGAGGCCAGGTTCTCAATTTTCTCTCTAAGCCCTCCTTCAGGAAGCTATATGCCATAACATCAACCAAAAAGGAAAAGTAGTACTAGTCAACAAAAGCTAACAACAGATGTAATTCAACAGTTTTCTCAACCAAAAAAAATGTGAATGAGACAAAATCTGGATAACAGATCGACTTGAAAAACAACCATGCAGACCACAGATACAAGTCAATAGATAACATGAATGAAATGAAACTTGGATGGCAGAACAATATGGAAAACAATAATCTAAAAACACATCTGAATTGTGCTCACAATACCAAAAATGCATACTCACAGGGGTGAATTTATTGAACAGTGGAGCAATTAGGATCGGATAAAGTGTCATCAACACAATTGACAGAACAAACATAAAACTCCAAAGATAAATTGCCAAGTAAGGACCTCCTCTCTGCAAATGCCAAACGCTTCAGCATTATAATGAAAACAGTTGATATTTGTTCGAATATAAAACTACTAAATAGATGAAATAGTGTAAAGAATAAAGATTTACACAGAAACTTATCCTCAAAATAATAATAATACAAACAGAACAAAATGAATCTGCTAGGTAGCATAAAATGTTAGAAGTAACAGTTACCAGCAACAATTTACCCAAAAAAAAAAAAAAAACAGTTACCAGCAACAATACCTGTACAATTACAATGATTGCAGCCACGATTGGCGGTCCAAGTAAAATAGAAAGACAAATGCCTTTCAACATGTCCCTAAAGAATAGCCATATTGTTTGCTGGAAAAAAGATAGATAATATTGTTAAGATGTAAAAGGATAAGAAAACAAATTATCAGAAAGTGAGAAAATCGCATCTGAATTGGTCGCCAGAAAAATATCTGTAGCCTAATCCCACTAGTCGAGAACTATACAGATATTATTAATAACAAGAAGAAAAAAAAAACAAAGAAAGAGGACAAACTTTGTTGAAACCATGGCGAGCCTCGATTACAAAAGTTGAATATAGTGAAAATGGCAAGTCCGTGATCTGCATGAAAAGAAGTAGCATTTCCTTAATTCAATTGCAGGGGTTCTAAACGGGAGTCAGGGCATATCCAGAATTAAACCTAAACATGTAAAAACGTGGTCATGAATTCATCCATACACGAGTTAAAAAAAAAAAAAACACTCAGTAAACAGGTAGTCAGGGGACTCAGGACATATAAATTAAATTTGAACATTTAAAAGTGGTCTTGAAGACCTTGATAAACAAGCATTGCAGTGTAGGTCTGGTAAAAAGAAGTGGACAACATTTGGCAAAATCTTGAATGATCTTTTTTTTTTTTTTTTTAGAAAATGAATGATCATATATTTTAAAGAATACAAAAGAAATATGCAGAACTTCTTTGCAATACATTCAAAAGGAATAAAAATACTGCCTCAACCAATGTTTCTAAGAATGGGATTCAGTTAATAATCTCTTATATTCACACCTGTGACCAGATCATAACACCACCTAAGAAAGCAAGGGTGTGAAGTATTTCATTCTCCGCATTAAAGCCCATGTACAACACAACGTCTCCAGATCTCTGTAGGAAGAAATCAACACAACAGATTATTTTCCAAAACAATGGGTGAAACAAAGCCCACATGATGCTCAATGACCCACCTTCCAAAACCAAGGTAGCACGCCAAAGAACAAAATCATGGAGTCCATGAGTATGGTAAAAGCCTCATGAACAAAGTGGAAGTAGCTGAAAGATGTAATAACGAAGAATGATTAATTAAGGCTGTCAAGAAACAAAGCACGCATCGGTTGAAGCTGCGTTCAATCAGAGTAATGGATCAAGTAACAACAATTTCAAAAGAAAATGTCAGAAAACAAGACTGGCACGCACATACATAGAAAACAAACCTGAAAAGAAAATACACATGTACGGAAGTAACACGAGCCCTCAAAAAAGGGAAAAAGACCCACCTTTTATCAAGGCTATACGCCCGAGCCTTGTCAAATTTTTCTTTACTAACCACTCCAAGCAGAGGTTTTGGAAGAGTTGTCAGCTCGTGAGCTGCATGCTGCCGCAAGTCCAGATATGTCTCAAAAATATACATCAAGATCATAAATCCTGCAAAATGAGATTCGAATCATCAAGAAGTTCGAACAGAGGACATAACACGATGTAGAATAAAAAGACGAACAGCTTATTATGCAGTTCCTTATTCCATTGAAAAAACTTGCTTTCTGATCATACAAAGTTCTAAAAGACCATCTGCGCATCTAAAGCAATTAAAAAGTGAAAACCAATATTATGATATAAAGAATCAGAATGCGAAATGAAGAATAAGTAGAAGAAGAAGAAACATCAATTTGTAGAAGGGAATGCAAATAAAGTTCCCCAAACCAATATCAATACCAGAAATCATTCAAAACATCTAAACACTCTATTCACATCCAAACGCAACCCTAGGTGTTCGAAAGAATAAGAAGGAAAGAAGGAAGAGAAAGTGAGAGATTAAAACTTAAAAGGGTTTGTGTCTGAGAAACCCTACTTACCTAAGACGGCTTCCAAGTAAGGAAAAGCCATTTCAGATCAGGAGAGGGAGGTTTCTGATCTTGAGATGATTGCAGCGAAGAGCGAAGAAGAAGAGAATCGGAAGAAGGAGAAGAAGATGCGATTCTATCTATCTATCTATCTATCACGTATCTATAGAGAAGCGGAATGGGTGCGAAAGATAAAACCCTTGTCTTGGAAGGAAGATTCGAAGGTGTGCAAGTTAGAAGGGGCGGACCGTAAGAAATGAAGAGCCGCTCGAGCATACCCTTTTTTCTTTCTTTTTTTTTCTTTTTTTTTTTTAACTAAAGGGTTTCTTAATTGGAAGAAAATTAATTTTAATTTTTCAAGCAATCTATTATTTTGCGCTATTTGATATCCTATTTTTCTAAAAATAACAAACTAACAGTGAAGAATTTGATATCCTTTGAGTTGCCTAAGAATGTTGGATTCCTAATCCCTCTAGTAGAGATGATGCACGGCTAGGGATATAAATGGGTCCCCAATTATCCGATTACCTGAAGATTCTGATCCGTTAAAAATCGAGTCTAGGTCCTTATTTAGGCCTCTATAAGTAAATGGGTCCGGGTCTGATTCCACCTTGGTTCGGACCCGTGGACCCGAGACCCAACATATTATCTCGATTTTCACCTAAAATCCATATTTTTTTTATATCATTCTCTACCTAGACCTAGATCCAGATTCAGGCCCATCCCATATATAGTTCTGGTTTTGGTTCAGGAGCCAAGAAACTGGTTCCGAAACAGTTCCTGGTTCGGGTCCGGGTCCGGTTCCACCTTTTCCTTAACGGTTCTAGTTCCGAGTCCACAGTCGACGCGGACCAGAACCGACCCGTTTACAAACCCTATGCACAGGCGAATACAAAAAAATCATATCTTGGTTGTTGACTTAGTCAATGGGCTGGCATGGTATGATTTCTTCACCTTCCTGTGTTGAGCCAGGAAATCTTTAATGAGGCACAGCATGACACGGCCCGGCGCACATATATATATATATATAACTTCTAAGTTTCTTATATAAATAAAATATAAAATATAAAAAATAAAATAAATAAAGATTTATTATTCATTTGTAAATTCTCTCAATATTTGTGTATTTATTTTAATAGTTTCAACTTTATTTCAAGTTAAGAACTCTTAAAAGCCAATGAAATCTCTTTCAATTTATATAAAGAAATTAGAAGAGGTGTGCGGGTTGGCCCATGGGTGGCACGGCCCAACGTAGTATGAATAAATCTGTGCATTGGGTCATGTTGAGTTAAGCCACAGCTGCCTAGGCAAGACACAGTTCACAGGCCAACATGACATGGCTGGGCCCACAGTGCCCAGTTTTCATGCCTACCCTAGAGTGCATTTGTGTGGAGGAGGAGACTAGGTTTCCTCTTCCACGGCATCAAAGACCAGCCTCCCAGGAGTAGCTCTTTAAAAGAGAAATCCACGTAATGTGGAATACTCTTGTGCCCTCTTGTGGCACAAACGGAGTCCTAGTGCCACCCAGCCCCATTGGTGCGACTTTGGGGTCAAATCTGAAAATGTTGCAATATGGTGAGATGGCACATACACCATGTGCAACAGTTAAAAGGGACCTTATTTTGTGATAATTTGCAAATTTTGAGGGTCGTTCATTTTTTGACACAAAAGTGAGTTAACTTGTGTATGGAATATGGATCAGTCTAAAAAATTGAATGGAACCTTTCCAAGTATTTAATGCCTATCAGTCATGTTATTGCTTTTAAATTAAAGGTGTACTCCAACAATTCCTTTGACTGGCTATTAAAAGGAGTCACGCAAAAAACTTAACAAAATGGAAGTGACTTGTGTGTACCGCCCTAATTTAACCAACCATTTCTTAACCTTGTCCAGTCTCTCAACCAACATTTTAACCCATTTTCTTCTGCCTTCGGAACCTCTCCCAAGTTGCACACTACGTTTATTCATGGCCATCCTCTTGATGATCCAAATCATGTCTAGCTTGAATCAGTTGTGATGGGATGAATGGGGTTAGTGCACCATGGAAAACATATACAAGCTCTAGCATGAACTCTATCCACATGAGCTAAAATGTCAATTCGAATCCAATTAAAAAATATTCAAAACAAACACTCAATTGATGGAACTGGGACATCCCAGTGAAATGAACTCAACCAAATGATTAGTCATGCCTTAAGGGTTGGGGACCTCCCATTAGCAACAAAATAACAATGTATTATGATGTAAACAAATAGGCCCTTAGTAGAGTTGTGGGACTCGCTAGACTTATCGAATTCAAGAGGGTGTTGAGTTTTAGCCGTCCAATAAAAATCGAGTCCATAAGACGTTATCAGTTGTTTGGGGGAATGTTCTCCTATAACTCGTCACATGCAGTCCAACTCGCCGGGCCCACTTGGATGTGCACTAATAAGTGGGGCTACGGTACATGGAATAGTCTTGTTATGGATAAGGGGAGGCAAAAATGTAAATCCTATCACGCCATCCTTGCCCTTTTTCTAATAGAGTTCGATTTATTTACATCAGAATACATTCTTATAATACATAATATTCATATTACAAAGTAGCTAAAAAATGAAGATCAAAGATGAATTTCCACTTTAGATACCTGTGTAAGCGAATATCATGCTTAGAGCCCACTTATCTAATAACTAGAAAATTTCCAAGATCTAACAGGAAATGGACCTCAAGGATCAAATGTGGAGAAGTACAGGAACAAACAAAACATACTCCCTCCCATAAATAAGCAATACCTGGAAAGGTAATGACCCAGAACAACAAAGTCTTCTCTTTGCAGTGAGAGTCACCTTTGAAGCACCCATGCGTGCCAATGTCAAGCACTGGTAACTGGTTGCTGGATGAAACTAACTGCAGCAAAATGCCATCTTCGGCCACTGTATATAGTACACAGTACATCAGTGGCCAATGGCAACAAAATACTGAATTAGAACCGTGAGAACCGTGAATATTGGAAGCAACAGTGATACATAGCACTTTATATCTATATTATCAAAAGCTAGAACCGTCCAAGGCACTGGCTATGGGTCATTGTATGAATGACACTGGCTCTTGTTTGCTTCAGCTTTTGTAAATACCATTTCTTCTCTCTCTTTGGCTACAGCCTAGAGTACACTCATATTTACCGCAGAAACAAAAAGGAAACAGAGAAAAGGTAATTGGCTTAATATTATCAAGAGGACCTCATATATAACTGTAAAACAATGCAGGGAGTAGGCACCATGTGCTTGGAGATTTACACTGGCAGCCATAAATTCATCTAAAAGGACAAAAGACATCTACTGCAAGTCATTTATTTTGCACTATGAAGGGTATCATTCGGTAGAAAGTTCTGCATTTTATTTTATTTTATTTTTTTGTTTTTTGATTTGTAACTAAAACTTTCCTAATAAAAGGATGGGAGAATATAAAAGGACAAATAATAATAAGGCAAGAACACAATAAAAGAAAGAGAAAAGAAAATCAAGCTAAAGAGTACAAGAGCATTGTACCCCACCCAACCCCAATTACATAATAAAACCCTCTCACGGATAGCTTCTCTCCACCCCTTGCTTGGTTAAAGCATCAGCCATACTGTTGGCTGTTGACGGAAAGCAACATTAATGGTAGTAGTGAAAGATCGAATTTCGTTAAAGAGGAATTAAAATTTTCAAATAAAAGGCTTCCTATCAGACACCTAAGCAATCGCATTAGAGGAATCACTCTCCACCATAAAATCACCTTATAAGCTTCTTGAAAAGCTTCGAAGGGCTTCCAAAATAGCCCTTTTGCATATTTTCCCCAAATGAAAAATAGGCATCATTCTGCTAAAACGAAGCAGAGTGTGGAGTATAGTAGCACATGGAGCCAGTTTGGATGGACTGTGAATGGAACCGTCCCAAATGCACTTAAGATGCTTTCATCTGAATCCTCATTTTGGTTTGAGGATGGAACCTAGGTGGTGTAAGTATTTTCTATGCTGGCTAATTCATGGATTGGATAAAACTCTGGTCCGTTGAGTTGTATTTTTCTAATTTATTTTAGAATGGATTGTGGTTGTGTCGTCAGAAGAGCTGAACCGAAGAAAAGAAGAAAAAATGGAAGACTGGGCGAAACCACTAAGAACCGATTGATCAGAGCCTCTATCCGATCGATTGAATGGCTGATGTGCCCCAGTTATTTTAGGTGGTCCAATCGATCGGAACCACTGTCTGATCGATCGGACAAGCATGTGCTATACGGGAAAGTCTCCTAAATCGTATGGGATTTGTTTCCTTTTGAGATTATGTTTCTCACTTTGGGTCCTATTTGTGTTCTAACTACAAGGCACGAATTTGGGGCTATAAATAGGGTGTTGCTATCAACCCTAAAAGCATGGGTGTGCATATTGAAGATTAGAAATACCATCTCTTCTCATTAATCTGAGTAAGTGATGAGTTCACAAAAGATACACTTTTATAGTATTATTTTATGAGTTTTCAAAGATAAAAGAACTCAAAACACTATTTTTAGCATTAAAATAATAAAGTTCCTCCACATCATCTTTGCTCATATCTTTTCATTATAGATGGTCATTTGTATGCATTTATATGAGTTCCAATGGCTTCCATACTCTCAATTATATTAATTTCTCTTTGTAGGTATTAATTGAATATTAATTTGAAGATTAACATTGAGATTCAAGAATTAAAGAGAGTTAAAATAAGTTTGGAAGGCAATTGAATGAAGAAATGACAAAGTTGAGCCAATAATAAGAAGGAACATGATAGACCTGGGTTGGTATTTTGACCATATCTTTTTACTCAGATGTCTGATTGAGGTGATTTCAGAAGCATTGGAAAGCTTGTTCAGAGATCTACAAATCATATACACAATATTTTTCCCAATTCGGACGTTTCGGGGGTCAAAATCGTACATCAATCTAGAGACTATTTTCTAATACGGGAATCACATACATATGTTCATATTTCCATTATTGTGAAGTCCCACATTGGAAAGAAACCAAAAGCAAGCAAGATAAATATTTCTATATAACGAAGGGAGCTCTAGGCATTAGAAACACAAGAAGGAGGGCATATTCCTCTTTACTTAAGCTATTCATGTAATTGAGAGCAAATTGTAGAGAGAAAGTGAGGAAAGCCTTATAAAATTAAAGATTTGGAATGGAATGGAAAGCTTTATCTTCTCCAATGGGTGGCTAATTCATTTGATTGGATCTTCTAGGTGAAGCTAAGTTGATCATAGTCCTTTTGCTTATGCTCTTTATTTTAATTCCCTTGTTTATGTGCTTAATATGTTAGAATAGATTTTCTTCATTGCATTGTGCAACTTTCCATGCTTAAGTTTCTATATTAGTATTCTTTTTACTATCTATGCTTAGGTTTGATAAATCATGTTTAAGAGTTAATATCTTTTGATTGTTTATGCTTACTTTTGATAGATAGTCATTAGGAATCTTTTCTTTTATGAAGGGAAGAAAATCTTGGCTATTAGATTATTAATTTTCATCTTAGAGCTTTAATGTTATATTTTTCAAATCTAAGCATTGATTTGTAATTAGATTTGAGTTTTTTTCTTTTCTTTTTTTTTTTTTGAAAAGAGAAGAGCATTAGTGTTGGATTAGTGTCACTTAATGGATTCTAGATGATTCAATCATCCATTAGTATTGCTTGTTTCTTATTTTACTTACTTTAGTTTAATTCTATTCACATTCTCACACACTTATTCACTTGTTTTAATTCTCACAATCCATTTCTCTATTATTCATACCATCAATTCCACATTTGATTTTACACCACTTTAGTATATTTCTTTATCTCCATCCACTCATTTTCTATCTTTCACTTGTATTTTCACACACTTATCATTTGATCTATCTAACATTTCTCCAATGTTCTTGTATCAACTCTCATATAGCTTAGTTGCATTTTTTTCTTTCTTTTTTTTTTAAAGTTTTCATTGCGGATTTTGCACATTTTCCTTGTTTTTATTTTCAGGGATTCCGCGGTTGGAGCAAGGAAAGAGGAAAAGTGCAACCAAAGAACTCTAACTTAGGAATTTAATTTGCTTTCTTAGAAAATCTTGTATTATGATTCATTTCAAGTTTGTAATAATTTTTAAATTCATTTAAGTTTTCAAAGGATTGTAATAATTAAGGGAGGAGGACGGTTGGACAATACCGTCGCGGCCCCCCAAGTTCGTACACCGAAATTGGTGTCGGTGGCTTGGGTCGACTTTAACCGATCTTCCCCCAATTTAGTTTGGGAGGTGCGTATTTCGATAACACCCACGCATCCCTAGTTATTTGGTTAATTTGTTGGTTGTTTGATTATTTAATTGCTTTGTAGTGCTTAATCATTTTAAAATACACAAAGTAATTGGAAAAGCACACACTTAATAAGGGCAATCATACCCCCAACAAGATAAGAACTGGATTTCATCACCATTTCCTTGTCCATAGGAATCCAATTTCCTCACTACTTAGAAATCCTTAACCTTTAATAAAATTTGAGCAGAAACGTGACCTTAGGACACGATCTCATTAGGAGAAGACCATCAAAGGTTGCACCATTTGTAAGGTGCGCGACCTTACTGGGTTAACTGGGCCCAATAGTAGGCTCGTTAACCCGTTTATTTTGTATTTATTATAATTAATGTATTGTTAGATAATTAGGTGGGTTTAGATCATGGACGAGTTTCTTTTAGCATTAAAATAGTGTTCGAGAAGTTTCGTGCCATTCCGAGTTCGTTTGATCATAGTAGGGGGGTAGTTTGCAATTTAGGGAAAATTGAGTGTTTTTCCAAAAAAATTCCAATCACCGTGATTTTGGATTCGTTGGAAAGGTCTCGTCGCGCTGATCATTTTCGTCTCTTGGCTCGTTGTGATTCGATCATCAAAAACCCTTCAAGTTGTTCATTCTTTCATCGGACCCACTGAAGGGCAATTTTGTCATTTTTCCTCTCTTCTTCTCTTAAGCAGAGAGTAACCCAAATTTTCACTACAATTCTCTGCAATGAAAGAGCTACAACAGCCCTCACCTTCTTCCTCTTCTTCTTCTCAAGCCCAGAACTTTTGGGAGAGACCATCTCAAAGATCCAAACCGTTCATCTTCTTCCTCGCGATCTCCTCTCTATTGGTTCGAGTTTGGTAAGATTTCTCTCACCCTCATCTTTCTATCATTTCTCTTTTGGTTAGATTTAGGTTTGATCTCAACCATTTCCTCTCTTTTCTTCTCTTTTGCGTTTTAGGTTGCGTTTGATTGGGTTAGATCGTGATTATCGCGTTATTAGAGCTTCTCCTCAAATTTTCCCAATTTCTATCGTCTTTTGGTTGAGGCAAGTAGATTTACATTGTATAATTAAGCATGTATGTATGTTTCAATTGATTGGCTATATTTTTCTTCTTAGAATTCCCCAAATTCCAAGCTTGTTTATGATATTGATTTGGGATTAACATGCTAGATTAGGTTTTGGGAATTTGGGTTGTTTTGGTTCGTAATTGGTAATTCTAAGATGTTCTAATTGTTAGAATGAATTTAATGATGATGGAATGGAATGTTGGGTGAATATGGAGGCTCCTTTTTGTGCAGGTGTTAGCCTATGGAGAGGCTCAGAAATGAAGGAAATTGAATGGTATGGAAGAGCTTCAGAAATGACCTGAAACAGGGCATTTTCCGGTTCAAAATGCCTCAGTTCGGTTAAGGTGTCGGTTGACCGAACTCTGGTTCGGTTCCTAATCCAGAGAGTTGTTTTAGCCTGTGATCGAGTTCGGTTGGGGCTCGGTTAAGGTCCGGTTAACTGAACATTAGAGTTCGGTTAACCGATAGTGAACCGACAGCTAACCGAGTTGAAGCGAAATGATCCGAAGATTTTGATCACGCGTTGGACGAGCTGTCTGAGGTTTGGTCAAGGTGTCGGTCGACCAAACTCAGCCTCGGTTCCAATTCCAGAGAGCAGGTTTTGACTAAGTCGGAGTTCGGTCAACCAAACCCCAAAGTTCGGTCAACCGAATAGTGGAGTTCGGTCAACCGAGGGTCGACCGAAGGCTCACCGAAATGGGCAAGTTGTCTGTTTATTTAGAGATGAAACTGATGACCTATGTTTGGGCCTTAGATGCTAAAAACCCTTAACCTACTTCATGTGACCATTAATAGGGTTGAATCGAAGCATGTGGCTTGGTATGCTTTGATAGGTGTCTAGGTATTCATGTGCTACAATAAAGGTTAACCGAATGCGTATGGAACTGAATCAACAGATGCTTGACATGATTGTACACCAAGAAATTTTAGAAGCATCGTTGATCCAATTCCACGCGTACTCCGTTAGAACATGTTAAACACATGGATGACATCACTTGCCTCGGATTGGATTGTAACATCTTCCTTGACTTGTTAAATTGTATCTGTTTTTGTACACTCTCTTGGCATAATACACTTAATGAACTATGAAACATAATCTCTTGTAGAATTAGGTTTTGTACCTGACATAGAGTGTACCTTAGGACCATGTGTTAAGTATTGATAAACATGATTGGCTAGTTATAAAGGATTATCAGGTGTGATTGATTTGTCTAGTATTGTTTAAAATGGATAATCCCTATGACCTTGTCTTGTTTGTTAGACTAGCCAGACTTGCTTGTCTTGGTTCTCCTCGTGTCAGCACCACTTTGTTGTTGTTTGCATGTCATGGCCAACTGTAGTTTGGGGGTTATTATTGATGGGCCAGTTATTCGGACATCGGGGTGGGCAGTCGGCTTTGGATAACGTCCATGGCATCGAACGGTTGGGAGCGGGCTTGGACCGTGCTACTATTCCCAGGACCGGGAGCTTGGATCCCCCGGGAGCCGGACTTTTATATTAGTAGTCTGGATTGGGATTGTTACTGGTACCCCGAGAGGTAGCTTGGACATCCTCGGAGTCTCTCTCTTGATTCTTGCATTTGCATGTTTTAAATAGTGGTGATTGTTAGATGATGCTAGATTACTTATCGTTGACTCCGATGGTTATTACTCATGCACTATGCCTAGTACTGTTCCTTGTATCCTTATGATTATTTTACATGTCTTTACTCTTCACTTGATGCATGTTATGTTTTATTGTACATTGCTTATCTATTGCTCAACATGTTGTTGACCATGTTCCTTGGTGTGCAGACACCCCAGGTGACTACTATGACGACCAAGCAGGTGAGGAGATCCCAGAGGATCTCCAACCAGCTGAGGAGGAGCAAAAGTGGCGTGCCGATGATGTAGAGTAGCATCATCATTCCCGGCACATGAGCGATTTACATGGGATATGCTTTAGACTTTATTTATTATTTTACAGTCTCCTTGTTGAACCTTTCTTTCTTTGATACTATGGTATTTAATGGCCTTAGTTATTGGGTTGGCCTTTGTAACTAAATTAACTTTTGTTTAACTTTAATTGTTTCTTTGCAACTTTAAATATTAATGAGATTATTATTCATTGGTTGATATCCAAATGTGCCTCGTTTTGTATGAATTCTGCAGTTTATATTATTTGAGGTTTTGAAATACAATATCCTCACAGTGGACTTACGATCTTTGGGCCTAAAGGGCAAAAATTTTAATTAGCCCTAAAATTCACTCTCCGGATCCGGTTTATTTTCTAATCGGGTTCTAGGGACGTGACACCATTTGCGTTCCTTGACGGAAATCAGTGCCTAGAATAGCCTTGTCCCTTAAGGGAGACAGTTCATCTGTTCTAGGAGTTTGGTATTTAAGTGGAACCTTTACCACGCGCATCGTGATCCCACCAATCCCCTGGGGGCTTGCCCAGCCGACTACGTTTCATAGGACCAGAGTGGAGGCCTAGGTGTACTCTTCACAGTTAGGAGCTGTCTAGTTTAATCTTAGGTAGCCTTAGTTAAGCATAATTTGGTTTGTTTTTCAAAATCATTTTGATTTGCTTGTTTGCGTTGAACCATTAATCCTCGTTCATCATCACTTGAGCAGACCATCACTTTCGGAGTTAAGTGATAGTGTATGCACAATTGGTTACGTGTGTAGGGTCGTTTAGAGAGCTTCGACTTATTCGATATCCTTGTTGAGAATTTTGCGGGCCCATTGCCATTGAGGAAATGGCGAACGGAAATCCACAAACCCAACCCATGACCCTTAGGGAGTACATGTACCTGACCCGATCTACCCAGGCCTCATGTATCGTCATACCCACCACAAATGCCTCATTTGAGCTGAAATCCGGCTTAATCCAAATGCTACCAATTTTCCGAGGGGTGGAAAATGAGAACCAAAATCAACATGTGAGAGAGTTTGAGGAAATATGTGGGACCATGAAGTATAACCATATGTCTGAAGAAGCCCTCAAACTTAAGTTATTTCCGTTTTCATTGAAGGAGAAGGCGAAAGCAAGGCTTAACGCCCTATAGGCTAATTCCATAAACACATGGGAGGGACTAGTCGAAGCCTTTTATAAAAAGTTTTATTCAAAACAGAAAACGGCCTTCATTAGACATACCCTGAACAGCTTCCACCAACTGAAGGGAGAAATCATGTATGAGTGCATGGAAAGGCTCAAAGACTTACTGTTACAATGCCCGCATCACGGATTCGAAAAGATCCGGCTAGTCCAAATCCTTTATGAAGGACTGGACTATCACACCAAGACCATGGTGGAGTCTTTCTGCAACGGAGTATTCACTTAAAAGACAGCTGACCAAGCCTGGGCATACCTTGAGGAGGTCGCTGAGAACACTCCAATGGGAACCAATTAGAGAGGATCCCAAAAGACCCATTGTTGCAGAAAGAAGGGGCATGCATAGAGTGGAACCCAAATTCGAGGCCAAGGCCAAGTTGGCCACACTAACAAGGAGATTAGAAGCCCTTGAAATGAATCAGACCTGTCAGCAGACCACCCCAAAGACCCTGAAATCACTAAAGATAAGCCAAGTAGTTAGTGACCTTGCTACCCCACCCTACACCAATTGTGGAGATTTTACCTATCCTAGATCCCAATGTAGAGCATTCTTTGGTCATAGTCAAAGTGAGAGTATGGAGGAGGTGAGTGCACTTTATCAGAATACCAGATATGAGCGACCAAAGTATGATCCGTATTCGAATACATACAATCCTGGTTGGAAGGAAAATCCTAATTTTTCATGGACCAAAGGACAACACCAAGGAAATCCTTCTTAGCCAATGGCCCAGCATTTGCCACCTCCTGGATACCAAAAGCCTCGAGTACCCCAAGTGTCACAGGGACCACCCATGGTCCAAGGTTATCAGAATCTTAATCCCCAGAATTAGCAGATAAGTTCTCTAGAGGACACAATAAAGATGTTGGCCCAAAATACCCTTCAATTCCAGCAAAGCACTACTCATAATTTGAATGCCAATACCTAGTCCATTGCCAAGCTGGAATACATTGTCAGCCAACTAACCAGGTCAATAGCTCAAAGAGACAAGGGTAGCTTTCCAAGTTAGCCCGAAGCCAACCCCAAAGGTCTGACTTCAGCGGGCCAATTTGTTGTCCATGATGACAAGGGCAAAGCCCATGAGCACGTCAATGCAGTCAATGCAGTTACCACCCATAGAATGGCTGCAATGGAGGATGACGCACCAGAAGATGACCTTAGGCAATCTGAGCAGACCCAAGTGAGGAGGGAGCCTGTAGTTTTGGAAGAAGAACCCGAGGAACCAAAGAAGGACCCAGAGCCCACTAAGGAACCTGAGATACCAATAGGAGCTGCCTCACCGAGTGAGCTCCTTCCTAGAACCTTTGTTCCCAAGGCCCCATACCCTGAGAGGCTAGGTCAAATGAAAAATAATGTCTAGTTAGATAAGATCCTTGAAGTGTTCAAGCAAGTGAAAATTAGCATCCCACTTTTAGAAGCCATCCAATAGATCCCGACTTATGCCAAAGTCCTCAAAGATTTGTGCACATTCAAAAGAACAACTAATGTACCTAAAAAAGCCTTTCTAGCCCAGCAATGCAGTTCCATCATTACCACTTCGACACCAATAAAATACAAGGACCCTGGGTGTCCTACAATCTCTTGTCAAATAGGGGATCATCACATCGAACAAGCTTTGCTGGACTTAGGTGCGAGTGTCAACCTGCTCCCGTATTCGATATACGAGGAGTTAGGTTTGGGGGAGCTGAAACCGACAAAGGTAACCTTACAACTAGCTGATGCTTTAGTTAGGTACCCCAAAGGTGTTGTTGAGGATGTTTTGATCAAGGTAGGTGAGTTTGTTTTCCCGGTGGACTTTGTAGTCCTTGATACCCGACCACCAATCGGAAATGTTGTGAAGATCTCGGTAATTTTAGGGCAACCATTCCTTGCCACTTCTAATGCCCTAATTAATTGCCGAAATGGTGTGATGCACCTATCGTTTGGAAATATGACAGTCCAGATAAACATTTTCAACATTGGCAAGCAACCCAGAGATGAGAGTGATTATGAAATTTGTGAGGTGAGTTACCTAGAAGAGCTTATTGAGAGTGTAGGATCACAGTTAATTTGTGAGGACCCACTAGAGGCCTTTCTTGCACATTTTGGAGGTAACATTGATGTTGAGAATAGCATGAAAGAAGTCAATGCGTTATTGGATTCTGCTCCTGCTTTTGAGAGGAGTCAATGGCAACCCAAGCCAGAGATCCTGAGTCCATCGGCTGCCCCACTTGTTCCATCAATTGAGGAACCGCCCAAGCTCGACCTAAAACCACTGCCTGACACTCTTAAGTATGTGTTTTTGGGCCCAGCTGAGACCCTCCCTATCATTATAGCCTCGGACCTGGAAAAAGTCCAGGAACAACAATTGATTGAGATCCTGAAGGATCACAAAAAGGCTATAGGCTGGACAATTGTAGATATAAAAGGAATAAGCCCATCTGTGGTCCAACATCGGATCCATTTGGAAGAAAATGCAAAAACTTTCAGAGAGTCACAGAGGCGTCTTAATCCATCAATAAAGGATGTTGTAAGAGTGGAGGTTCTGAAACTGTTGGATTTAGGTATCATTTATCCAATTTCAAACAGCTCATGGGTGAGCCTAGTCCATGTTGTGCCAAATAAGTCCGGGATAACTGTTGTGAAAAATGAGGGGAACGAGTTAGTGCCCACAAGGACCCAGACGGGCTGGCGAGTGTGCATTGACTATAGAAAGTTGAACTTGGACACTAGTAAAGACCATTTCCCCCTCCCATTCATGGACCAGATGCTTGAGAGACTAGCTGGTCATGCATTTTATTGTTTCCTTGATGGGTACTCCGGCTATAATCAGATACCCATAGCACCCGAGGACCAGGACAAGACAACTATGAGATATCTTAGAGAGTGAATTATTCTTTAGAGCTATTAAAAGATTGTTCTGAATGGCTACTCTAGATGGTTATGGTTGCTTCTACTTTCTTGTAGAAGATAGTTCATCTTAACTAACAAGGTGCGAGGAGATCAAGTAAAGAACGGTGCACGGTGAATGTCGTGGCAATAGATTTTGTGCAAGAACAACTACAGTCCTTAGGTCGAGGTACAGACTAAAGGAAATGAACTGCGAGTATATCTTATAGCTATTCGTGAGTTCTTGTTTCTGGTTCGTGGTTTTTCTCCCTGGATAGGGTTTCCACCCTAAATATTATGCTTGCCTTCTTATAGTGTGTGATTGGTAGATTGTTAGTTTTATTCTGCTTATTTAGTTACATCCACTATATGTTGATTAGTTAAATTAGTAGCCTGTAAAATTTTCAAGCGATCATCCCTAACTTTTGCAGTGCATCCAAACAAGCCTCCAGTTGCCAATGTACCAACCATTTGAGTCTGAAACAAATGGGGCCACCAAATGAATGAATTGGCTTTAGGACCAATGACTTGGGTCCACATTTGGCAATCAGAAAAATGATTTCATCTTTTCACAAAGTTATGGAGACCGACATTCTCCGAAGATTTGGACCATAGATCTCCATTTTCTTAGGATTCGCAAGTATGACCTCTCCCAAGATGTGGAAATCCTAAGTTCAAGGTGAGAATATATAAAAACCTCAAATCTGCGAATTCATCACCTATTACCAAATGTGAGCTAATTAATCCTCAGCCATACACGTCCTTAAGTGAGGAAAGCCTTAATCCAAAGGCAACGAGAAATCCTCAAAATGCAGATTCCTCACTTATTACCAAACATGACTTTGGATGGCTCGTCTCCCCCGCTGTAATAAGAAGCTCTTCCCGTCTCCCCCGCTGTAATAAGAAGCTCTTCCCATGTATTTATATGTATATCTAGAACACATGTGGGCCTTTGCAAATACAAAAGAGAAAGGTTCAATCTATTATTACAAATTAACACATGTGAGAATGGACTGATGGACTAATGTTGAAGTGACCTTAAAATAACAAGTCTTGATTGGAAACATCTGCGTGCAAACCCCTTCCGCAGTTTGCTGCTTATATCCATTAAGTAGGAACAAATGCTCCAATTCATCTCATCTCTCTTTGGTTTCAGCTGCAAACTAGAAGAAAACCCCACAAGATTTCTGCCCCAAAAAATAATGTAAAACAAATCAAAATGAAAACAGAAAAATGAATTTTTTTTTTCTATTTAATGTAAAATGAATCAAGGGGATATGGACAATGAATACTCAACTAACCCCGTACTAAATCAAATCATATCAAAGTTAGAGCCTCATCCACTTTTCTACACATCTACACCTTAAATTATCCGTCGCCCCATCCTCTTTAATAATCCCTCTTTGGAACACATTTTACTATGAATTCCTAAGAATTTTAATTCATTACAAACAAACGAGCCTATACATACATTCAACATACTAACTTTAACCGGTCCACTCTCACTTCATCTGAACACATGATCAGCACGATCACTTTATTGGCACTAAAAGGAAAAAGGACTACTGCGTGCGTGTGGTGCATTTCAAACTAACTACAGGCAATTATGGGCCAAAGACGGTTGGAGATAAATTGAGTTATAAGCATTTGTAAATATTATCATCTTGGTTTAGGCTCTCCTAAGCTAAAGCTTAGATTAAAATTCCGTAAGCCCATGCTTATGGGGCCCACCCTTGGTCCATCCAAATGGATCAAACACACGACCCCTCTAAATTGCACATATCCACCAACTTGCGGTCAAATTCGAATTTACTGGATTGTTGGATCGACTGTATACCGATCCGAATGGATTATTGACTATTAAACTTTTGGTAATTTCCTTCCATGATAGAAAGCAAGGTTGGGGCTAATTTTTTGCAAAAAAGGAGGGTCCCAGGGAATCATTGAAATCCCCCCATCCACACCCACCCAGGTGGGCCTCACCACACAATTGAGCCTAACTTATCCTAAACCTCAGCTTAGGAGAGCTGCACATATATATATACATATATGTATGTATATGTATACATGTATGTATATGTATATATAGGGGGCAGTTCTCCCAAGTTCAAGCTCAGGATAAGGTAAGCTCAAGTACATGGTGCAGCCCACTTGGGGACTCATATGGGGATGGGGATGAGGTGATTTCAAGGGCTCCATAGGACCATCATCTCTGCAAAAAATCAGCCACAACCGTGATTTCTATCATCTTCATATGGGCTCCAAAAGTTTAATAGTAAATAGTCCATTCGGATCGGTACACGGTCGATCCAACGGTCCAGTAAATTCAGATCTGACCAAAAGTTGGTGAACATGTGGTATTTACGGTGGTCATGTGTTTGCTCCATTTGGATGGACCAAGGGTGGGCCCCACAAGCTTGAGGTTACAAAATTCTATACTAAGAACGCGCTTAAAAGAGCCTTGCCCTATGTATATACATATAAATACATACATATATATATATATATACATATATGTTTTAACATATATACATATATATAGAGGCAAACTCTCCTAAGCTCAAGCTTAGGATAAGGTAAGCTCAAGTGTGTGGTGGGGCCCACCTGGAGACCCACAAGGGGATGGGGGCGGGGAGGATTTCAAAAACTCCTTGGGATCTTCCTCTCTGCAGAAAATCAACCCCAACCGTGATTTCTATCATCTCCATATAGGCCTAAAAGTTTAATGGTCAATAGTTTATTAGGATCGACACATAGTCGATCCAACGGTCCGGTGAACTTGGATCTAATCGAAAGTTGGTGGACATGTGCAATTTAGAGGGGTCATGTGCTTGGTCCATTTGGATTGACCAAAGGTTGGGCCCACAAGCATAAGCTTACAAGATTTTATCATAAGCTTGAGCTTATGAGAGCCTTGCTCATATATATGTATGTATGTATATATATATATATGTTTGTATATGTTTATATATATATATATATATGGGGCTAGCTCTCCTAAGCTTAAGCTTAGGATAAGGTAAGCTAAAGTATGTTGTGGGGCCCACCTGCGGTCCCACATGGGGATGGGGATGGGGGGATTTTAAGGACTCCGTGAGATCCTTCTCTCTGCAAAAAATCAGCTCTAACCGTGATTTCTATTATCTCCATATGGGCCCAAAAGTTTAATGGTCAACGGTCCATTTGACTTGATACATAGTCGATCCAACGGTTTAGATAATTTGGATCTAATCGAAAGTTGGCGGATATGTGCAATTTAGGAGAGTCATGTGTTTGGTCCATTTGGATGAACCAAAGATGGGCCTCACAAGCATAGAGCTTACAAAATTTTATCCTAAGCTTGAGCTTAGGAGAGCCTTGCTCTATATATATATATATATATATTTATATTTATATATATTAACACTTGACTTGAACCCAGAACCTCAATGCTGTAATAAATAAGTGGGCACCTTTCAATGTGTGGGAGGCTCTTATCTTAATCTTATCTTTAATTCATTGAACTCAATTTGCTACACAATCATCGATAGAGGTTGTATAATGTATATGGATGAAATATCAACCCCTTTTCTTGGTTGCAACGGTCTCGAGGTCCCTCCTAAGTTTAATATAGGCTGCTCAAATATTTGATTAAACAGGTCATTTTGTATAGTCTTGAGCGAATGATCTGTATCAATTCAGAGCTTAGGCCATATCATCCTTGATATAAATTTTCCCCCTTGTCTTTAGCTGACTAGCATACATGCAAGTTGCTGAAGTGAGGTCTACAATGATGACTGCACTCATTCAATCTTGTTTTCCCATTCAAAACTGCACCTTTTTCACTATTATATCATTCTCCAAGGTGTCTAGCTATTTAGCTCCAAAGCAACCAAAAGGACCAATGAAGATAAGATTATCCCCCATTTCTAAATGACCAATAAATGCTGATTTCCTATGCATGTCAATCTAACGTCATGATTCTATCTTACAAGCAACCCTATGTTCAAAGTGTTGAAGAGTGGGCTCCATCCGAGGGAGAGTATTGAAAAGTATTTGTGCTACCTCTACTAATGCCTTGAGGTCTTGGTAGGAATCGTTAGCTGAAGAAATTTAGGACATATGATCTCTTTGTCTATCAGCTCCTCCGCTTGACACTTGTCCTGTGTCATTTTAGGATTCTTTATCATAACAATAATAATAGTATGCAATAGTAGTAGTAGTAATTAGGGAATTTTACCAAAAAATTATATAGATTTATGCTTTTTGCCAAATACTATTAAGGATTCAGATTTTTTCCAAAAAACAATAACCTAGAGAACATTTTTAAGTGCAAGTGGCTCCTCATCTTTAAGTACCTCACAAATCTCAAGAACATTTTTATTTATTTATTTATTTATTTATTTATTTATTTATTTGTTAAAGGGGCGTTGCACATTACCACATTCCACCGAAGACACTTTTTGTGAAAGGGGCGCTTGCTCTCTATCTATCTATCTATCATTCTAACCCGATCATCCAAGGGCCATAAATTCAGGCCATTTGAATGGGGTGTGCAATCGATCCAACAGTCCACTCTATTAAGATGGATCCAAACGCGGAGGGATGTTTGTACTATAGGGGCAGGGGCTTGGTCTCCTCATATGGATCCCAAGGTGGGCCCCACTAGGGGTGTGCAACATGCTCATGTGATAACTACTATTTGGGTGTGTTGCATTTGCAAACAAATTGAATATTTTTAGTAGAATGGACAGTTCTTCATTCCTAAAAGGTGTTTGGATCAGGCATATAAATGAGTTTTTTCAGTACATTTATCTTTGCATCTTCTCCCTCAGAATTTGCTGGGATGTTGTATTTGAAGTAAGGGATGCTGTTATCTCGTTTAAGATGTAGAAGAACCTCCAAGGCCCCTCCACTGCACCACTCACCCTAGAGATTGCATTCCAGCTTCCGCTATCACTGCACATTAAAATGAGAAGAGGCCAATTTGAGCGCTCTTTAATTGCTTAAGACTCTCTCCCAAGAAGGACATGATAGTCTCCCGAAAGTGGTTTCTTATGACTCCCCATTCCCTGTGAGCTTATAGGTTACTCTCAAAGAACCCATCTGTTTTGTTCTCGAGATTTGTGAGTTGCTCGTAGATAAGGAGCCACTTGTCGCGATATCATGACTCATGGGCATTTTTGTCGAAAGAAAATCTTTAATTCTAGGTTATCATTTTTTGGCAAAAATATGAGTCTTTCTTAGTATTTGGAAAAAAGCATAAATTTATATAATATTTTCATGAAAAAACCTAACAATAATAATAATAATTTATTATTATTATATATGGAGGACTAAGAACACACACTTTCACAATGGCACCAATGTCCTTAACCATCCGAACTACAACCGGGACTACAAGCACCCATTTCAGAGTCAATCCCCTTGGTGCCTTTAGAGTGAATCCCCTTGTTGGTGCCATATTGAGGCACCACTTGATGGAACTTAGTGCTTGTTCTTTGCTGGAATCTCTTACAAGAGTTTGGCATATTGGGAATTCATGGACATCCATGATGTGATGGCTTGTCTCTTGTTGCAATATTTCTTTATAAGAATCCAAAAAAGTTGCAATCACCTGAAAAGCCTCAAATGACGTTTAGAACTATTGGAATTCCAACTTCTTTGTTTTTTTGTTAGAATTTCTAAAAGCTTAAGTACAAAGGAGGACTAGGAATTCCACAAGTTGGAGAATTTATAAATGACTCAAGGGCTTATTTCTTTATTAGAACTCAAAGAATTCTTATCTAAAGATTTAATTGAATCCTCCAATATGTGGAATTCATTGATCCACCTTTATACTTAGGGCATGTTTGTGTAACAATTTTCTGCAGAAAACTGAATGATTTTCCACAGAAAATCCATTTTTCATGCGTTTGGTGCGGGACAAATCCACGAAAATACTTTTTTGCCGTGTCATCATTCTCCCTAGTTAGGCTGGAAATGGATTTCCTAGGGGGTATAGAAATTTCATTTCTGCAAAAAACTTTTTCCCACTATATTATTTCATTTCCTCACCCGTTTCCAACTCAACCCAGAGGACTACTTTTTGGTTGGCCAGAACAAGCACCATCTGCAGGCGTGCTCTCTCTCTCTCTCTCTCTCCCACCTCCCCAGCAGCCATGCCCCAACCCTAAACCACACCCCCGGTTATGTACCAAAAAGTCTGTCTCTCAATGTTGCAGGGAAGATGCATTGATGAGACTGCTTCCAACTGATTTTGCACTGAGTTTGGAATCCAGAAGCCAATAGAATATCATTCAGACTTCAATCTATTTTGTTAAAATCTATCAATGGTTGTTGTGTTGTCTTGTATTTATCAGGCTTCCAATTTTATTGCTGCATTGAGATAAAATCAAATAGTAACTTATTTCAAGATTAGTGAAGATCCTTATAAGTAGGCCACATATATAAAAACAAAAACGTGCCAAAATAATACATTATTTAGAATTTGTGTATTCTCTTTGATAATGGGGGTGTGGCACTGAACAAGGCACCGTGCATGAGAGTTTGCCATTGGCAACTAACAAAAAGAATTGTCTCCATCTTTTTTCTTTAGGCAAGTTACATAAAAATGATCTTTTTGAAGAAAATTTGTTACACCAAACAAAGAAAAATAGTTTTTAATCAAGAATCTGCAGTCACACCAAACAAATTATAAAAGCATTTAAAAATTGGGCCATGATTTGAGCTACACGTCAGGACCTTTATTCTGGTCATGCCTGAGACTTTAGTTTAAAAATCTGGGTTTGGATACAGGTCCTTAGGATTTGGGTCTGGGTTTTATGACTGGGTCACTGTCAAATACCAACTACGCGTTATCAGAAATTGCAATGAGGTTTCCTCGATTATCATATATATGAAAGAAACCGCTGGTAGACTCCCTATTGGCCTATTACAATTTCCAAGTTTCCTATATAAAACCTCTCAGGATGTCTTGCTTTGGTCACTGCAACCAGTGTGCAAGAACCCCATCTCACTTCTCAATACATACGTTCAGTTGAACCAAACAAAGCTGAAACTTTGAGACTAGACGAAGATGGGTCCACCCCATGCTCTTTCTGCCACCAACTTATTGAGTCTATTTTGTTTCTTCATCTAGATAGCAACTCAAGCGGCTGATGCTAAGATCCGAAGGTACAAATGGGAAGTGAATTACCAGTTCAAGTCCCCTGATTGCTACAAGAAGCTGGCTGTAGCCATCAATGGAAGGACTCCCGATCCCACAATCCTCGCGCAACAAGAAGACGCTATTATCGTCGAGCTGAAGAAAAGCTTGGTACTGAAAATATTGGAATTCACTGGCATGGAATTCGACAGGTAGAGAGTCATGTCTAACATATTAATATCAGGCATCCTAGGTGATGATAACTGAGCTATTGTAATTTCTTTTAGGTGGGGACTAAGAACCATCTTAATTCATGTTCACAAGGGTCTCTTTGCTTTGTGGATGAAGTGTGATTTTTTATTTTATTTTTCTGCTTTGGGTTGCAGATCGGACCACCATGGAGCGATGACGGAGCGGAAGGTGTAAGCAGGATGTAAATGGGTCTCCGATTCTCCGATTATCATGAGGTTCCAAACCATTAGTAACTGGGTTTGGGTCCGTATTTAGATTCTGATAAATAAGCAGGTCCGGGTTTGGCTCCGATTTCAACTTATTTCCGACCAATGGACCCGGGACCTGATATATTATATCAAGTTTCACAAAAATTCTCTTAAAAGTTGGTTTTTTTAAATCATTTAATTGGTTTTTTTTTTTTTTACATAATTCTTAATCGGACCCGGACATGTCTCATTACAGGGTCCGGTTCCATATATCACATTAACAGTTCCAGAACAAAGACACTGATCCGACCTAGGTCCGGTTTCATTGTCTTATAAAGGGTCTGGATGCGAGTCCACCATGGACCCAAACCGGAACCAACCCGTTTAAAACCTTATGAGCCATGAGTCCTTCCGTTGATAATAGTGTCGCCTTGTTACGTGAGGATTGTGGACCAGTAGTCCTTCCATTGATGGCTATAGCCAGCTTCTTGTGGCAATCAGGGGACTTGAACCGGTAATTCTCTTCCCATTTGTCCCTTTGGATCTTAGCATCAGCCGCTTGAGTTGCTAGCAAGATGTAGAAACAAAATAGACTCAATAATTTGGTGGCAGAAAGAGCATGGGGTGGACCCATCTTTCTCTAGTCTCAAAGTTTCAGCTATGTTCGGTTCAACTGAAAATATGTACTGTGAAATGAGATGGGGTTCTTGCACACGGGTTGGAGTCGACCAGAGTGATAGATTGATGGTGACTTGTTTTTCTTTTTATCATTCAGTGGAGCAAGGAAGTTTGTTTTTTTACTGTATTTTTATTTTAAAGAAGAAATAAAATTTGAATTTGTGTATTTTTTATATTGCTTTCGTCCTTTCTTATTGGATAATGGAGGCTTTACCTCACTCTACCAACCATACAACTCACCATCTATAGAATCACGCTCAAGGAGACATCAGAAGAGATTTTATATTGGAAACTTGAAAATTGGAATAGACCAATAGGGAGTCTACCAGCAGTTTCTTTCGTATATATTTTAATTGAGGAAACCTCATTGCAACTTCTTATAAATGTAGTCAATGGTATTTGACAGTGATCCAAGTCATATTACTAGCACAAAAACCCATGATAGCCACTGGCCCATATGAAGAAATATGATTTTTGTACATAAAAAGGGAGGAAGATGAGAGCCCATAAATAGAGAGAGTATATTAGTGGAAAGTGGAGATAGAGTATATTAGCAGTTATCAAAACCAAAAATAACTTGGTAGTATTTGTAAAAACTGAAAATTACTTCTAGAGAAAATTAAAAAGTAAAGTCAAAATTAGATCCAAAACCTACCTACCACTTAATATATTTTAATAGTCCTCTAACCAAAACCTCTCTCTAAAAACTCCAACCTACTCTTTGGACTGGCCTACCGTTAACAAACTGCTATTTTTCCTCCCGCCTTCTTTCATATATTCTTTGAGATTTCAAACACTTGAAATTTCAAACAAAACCTCTTCTGTACTCTCAAATGCTCCTCTTTTCCCTGAAATCTCTTCCATCTTCTCCTCCCACCAAATTCCCCAACACCCAAAATCAAATCCGATCAAACACACCTACTACATACATCAATCCTCTCCCTCATCAATCCGACCGCCCTTTTCTCGACTCCACAACCTCCATCCATCTCTTGAAATCCTGTGCCGCTGATCGAGATTCGAAATCGACGGCCAGTGTCCACGCCGCCATCTTGAAATGCGGTGCCAACACCAATGTATTTGTCAGCAACTCTCTCTTGGATGCTTATGCAAAATGCGGGCAGTTGGAAGCGTCCGTCAAGGTGTTCGATGAAATGCCCAATAGAAGCGTTGTATCCTGGACTTCAATGATTTCTGGTTACTGCCAGAATGGATGGCCTAATGCAGCGATATACACTTTCCAGCAGATGTTGTGGGGGGACCCCGTGTTACTACCAAATGAATTTACTCTTGCTGTACTGTTACGGGCTTGCGGGCAGAAACAAGATGTGAAGATGGGTGAGATGTTGCATGGTTATCTCATCAGCTCTGGGTTTGTCAGGGATCGGTTCGTACAGAATTCCTTGGTTGACATGTATTCAAAATCTGGGGCATTAACTGCTGCAGAGCAGTTGAATGATAGATTGACTTGCAGAGATGTGGCCTCTTGGACTTCGCTGATATCGGGTCTTGCAGTTGATGAAGGATGCACTGGGAAGGCTTTGGCTTTATTCTTTCAGATGCAGGAAGATGGTGTTAAGCCGAATGTTGTAACAATCTTAAGCATCATCCGAGCATGCTATTTGATGAACAAGTTACATATCTTGAAGTGGGTTCATGGCTGGATTGTAAAAGCAGAGTTGTGCAATGAAGTTTTGGTGATGAATTCCATTGTAGAAATGTACTGTGGAAATGGGTATTTCATTGAAGGTCTGAAGATCTTTAGCCAGTTCTGTTTTATGGGTGAATGCCAGTACCTTAATCCTGAGACCATGGCAACACTTGTCCAGGGCTGTGCCCATGAAGGCTTGTTGGATTTGGGCAAAGGAATTCATGGATACCTGATTAAACATGGATTTTTGCCATGGATTGTAGTGGAGAACTCTCTGATCGATATGTATGCCAAAAGCAAACAGGTCAATTCAGCATATCAGATCTTTACGAAGATGAATGAAAGAGATGTCATCTCCTGGAATACAATGATCATGTGCTATGTAAAGAATGATCTTGCGCAAGAGAGTCTGCAACTTCTCTCTGAAATTCATATCAAGGAAGGGGCCAGCATTGTCCCAGATTTTGTCACGATGTTGGGTTCACTCCAAGCCTGCACTGAGTTAGCATCATTGCAACAAGGTGAAATCATCCATGGATATGTAATAAGATCAGGCCTTGGATGTGATGTTTTTATTGGTAATTCTCTTATAGACATGTATGCAAAGGCAGGAAAGATTGACTCCGCCAAAAGAATATTTGAGGACATGCCTATAAAAGATACGGCTTCTTGGAATTCAATGATTGCAGCATATGGGATGCATGGTGATGGCCATTCTGCTCTTCGGGCATTTACTAAGATGAAAGAATATGGTAACTTAAAGCCAAACGCAATAACATTTGTTAATGTTCTCTCTTCGTGCAGCCATTCGGGATTGATAACAGAAGGCTGTGAATGCTTCAACAGCATGACTACAGACCATTGCATGGAGCCTAGTATGGAGCATTTTGCTTGCATGGTGGACCTCTTTGGGAGATCAGGGCGACTTAGAGAAGCAGAGAGTTTCATAGATGAGATGCCAATGAGGCCTGGCCCAGCTGTGTGGGGTGCCCTTTTGGGTGCTTGTGGCCTTTTTGGGAAAGTTGATGTTGCAGAAAGAGTTGCAGAGAAGCTAATGGTTTTGGAACCGAAGAGCAAGATATGGAGGGTGGCATTGGCTAATGTTTATGCAGGGAATGGAAGATGGGAAGATGCTGTTAAGGTGAGAGGAGAAATTAAGGGTGAGGCATTGAGAAAGGAAGCAGGATGGAGTAGTGTGGAGGTTAGAGGTGAAAGGTGCAAGTTCATGGTGGGGGATACAAGGCATCCAAACAGCATGAATATATATGAGGCTTTGACCGGAATAAGGGAGCAGATTAGAGACGCTGCCTTCCCGATTAGCTATTTCTCAGAAACTGAATGTATGTAAAGGTAACGATGCAGCTGACTGAGCGTGGCCACCTCACAGAGCTATAGTGCTTCCTGATTAATAGTTTAGTGCTGTTTTGCAACGCGCTCCATCAGCATCATCATCAGCTACATGAATTTCATTTTTCCATACCAAGCAAATTGTCGTCATTAAGGAATGCCCTGGAGAACCAGTGAGCTTAAGGACACTATTGTTAAGTCTCCTTTCTTCATTCATTCAGTCTTCAAAAAATATTCTAATATCTTGCATGATACTTTTGAAACTTCAGAATTTTGTAAAATGGTTAACAATGGATCAGTTACCAATTGCAGCCGTGCTTGAACAAAATCCAACTGAAACTTACTACATTGGCCTTTGACTGGAACCAGAACAGATACAGGATTCTGCACTTTCTCATGTCCATCACATACAAGCATGGAATAAAGATCCGTCACTCTAGGCAAATGGGAAAAATAGCTCAGTACAAAAACCATACTTGCTCTTTGTACTTCAGAAGTTTCTTTCCCTCCGCAGATTTGCAAAATTTGATAAGTGGGGGAGGTGGCAATGGAAGAATTAGTGGAAGAGGAGATTTTGATGGGTATAGAGGATTTGAAAAATCTTCTCTCGCTTTTCCTCTTTTTCAGCCAAACGTAGATTTTCATCCCAATTGAGGAAAAACAGAGACATAAACATGCCCAGTGTTTCTAGTTTCCTCTCTCTCTCTCTCTCTCTCTCTCTCTCTCTCTCTCTGCGTGAATCTGGATTCAAAAGGTGTATTTGACTGCAAAATGAGCCCATATTTAATTAACAATAGAAGATGTGATGATGTCAACATATCCACTTTAATAAAATCTAAACCTCATGATCTAAAAATTTGGCTGGGCATATGCCAGAGGGGTTTCTTTCCATGATTCATGGAAGAAACCCCTCTAGCATAGGCCCAGCCAAATTTTCAGATTGACAATAGTATCAATCAGACAGCGGGCTCAACTCCAATTGGAGTTAACTTTGGGCAGCTGATACAACAAAAGGACATTTACTTGAGCAATTTAAAATTTTAAGCAAACCCCATTAGTGAGGCTCAGTAGTCAATACATTCCTCAAGTCTTCACCTCAGATGAATTTGCTTTTCCCAATTCCCAATTCCTAATTAATTTTTAGGATCACAATCATTGTAAATTTTGTAAGGCCTCCCTCTTCCAATGCTAATACTCATGTCAACCTTAAAATGCCCACATTGGTCCCTAATAAAAGCTCAGAACAAATTTTCAGAAAGCCGCTTGGTTTGGCTTTCTGCATGCTTCACAAATATTACCTATATTTAGAAGAAATAGATGTTATATGATAAATAAATAAAAAACCATCATTTCATAAATCTTTTTTCACATCTGCCAGTAAATCACGAAACCTCTATGCAGTCATTGCACCAAAGACACTAAAATTTTAACTCTAACTGCAATTTAAACTAATTCTCATGAGTATAGGAAAAGATCTCTCGTCAAACTCATTAAACAGCACCATGCAACAACATTAATAATTTGTGAAGTCTGTGGCTTCCTGAAAACAAATACTAGGGCACCTGACAAAATTAGATGACTCAACACATCCATCAGGAAAGATCGGAGCTAGCTGGCCCGGCACCAAAACCACCACCACCACCTCCACGGCCAAAGCCTGGCCTTGCACCACCAGGACCCTGCAAATTACAAAAGCCACACTTGATTACAAATGGGAAAAAAGAAAAAGAAAAACCAACAGGTTTAAAGAGAAGTTACAGAAAATGCACAAGTAATTAAAGGAGAGGAACATAAAATTCTTATAATGCCTTGAACCTACAAGGTATAAACCACCCAGGCACAACAAAATTAGCAATATAGAGTAATCACAAGAACTGCAACATTATAGTCGTCTCGGCAGTTGGCACTTCTACATAACATCAACCTGATCTTAGCAGTTAGCACTTTCTGTCATAGGGGCAGACCATCTCTCTCTCTCTCTCTCTCACAAGAGAACCTTCCCACAGAAGGCAAAGCTCTATAAATAGACATCAAAATTACCCAGTTACCTAAACAACCCAATTGTAAAAAATTCAGCCACCAAACCTGTTCTAGGCTCAATTGGAAATTAGGTAGGGAACCTGAATAGCAGTACCAAATTTGATAATAAATAATATGCTATATTACTCTCTTTTTTTCCGTGGGTGACTCACTGAGCACTTTCCACCCATGCTACAGGCTCTTGCCTAAAATATTTTATTTCATATATAATAAAATATATGGTAATTTGCTATACAGTAAGAGGAAATGAATAGGGCCCAATCAGGTCTACGCCATGGCCTACCTACATCCTTAACAAAACACTGCTAGAATTTGAAAAATCCCTAATTATAAAAAAAAAGGGTTAAAGAGAACTAAATCTCATGATGTGAGTCAGGAAGTTTGAAAAATTATATTTGATCAAAATACAGCACGAACAACATAACTACATAACCCCAAAAAAAAAAAAAAGCTCTCAAAATCAAAAGCACTATGCAAAATCATCACAAACACCACAACAATGAACAAACCAGCAAAACACGAGAATTACATTGCACTTTTGACCCCCAGGTGTTTATACCAAATTTGTCAAACCCTCAATGCAGATGGACTCAAAACTATAGATGCAGCCATTTGTTCTCTCTTTTTTGTTCCTAAACGGTTTGTACTTGTATCCCAATCTTCTATTATCAGACCAGCAATAAAAAAAACTTCACTTCTGATAGGATTATTGGAGATGGCCCATCCATGGTACCCTCTTATCAGTCATTGCAGCAAGAGATGGATCATCAAAACGGAATATTTCTTTCGAGACTCAGAACATGGTATTCCTCAGGAGGGAAGCATTAGCCGGGTTGTTATTAACTAACAAAGATATTAACCCCAACTTGTTGAGAGTCATCATATGCTAAAATTGAATATCTTAGAGCATATGAAGATAAATTTCCTTGATTGCTTTGTAGAATTGACTGATGCATCAGCTCGTTCTTTCAATGGAGCTCCAAATCGGATTCCATAAAACAGCTAAAGACAAATTTCCACAATTGGTTTGTACATGTGAATATATCATGACAGTAAATAAATCATGACATGCGGTTATGTGCTGGCTTGTGTTTACCACATCATTATCAACTTGCTCTTTTAGGTACCAGAGAGTATACAATAGCTGATTTGGAAATCCATTAAAAGAACAAGCTGGTGCATGTTGGGTTGACAAGCAGAGTATAGAATAGCACGTCATAATTTAGTCAATTCTACAAAGCAATCAAGGAAATTTATCTTCATATAGTTTAAGAGATTCAATTTTAGCATATGATCATCAAGTGGCATGCTGGCCTAGAAAAAATATAGGACTCAGTCTGAAGAAAGGTTTTAAATGCTAGGGCTACTTTGGCCTTTCAAATAAAAAAAATAGAGAATGGGAAATTGCAAAGACATTATTGGTCCATTGGAAAAAAAAAAAACTTTTGAAAAAGGTGGGTGGAACCACACGTATGAAAAAAGGGACGACCAAATCAGGGACCAAAATGGAAGAGTAAATTGGATATGAAAACCATGGTTCGAAAAGTCTCTGAGTTGACTCTTGACTCTCCCAAATAATCTTATTTTGACAAAGGACCAAGTCAAAAATAGGGGAGGCTTGGCCGAGTCATCTCATTTTAATAATTTGTTTGCATTCCGATCCATTTAATAGGGAGATCTAATTTCAAACAACTAAAATTTACTTATAAGTAATTATGCATGAGGTTTGGAGTCAGTAATTTTAAAATGATGACTGAAATGTAATTTGAAACTTATATTTGATCTTTTACATTCGATATTTGGAGCAACAAATTATGTAATATACAATATTTTTTCTTTTATTTTCTTTATTGTTATACATTTCCTGCATATATAAACTTATTAACTTGAATTAATTATCATGAATGCATATAAATAACTGTATTTTTGTATTTTATAAGTAATGGATTCATTTTAAAATACATTTAAAGTTATTTAAAAAAAAAAAAAAAACATGACTCTCCCAAGCGTTAACTATCCGAGTAAATTTTCTTACATTGGACGAGTTGAGTCCGACTAGGAGTTTTTCAACCTTGAGGAAAACTATATTTCCAGACTTATAAACAATTACATTAGGAAAAATTGTCCAACCCTTTCACTTTGGGTTAACAACAAAAAGATAATCACATGGCATTCCTGATTGAGAAATGAAATTGGCAAGCCAGAATAAAGTTTGCTTGGCATCCCAAGTTTTGTGTGTATGTATATATATAGGGGAGACAGGAATTTTAAAAGGTCTCTTAAAAAGGCATCTCGTCATTGGAGAGTTGTAATACATTAGGGGTTGGACTAATCATAGGGTGACTGAACCATGGTGACTTGCTTGTGTATCTAGCATAAGTAACTGCATTCATCAATTTCAGTATCTTTAGCACACACAAAGGGATTGACTGATGCAGTAGACTTGTTAGACAAATTCAGTGTGGATAGGGAAGAGGTGTTTCTATAACCACATTTTCTGCAAACTACTTGTTGTCTCTTTGTTTGTGAATATGATATATAGACAGCATTTTGATGTAAACTTTAAACCTCATGCACTAAATAAATTCACTTTTACAGTGGAATGAAAACTAAATTACAAATGAAATGCGTTTGCTCTCCAAACATTCATCCCATTTTTATGTTTAGGGTGAAATTGCTTTGCACACTACAATGAAGTTATATGCCATAGGATATGATTGGATAACTATACAATCTCATCCTAAAAATCAGCTTACTAGTTCTTAACAAGCTTTTGTTTTATAATGACATACAATTCCATTTTCCCAATTTGGTACTTGATTTTAATAACTAGCGGAGTCAATAAGAGCAGATCAAAATAAATAAAAAATTCTCTGAGCTCACAGAATTGGCTGTTTCTTCATTTCATTGCAAATGCACATCAATCTTTACCAATCACCCATATCTATATATTACCTACATCTACATCACTACCTTAATAAATACCATGAAATCACATTAGATCAGATTAGACCAAATCAAATCAGACAGAGGCAGGCAAGCAACATAACAAAAAAAAAAAAAAAAAGTAATGAATTACCCTGAATGAAGGCTGGAATTCAGGTGGAGCTCCTCCCTTATCCCCAAACTCGCCCGGTGGCCCTCGCGGCCCACCACGGTACCCATCACGATCCCCTCCTCCAAACCTGGGGCGATCACCTTCAAAGCGAGGCGGCCCTCTACAATTCCAAAAAAGAAAACACAGTCAACAAATCCCAATTCCAAACACGAACACAATGAAAACAAATGTGAGTGATGAACGACAGCGATATTTACCGGGGGCGATCGCCGCCAGGCCCGCCCATCGGCCTGCCCGGTGGCCTGGCCGATTTCTTGAGCGTGGCGGGGACGATCTCAGAGGGAAGGTTGAGATAGGTGCGCAGGAACTCGATCCCGTCGTTGGTGAGATACCAGTAGTAGTGCATCCACGCAAAGGTCTCGCGAACGTACTCCTTCGATTTGAAGCTCTGCATCAGCTTAATCACTTGCAGATTTGGGACATCAATATCAGGATGCTTTGCGAGATTGTAATCCTTCTTCGCATAGCAAACTCCCTCTGCATCATTGAACTTTTAGAACTAATTAGATTGAGAGAGAGAGAGAGAGGAAAAAGTGATTAAGATGATGATGTGATTTGACCTTGGAAGAGGTATTTGGAGATCTCTCTACGGTTCTTCTCTGGAATTATCTGGAGATGGAAAGAGAGGGGGTATTAGATGGAATGGAACGAGAAAAATGCAAAGAGATTGGAGTATATTGAGTAAAACCTACCATGGTTGATGATGCAGAGAAGAGGGAATGGGAAGAGCTTCCTTTCTTTCTCCCTCTTTCTTCTTGCTTTGCTTTGGATGCCCTGACCCTTTGGTCTCTCTTTGGTATATATATATATATGGGAGGGGCTGTTCTAAACCCTAGAATTGGTTGGATCTGGACTCAGTTGTTTTTAAAGGGTTGGGGTCTGTGGGCTAGTATGGATCCAGGCCGCTAGTTTCATGGCCCAGCTGTAGATCGATTGAATGTACCGCAGTGATCATTTTGAATGGTGTAGGGCTGTCAAATGGGCGGTTCTGTTAGGGCATCCAGCCCTGTCTAACCCTTGAAAGGCCTGCAAATTAAGAAGCTTTTTTTCTCTTCAAAAAGCTAGAGGGTTGGGGACAATTTTTAGGCCCTCCAATTTTGGGGTCCGGTAAAGCCTTTGCTTGGGCAAGTGGCCCCAGGAATAGAGTATGAGTTCGAAACAACAACCTTTGGTTCTAAGTTATTGCCCTCTACGCTCCTTGGGATTGAATTTATTTATTATTCATAAAGAAATATATGTATATTTATTTGAGATATATGTGGTTTAATATTTGAGCATGGATCTTATGTGATTCTTATGTGGTTTTTTATTTGCATGGTCATTTCTCTTTAGTTATTGGGTCTAATTTTAGTCTTATATTCAAATACAACTCCAATGGCTTCCCTCTAACAAATAATCAAACCTAAAATTGATAAATTAAAAGATAAGAATCACCAATACCATCAAATAGTCTCCTCTTGAATAGTAAATGATTGCCTCGCCATCACCCTATCATACTGTAGCGAGTGAATTTCTATACAAGCAACATTTAGACAGTATTCTCAATGCAAAATCTATTGTCAGCTCAATGGTGAGGCACCTTCCTCTCAACAGGGCTTGGATGGCTAGAGGCTTAGGTAGAATGTGAGTAGGTGTCTATACTCTACTAGAGGTGAAAGTAAAAGAGTAGAGACCAAAAAAAGAGGACGTTGGTGGCCAAGTTGCTTGTTGATGGTTTTAAGCCCCCATAAAAAGGAGCGTTGATGTAAGGCTTACACTCATCACCTGAACATGGTGTAAAAAAAAAAAAAAAAATGTTCTTCTCTTCAATCCTTGGGCCCGGTCATGGCCAGCGAGTGTAGGTAAGATCCAGGTAGTGCAGATATAAGGTTCAAGCTTTTTCATCTTAGGAACTCTAATTCACACACTCATGTGACATGTCCCAAACTGGCTGAGCTGTACAATAAAGGGGCCAATCTTTGGCTCATTTGAAGGATAGAAGAGTGCACACTGCAGATAATAAATACGTCATTTGTAAGGACTAAAAAAGGTTCGTTTTCACCCATGGCTCATCAGTAGAACCCACTAGAAAGCACAACAGGCATGGATCTGATAGGTCTCCTTGTGACCACAAAATCTGGGCATAGTTAAGAATTCGTTAACAAATAACAAATAAAGATATATTTTTTCTTGTCCATCTTTTTGGTGACATTAAATCAAATCAAATGATTATCAACATCATTCAGATTCAATCCTTATTTTATTTTTTTTTCCATAACATTTCATGTGTTCTTGCTGAATTAAATAAATATTTCTGTATTCTATGTTTAGAAAATGGAACCAGAGGTTAAAGTAAAGGCTTATATGACAGTTCAATCCAAATCTGTTTGACCAAGGGTTCAATCAGGTGTTACCCGTGATGTCAGACTGAACACCCTAGTTTTAATTTTGGTTCGCTTCATTTTTAAACGGTTTCAGTTGAATGGAAGCAACCGAGAGATGGAAATTCAAGTTGGGTACCGAAGGGATGATTTGGTCCGGTTTTTACAGATGAAGTTGAATTAAATAACAATACACAGACCCAGTAGAGCCTGTACATGAGGAAGGGATGGCACAAACTAAAAATCACTATCACGGAGAATCACCTCATCAATTTGATCAAAATAAATATTCATTTTGCTGATATATGAGTCATGAAAGAAGACGAAAAATTCAAAGGTAATTGAAGACAGCATAATTTTCTTTCTCTGTGTGGAATTAAAACAAACTTTAATATCAAAGTCTATAAGGAGCATAATTGCTACAACATGAACCCAAAGCCACAGAGTATGCACAGATTTTCCAACTCTACAAATGCTTGATAGTTTTATACTTTTGAGTGCGGGCCAAAGAGATGGGATGGACTCTACATGGAATTGAATACTTCTGCTCGTACTGCAATCCTCACTGGTGTAGTTGAAGAAATCTTTTGTTACACCATCCTCAGTATCAACCGGGAGACAACTTTTATGATAGTCATATAAAAGAATGATAGTCTATCAAGAAAGCCTTGATTAAATAATCAACTGTACAACTCCACCAATGTGTACCAAAACTCAGACCTACAAGAGGTTGAGGAGCTTCATCTCGAAACATACTGTCTTATCAACCACTTTGTGAAACAAAATTGCAGTTTCTTATTGCAGCGAGTTAGAAGAATCGCCTCTTGAAGTTTCTGGTTGTTGCCTGGTATGAGTGCATGAGCAGCCCAACGCCAATGCCAATTCCCAAGCACATCCCCAAGCCAATACCAACACCAACTCTCACACCGGCATTAAACCATGTGAGCTGGCCATCGTCATCTGGGAACCTACTTTCTGAATAGAAATTATGCCGGAGTTTCCCTTCTGAATCATATCCATCAACCTCCCCTTCCATGACCTATAGAAGGCCACGAAATAAAACAGACAAAGATATAACAAATTAGGCATATAATGTTCATTAGACAAGGTGAGTGCAAATAACAAAGAAAATATTTCCAAAAGCAACGAGTAAAAAAAAAAAAAAAAAATTCCAAAAATAAAAATAAAAATAGTTGAGTGAAACTCACTCATCTGTTATGGGTTATCCCCTCTTGTAGAAAACATATATTTCAGTGTGCTTATTGAACAAAGCCTCTTTGTGGCAGTATCCATTTAATAAATATTTTAAAAAAAATTCTTTTAGCCTCTTTCATGTAGATCCAGACCGCCTACCGCCTAAGTAAATCTACATTCTACACGCCAAAAGGAAGGGATGATCGAACAAGAATAGCTTAGCTCTCTGTTGCACTAACACCAGAAGAAAATGACCAAACATCACTAGAAAACAAGGGAACCAGTCAACGACCAAACATCACTAGAAAACAAGGGAACCAGTCTAGATTTGCATAGTACGAAGCAAACCAGATGCCCAGCTGCATATACATGCAGACGCCGTACTTGGGTCCTGCAAAAAGTTGAAGATGATAAAAACAAAGCCAAAAGAACCATGGAGGCTGGTGTGTTATTATTTATATGAGTTCTTCAAGTAAACAGCCTAACAAAATCCTATCCATCCCCACATCAATGTGATATACGATCCAATTCATCCAACTTAAGAATACCCAACTTCCTAAATAAAACACAAATAAAAATAATTCTATTTATTGGTAGTGGGAACCTGCAAAAGCAGGCTTCCCCGATCAATGCACAAGCATTGCACGCTAACGCAATGTGCTACAGCATGTGAGTCCCAATAAGGGACCCTTGGTTTAGATGTCCCTTCACATTGAATTTATAGGCCAGCTGAGCCTGTCTTGGACCTGGCCAGCTGTTATGCTCAGGTTCACTTGGTCGGCAGACTAATTTCAGGCCCTTGGCCCCTTGGCTTTATCCCATTAGGCCATTTAGTTTTGGCCATTTCTTCTGCCTTGCTATTAAATAGCACTGCATCACTTATAAAAGTGACAAGTAATTAATATAGAAAGAATGCATGCAACTATGCAGATTATAAAAAATTATTATGAGTATCATTCAAATTATTCATCCAGAATTGAAATCAAATGATTCAAGACAATATATTACAAACCAATTTACATCACACACGCAAAAATGGTCTCAGCACACATAGGCTGGTTGGTAGAGACATTTGCTCTCAATATAAAGGATAACAGCTTGAGGTATGCTCAACCTTGCTATGCAAACAACTCAGTAGGTGAGCTGCTACCTTAAAAAATATTCACAATCAAACTACATATGCATTTTAACAACTGAAATTAAATCTTTGGTCCTGTCTTCCCATGTTTGGTTCAAGCATGTTAGAAGGAATGGTAATGCTATGGCGGATGCTTTAGCCAAGCAAGGGGTTAATAGGGAGTTGCCCTTCCTTGCTTTTGTTTAATTTTTCTATTTTTATTTTGTTGCATGTTCTGTCCTTTATAATGCTTTCATACCTTTGACCTGTTTTTGGTTTCCTTTCCTATGTACTAACCCTTTTCTCTTCTTTATTACAATTACCCATTACCTTTTACAACAAAAGAAAAAAAAATAAAATAAAATAAAGGACCTGCCATTCAAGCAGCCAAAAATGGATTGTTGGGACTCGAAATTAGCAATTGTTCAAGCATCCATCTTGTCCCATCTAACAATAATAAGATGGTGTTACAAGTAACTGGTCTGGTATGGGAAGAGGGGGAGAAAGGACCAAAGGTCCATCCCCAGGCCAAAGCTTAACACACTCATGTCCGAAGAAGTCCAAGAAATGTATTAACACGAAGCTTGAGAAACCAATCTATAATCTGTACTTAGGCTATGTTTGGCATCTCTACTCTTTTCTGACAAACCATTTAAAATAGAACCATTAAAAAAAGAGCTATAAAAAAAAAGGGCATTTCAATTTTAGATGATTTGCCTTTACATTTTTTAAAGCCTATGCCTCTATTTTTCACATGACCAGAAAGTAGGCATTTCAATTTTAGAGGATTTGCCTCTACTCCTCTAAAATAAGAAGAGGATAAAGACATTTACCAAACGCTCTAATTTTTCTAACCTCTGTCCGATTTAGACAAATAGACAAATAGAGGTGAAAAATAGAGATACCAAACATGCACTTAATGTGTGTGAAAAAGAGGGTGTACTTGGCTTACAAGGGCCTATTTATAAGGATAAGTCTTTGTAAGGGGCGTGAATGCGTGATCATTCCCTTCCCCTTTTCGTTCTTACCCAGGACTCTTTGACCAAATGCTAACACTGCTAAAACTTCTATCTCTAACTTTCAATTTGAACTAACACTCTTTACATCTTGGAATAAACTAAAAGAAATAAAATGGACTTCTACAAGATTGGATGTGTGGATCATTCTAAGTATGCAACTTAATTAGGTCACATAGAGGACGTGGGGCCGATAGATTGGGCAGGTCAACCAAAGAAGATCTCCCTTTCGGCTGAACAGGCTTGAACTTGGGCTGCATCATGTAGCTAGCTGCTCAGCATAAAATCATATAGGGAAAAAAAAAACCTCTATGGGTAGAAAAATTCCAAGAGTTGTTATTTATTGAAGTCTCACTAGTTTGGTCCACAACAGAAGCTCATCAAAATGATGCCACCCAAAGAGATCTCACTATATTGTTCCATGGAGTACCCTTGAGAACATCACTAACCCAGAGGATCAGAGCGCCATCTAAATTTGACAGGGGGTCAAAAAGAAAAAGCAAAACTACATCGAACGTAGTAGTCATTGACTTGACATACTTGCAAAACCTTATTAGGGAAACTCTATATCAAAACTAATGATGCCATCAAATGTGCTTCATGGAGTACCCATCACCTAAGTCCATAGAATCTGTTTGTTTGGATTTGTCGAGCCACTCAGTGGTCATATAACACATTTAGTCATAATATATGCATGGGCAATGATATAGTTGATTCTCTTGCTTCAAGAGCATCTCCATCAAATTCCTGTACAAATAAGATCTGACCTTCCCTTTTCTTAAGAATGTTGAGATCTGCTAGGCATGCTCTATCTTCAAGATAACATCAGCTCCATTCAACTAACAAATCCGTTATTCAGAATTGAGGTGGATATGGATGATCGTCCATGGATAGGTTGATAACTGATGATGGTACATGTGTTTTCCTCTATGATACGTGGATACTTTAAAATGAGCAACGTATCGTGTTGCATCATATCCGATACTTCACTTTTTATGTGTAAAATCCGTGTCCCTTTCGTATCAATGCCATGTCCCTATTGTATCCATGCCGCATCCAGGCATCATAGGTTTGCCTCCTTAATGTTGACACAGAATTTTGAATGCCATGCATATAGAAACTCTTGTGCATAATTACATAGGAAACGGGTTACTTATGCAATTACTGTTATTTTGTATTCAAGAAACTTTTCCTCTATCATTGAATATCTAATGATTGGGTTTTGTTATGAATCTAATAGAGAAAGCAATTTCAAAAACTTTCTAATTCATTATATATTTGCAGACGCTTCATTGACAAGGACTTCCAAACAAGCTGGACAACCAAAGGACTAGGCTTTTGGGAGCTCATTGTGATAAGGGTACGAAGATTTTCCCCCTTGATAGGAAACATGACTTGAACCCACAACCTCATTCATGGTTGCCAAACTCCAAAGGAATATATGTAAACAGAATTTTTTCTTAGAGATTGATACCTAATAAAGTGTGGAGTCTGCTAAGACAACATTCAAAAAGATTCTTCCCACCAAGTCGTCACTGTTTCCATCATCACCATCATCAAATCCTTGTCCGTTCTATTTGAGGTTGGGTTTGAGAATTCTACTACTTTGTTCAACCCTATTTGAAACTAAAATAAAATAAATGTCACTTACCATTGGCACAAGCTGAGGCATGAAATATAAATCAACATTCAAATAGATTCTTCCCACCAAGTCGTCACTGTTTCTATCATCACCATCATCCAATCCTTATCCATTTGATTTGAGGTTGGGTTTGAGAATTCTACTACTTTGTTCAACCCTAATTGAAACTAAAATAAAATCAATGTCACTTAACATTTGCACAAGCTGAGGCATGAAATATAAATCAAGAAGTAGTCAATTAGTAGGCATATAGTATACGAAGATTCCACCAGTATTCTAATCTTATTATTCCAGGAAAGCAGCACATCCCACCCACTTCAAAACCCAATCCCATTCTGAGGCCCGTAACAAAATTCATTTTAGCAATTGAATTGAATTCATCATATTCAAACTAACTGTCACCTGATTCCAAATGCCATCTCCATGCAAACCCCCTTCATTTACTATTCTATTGCAGAGAAAACACCTTCCTAAAAACAAATCGAATAATTCCAAAACAACAAACCCAATTCTACCAATTCTACATAGATGATCTTGTTCTTGTCAAAGAAGGTATCAGAAGAATTTGGAAAAAAATGACTATAAATCGAAATTCACGGGCAGAGCTCTCATTACCTCAACAGGGCGGTGGTCAAGAAAACCATTGACGCTCGTCTCCTCCTTCCCAGTCTCTTCATCCTCCGGTATAGAATCCAGTGTCGCGTGCCTTGCAGGCTTCCGCCTCGGACTAAACTGAATTGTCTTTGTCAAAATCAAAGGAAACCCAGAGCAGCACCCTGCAACATACACCTCGATCGAAGGCGACGAGATCCCCATCTTCGGCTGGAAGAAGGCCGAAGATCCCGTCGCCATCGCCGCCGCCGCGAAGCAATCCATGCTCCACCCGGTCTTCGTATCATTATCCAGCCCCTGATGTTGATTCCGGCCGTTGCCCCACATCCGATCCATCCTCTCCAGGGACCCACAGAGGATCAGATCCTCCTTCTCGTACACCTCGAAATCGACGGCTCCGGTGACTCGGACGCTGTCGGTGCTGACGTAGGTCACCTCCGACGACTCCTTGTCGACGCGATCCCGGCGGAGCGTGAGCGACGCCGTCTCGGAGGCGGGGATGCGGGAGCCGTTGATCTCGAGGCCGGCGCCGATCTCGCGGCGGAGATGGGAGAGAGTGAGGAGGTTGGGGACGGCGTCGACGGCGCAAGGGGAGATGCGGACGTAGAAGAGGCGGATCTCGAAGGAGGACGGCGGAGGGGAGGTGGCGCAGCCGTTGGTGAGGCGGTAGATGGGCGGCTGGGGATTGGGGATCTTCTTGATCGGGACCGTCGGTTTGTCGAGGTCGGGGAAATCCATGGCGGCGGAGTGAGAAGGGAGGAGGGCTTCTCAGAGAGTCGTGGATCGTCTGCGATGCGGACTTCGGCGGCTGCTGGTGGTTCTAGGGTTTTGGAGAGACATTGAAAGGGGAGACGGAGATGGAGATGGAGATGGAGATGGAGGAGAAAGAGAGATTAGGGTTTTTGGCTGGTGTTTTTGTTATGGAAGAAGGCGGGTAAGGGTCAAGAGTCAAGATCCGAGGGAGAGGGAGCGGACAAGTCGTTAGGACTGTGTCCGATTTGGAGGGTATTTTCTGTTGAGTGATCTCGGCCGTTGATGTGAGTTGAAAAGACAGTGTGGTGATGGCTCTGATTTCTGAAGTAGTCGATGCCGCTGTTTACAGGGATGTAAACGGGTCGATTGACCCGGATTCGGAACCGGAAACGAGAAGGGGAAGGTGGATACAAAATTGTCACCGGACCAGGTTTTCGGTTTCAAACAATAAATGTGAAACTAGATCCAGAACTTTAATCCTATACGGGATGGGTCCAGAACTTTAATCATATACGGGATGGGTCTAGGTTCGGGTCCATATCCAAGTTCAGGTAGAGAATGGTATAAGAAAAAAATCTAATTTTAATGAAGGACTTTCAAAAATTGAGGTAATGTGTTGGGTCACGGGTCCAAACCAATGTGGAACCGGAACTGGATCCGTCTTAGGTCACAGGTCCAAAAATGATTCGAATCCGGGCCCACTTACTTAGGGAGGCCTAAATAAGGATCCAAACCCAATTTTTAACGGGTCGGGACCTCCGGGTAATCAGAGAATCGAGGACCCATTACATTCCTAGCTATTTGTGGTACTACTACCCATTCTAATTTGGGATTACGACCATATTAATGTTCTTATACCTCTAAGTAAGCGCCTATTTATTTCTTAAAACTTCTTATAGGAATTTGCCGAATGATATGACATTTTGTCTTCTTGCATTTGTAAATGTAATTTTTGTTTATAAGCATTTCAAAATTTCAGCCACTTAAAAAAGGTCTCAAATGATTTCTAAGAATTCAGGAATTTCTCGATGCTCATAAGCATTTGGGAATTACACTATCTTTCGGAATTCAAAAATCTTTTAGGCAGAAATTTCTTAAATTCTAATAAAGAAACCACCCTAACATATGGCATAGTGCAGTGCATGTGTTGTACTAAGCGCTAGGATATCATAGGAACAAATCTGTTTTTTTTTTCCCTATCGGAGAGTTCCCAATCCTTTGAGCTGGACTTATCCATCCGGGCCCATAGGAAACCCGGATAGCCCCAGTGTGGTAATGTAGTTTCGAATCTAAAACCTTCGGATGCAAACTGTAGTCTTAGGTATATAAGACTCCGACCCAAGTGACCGCGATTAGCACTAATTAAGTCGTGTGTTAGCTCTAATTGAAATTAGTGAGTTTTGTTTAAATTGAGATTAGAATAGCTTTTATATAGCTTTCGGAAGTTTTGAGAGTCTTTGATTTAGTGGGACCTTTTGGGGGTTCATTTTTAGTGGCTTTGTGTGAGCATGGGGGATTGCCTATGATTATGAAAAATTCATGTTTTAAACTCCATTTGATTGGTCTTATCACTACCTACACCTTTTGTGTCTACTCCGTTCCTGTTCGAGACCTCGAAACCTTATCTTTCTAATGTTAGGGGCAAAACAGTCTTTTTATACAAAATTTGGACACAATTCTCGATGTCTCGGAACCCTTAAAATGTATATTTTTTGGAAACTAGATTTTTTGGTGAACATTTCTTCCTTCTTCGTCAAACTCATTCGAGGCCCTAAAATCCATGTTTAAGCCCAACAAGATTGTTAAGTTGTGGGCCCCATTTCCACTTCCTATATAAAGAAAACTTCTTTTTCACTTTACCTTTCTTGCTCATTGTGGAAGAACTCTTGTTCCAGCCCAAGCTAGGGTTTATCTTTTTCTAGCCCAAGCTAGGGTTTATCTTCTTCTTCTTGCTTCTTCATCCCTAATCCACCTCAAACACTCGCCAAATGGAGAAATGGGTGTTAACATCTTCTTCCCCACCATGAGGGCTTTCCTTTGACTCCATTGGAGGAGAAATCCAGCCCCATTGAAGCTTCATTTGAACTAGTCTTGTTATTTTGAAGAACTTCCAAGGAAGCAATCACTCCCATCTTTTAGATTTATGTTTTCTTAGCCCTTAGGAGTCTCCATCTTCATTATTGGAAGCTCCCTCTTACTATTGCATTGTTTTGGGTATCTATGGATTCTTGTGGGTTGCATTTTTGGGGTTTTGTGTAGTTTGGAGATTTGTAGCTTGAGAGGGTGATTAGGAGTTTGATTGGCTACTTTGGAATACAAGACAAGTGGATGAATGGATAGTTTTGATTTCTAACATGTTTTATGGGAAATTATGGATTTCATTGCTTGCTCAAAGTGTTTTAACACTTGCTTCTAACTATGCTTCCAACTATGATTTCTATTGATTTCGAAATGTGCATATTGATGGGTATTTCCCTCTTTCTTAATCTCTTGAAAATGTATGCATTATTTGTTGGTAAAGTTTGTTTTGTCACATGTGGTTTTCCATGAATGGTGGGTGTTCTTGAGGTTGGAAATGAATGTGATTTGATGATTTTGGTGGAGTGGTTGTTGCATGAGTAATTGTGGTTTTGAGAAGGTAAGGACACCATCATTTTTGTGTCAAAGTGGTGTCTCAAAGAAGATTTGGGAAAAGAGAAGGAAGGAGCCCGAAATGCACAAACAGGTAGCTTTTGAAGCAATTCGCTCAAGCAGACCTAAATTCGCTCAATCGGACCCCATTTAGAGGCTAATTGGCTCGAGCCAATTGTTGATTCGCTCGAGCCAGCCTGACTCAGGCCAGTCCGCTAGAGGGTTTGCTCAAGCAAACCCCGGGTTCGCACTAGTAGACCCCTCCCAGAAGCTTGCCGGCTTGAGCGGACTGGCCTGTCAGGACTGAGGCTGTGTTGGGGACTTGGAAATGATTTTTTAATGTTTGGAAAATGTCTGTTTGAGGCCCCAATACAATGGTGGGACCCGGGAAGTGATAAATGAAGCCCGTTAAGAAAGAAACCCCGCCACAGAGATATATTGAGGACCCTTTGACTTATCAAAGTGTATGGAACACTTGGAATACCTTGATCTTCAGTAGTGCTAAGCCAAAAACGTAATTTGACATACGAATATCTTATACACCTTGATTGAGACCATTACGCTCCAATGTATGGTCCGAAATTCACTCGAAATCCATTTGTATTCTCTTTCACTCGAAATCCATATGTTCCTATCTGTTTTCATGTGTCATTATTAGTTTTTCTTAAAACTATTGATACATGCATTGAATGTGTTTTGCCAGCCTTGTATATGTATGATAAGCTACTGATGTGAAATATGTGCCTATGAGCACTCTGTCCAACCTGCTTGGGTGTTATACACCAATACAGATATGTATATATCCTGATTTTTTGTGTGACCTATATGTCGGCACCACTAAGTTTGGACGACCTTATCGACTTGATCCACCGAATTTGGGGTCCCCCTCTTGTTCCTGCTAGCTGCAGTCTGTGTCCTGTCCTGCCCTGCTACCCTGTTTTATGGCCGTGGTCTTGTCTAGCTATATGTTTTTGTATATGTTTCATTGGCTCTCGTCACTTCGCATGTTCGAGACCAACGCTCTGAATGTGCTATCATCACATTAGTAATTGAGGATTTAGCTTTTGTGTGGTTGCCATCTTACCAGTTCCTTATTCATTGGTACCTTTACATGTTTTATATTATACATGTGTGTTCGAATAAATTGTGCATCTTATTTCTCGGAAATCGTTGTTTAAGCAGGTTTCAATGTTTTCTAAGGTAACTTTTAAATTTACTTTATTGTTAATATTTTTTCACCCACTTGCCAAACTGTCGTGTTTGACTCATTCTTTTGGTACTCAGGTCCAGACCCCGTTGTCTTTGAGGAAGAGCTGGAGGAGGTGGCCGGAGAGCCGCATCGAGTAGGAGAATGGTAGCTGACGATGTCATTTAAACATTTGGTCAAGCCTTGAGATACGAAACATCTTTTGGGATAGGGAATTAACACATTTTGGTTTGTTGGTTGTAATTGGCCTTTGTTAGACTCTATTTTTAGGGAATGATTAATTAACTGATCTTTTTATATAAATATTAACTTTATATTTTTGGAAATGCCAAGTGATCATTGCTCACACTGATATCATATTGTTTACACTTGGGTTATCAGTCTTGATTATGATGAAATGTTACTAAATTTGGTTTGCTACACGCTTGCGCATGCCGAATGAGAATAAATTGTGTATGTGCGTGTGTGATATCATCTTCGCAGAAACCTGTGGGAAATTAAATATAGATATTCTTAAAATCATCTTATCCTACCATTAGCTCACCGATCCCAGATTAGGAGCGCCCTTGGTGCGCTAATCCGGTCCAAAATCGCGACACTAGGCCAACTGAGCTACTCATTGGGTTTTAAGAACAATTATGGAGAGAGTAGTTAAACTTTGAAGGAGTTTATGGGCGAATGTTAAAGCCTAAGGGCAGGTGTACGGGTAAAATAACTTTTGGTTTTATGATGGTAGAATCACTGCAACTTTGTAGGTCCATCAATAGGAGAACTTCATGGGTATTAAACCTAAACCATTAAATCATTTGGTCAGTTCAGTGACTTTGGACCAAATTCACGAATTAGGGCATGTTTGTGAGACTGCTTCTTCATAAAAATAAAAGAAAAACATGAGAAGGGGAATTATTTTCTCATGCTATATAAAATTTCATATTTGGTGTAGGTTCTTTTCTTGAACTGACTTTTGTGTAATTTTGTAGAAATAGTTTCCCATAGGAGTTCGAACTTTGATTTTTTGTGAAATGCGGAAAAGTTTCTCTTCAAAATTTGGTTTTTCATCGAGGCGCACGATCGTCGCCATCACTCGATTTAGGATTGATTCATCATGCTAGTCGTGGGAAAGCCTCTGATCTAATTGAAACACAAATGTACAACATATTCAATTCAATCGAAAGAAAAAACGTGCTTTGTCATACAGTAAAACTCACGAAGGTTTAGAAAATAAAAACAAAATATCTACAATGTGTCTAAAAATAAATCGTGATCTGATTCATATGACAAGGATCGTTCATTTGATGGGCCTGCCATCTTGACAGAAGACCACAACACTCCAATATGTATGCAGGGGCCATTCAATCATCATCATACATGAAACTTGAAAGTGGATGCGCCAGATCTGAAGCCGGCGACTCTACAGATTGCGTGGGCGAAAAACTGTTCAAATTCGAAAGGCCGGGTCTTTCGGATTGCATCACTTGCATCGTAGGCATTTCGTACGATTACTGATTACGTATGGTCGGGTCCAGTGGTGAAAGAGACATCGATGCTATCCTATATCTATAGATTTTTATAGAATGAACAACAACCAGTTCTGTTCTGACTTGGCAACTCAGCCTTGAATTAAGATCATATCGTAAACTTCGTTTTCTGAGGTTGATTTGTTAATGGGAAATAAAGACAAAGCATGAAGCCTTCAATTTGCTAACAAATTAATGACAGCTGTCTATAGCCGGTTTTAACAACTATACTCCTCTATTACTTTTATATTTACAAAACCACTCTTTGATCTCGAATTAGTGTTTGTAGTCTTGCGATTTTTGTTTACTTATTGATTCCTTTATATCAAGGTCATAAATCAGGTGATGCATGCATCGGATATGAGAATGATGTTCTAATATTGTATTCATGATGCGAAAATAGGTGTGAAATACTTTTACATCTCTCTCTTGGCAAAAGAAAAAAAATAAAATAAAAAAATTAAAAAAAAAAAAAAAACATAAAAATTCTTTGAGCTGATCATCTATCTATATAGATTTTGGGTAACTTGTGAAGAACATTAAAAAGATTCTCAAGTTGTAAATTTAAATTGAAAATTTCAAAATGATAATACCCCATCCTTTGCATTTATTCAAATGTTTAGGGCAAAGATAAAAATCCATATTGCATGTGATAGTTCCGCAATCCCAATACACTGCAATATCATAAATCAATGCATCATTAAGAATTCTCATGCTTTTTAACAAGTATTTGAGCATAAACTTTTCACAAACATACAGTCACAATAGCATCTTAATATTAAAGCATTGTTGAGATGTTCATGCTTATGTTCTATTTTAGTAGACTAATAATAATATACCGGTCTGTTCGGTTTAGACGGCGAATCGGGGGTTCAGACCGATAATTGACAAATGTAAGAGGTTTCTATGATTTTCAAATCGTAAACCAAATCGATCTACTATAAACCGATCCGCACCTCTTAGCTCGGTCAATTATCGATCTGAACCCCCCCGATCCGCCACCTAAATCGAACCGACCAGTATGTTATTATTAGTCTACTGAAACATAATGTAAGCATGAACAATGTATTTGATATCCTACAACCTTGGGAGGCTATCACACTGTTTAAGGGTAAAATCATCAATTTGATAGTGTCCTTTTCTGTATGAACAGTTCTGTAGAAATTATCTAAATTTCAATAGTTTTAGGGGCAATTGTCAGTTATAAGGACAGTTGTATGGTCAATATCATAACAATCAATATAACCAGGAAAACATTTATTTTAAATAGCTTAGATTTATTTACAAAAAAAAAAAATAATTTAGATTTTTAACAGGTGCGCTTAAAGTTAAAAAGCATCTAGATCCGCTACACTCACTAACTTCATATGAAAAATCAGATCTAAGTCACAACCGTTGGCTTTTTTTTATTTATTAAAAGCATTTAAGATTTATGAAAAAGAAAATAAATGGCTCACACTCATCAAAGTAGATCGGAGGCCAAACATGCTATGGTAAAGCTGATTTTGGGTTGATGCCCATCAACATGACTTTGTTGCGAAACAAGGTTAAACCATGTACATGACCATGCAAGCCAGTGAAGTCAGCTTTTCCAAGCCCTGACCCATTTAGCTACAGGGCCAGAATGATAGAGGTAAATTACCAACAGTAACTAATCATAACCCATACACTTAAGTGCTTTTATCATTCAGAAAATTCTTCAATCAAATGGTCAAGACTTCTTCACATAAGGAGCAGAACACTCGACATCCATCAAATTACAATAAAAGTCGAGAAAGGACTATTGACTTGAATCTTTCAAAAGATAGTCGTGCAATATTGCGGGATTCAATCATCCATTTTAGCCGGTTTTTCTTTTTGTTGGTGCCACGTCTCGAACTCATGTTCTTATCGCCATGCCCAACCTATCAACTCCAATATCAATTTATGTGGTAAGGAAATTTTCAGTAAGATGACCTGCCTGAGAAATTCTCTATCAGGCACAACAGGCCTTCCTCACAACCGTGATGTCAACGACGAGAAATGAAAACATTGCTCATGGTAGTTGTCATTTAATGTTTAATCTCTCAAAAAGAGCTGATCTTATCCTCTCACTGATCGATTTCCAAGATTTTATCTACTCATACATGTAAGGAGAAAAAGAAAAAGACAAATATGTGGATAGCCAGATCTTTCCATCTCGTTGGTTTTTTTTTTTTTTTTTCATGGTCCATCACATCAAGAGTTTTGATGACCCATACAAGGTCTCCAGCTGTAGGAAAATCAAGGGACGACACCCGGTTTTTCATCTCTGATGTCATAGCTTTGAATGCTTGCCATTGTTGGCCGCCCTGATTATAAAAACCACGATTTCAATCGTAATCAAAACCACTTGCATAGTACTTCTCACCCTCACTCATTTATATCATCAGATGCACATGGTGCTTTCTCGCTGTTCTTTCAAACAAGCACCAATCCTTGTTCTCTCTCTCAGATCAGAATGGCAAAAGAAATGAAGGTTAGATTTCTCCCTCCTATTTTAACAAAGTTCAGATTCTCTCTGTTCATGGCCTTTTGAATTGCTTGGGTTTTGTTCTTTTTGTTATTCCTTTTTTTTCTTCTTTGGAATCAATTGGGCACTAGATATCTTTTTTGCCATAATGGAAGTATGGGTTATCTGTATCATCCTACTCTTCTTTTGCATGGTTCAAAAGGCTTCTTACCAAATCCAAAATTTCTCTTTTAGTGACTTCTAAGGAGCACACAGCTTAGGCAAGAGCCCATGGATAGTGGAAGGTGTTCACTATTATAATCTTGAGGTTGTGGATTTGAGTATCTTTTATTAATAAAAAATGAAACGAGCAGGATGGGCGCAACTTTTCTGTGCTTCTCTAGTCACTCTTGACAAAGGTTTTATTGGGTTTTAAGGAATCTGAAGCATGATTCTTGATGGCTGTTGCTGCTTTATAATTTTAAGGTGTTGGCAAGCTTTTATTGTTATTTTTTTTTCCATTTGGGTCTCCTTTTGTTCTTGTTTCCTGATCTGATGGCAAATCTTGCTGGGTGTTTTTGCCGGCGTTTCATAAAACACTTGATACTTTTTTAGAATTTTCTTTCTTTTGTTGTTTATCGTTTTTGTTTTTTAAGTTTCAGAGGACTCGGTGAAGAGTTTGGTTTGGTTTTGATGTTTTGCTTTTCTACTGTTTTTTAGACCATAGAAGGGAAGCAGTCTATCAAATCTTTAGCAAAAATTGCATGATTCTTGCAATCCTAGTTAGAGTTGAGATGCAAAAGATAACAATTTTGGGCAGAGTTGTATTAATTCCACATGAAAAAGGTGCTGACCCATAGGCATCAAATTTCACCAACATGCTAATTTTGGGAGCATCCAATTCCAATCCCTTAATGGGTTTTGTTATTGCAGAAAGTGGTACTGAGATTGGATTTGCACGATGACAGAGACAAGCAGCAGGCTATGAAGGCTGTCTCTAGCCTTTCAGGTCTAACTTTACTTTCCTTTGAAGTATCAATTCTTTCACATATGAACTCCTCCCAAAGTACTATTACATGAAGGTCTTCTAAATTGGCGACCGATTATCTTTCGCTTTTCTTTTTCTAATTTTGTAGGGATTGATTCACTTGCCATGGACATGAAGGAGAAGAAGCTAACTGTGATTGGGGATGTTGATCCTGTGGATATTGCAAGGAAATTGAGGAAACAATGGCATCCAGATATTGTTTCCGTCGGACCTTCCAAAGAGCCAGATAAGAAGAAGGAAGAAGCCAAGAAGGGTGACGAAAAGAAGAAAGATGGAAAGGATCATCAGATCTTTAATAACTACCAACCCCCACCATATTACTATCTTCAGAGTGTAGAAGAGAATCCCACGACTTGTGTTCTATGCTAATAAAAATTGAATATGAAAAGAGAAGAAGGAAAGAAGATGATCTCATGACCTCCTGAAGACCAATGAGGCCATCTGTACTGTAGATGAAGAAGTAGTGGCTGTGTTTGTATTTGGGTAAGGGAGTGTGTAAGAAATAGAAAGGACGTATTGGACTATTGGTCGTATGGTTGTTTTCAAGGGCCCGCTTGTTCGTGTAAGTGGATTCCAGAGGATTCTAAGACGCTGTATTTGTAAAAATGGTTAAAAAATGAAAAATCGAGGATGTATTAGCCGTTTCCGCAACAACCCATGTATAATCAACTATGGTAGAGGACATTATATATATACAACCTCTGCAGAGAGTTCGTATGGTTGAGAGAATATCCTAACACAATCAGAGAAAATCAGGGTTAGTGGTGATCTCTAACTTAGCCGCATCACCCCAATATGATATGCAGTGATGATCTCAACCTTCAATTCAAATCCTAGGAATTAAAGTCAAGGTCCCATCTACTAAAATACCACATGTCCTCACCTCTCGGCCTTTGTAATAATTCATTGGTAGAGTTCGTTACGGTAAATCCCTATGTATTCTATCAGCCCTAAAGAGACTAATTGGCAGTGATGATCTCAACCTTCAATTCAAATCCTAGGAATTAAAGTCAAGGTCCCATCTACTAAAATACCACATGTCCTCACCTCTCGGCCTTTGTAATAATTCATTGGTAGAGTTCGTTACGGTAAATACCTATGTATTCTATCAGCCCTAAAGAGACTAATTGGCAGTGATGATATATTTATATTAGCATCCAACATCCAATTCATTGGAGAAATGTTTGGTTATTGGATCGATTGTTCTTGACAACGACGATCTAATTTTTTGAGAAATTCATGATGGACCCAAAAAGTAATTCATAAAGGAAAAGGAAAGTATCGATTCATTTTCTTTACTTCAAACTTATTTGTGCACAGAAAAAGAAAAGCGAAATCTCTCTTCGAATTTAGGAGATTGGAGATTTCTGGAATATTTGATGTCTAAAGCAACCTAGGTTTTTTTCCAAAATCTCTAAATTTCTTTTTGAGGTTGTGGGGTCTTAAGTTGAGACTGTAGAATATGTTTCTCTTTGTAAAGCGCATAGGGTAGTCTAAAAAGACAAAAATGTGGAGTGATGGGATGAGAAATACCAATATTCCATTGGCAAATCTCAAGCGAATGGTCTGAAGAAGTGCAAATGACTGAATCACAATAAAGAGCCCAAAGGAGCAGATTCTAGTGAGAATGGCAGGAAATACAATTCTCCACAGGATCCTGCTGTCTAGATCTCATTGGTTTTCTGACCCAAGATGCCTATCCTGCACCCTACTCTCCTCCATGCTTCTATTATCCGTTGTTGATTCTCTGACCCAAACAGAGAGGATTTCTAAGCTGATCTTAACTCAGAAGTGACTGAAATTGGAGTAAAACCAAGCATATTAGAAGTGATTTGAATCTTCTGCTTTTGGTGCTGGTAAAAATGGAAGGAGATGTGGAAAGATTGTGAGTTGAGATAGGTAATGTTGTTTAGTTGAATACAATCGGTGAAGAAGAGCAAGGAGACAGGAGCAGGGTGGGTGGGTGGGCGAGGGGGTGGGGGGTGGAGACAGGGATATCAAGCTGCGTTTCTAAAAATGGGCGGTGATTATCCGTACTTGACTACATTGTCGTATTGGTAGATTAAAGGGTGAACTGTGGATGAATGAGTTAGGTGTATTAGATTCACTTTAAATTTGATGATTAGGTTGGACAAACTCCCATATTTCAATTCCGTTGTTTCATGATTTTTGTGGGTTTCAATGAGGTTTTACTAGCTAGCTTGTACCGTAAAATAGTAAAAAAAGCCTGTACGGGAGCATTACTCATATTGGTCCATGCTAGTGGACCAAAATCCACCCCTCCTACTTACACAGGTCCCACTAAACACTTAAAGTTTAATGCCGAGGCAAATACCAATTTTCCAACTGCGAAGTGATTGCAGGTGATAGTCCATGAGCCTTGTGATCTAGCTCTGTTTACTTGACAAATGAGTTTCTTTACCATTAATTTATCTATATTAGCTTATCAAAGGATGTTATGCCTTTGTAATAATTGACATGCAGTGTCTAACTGCCGCACCTCCTATTAAAATTATTAGCATGTCACCTAAATTCCTTCCACTAGAGAAGTGGTCAAGTTGTGTTTGCAGGCTTGCACCAACGCGTGAACCACCATTTACTTTCATTGCGTAGACAAAATGTACTATGTTGAAGTAAGAACACTAGGTAACAGTATTGTGTATTCATTTAGTCTAGAAGCATCATAGATATAGCTAGGTATACATACTATGTTGGATTCTTTTATATGTTGCAATATCATTTTTTGAATATTGAGAGTTCTATTCACACTTTCATTTAGATGAATAATCTTTGTGCAGGTGGAACTGCATGTGGGTTCAAAAGATCTTTTTTCACTAAATCTTTTGTTTTTTTGAAGGTGGGAACTACATGCGGGTTCAAAAGATCTTGTTAATGGTTAGTTGGATAACACTATCACTACCACAAGTGTCTTTGGGTTTTAAAGTATAAACCACGTGATGGGCTCTTTAGAACCCCACAAATCATGAAACAACAGGATTAAAAGATCCAAGTGTGGACAACCTAATACCAAATTTAAAGTCAATCTAATAACTCTCAAGGTGTAATCCATCCAGCCGTGGTTCACCCTTTAATTTACCAATCTGACAAAGTAGTCAAGTACCAATAATCGCCGCCCATTATTAGAAACACGGCATGATGCCCCTATCTTCTTCGTCCCCCTCCCTTCTCCTCTTTCCTTGTTCTTCTTCACCCATTGTATTCAACTACACAACATTACCTATCTCAACTTGCAATCTTACCACACCTCCTCCTATTTTTTAACAGTGTTTAACTATCTCGTTCAAATTCATATTGATTAATCCTCAACCGTTTACTCAATGGTAACAAATTAGTGTTATTGAAATTGATAGTACGTAACAAGACTTAGATCTCTCGCTTGCAATGTGTATCTGCTGGATACAGATTCATCTCAAATTCAGACTGGACGCAGATCATTTTTGAAATTTGCTCTCAGCCAATCAGATGCCTCTCTTAAGTTGGAAAAATAGCACATTATCATGCTATAACTCAGTTGGTTAAAGACATGGATGAGTGAGCAAATCCTCATTTTAGCAAAACCTAAAAATGCCACTTCATCTAACTAATAATCATGAATGAGTTGTAGAATGAATTTACAGTGGTGCTTTTGACCCCCCATGCTATTATTATTTTTTTCCACGGACCTACGACAATGGTCCCTTGTGTTTTTTTTTTTTCCTGTGGTCCATAGTTAGATAATACAAAATGATATAAAGGTAGCCATCAGGGGTAGTAGAATCATTGCAAAGCCTTGGCGTTCAGAAACAGTGTCTTCTCAATTAACTAAAGAGGCTCTTTACAACTTCTCAATCAACCATCAAAGACGCCACGAGACAATTAACAAATTGATGGAATATCACATGGGATAAATTACAAAACAAATCATGAGTTACTCTCTTTTAAGGGATATTTTAGAGAAAACCGCAAAATATAATATGATCGTATAAACAGTACTCTCAAAAAAGTTAGTCACTTTTACACAATTATTGAGATTTATAAATTAAACTTTCCACCTGAATAAAAATAGAGCGTTATCTGTTGGAATTAATAGTTCCTTCCGTCATGAGGTTAGATCGGTTAATTCCATGAGATGTATTAGCTAAGCAAGGGATTGATAGGTTGCTTCCTTGGGTGAGTGTGATTATGTAAATGGTTGATAGGTTGTTTCCTTGGGTGTGTGTGATTTTGTTAATAAGATTAGAGCTGGTGAATTTCTCCAGCACATCCCCTTCTTCTCTTTTTTTGGTTTTTTATACTTTGTACCTTTTTTTTTTAATGAAATCATTTGTTACCGTGTGACAAAAAAAAAAAAAAAAACAAAACAGAAAAGGGATCCATGAAATGGTCAACATATTTTAGTAAATGAAATACCTAAAGGGAGAGACAAATGAATTAATGAAAACAAAAGTCGTTGTCGTTGTCATCATTTTCATCCAAGCTGTGTCCCAAATATGTTGGGTTAGCCAGCAAATGAAATTATGTGTTTTCATTTAACCTATACTTAGTCAAATTGTCAGATGGGTTACACATCTTTACAACTATCATTAGTACTTCCATATGTGTCACTTTATTATTAGCTAAATAATATCATAAATATTATTTCTATTTTAGAAGGAAACCAACAGCACTTGAGCGATTTGGGGTCCAGAAAGTTCTGAATTTTGATCATGCACAATTGGCGCTAAGGGTCCTTAGATCTGGTTCTGATTTACTGTTAATTTATCAAAGCAGCTGCGTAAACAAAACTGGTATGGAGAATAAACGCCCTCACAGGGTGGGCCCCACTATAGATGTGTTACAATTCAAGAAGAACACACACGATCGAGTTGACTTCCTGATAGAGGAATCAACCATACATTTGCAGGTAGCCAATCAGGCATGGGCCAACCCAAATCATCAGACAATGGTGCCAAATCAACCGAGATGATAGGGAACAGAGTCATCCATCCATCAGGCAACAGACCCTCAATAGACCAAAACAATCACATCACACCGGCACCCATAGGATTCAGACTCCTTCCAAAATCAGAGGAGAAGAAGAAAGTCAAGTCAGCACAGCAGCCCATCTGTTAGATCACCAACTTTAAAGTTCACAGCTCCAAATCTCCACAAGAGAACAAGGAGCATAGGAAAAACAAATAAAAAAAAAAAAATCCAACCAGGAACCAAAAAGAAATCTTTAAATACCGGCAAGAACCCCTCCTAAACAACTGCAACAGCCTCAACCTGAACTTGATCTATCCAGACCAAGTGTCAATTTCTCTTTTACATTAAATTCATATTACTAGCAGGGGATTGCAAGATGGAGAAGGCCCGAGTCTGGTGGTGTTGCTTGTTAGCCATGGCCATTTTAGAACCAGAGAGTCAAGCTCAAGACACAACCTGCATGACCCAGCTCATCCTTGCTTGAACTACCTAAATTCGACAAGTAAAGTAGCCGACCATCAACATGACTTGTTGTGAAACAAGGTTAAACCATGTTCGAGACCATGCAATGCAAGCCAGTGATGTCGGCTTTTCCAAGCCCTGACCCATTTAGCTATAGAGCCAGAATTCATAGGGGTAAATTACCAAGAATAACTTATCATAACCCATTTATCGTTTAGAAAATGCTGCAATCAAATGGTCAATATTTCTTCACATAAGGAGCAAAACATTCTACATCCATCCAATTGCAATAAAAGTTGACAAGGACATTTTCGATGTACATTCGATGGCCTCCGTTTGTACATAAGAATTGAATCTTTCAAAAGATAGTCGTGCAATATTGTGGTATTCTATCATCCTTTTTGCCCCTGTTTCTCAATGACTTGCCCAATCTAATAGTAATCATGATCAATCTGAAACTTGGACTCATGCAGAAAAATTGAGTGCAGACACATCTTTTGAATAGTTCAAATCTTCATACATAAAGCGGGTCTAAAGTGCATGTGCACAACTTGAACTCACTTGACCTCATTGGCTTGGTTAAATCTTATGTAATCCCTCCTCACATATACTAATAACTATAACACTTCAAAAAACAAATAATAATAAATAAATAAAACTTTTATTTATACCAACATTGACTGACTGGAGTTACTGATTCATAATTTTTTCTATTTGAGAAGTTTTATTTATGGAATAATTAATGTCTAGATAATCTTATTGCCATCCTACCAACTCTAATATCAAATTGTGTGGTAAGGAAACTTTTAGTAAGATGGCCTCCTTAAGGAAATCTCTATCAGGCACACAACCATGATGTCAAAGATGAGAAATGAAAACATCGCTCATGGAAGCTGTCATTTAATTTTTAATCTCTCAATAAGAGCAGATCTTATCCTCTCACCGATTGATTTCCCAAATTTCAAAAAGTGAAATATATACTCGCTCATGTTATGGAGAAGGAAAAGGACAAATATTGGATAGCCAGGATCTTTCCTTCTCGTCTGCTGTTTTTTTGGTGCGTGGTCCATCACATCAAGGTTTTTGATGACCTATACAAGGTCTCCAGCTGTAGGAAAACCAAGGGACGACAACCGATTTTAGAATTACAACAAGAAAATAGTCCAAATTACGTGGGAATTTTTTGTAAAGTAGCATTGAGTGGACTAACTAAGGTCCACCACATCACTGCGGGGCTTACCATGCATTCGGTAGAAGCTGCCTGGTGATGTGACAAACTGTAATTAGTCTACTATCGGTCACCGACTGTAGAAAAATACTCAAATGATCCCCATTTATGGAGAAAAAGAATGTTGGATGGGATGTTCATGAGGGCAGTGTTTTGAAAAATACCCGAAAAATATATTTTTCTTATCGTTGTCGCTGTTGTTGTTGTTCCATCTCTGATGTCATAGCTTTTAATACTTGCCATTGTTGGCCGCCTTGATTATAAAAACCACGATTTCAATAGTTATCAAAACCACTCGAGTAGTACTTTTCACCCCCTCTCGTTTAAATCATCAGATGACATGGGTCTTTCTAGCTAGCTTTTGTTTCAATAAGCAGCTGTACTCGTTCTTTCTCTCAGATCAGGGTAGCAGCAAAAGAAATGAAGGTTAGATTTCTCACTTCTATTTGAGCACAGTTCAGATTCTGTCTTTTCATGACTTTTTGAAGCTTGGGTTTTCATATTTTGTTCTTTCAGTTATTCGTCTTTTCTTTTTCTCTTTTTTTTTTTTAATCAATTCGGCACTAGATATGTTTATTGCATGGGTTATCCGGATTATCCTACTCTTCTTTTGCATGGTTTAAAGGTCATCTGACCAAATCCAACTTTTCTCTTTTAATGACTTAAAAGAAGCACACAGCTTAAACAAGAGCCCATGGATAGTGGAAGGTGTTCACTATATTAACCTTGAGGTTATGGATTTGAGTCTCCAATAAAAAAAAAGGCAATAAGGGTGCCCTTTTTTTGTGCTTCTCCAGTCACTTGACAAAGGTTTTATTGGGTTTTAAGAAATCTGAAGCAAAATTCTTGATGGACGTTGCTTGCTTTATCATTTTAAGGTGTTGGCAAGCGTTTATTGTTAATCTTTTACATTTTGGGTCTCCTTTTGTTCTTGTTTCCTGATCTGATGGGAAATCTTTCTGGGTTTTTTTTGCCAGCGTTTCATAAAACACTTGATTATTTTTAGAATTTTCTTTCTTTTGTTGTCTATTGTTTTGTCTTTTACGTTCTAGAGGACTCTGGGTAGAGTTTTGTTTGTGTAGGCGGTAAAAACGACACCTACTTAGATTGAGAGGAGATTAAGATGGACTTCTTAGGACAGGGAATACTGAACGCCAAGAACCTGAAAAGGAAGGAAAAAGGCTACAGTCAGAGCCCCTGGCTGCCGTGAGCCGAAGGCGCTCCGATGCCTGAGTTAGTTATCAAAAAACTAAGCCGGAGGAGGAAAGGAATGAGACGATGTGAAGAGTATGTGTGTTGCGTACCTCCTTGGGGTTGATCCTAAGTATATATATGTGGACATTCCTCGTTCATTCTCTCTGTGAGTGGGGGTAGGTGGGGTGAGGTCCCATCGATCCTTACTCTGACAGGCAGCGGTAGGTAAAAAAGGCCACATCCCATCCTCACTTTCCATGCCTTCAGTTAGTTGATGTACAGGGCTGATAAAACTAACTTCTTATCACCATAAATGAGCGATCCTATCGTCATAAATGAATGCTCATATATGTCAGGGCGCGCCGCATTTCCCGAAAGAAGATGGCGGCCCACTCTGCCTTCAGCATTTTGGTCCGAGACCAAGAATGGTTTGGCCGTGCTGTGCTTTTGTACTGAGCTGGCATTCACGCCGAGCTGCCGAACCGCGCTGCCGTGCTGGTACTCTTGACCGGGCTGCCGAGCTGACGGGCTACGACTACAGAGGCCGAGGTGATCAGCGAGTCCTTCTGTAATCCTTACTTAATTTCGTCATTACGGTGTTTTACCCACACAATTGCCCCCTAGCTTTTGACTTCTGAGAGTCTTCCAGCTCGAGGAGGTTGGAAGCTTGGTGACTATATAGCTGGCTCCGCTACCGAGCTCGAGTGAGGGTTACTGTCGTAAGGGAGGGAGCTACCGGGACAGAGGAGCTCCGGATCAGGGGGGTCCCCCCTAGGCCTAGTGGCCATCGCTAACGTACGGTCCCCTTCGAGATGTCTTTTCGCCTGTCGAGGATATTTAATAGCCCTCTGATATCGCGCCGATGGTGGCACGTGTCGCCTCTTTTGGCTGTCACGCAATTACTTCGAGGAGATGTTAGGGCTGCGAGATGGGACGTTAGGGCTGATTGAGGGGACGCCTCTTAAAGGCTCTTCTCGAAAGCCGAAACGATGTCTCTAGTCCTTATAAATCAGGGCGTCTCCTTCGTCTTCACTTTCTTCTACTTTCTACTGCACTCTGCAAGAAAACTCCTCTGACATCTGCGAGCTTCCGACGATCCTGTTTGTGCAGTCCCTTTTTGTAGGACTTCTTTCCATTTTCTTCGTCTTTTCTTTTAGGTAGACCCTCGTCTGAGTTGAGAATGAGGATCTATAGATATCTGTTAGGAGACCCAGGTTCTATAGATTATTTTAGGGATGCATACAAGGTCCCCGCCAATGTGGAGGTCAGACCGGATGACCCTGATGACGGCCTCGCCTATCGCAATGGCTGGATGCCATTCTGGCTGGTCTCTGTAGTGGAAGGAGGGGTCCGCTTCCCCCTGCATCCACTGGTCCGGGACTGCCTCCGGGAGTGGAGGTTGTGCCCATGCCAACTACTCCCCAATGGATACAAGATCATAATGGGAGTAGTGAGGCTAAACGAGATTCTGAGAATCGGCCTCGGTGTCCCAGACATCGAGGACACGTATGACCTCTGCAAATCCGCAGAAGGGGACACCTATTACCTCCGGCTGAGGGTCCGCCGGACTGGGTTTGTGACCGCGCTGGAGGACTCCAACAAGTATGCGGGCGAAGACCGAGTACTTGTCAGAGGAGGATGAGAGTTTGGTGAAGCGGAGCCTGCCACCACGGTCCGGATTCCTCGAAAAATAGGAACTCCTCCAAGTAAAGACCGAAGTCCTTTCGGTTTGCAGTTCTTTCTCTTTTCTATGCCTGGCTCCTAACACAATTTTTTTGTCCATGCAGATTTTCGCGAGAAGAGGGAGCTCGCCAGGAAAAACCACTGGAGGGTGAATAGCGCGTGGCACGAGAAGGTGAGGAACTATCGCGGCCACAACTGCCGTGCTGCGTGGTCTCTTCTAGGGCACGTGCCCCACTACAGATCCTTGAACACCTCCAGAAGGGTGTTGGGAATAGACTCTGTGCTGCGCGGGGAAGACGTCAGCCTCGGATCAGCTACGACCGCGGTGCCCAACTCGGCAGGAGTGATAGTTGCGATTCATGCTGGAAGTTTAATTAAGTTTGGAGACCGTGCTCCAGCACTTCCCGTCGCGGAGCCTGTCGGGACCTCGGGAGCCGAGCCCCAGCCTTCTCGAAGGAAGAGGCTAGTAGCTTCCAGCTCCGAGGAAGAGGAAGAGGAAGAGATGCTACACCAGCGCGGGCGGCGTTACGCTGCAGAAGACCTATCCGTGGCGGCCTTCGGGGACATCGGAGGCGAGGTCCGGGGTCCCCCTCAGGCAATGGCTGCGACGCCTTCGGCAGCTGCGGGTGGAACTCCTGCCCCAGATGCGGAGACGGTCCATGCAGCCGCGACTGGGGCTACATGGTCTGCCGCGGCCGAGGTCGCCCCGGCTCGACCTCTGGTCATCGTCGCGGGTGACTCACCCCCCGATCACGGTGCACGGGCTAGCGGTCGAGCTCGCTCCACCGAGGTCACTGAGGGTGGGCGACCCTAGAAGAGACCAAGGGTTGAGGCCTCGCCTGGCCCCTCTTCGCCCCCGCTTGCTGGCGGGACGATCTTGCCCCCCCCTCTGGCTCTGTGGAGGCCGGCCATCGAGGAAGTTCTGGGGAGGCAGTTGGCCGAGACAGACCGCGCAACCGATCCTCAAGTGGTCGCGACGTTGGGACGTGCCTGTGCCCTTCCTCAACACATGGCGAGGTGGGCTGGGATGGACAACGAGTCACTCCTGCTCTCCTCGATGCACTCTCTGGTATCGATAAGTGCAATACTCCCCCCCCATAGCTTTTAGTCCGGTGTTCTTTTATTGACTTTGGGTTCTCTTTTTTGCAGCTGTTGCAGAAATGCCAGATAGGCATAGAGAGGCTCGACGCAGACGAGGCAAGGGAGGCGGAATGGGTGGTTGAGAGGGACGAGCTGCGGGCGTCCTTGGCGGCTAAGGACGCGATGCTGGCAAAAGAGGTGGGCAGAAATGTTGGCCTGGTCTTCGATTTCGAGGAGTCCCAGATCGTGGTCGAGCGCCTCAAGGACAAGCTGGCGGACGAAAAGACTCAGAACCTTCATCTTGCCTCCGAGCTTGATGACCTCCGAATAGCGGTAGGGCGGCTCAAAGAGGACCTGCAGAATGCGAAGGGGGCAAACAAGAGGCTCCTCTCTCAGCGGAACCAGGCGCAAGGTTCCCTGGAGATGGTGTTGAGGGGGAAGGCGGCCGAGATTGAGTCTGCTCTGGCGAAACAAGAGGCTAGGCTCAAGGAGGAGTTCCTGGCTGAGCATGACTCCATCATGGGGGAGGAGGTCGGTAGGCTGTCAGCTGACTACAAGGCTCAGCTGCCAGGGATCCGGGACCGAGCCTAGGAGCTTGGCTGGAAACAGCTTTGAAGAAGGCTGTGGTCCCTGAAGATAGCCCCCTCTTCCAGAATCCTCCAAGGTTCCCTTGCTTGGACTCGGAACTCGTAGCCGTGTCTCGGGCTTCCCCTTCCCTTCCTCCGCAAGCTTGTCCGGAGGCGAGCGCCGCCCCCGAGGCGCCCCCAGAGGCTCCAGCTGCTAGCGCCAACCCTGAGGACTCCCATGCACCCGCGGTCGTCGAGGCCCCTCTCGAAGCCGTCGCTCTCGAGGCCAGCATTCCTGAAGCAGGCGCGGTCGTCTCTGAAGCTACCCCGACCGCTCCCGAGGCCAGCGCGGTCGTGGTCGAGGTCCCTTCTGAGATCCCTCCAGAGATCGACTGCAATGTGGAAGCTGCGGCCCTCTGAGTCCCTTTTGTAATTTTTCTTTTATTGCATTTCCATTCATCTTGTAATCAGGATCTTGATTAATAAAAACTTTCTTCGCATTCTTTGGCTCTCTCCCCTTGTCTCTGATGAAATGGGCGTGTGGTCGACTTTATGTCGCTATGCTTTATTTGTTAAGTTGTGGGTCTGGATAACCGAACTCCTTGTCATTCTCAAAATTGGATATCTGCCCATGACTGAGTCTTAGTTTATGAACCGTGGTCTTAATCGGTGTCCATGACCCTTGAGAGCAGAAGCTAACAACTCGAGGTATTCTTGGAAGTTTGACTTTATGGCCCCAGCTGGTGCTAGAATTGAGCCAGGAGGGCAGGCACTCGACTGAGCTGCCGAGCCAGGGGTGGTGCTGGCACCGGACCCCTGGACGCTTTTGGCTGTGCTGTCAAAGCTGGTGCGGGCTCTGAGCTGAGGACGGTTGGCGCTCTGAACAGAGCAGCCAAGCCGCGGGGTGGTGCTGGCACCAGACCCTTAACGCTTATGGCTGTGCTGCCAAAGCCGGTGCGGGCACCGTGCTGAGGACAGTTGGCACTTTGAACAGAGCTGCCGAGCCGCGAGGTGGTGCTGGCACCGGACCCCTGGACTATTATCGTCGTGCTGCCAAAGCTGGTGCGGGAACCGAGCTGAGGACGGTTGGCGCTCGGAACAGAGCTGCCAAGCCGCGGAGTGGTGCTGGCACCGGACCCTTGGACGCTTATGGTTGTGCCGCCAAAGCTGGTGTGGGCACCGAGCTGAGGACGGTTGGCGCTCTGAACAGAGCTGCTGAGCCGCAGGGTGGTGCTGGCACCGGACCCTTGGACGCTTATGGTTGTGCCGCCAAAGCTGGTGCGGGCACCAAGCTGAGGACGGTTGGCGCTCTGAACAGAGCTGCTGAGCCGCAGGGTGGTGCTGGCACCGGACCCTTGGATGCTTATGGCTGTGCCGCCAAAGCTGGTGGTGGCACCGAGCTGACGGTTGGCGCTCTGAGCTGCCGAGCTTAAGGGTTTTCGAAGCAATGTAGAGATTCATTCTAGAAAAATTTCCTTTTATTGATGTTTGAATTCTTGAATACATTTTTCAGAAGTAGAACTTTTTGAGATGCATCGCATTCCATGGTCGTGGGAGCTCCTTCCCCTCCATGTCTTCAAGTCGGTAGGCAAATCTCCCAGATATTGAAGTTATTCTGAACGGTCCCTACCAGTTGGGCGCCAGCTTGCCTTCGTTTGGATCTCGGTCGCCGGAAAGTGTTTTCTTTAAGACTAGCTCTCCCATCGCGAATTTTCTCTCCTTGACCTTCGGGTTGTATCCCCTGGCCAATTGTTGTTGATAGGCGGCCAGGCGGATAGCTGTCGCCTTTCTTCGTTCTTCAGCCAAGTCGAGCTCTTGCGCTACGCTCAGATCATTGAGGCCCTGGTCACAGAGTTCCGACCTCAAGGTCGGGAGGCCGACCTCAAGGGGAATGACTGCTTCCATGCCGTAGGCAAGGGAGAACGGGGTAGCCGAGGTGGAGCACCTTGGAGTAGTTCGGTAGGTCTATAGAACACTTGGTAGCTCCTCTGCCCATCGACCTTTAGCTCGGTCGAGTCTCTTTTTAATTCCGTCGAGGAGCACTTTGTTCGAGATCTCGGCCTGGCCATTGCTTTGTGGGTACGTCGGGGTGGAGTAGACATTTCGAATGCCGTACTCCTGGCAGAAGCTCTTGAAGAAGTTGGAATCGAACTGCGTTCCGTTGTCGGAAACGAGAGTTCGGGGAATTCCAAATCTCGTGATGATGTTCTTCCACACAAAGTTCTTCGTATCTAATTCGGTAATGGATGACAGAGGTTCAGCTTCGACCCATTTTGTGAAGTAGTTCATGGCCATTATCAACCATCTTTTGTTCCCTGGAGTTCGGTGGAGTGGTCCAACAATGTCCAGGCCCACTGGGCGAAAGGCCACGGACTGGAGAGGGGGTTCAGGTCCTGGGCTGGCTGGTGGAGAGAGTGTGAGAACTTCTGGCACTTCTCGCATTTTCTAGCGTATAGCTGGGCGTCCTTCTGCATATACGGCCACCAGTAACCTTGGCTAATAGCTAGGTACGCAAGAGACCAACCTCCTATATGACTGCCGCAGATTCCTTTGTGAATTTCGTAGAGAAAATCGTCGACTTTGCTGGGGTGAATGCACTAGAGGTAGGGCCCGGTGAATGACTTCCTGTAGAGTCGATCGTCTGAGGAGAGCTAGAACCGGGTCGCCTTTAACCTGACCTTACGAGCTTCGAACTTGTCTTCGGGTAGCTGGTCGTCCTTCAGGTATGCAATGATGGGGTCCATCCAGCTCGGACCGAGGTTAAGGCACATGAGCTGCCGAAGTCGCTAGATGTCGATGCTGGGCTCTTGTAGCGTCTCTACTTCAACAGTCCTTTTATTACCTGCTTCGACAGCCGAGGCGAGGCTGACAAGGGTGTCTGCATGGGAATTGGATTCTCTGCTGATTTGTCGGACCTCGGCCCTTTCGAACTGGGAGAGAAGTCTCTTGGCGTGGGCTAGATAGGCCGCCATCCTATCGTCTCGAGCTTGGTAATTTCCGCTGAGCTGGCTTGCCACCAACTGAGAATCGCTGAACACCACTATGCATCGAGCTTCCAAGATCTTGGCACTGTTAAGTCTGGCAATGAGCGCTTCGTACTCGGCCTCGTTATTAGATGCCTTGAAACCGAGTGTTAGAGCTTGTTCGATGACGAGGCCCTCTGGGGACTGGAGGACTATGCCAGCGCCGGCTCTTTTGGATGTTGAGGACCCGTCGACAAAGACTTTCTAGGACGAGTCCAGAAGCTTTCTCCAGGACTGTTCTTGCTCGGTCTCGGTGACAAATTCTGCACCCTTATCGCCCCCCAGTTCGGTGTCGAGCAAGGTCGGCGCCGAACTCTGAGGAGTAAATTCCACGATAAAGTCCGCTAGGACTTGAGCTTTGATGGCTGTTATGAGCTGATAGTTGATGTCATATTGCCCCAGTTCGATAGCCCATTTGGAGATCCGTCCGGAGAAGTCTGCCTTTCGGATGAGAGCCTTCGGTGGGTATTTTGTTACGACCACTATTGTGAAGGTTTGGAAGTAATGGGAAAGCTTTCTCGAGGCGCTAACGAGCGCCAGGGAGAGCTTTTCAAGCTGCAAGTACCGGGTCTCGGAGTCCAGCAGGGTTTTGCTCGTGTAATAGATAGGCCTTTGTTGCCCGTTGTCTTCTCTGATGAGCACCGAGCTCACTGCGTGGTCCGAAACCGACAGGTACAAGTACAGTACCTCTCCATTAGTCGGGGTTGACAGCAGCGGTGGAGAAGAAAGGTAGTGTTTAAGCTGTTGCAGCGCCTGAGAACAATCCGAAGTCCATCGAAACTTGGAGCCCTTTCGCAAGAGTTGGAAGAAAGGTCTGCATTTTTCAGAAGCTCGGCTGATGAATCGGTTCAGGGCAGCAGCCATTCCGGTCAGCCGCTGAACTTGTTTTGCCGAGGTCGGACACTGGAGCTCCTGGATTGCGGTGATCTGGTCAAGGTTCGCTTCGATCCCCCTTCTTGTGACCAGGCTCCCTAAGAACTTGCCGGAACCGACACCAAAGGCGCACTTAGATGCATTCAGCTTCAACTGGAATTGGCGAAGGATGTCAAAAATCTGGCGGAGGTCGGTCAAGTGGTCCTGCGACCTTTTGGATTTGACGACCATATCATCGATGTAGACCTCCACCGTCTTGCCGAGCTAGGCCTGGAACATCTTCGTCACCAACCGCTGGTATGTCGCTCCCGCATTCTTTAACCCGAATGGCAGCACCTTGTCACAATAGGTGCCCCTGGGAGTGATGAAAGCTGTCTTTTCCTGGTCTGCCGCATACAGGGGGATCTGATGGTACCCCCGGTAGGCATCCAGGAAACTCATTCGGTCGTGTCTGGCAGTAGTGTCGATTAGCTGGTCTATCTTTGGAAGAGGGAAGCTATCTTTGGGACAGGCCTGATTGAGGTCGGTGAAGTCCACGCAGACCCTTCATTTTTCCGTCTTCTTTTTTACCACCACCGTGTTGGCCAGCCACTGCGGATAGTGGACCTCCTTTATTGCGCCTACCTCAAGGAGCTTCTGAACTTCCTCAATCACGGCCTCAGTTTGCAGGACCCCAGTCCGGCGTGGTTTTTGAAGCACGGGCTTATGGTTGGGATCCACCTTTAATTTATGGCACATGACTGTCGGGTCAATGCCGGGCATCTCATAGGGTGTCCAGGCAAAGACCGCTTTATTCTCCACGAGGAGGTCAAGTAGTTCTGTCGTCTCAGACTCGGGGAGCTGGCTTTCAATTAGGAAGAATCTGTCTGGGTCGGCGGGATCGATGTTGACCTTGGTGAGGTCCTCGATGCTTTTCTGCGCCGGAGCCCTGCCAACGTCCCCGAGCTCGGCCTCTCTTTCTAGTTCAACCACATTGACTTAGGATGATTCGGCTTCTCCAGGCAGCATGGCCAACAAGCATTGCCTGGCCATATGCTGGTTGCCTCTGATGGTGATCACATCCGTTCAGCCTGACTGGTTTTCCAGAGGGAATTTGAGCTTCTGATGGCGGGTGGAGGGCACCGCCTCCATGCTATGTAGCCACGTCCTCCCCATTATAACATTGTATGGGGAGGGGACATCGACTACTAGGAAGTCAACTTGCCTACAGGCACCACCCACTTGGACTCTGAGGGAGATTTTACCCTTGGGGTTGATAGGCTTGGAGCTAAAGCCGACCAGAGGGGTATGGGCAGCCTGGAGGTCCTCGTCCTTAAGTTTCAACTTCTTGAAGCAATCATAGTATAGGATTTCGGACGAACTGCCGGGGTCGACAAGGATTCTCTGAACCAAGAAGTTCTGCAGCTTCAAGGTGAGCATTAGAGCGTCGTTATGTGGGAGTTCGACGTCTTCCAAGTCCTTGTCAGAAAACCATACTCTGACCCCCTCCGTTTTAGCTTTCTTTGCGGCCGGCTCTGGTGCCGCGGTCAGCACCTGCTTCTGATGGAAGGTGCGCCTGGCCTCGGCGTGAGCCTGAGAGGTCCCCTTGGGTGGGGCGGCGAGGTGAATGACGTTGATGATGCATTCTGGTTCGCTGTCCTGGTTGTTAGCGTCTTGTTGTGGAGGTCGGTCATCACCTCGGCCTTCCTCCTTGATGTAATCCCTGAGGTGCCCCTCATTTACGAGGTTCTCCAGGTGGGATTTGTAGCTCTTACACTCGTTGGTTTTGTGCCCATTTTGCTTGTGGTATGCACAGACCTTACTCTGGTCCCTAGAGGAGGGATCAGTTGTCATCAGCCGCGGCCACTTGAAGAAAGGCTGCGCTTTTATTTTATTGAGGAGCATATAGATTGGCTCCTTGAAGATAGTATTTACTGCCACGTGGGAGGCCACCTCGTGGCCTGACCTTCTGTCGTTCCCCGATGCCGCTGCCGAAGTAGAGGGGGTTCGGTGCTGATCTGAGGACCGGGCCTTGCGCCGATCCGGGGACGGATCTCTGCGACGATCCTCCCTTTTGGAGGACCTGCTATCTCCCTTGGCTGGTTGGTTCTTCCTGGTGAGGCCGAAGTTTTCGCGACCTCGCACCTCGTCTTCTTCTGCCAGTATGAACCGATTTGCTCGGGTCATCAGCTCTTTCATGGTGGTCACGGGGTACATGACCAACTGTGCCCGAAACTGGATGCCCGGCCGCAGAGCCAGCTGGAAGGACTTTACTGCTAGCTCTTCAGAAGCGCACTCGATCTGGTTGTAGACAGTCCAGAATCGACGAGCGAACTGGGTGACGCTCTCGTCTTCTTGCATCCGGAGGGCCATTAGGTCAGCATCGGTATTCGGGATGACGCGATGAGCCTGGAATTTTTCTAGGAAGGAGGTCCGGAGTTGCCGCCAACTGGAGATGGAGCCTTCAGGAAGCGAGCAAAACCACCGCAGGGGGAGATCCGCCAAACTGGAGGAGAAAACTCGACAGTTTAGGGAGTCGTCATCCCCCCAAACCGACATCCTCTGGACGTAATGTCGGAGGTGAGCCGTAGGGTCCGAGGTTCCGTCATACAGGGCGAACCTCGGGACACTGAACTTCTCGGGGAGTGAGTATTTTCTTTTCTCCCTAGAGAAAGGAGACGCGCCAGTGTCCTTAGCTTCAAAGGCACTATACTGGCCTCGGACGATACCAGCTGTCTCCATATTCTGGCAGATCGTCTGCTTCACCTGCCGGTCGATCCACTGCTTCAGTTCTTCATCTTTCGATACCTGACACTTCTTCTTCGGTCCTTCACGCACGTGACTACTGCTGGAACCTTCTTCTCCGTGGTCTCGGTCGCGCCTCTTATTATTGAGGACGTGCCTCAGGTCTCGCCCGTAGTCCGGGCGCCTAGGTGGTGGACTCTGACCCTCTTTGTCCTCGAACTGTTGCTTGAGCTGCCGGATAAGCTCATGCTGCTCCTGGATGAGTTCTGAACTCTGATGTCATTCAGGCGGGGGTCTTCGTTTTGATCGAGGCTGGCTTGATGGTGTGACTGCGATCCAGCCCGCGCTGACTTTTCTTGTGGCTTGGTGACCGACTTGTAGCCTTGCCTGGCCTGCTCATGGCTATGGCGAGGCTGTTCCGGAGGTGGGAAGTCGCGAAGGGAAGGCATGGTCAATCCCCTAGACTGTGACTGTGTCTGGATCGTGGGAGACCTCCCCCCTGACCTCCTTTGTTGAGGGGGTGGAGGTGGAAGATTCTGCACCAGCGTAGGCTGTATGGATAGAGCCTTGCCTTTGGAGGGTCCTTCGCCATTTCTGGTTTTTGGAGGCATGGTGCTTACAAGCTTTTAGTTCAGTCCCCACAGACGGCGCCAAACTGTAGGCGGTAAAAACGACACCTACTTAGATTGAGAGGAGATTGAGATAAACTTCTTAGAACAGGGAATACTGAACGCCAAGAACCTGAAAAGAAAGGAAAAAGGCTAGAGTTAGAGCCCCTGGCTGCCGCGAGCCGAAGGCGCTCCGATGCCTGAGTTAGTTCCCAAAAAACTAAGCCGGAGGAGGAAAGGAATGAGACGATGTGAAGAGTATGTGTGTTGCGTACCTCATTGGGGCTGATCCCAAGTGTATACATGTGGACATTCCTCGTTCATTCTCTCTGTGAGTGGGTGTGACGCCCCGGAGTCCCACATCGACTATAGAGAGGAAAGTGAATGAGTTTATATGTAGAGCCTACACCCTTACTTTGCATGAGGCCTTTTGATGGGTTTTGGCCCATCAGAAACAAAACCGTGAGGCCAGTGGGCCAAAGCGGACAATATCATGCATGCGTGTAGGGTGGGGCGTTACAAATGGTATCAGAGCCGACTCTCGACTAGTTCGAGTGTGGGTCCCCTACCGTGGTCTGGTGTAAGTGGGCGGGTTTCCATGTGGGCTGGCCAAGAGGGCTGGTAGGCTACTGCACAGGGACGTGCAGCCTTAAGGGGGGTGGATTGTGACGCCCCGGAGTCCCACATCGACTATAGAGAGGAAAGTGAATGAGTTTATATGTAGAGCCTACACCTTTACCTTGCATGAGGCCTTTTGATGGGTTTTGGCCCATCAGAAACAAAACTGTGAGGCCCGTGGGCCAAAGCAAGCGGACAATATCATGCATGCGTGTAGGGTGGGGCGTTACAGTGGGGGTAGGTGGGGTGAGGTCCCATCGATCCTTACTCTGATAGGCAGCGGTAGGTAAAAAAGGCCACATCCCATTCTCACTTTCCATGCATTCAGTCAATTGATGTACATGGCTGATAAAACTAACTTCTTCTCATATCTGTCAGGGCGCGCCGCATTTCCCGGAGGAAGGTGGCGGCCCACTCTGGCTTCAGCGTTTTGGTCCGAGACCAAGAATGGTTTGGCCGTGCTGTGCTTTTGTACTGAGCTGGCATTCACGCCGAGCTACCGAACTGCGCTGCCGTGCTGGTACTCTTGACCGGGCTGCCGAGCTGACAGGCTACGACTACAGAGGCCGAGGTGATCAGCGAGTCCTTCTGTAATCCTTACTTAATTTCGTCATTACGGTGTTTTACCCACACAGTTTGGTTTTGTCGTTTTGATGTTTTGACCATAGATGGGAAGCAGTCTTTCAAATCTTTAGCAAAAAATGCATGATTCTTGAAATCCTAGTTAGAGTGGAGACGCAAAAGATCACAACTTTGGGCAGAGTTGCATTAATTCCACGTAAAAAAAGTGATGTTTTGGCACTACCCATGGGCATCAAATTTCACCAAAATGGTAATTTAGGGAGCATCCAATTCCAATCCCTTAATATTGGGTTTTGTTATTGCAGAAAGTGGTACTGAGATTGGATTTGCACGATGACAGAGACAAGCAGAAGGCCACGAAGGTTGTCTCTAGCCTTTCAGGTCTAACTTTCCATTGAAGTATGAATTCTTTCACGTTTGAACTCCTCCCACAGCACTACTACATGAAGGTCTTATAAACCGGTGACCGACTAATATTTTTCGTTTTTCCTTTCGTAATTTTTTAGGGATTGATTCAGTTGACATCGAAATGAAGGAGAAGAAGCTAACTGTGAAAGGGGATGTGGATCCTGTGGTTATTGTAAGCAAATTGCGGAAACGCTGGCATGCAGAAATTGTTTCTGTCGGACCTTCCAAAGAGCCAGAGAAGAAGAAGGAAGAACCCAAAAAGGGTGACGAAAAGGATCAGATGGCTGAACTTATCAAGGCCTACAAGGCCTATAATCCCAACCGAGCCCCACCACCACCACATTACTATGTTCAAAGTGCAGAAGAGGATCCAAGTACTTGTGTTATATGCTAATAAAAATTGAATATGAAAAGAGAAGGAGGAAGGAAAATGATCTCATGACCTGCTGAAGACCAGTGAGGCCATCTTTCTGTACAGTAGATGATGAATTAGTGGTTGTGTTTGTATTTGGTTCAAGATAGTGTGTAACAAATAGCAATGGATGTATTGGTTGTATAGCTTGCTCTGAGGTTTAGGTCATGCAACCAATAGTTATGTACTTATGTTCAATAGACCTTTTATATATGTTCTTCTTACTGTTGTGTGTGTGTTTTTATTCTGGTTTTGGTTTTGTTGATCCATAAATCACGACTCCTACTTGGTGAACTAGTGGGGCGGACTACCAGTTTGGATTGAGTTTTTCGTACTGTTAACTTGTGATATATATCAACTTCTGTAAATGTAGGGGATGACTGATAGGTAAAGATGCTGGTTACATGGTGATATGTGAAATTCCATCTCAATAATTCTGTAAATGATGATGTCACTATTTGTTAAATCCGTTTTAGTGCTCCCAATAATTTTATCGAGAGTGATTGAAAAGGCCAGTTATATTTATTATCAACAGCTTCAATTAAATTCTTAACCTACCGATAAAATAAAAAAAATATATTATTAACCAAACAACCAAAATGTATTCAGCTCATCTTAAGTAAAAACCTTTTACTTTTACTTTTCTTTTCCTCTTTTTCATATTCAACTGTTATCCTCTCTTTAGGGGGTGTTTGGTAACAGTTGATGAAGAGGTAACAATGCTTTTTCTGCGATACCGCAAATTCAACCTTGATAGGTCAGATTCTTGGATCCCCTCTAATGCGGATTTTCGGGCTAAAATGGCAGATTTCTAAAAAAAGTCATCACTGCACCCAAACTCAAGTGGGAAGGCACCGGAAAATTCGGCTCCCTATAACAAACAACTTCTTATTTTCGGGTTTCTCTTCCTCCAACAACAAAGATGATTTCTCTGCACAATTAAATATGACATAAGAGAAATTAAATATATAATTCATGGATAGTTATATTCATTGTCAATTACTTTAGTCAAGTTATCAACCAAAAAACCAAAATGTATTAGACTTTTCATATGAGAATTTATTTGCGTTTAGTTTTTCTTCTCTCTTTTTCACATTTAATTGTGGTATTTTCTTTTCTCCTTGGCCTTCTTTTTCTTGGAGATAAAAAGGAAGATTTCTCTTTTCCTTTCATGCATGAAAAGTCTATGGTAGACATTGCCAAAGAGAAGTCCATATAATCAAATTGTTTTGCCCCACTTCTTACATGAGCGAAGGGATTAGAACTCAATAATGAGGCTCACCTATATAAAATCAGAACCACTTAAACTAAAGCTCATTCGCTTTAGTGAGTTTTTTTTTTTTTTTTCCAGATTTCCCTTTAATAAGAATTGATCCCCACAAGATTGAGCACATGCTTAATACTATGATGATTATTGTATGCTCAATCTTATAACGAGATCAACTCCTACTCCATTAAAATTTAGGGACAACCCCACTAAAGTGATAAATATTTATTTTGAGCGATTTTAGGCTTTCAATGGATGAGCTCATGATAAAGTTCTACTACACTCATGAAACCACCAGTGAAATTTTTAATGGATAGAAGTAAGCCGAGGATATTGCAAGAGCCTAAGATGAAAGAGTCTTTAAAACAGGGAGAGGGGGCGGACCGTGATACAAGGGGGGCTGAAGCCCACACCCATAGCAGAAAAAAGCTTAAATACTCACCTGCAGATTTTTAAAATTTATATTTTTTTTTACATTTACTCCTTCCCCCGATATTTCTTTTATATAGAGCTCCTAAGTTCCACTTCCTGGGCCCGCCCCTGATCAAAACAATTTTAATCATCCATGTTCAATGATGTCCCCAGCTGTTGCTGGGATGGTTAGAGTATTATACATTTATGTGGGTAATGAGGAAAAGATGTCAAGAAATTAGAGGGGATTCCTTCTAATTTAGGAAAATTGCCCGTCCCACGGTTCTTACACGTGATATTCTCCCACTGCTGAAGTTTGTGCACGATGTCGTCGATGTCCCTATCTTCTGCTTCTTCCCCTTCCCTTCTCCTCTCTTCTTCTTTTTCCTCACCCATTGTAATCAACTACACAACATTACAAATCTCCACCCGCTATCTTTCCACATCTTCTCCCATTTCTACCAGCACCAAAAGCAGAAGCTTCAAATCCCATTCCCTTCCCATCATCAGATGCAGCGCTCAACTTGCAGAACTCGCCCCCGCAGCTTCCGCAGCTTACGGAACTCTTCTCCTCGGAGGCGGTCTCTTTGCTTGTAATAAACACCCCCCTCTCTCTCCATTTACCCCCGAAAAAAAAATCAATCTCCTTTTTCCTCTAATCCTTCTTCACTTGTGTTGTAGATACGAGATCGGGAAGTAAGGGCTCGCTGTTTGGAGGATTGTCAGGTGCTGTTCTGATGGGCGCGGTGAGTGGTGGAAAGTCTTTCCTATGTCAATTTCATTTCCATTTCCTCACTTGGGTTGAAATATTACTTTTTGGTTCTGTAATTGTTTCTTATTTGGAATCATCCATTCATCTTTATGGAAGCTTGACTTGTGTTCCCATTGATACAACTTAATGTATTTTAACTTTGCGAATTGAAAATTTTGCAACCCATTGCAATCAATTCTCCATTTGCTATGATTTTGGTGGATTTAGTTTGTACATTAGCTAGTCCTACATTTCCCAAAGTAGGGTTTTTAGTTTACCTTATTCAATGTTTCTTTTCCATGTAAATTTTGGTGAACCCTTGAGTCCTTACCCATCATCCAAAATTCAAAGCTGGTCAGAAGCCATGATTACCTGGCTGAGAAGATTGGGGACTTGGTGTAAGGATTAAGAAATATTAAGCTCATAAGTTGATTTGATGCAATGCATCTTTTTGAATTAACCAAGAAGTCGTATTGGATTCAACAAATTAATGGTGAACAGAGCTGAGAGAAATGAATTTGGTGGGGGCTAAATCCTCATTAATATATGGATATCTAGATAGGCAGACATGTAGATACCATGAGATTTAGCCCAAAGCTCAATTGGATCTGGATGGTGCTATATGCTTCACGAATCATGGGTTCCATTATAGTTTACTTGCCTAGTAATACTGCTGATGATAAGTTGCTCTCTTATCCTTTTAGGATTGCCACATTGGTATGGAGAGTTTGCTATTCGATATTGTAACTTCTAACCCTTCTTAAAAAAAAAAAAAAAAAACAACTAGGAAGAGTGTTGAATTTAGTTGAATCAATCCTGTTTTATTTAAATTCTTTATTTTAATGGATAATTTTAGACTTTTAGTTTTTGTGTTTGTGTAGGTTTATGTTCTTCTGCAAGTTCCTGAGACAAAATATATTGGTGATGCTCTTGGGTTTGGCTCTGCATTTCTCTTCTCTTCTGTATTTGGTATGTGTTCCGTGCTTCCGTTCTTGGTATAGGATATATGTGCAATGTTATGCATGCTACTGAATACTGATATCATATTTTATTTTATTAAGCCATTTAATGGATCAAGTATAATCCTGCATAGCAGCATTAATTTGTTTCTTTCCTGTCTCAGGTATAAGATTGGCAGCAACTCGGAAATTAATGCCAGCTGGCCTTTTATTGGGTCTTTCTGTCTGTGCTTTGGCTGTGTTTATCTCAGCATATCTGCAAGATAGGGTCTGATGATCCGCAAATGTTTCGAAATTAGAAGACCTCTTACTAGGAGATCAGCAATCTTTCATATACCAGTTTTAATAAGAAGTGAGTTGTAAGGATTTCCATAATATCTCTGTGACTTGTTTTGATTTGTCAGTTGCTTCTTTACAACCTTGGTCCTACATCTGCTTCTCAGTTCCAGACCAATTTTCACCTAGCAGTTGCAGCATGCACTTTTTTTGTTGTCTATTTAGAACGCAGAAGTTATAGACCCTTTGCTTGGGAGAATCCCCAGTTCATTGTACATGTCAGGCCCACCATCCAGGGATATTTACTATTCTTTTTGTGGGCCCTATGATGAATGGGTTATTTTGTAGAGTACTGCTCAAGAAATCCTAGTTATTTGATCCAGGTGATGCAAATGGTTGGTTGAAAAGATAATGTAGCCAAAGTTCTGTATTCGTTATTGAAGTCACCTATTTGAGTATGCGCTCCGCTTGTATATTCTATGTGGTTCCAAATGTAGAGCCTGTAATTTGGCTATCATTTCATAACTCATTGGGTTGTAGGATGTCATGCTTATATGTAACTGGAACATGCAATCATAAGATTAACTCAAAAGTTGGAACATTTTCTTCTAGTTGGTAAAAAAAAGAGAAGAGAATTTCATCCATGGCCCTTATACATTAAAACTGCAGGATCAACCTCCATTTGGTATTAAACTAGTAATAGAGCTACATGGTAGTAATAAAGGTACATGATTGGTAGAAAAAGGAATCACTCAATTCAATGATTAGGGTCCCTGATGAATTATTCAGATATTCATATTAAAATAATACATCACGCACACAAAACTTGAATGATCATGAGTATCGCAGCAGCCAGCGATGCATTTACAAATAGAAATTTGCTTGCAGAATTTGACTCTGTAGTTCTGGTAGTGGGAGAACCTGCACGAGAACAAAGATTACTTGATATATATTTTTGTTATCATGTACTTTGAAAATGATGTGAATAGTCTTGATATTTTTCTGTTGTATTAATCATCTAGAATCAGGTATGGCCTGGTTGTAGTTTTCGACATCTGTAAGGAGGCAAAACAGGCATAAGATAGGAAGTAGTTTCGATGTCTGTAGTGTAAGACAATCAAGGTTACTTGACTGCAGAAGATTTACCACTTGCCGGCAGTGAAATTGTGTAATGGTCATTTGTACATTTTGTCTGACCCGGCAATCAATCAGCAGGTGGGTTTCACATTCTAGTGATTCAGTAGTGGGCCTTATCCTAGATGGTTCTTGCCACTCTTTGTTTTTCACCCCCACGGACAATCTTGCCTGATAGCGAATTCCAGTTGCATGGGATATGGTTACATCGAATGACGAGATGATCTTTTCGGACTGGTGATTTTTTTTTAAAAATGAACACTAACGAAGATAATGGATAAGATGAAATGCTTCATGAAAACAGGGAAAAAAAAAAAAGGGAGATGTAGTATTTACTTGCAGCAGCACAAGTGGCAGCATTAATAGACACCCCACACCTAGAAGGCAGCAGCATAGCCTGTGTTACATTGATGCTACTCTCGCCACTGGCAGCTGTGTTGCTGCTAATCATGTTGCAAAGGCATTGTGGATTGGATTTGATAACAGATCTTAGGGGGTCACAGCAGTCGCTTGATGGTCGGCTACTCGTAGAATTTAGGTAGTTCAAGCAAGGAATGAGCTGGGTCATGCAGGTTGTGTCTTGCGCTTGACTTCTTGGTGCCAAGATGGCCATGGCTAACAAGCAACACCACCAGACCCAGGCCTTCTCCATCTTGCAATCCTCTGTTAGTAGTATGAATAATGTAAAAGCAAAATTGGCACTTGGTCTGGATAGATCAAGTTCTAAGTTGCCGCTGTTGCAGTTGTTTGGGAGGGGTTCTTGCAGGTATTTAAAGATTTCTTTCGGGTTCCTTGTTGGATTGTTTATTTATTAGTTTTTCGTATGCTCCTTGTTCTCTTGTGGAGATTTGGAGCTGTGGGCTTTAAAGTTGGTGATCTAACTGATGGGCTGCGGTGCTGACTTGACTTTCTTCTTCTCTTCTGATTTTGGAAGGAGTTTGAATCCTATGGGTGCCGGTGATTTTGGTGATTAGGTGGAACGACTTATACCTGTGTGATGTGATTGTTTTGGTCTATGGAGTGTACTCTGTCCCCTATCATCACGGTTGAATTGGCACCATTGTCTGATGATTTGGGTTGGCTCATGCCTGATTGGCTACCTGCAAATGTGTATGGTTGATTCCTCCATCAGGAAATCAACGTGTGTGTTCTTTTTGAACTGTGACACATCTATAGTGGGGCCCACCCTTCTCCATACCAGTTCTGGTTTCACGGCTGCGATTGCTATGATAGATTAACAGTCAATCAGATCTAGGTCTAAAGACCCTTAATGCCACTTGTGCACGATCCGGACCCCAAATGGCTCATGTGAAGAAGTGCAATCCACCTGACGATTTGGCCAAGGATGGGTTTGAATGACAAAATATAATTTAATATGCTAGCCAACCCAATATACTTGGGACACAGAATTGATAATGATGACGACGACTTTCATTTCTTATTGTTCTTTTATGAAGAGGTGCGATTTTTTTTTTGCCGCTCCCTATATGTAGTAACTCATGATTTGTTTTGTAATCAGTCCCATGTGATATTCCATCAATTTCTTATTTACTTGTCTTGTGGCGTCTTTGGTGGTAGCCTGGTAGGCATTCAGTTTGGTGTCCCTTTGGTTGATTGAGAAGTTGTAAAGAGTCACTTTAGTTAATTGAGACATTGTATCTGAACACCAAGGCTTTGCAATGATTCTACTCCTGATGGCTACCTTTTTCATTTTGTATTATCTCGCTGAGGACCACAGAAAAAAAAATAATAATAATAACAAGGGACCATTGGTGTATACCTACATGGAAATAATTAATCATAGCTTGGGGTCATCAAAAGCACCACTGGCACTTCATTCATGATTTATGTTGGCTATATTGGAATTCAAACTCATGCACTCTCACACAACCAGTAGTCCCGTGCAACCTGAGATAACTCATTCACTAATAATATTATTAATTAGATGACGTGGGGTTTTTATTTTTGGCTTTATTAGGCCAACTTAAGAGAGACATCTGATTGGCTAATAGCAAATTTTAAAAAGAATGGGCCAAATCTGAAAGTGATCTGGATATCCCAAGCAGGAGTCTGACAGAATGTTAGATGAATCTGTATCCAGCAGATACATACTGCAACCCAGAGATCTAAGTCTTGTTAGGCTTCAATAACACTAATTTGTTACAATTGAGTACGCGGTTAAGGATTCATCAATCTGACTTTGAACGTGATAGTTTTGCATAGTCGAAAAAAGAAAGGGAAACCTCTCCATGACTTGGCGGGAGAAATGGAGCCATGGTTGGTCAGAACATGCCATCTCCAACAAGTGCAAGACAAGATTTTCCCATGAAAACGGGACCCCACCCTCTCAAGGAAATGAATGACTGCATTCTTGGAAAATATGTTGGTCCCCATCCACCCTTCCATCTGGACCAGCTTACCAGCCCCTTCGCTGGCTAAATCCTAGTTGAAGATAATGTTCTTTATTAAGTTCCGCAAAATCTAAGAAATCAAGTTCCTTTTTTTTTTTTTTTACAAATGCAGATGCTGCTTAGATATCAACATTGTTTTAAAACAGGGCCAAACTGAGTTGTATCACCTCATACATAAAGGCTTTGGCCATGAGTCCATTACTTATTTTTTATGAGTACACTTCTAAACCAAGAAGTTTTGGAACATTATTATCACCATATATCTTATTCTGCTATTTGATTTACATCTAAAACAGTTGAGGCAACTGAGGACGAAGATCAAAAGCTTATTTAGTTTTGAACATTTTCTATTTAAAAAGAAGTTGAAATAAACTAAAATATTATTCTAAAACTGACATATTGACTTATATGCAAGGTTTCAGCATTGGCTGATGGTGATACAACTTCTGAAACTGTGCTTTAAAACCATAGATGTCAAATTGAAAAAGAAAAAAAAAAAAAAAAAACCATGTACTTAAAAAATATGCACTACTTCAGACTTTTTGTGCTGGAAGTGAAAGTGGGAACATATCAGGTAGATGCCATTTTTCTTCTTCAAATTGACATTAACAACACTTCTAGTTTAATTATCTCTTGGTTGAATCAGCTGATGGATCAGCAATTCAAGATTAGTGTAAGAGGATCCTCCCTTAGTTGTAGCAATTTCAGCACTAGCCTTCCACTTCCACTTCGCGGCCTTCTTCTTCATCTCCTTTCCTCTCTCTCCTCCCATGAATTCCTTAACAAGAACCTCAATTTCCTCTCTCTTTATGTTGTTACCAATCTCCATGCCCACCCCCCACTCAACACAAGCATAATGACAATTGGTCAGTTGCTCCCCGATGAAAGGCCAACAGATCATGGGCACACCACAAGATACGCTCTCCAGTGTTCAGTTCCAACCAGAGTGTGTTAGGAACACCCCAACGGAAGGGTGGGACAGCACCTCCTCTTGTGGGCACCAGCTCGCTATCATACTCCTTCCTTCAATCTCATCCATCAAATCTTGGGTCAAACTCGCATGATCGCCTGATACGAGATCAGGCCTAATAACCCACAAGAATGGATGGTTAGTATTACTATTTGCCAGGCCCCATGCAAGTTCTAACAATTGTTGGGCTGTCACAACAGTTGTGCTCCAAAAATTCACATAGATGACAGAACTATTTGCGTAGCAGTCTAGCCATTTTAGACATTCTGTGTCTTCTTTCCACATACTTGATTTAGCTGATTTTAAAAGGTTATCGGGTAGCCAGCGACACATCATTGACAAGGGGCCTATTGTGTAGATGTGTGGAACCATTAATCGGATGGCTCGTAGAATGTCATATTCCAAATCATCATACGTATTGAAAATGATAGTGGACGCCTTGAGCGTGTTTTGTGCTAGGAAGTTGAGGAAGAATTCGCTGAGGTCGGTTGTTCTAATAGAACCAGGGAGATCCTTAAGTCGGATCTCCGGCATGCGTGGTATCCAATCAATTGTAGTGTCCAGATGGCCATTGCTAATGGAACTCTCATCTGAATTCATACAGAGAAAAAAACAGAACTTCTGTTAGTCATTTATAGTATCTCTCTCTCTTTTCACAACTAAACATTAGGCCTTTGTATATTTATATTTTTTTTTGGGTAGAAGCATCTCATAGATGTTAGAGGCCTTTGGATTAGTAGTATGAATACTGTCATTTTATCAAATGTACTGGCATATGGATGTGAACAGGGTGGATTCAGTTCTAATCCATGGCATATCCAAATCTGGATATCTTTTTTTGGGGCAGGGTTCACCTATGGATTTGGATCCAACAATGACTGCTGTGTCACAGTTTGTTACAATCCAGTGTCCACTGTCTAGTCCTACCAGATCTCTTGGCCCGACTTTGAGTCCAGGACCCGCAACAAATCGCAGAGAGCCTGGGCTAGTCTTGCCCTAAAGTGCTGGAACCAAATCGTTAGATAGCTGGGCCTGGCCTTTACATTTCAGCTTCTAGAGGACAGCAAGCCTAGCAACTTGCAATCGTTCGCAGTTTAATTGAAATGACTAGTGTACTTGTGTTAGACATGCTTGATTCTTCCAATAGGGACCTCAAAATTTCACGATACTGCTTTAAACATTGTTATGGAATTGATAAATTATATTTACCCTTTTTCATACTCGATCCTCTCGAGCAAAATTCTTAAATTTGAAAATTAATATTTATTTAGAAATTGGTGACTTCTATGTTTTGAAATGCGAGTACGGCTGTAACACCCCAAAATCCGGGAGCCTCGAATCTCGGGGTACTACGAGAAAGTACCTAAGAGATGCGGAAGATTCAGTAATATAATCAAGTTTAAATCTTATATGAGCATGTAGATGAACAGAGTCCTAAAATTTTATTTCACTTTAAGGGACTACAAGGTACTTTCTATAATTAAGCTATCTATTTAATCTTATGCCAACACGGCCAACTACAATAAAAATGAAAGAATAGAGATCTATCTAATAGACGCCTCTCGGTGCACCAACTACACCATTCTCTGAACCCTGCGGCAACGAATCAACCACCAAGCAATTCTACCAATCAAAGAAAGCGGAAGAGAATATACCTGAAAACACCAATGATTGGGTCAGGCTCGATGAGCCAGGCAAATAGGCATGCTTAGATGGCAATACATCATATTAACAGATATGGAAGAAGACCATACCTGATCCCAACTGTATCTGCGTGATTAGTACCTCAATAATTATAAAGGATATCAAAGTGCAACATAGACAGTATGAAGTGTAGTGCATGAACAGTAGTTGAGATAATAATATCACATATGTTAGATACAACATATCAGGTAAACAAGGGAAGCCATCATCATCAATATATCATATAAACTATGTAATACATATATGTCACCAATAACAGAAGTAACCAGAGAAAGAAACCCTACCATATCTGCAATCGTCGTATCTCGATCCAACCGTATCAACGTTGACAGTCAAGACACTAAGCAACGACATCCTAAATACATAATATTAATACATCCAATATACATCCATAAGAGCACACAAGATATGTCCACAGTTGAAGTACAAGGGACGTGGGAGGTCAGAGCCAACCCATCGTCGTCGTTCAGACAACTGTCATTGGACATCAACCATGGGGGTCATAGCCACCCATCGCTATTGTCTCATCAAATAGGGCACACAAGAGTCCATCAATATCCATAGCCACAGCCAAGTCTCAGCCATTGGTCTTACGTGCTAGATCAACCAATAATATCCATAGCCACAGTCAAGTCTCAGCCATTAGTCTTACGTGCTAGATCAACATCACCGTTCATCCACACCCGGTCCGAGCGCCAGCAGTCTTAGTACCCCTCCCCCACCGGTACCTACTGTGTCAACCAACAGTATCTTAATATCAATGTCCATGCCGGCATCATAACTTTCGGCAAACCAATCGTACATCCACAAATCCTACAGACCACTAGGTGGGGGTATTCCAAACTGGGTAGCCTTATCATAATTAATATGAGACGATATTAGTCAAGGGCATGAGGCACGGAGTTCAGGTATATGTAATCCATCCTCACAATTCTCAACAGTTATCAATGCATACCCTTATGAACTCCGCTTCTCGATACACTTAATTAACATTATCTCATTATACAGTCCGTCCATCAATATCTACCGTTAAGTTCTTAATATTACAGGTCAGGACTTCAAGTGTTATGACCTGACATCTCATCCAATACGGACCGTGATCATGGATCAGAGCCTGAGTGTAATGCCCTGATTATAGTACCTCTCAAGGCCAACATCCAATGTTCGGACCTACCAGCTAGCCTTAGTGTCTGTTCATCAATATACGTACCATATATCACAAATCCATCGATGATCGCTGCCCTCCATTCAGGTCTAGGGCCCACTTCACCTAAGACAGTGATCACGGAGTCTTAGATGCTTATTATGTATCATTGGTGCTCTTGTAGATATTTAGCATCACAGGACATCCATAACCATTGAATCAGGTTCTGCTTACAACCCTAAACTCTACTTAGGTGGCTACACGTGTCAAGGTTAAGCCCGGCCCTTGATTCGTGTCCAGCGTGTCCCAAACAGTCCAAATGAAAGGTCAACGGGGCCCACACATGATCAGATCATAAAAATGAACTAAATCTGGAAAATCACTATTTACAGTGTACCAGGTCGACATCATGGGTCCACGGGTCGACCTGGCACTTTGTGGAGATGGACAACTAATTGAGAGTCATAATTCACATTCTGCAGTGTCCCCAATCGACATCATGGTCCACCCGGTCGACCGGGTACACTGCAGGCACTTCCACAAACATCTGGCAGGTGGGGGAGAAATGTTGTGTGGCCGGTCAACCGGGTATACGGGGACTGTACCCTGTGGCATTTTTCTGCTCCCAGTTGCTGGAGCCTCTCCTGTGTGCCCGGTCGACATCCTGGGGGATGATGTCAACCGGGTACACACGAATCCCACATTTTCAGGATTCTGCCATTTTTCCTTTTCCATCCAAACTTCATCAAATTCAACCCAGATCTTCACTGATCATCTCCAAACTTCATATACAACTTCCACATCATGATCTCATCACAAATGGGCCATTGATCTTCTCAATAGGGGTTTCCCATCCATCAATGGCCAAAAACACAAAAGAAAGGCTTAGAACAATCAATTCCACACATCACATCATTTAACCAACCATCTATAAACAGAATCATGCCAACCATTCAGAAAAGACAGTAATTGTAAATCTAAGCATATTAATCAATGAAATGAAAGAATCTAAACATGTCTACTTGCCTCTATTCGAAATTGGAGATGGAGTTGAAAGAGAGATATGTGAATTCCAAGCTCCTAAGGTGTTGATTGAGCAATAGGGGTGGTCTCCTAGCTTCTTCTTGGGCTGGGATTTTGGGGATTAGGGTTCCTTAGGGAGAGATAAGTAAGATGAAAGTGAATTAGGGTTTTAGACTAGGTTTTGCAATAGTTTGCTTTTATAGCTTAGGGTTTGGGATAATTACCAAAAGGGTAACTTGGTTTAAAATGGGAAAGAGATGGGGCCATGGGCAAATAGGTCATTAGGTGGGTTTCTAGAAGGTTCTTAACTATCAATGCCCTTCATATTAATTCTAATATTAACTAAGTCTTAATCTAATCAAGACCTATTAAATTAACAATAGACACCCAATATTTATTAAGAATTATATATACAAGCTAGTTCTAGAACTTAGGAACATTAGCCACCTATTCCACTAATTCCTATTAATTAGCATGTTAAAGTAGGAAATACCATATATGATTAAGATTACAACTTAGGCTCCTAATTGGAAAATTAATCCTAGGAAACCACTATTAATTTCACAAGGGTCTTAATTTTATAATCTAAGTTAAATTAATAAGAATTACCAACTACTCGTGCTAATCACTTATTAAATAGAAAATCAAGGATTTGGCTTGGTCAAATTGGATCCCACTAGGTATTTCCAGGAACGGGCCCTTACAGTGGCTGTGTTCTCATGCAAGAAGTTAATCCTACCTTTGAGTGGCACAAGTCCTCTCCTGATGAGCTCGCGAAAATGGACAAAGGCCATGAAACCGCAAGCTCCGGCGGGCCAGAACACAATTTCTGGGATGCCTAGTTCTTCAGCATTCTTTAGTGTAAAGGTCATGGTTCCATCAGAAACAATGGGAGTCACCCGTGGTTCATCTGATGTGCAATTGAGCTTCGTTATCAGATCTCGGAATGGCACTGCGCACTTGTCTCTGGTGGACTCGCAGATTGCCCGGAGGTCTTGCATGGCCTCTCCCTCGGACGGCGGCAAGCCATCGGATATGGTTTCAAAGCGAAAGCCTTCTAAAGGGTTGAGGGAATCCAGCTCTTTGAGAACTCAATAGACGGTTGTGAGTGAAGTGAGTGTAAACAAAGGTGACAAAGAAGCCTCTTGAATGCAGCAGCTTTGCTACTTGCATCATGGGGTTGATATGGCCCTGGGCAGGGAGTGGAATACATACTACATGAGGCTTCTGCTTCTTCAGTTTTTCAGGCTCCATCTCTCTATTTTTGCTTTTAACACCGAAGGCAGAGGCTATGTAGCCATTGATTTATCTATGACCATATATAAACCAATGAGATGGGACAGGGTAACCATAGCTTTCGAAACAGGCATGATGGCCAAGGCCCAAATTGTCATGTTTTGGCATAATTTTGAAACTCGTCTTGACTCACCCGATTCAGTCCGAGTCAACTCAAACTGATGGGTCACCAAGTTAGACAAGTTGAATGGGTCTCTGTTCCAATTGAAACTATTACAATGGCCAGGTTCTCCCCAGTTGACTCAATGACAGACCTGAGTTTAGTTTTTGCATTTTTTATCAGTGTTTTGGAGCAAACTGTTATAACAGCTACTTGCTGTTGAGTCATGTCAGGAAAAAAATGTGTTTTGTTTTTTTTTCTTCTAATGTTTGAGTCTTTTTACAAAGCAAAACATGGTGGTAAGTGGTAACTCACCCACTGTGAATGTGGCATGCTTGTGCAGCAAACAGAACCATGCAAACCGTGGGGCCTATTGTGGATGGATTGTAGCTGTAGTTGCACTGAAAGGATATAGTAATGATCCATTTGCTTTTCATCAACTGGTTGGTTTGGAAGAGCATGATCATTAGTCAACATTCACAAGGTTGGTATGGTCCAGTTGGTATATATTCTTTTCCATGGTTCATCCACAAGGCCAGTCATGCTCGAATTATACTAGGGAAATGACCTGATACAATCAATCAATCATCGTAAGCAATTGGGGAAAAACTTAAGCAGGAATCATCCATTACAAATGCTCCATCTGTAATTGGCCAATAGAGTTATGCTAACTTAGTTTGATTTCTAAAAGATAAAAAAAAATAAAAAAAATCAATTAATGGGGCATGCGAAATTCAATTAATGGGGCATGCCTACACATTAAGAACACATTTATTTGCATGTAATTGAACTTTCAAAAAATTCATGATAAAATGAGTTACAGTTAAAAAATATTAAAAAGGTGAAAGGTGAAGGTAATAGACTAGAGAAGCCATTGGTTCTATATAAAAAGGTAGTCCGAGAAGAATAAATGCTAGAAGACGAAGGAAAGGAAGACACTCAAATGGTCTTCATGTAAGTAGGAACGCGAGCCTCTCTCTTGTCAAGTGTGTTCTCATCACCTGTCAAGTGTCTTCCCATCACAAAGTTACTAAAGAGTAGAGTACAGCACGTAAGCACCCAATTTGTGAGACTCATTGTGTGGCCCGCCCAATTAGAAATCAAAACTAAAGAAGACGAGACTTCTTTTATATATACAAATAGGATTTAGCTAAATTTTATCTTAAAAAGAGTTGGGCCTACGGTAAGATTAATCGCTAGTAAACTTGTGAATACGATAATAAATTAAAATTTACGTGATTTATACCAGTCGATTTAATGATGAAACTATATTTCAAGAATACTTATTAAGTGGTAAATATATTGACCTAGTTAAATTTCAAAAGATGGGCCCCAATTTAGAGCCTCATGAGTTTTGATGGAGTCTTATTTCTCTCAATTTCTCTATATATATATATATATATTTTTTTTTTTTCAATTTCCTTCACTCCATCCTCTTCGTGCTTTTGTGTGAATCTTTGAAATTCTCGTAGAAGCCAAATATCAAGTCTCTTATTGTATTAAATATTAGAATAGATACATTAATTTCTATTCATCCATCATTGGGGCCCATTTATAAAATCCAAACATGCATAAAAATTAGTGTTCCTAAGTAACTTGATGGTGGGCCATTTCACAGGAATCTGAGTTTTGTATTAGATTTGATTTATTAATAAATTTCCGATTTTACCCATTTATTCTTGTATATGCAAATTCTTAGATCGAATTCGTCGAACTCGAATTGCAAATTAAGCGAATAAAAAAGCGAATCAAATGAACCTACCCCATCAAAATTTCGAACCGAAGCAAACAACTAGAATGGAACTCATTTTCCAAGAATTTGATTAACTAGGGTCACTTGGTATTCATTTTTTATCTCCTCCAAATTCATTCTTCATCAAAGGGGAGACAATTTGATGTCATCTTTGCCTTTGTCTCTTAAATTTCAACCAATTCTTTTACAAATACAATTCTTGAAATTCCTAGGAATTTAATCTCACGCAAACAGATGTGCATGAAGGTTGAAATTCACCAAAAATGACGGAAAAAAACTGGTTGTTCCAAATTCTATTTTGAGTCCACTCCCAAGAAATATAAAGTATGCTGCAGATGCTGCAAGCAGGCATGAAATCTGTAGCTGTATCCAAATTTGCGTTACACCACGGATATCGGATCCAGACTCTAGTTTCCACAGTAAGTGGCAAATATCAAATTTGTGAGAGAGAGAGAGAGAGAGACGTACCATTAATTAAAGTGGATGGGGACTTCCATAACGACTGATGCAACAGCTTTCTTAGATCTTCCCGTATCCAACCATATTAAACCTAGACAGGGAACTTGGAATTGACAGCTCAGGCAGCTGCCAACTGCTTGGACTGTTGCCAGTTTAGGGCATGTTTGTGTAGCCAAATTCCGCGGAAAAGTGAACGGTTTTCCGCGGAAAATCTATTTTTCTTGCGTTTGGTGCGGTTATTTTCCGTGGAATCCCTTTTTTGCCATGTCATCTTTTTCCTTGCTGACTGTGGAAATAGACTTCCCATGGGGGGGTATGGGAAGTCTATTTCCTCGGATCCTCGGAAAACTACCCCTCCTTTATATACTTCTTTTCCTACCCATTTCTGACCCCCTGGCGCCCCTGTTCCTCATCTCCTTCATCAACGAGAGACAGCATAGATCCCTGCATCTATGCCTATCTCCCTCTCTTTAACATATGAAAACAAGAGTTTTCTCCAAAGGGGGTTGAAAAAAAATAAAATAAAGGAACCACCAATGGCAATGGCATCAATATTCTACTTTCAGACCAAGTTTCTCACAAACCCAAAGTTAATTCACATACTTTCATGGTCCCACATGCCCATTTATTTTTTCTTAAATTTCTTATAATCCATGGTTTTATACATAGAAATGTGAACAAATCAGTAAATAGGAAGTAACTTAAAAATGATCATACCATTGTAGTTTTGTAATTTTTTTGCAGAAAATTGCCGCACCAAACAATAAATTCTAATTTTCTGTAAGGAATCTGCTGCCGCACCAAACAACATCAGCACCAATTCATTAAGGAAAAACTTTTTGCACCAAACATAAATTTTTGACTTCCGTGGAAATAGTTTTCCGAAGTATTTGAAACCCATGGATTTTGCTGATGTGGCAATTTCCAATTTCCACGGAAATTACATTTACACAAACGTGCCCTTAATGTTTCAACTCAGCATGGACCGCCAATCTGTAAATAGATCCTCTTTATTTCATCACTTGTAGCCACATGACTTGTCTCTGCTCACTTCGTCCATATTTTTTGGTAAGACTAAGTATAAAGTCAGTTTTCCATGCACATAATATTAACCAAATTGAATAAGTGAATTTCAATAAAAAGTCAATTAAAAATAAAAGTTCAACTAAACAGCAGTATAGAATTTTATATTTCTGTAACTTAAACCCAACATATATCAATCACATTAGTGATATTTATTGAAATCATGGGTAAGAGTTACATGTCATTTTTGCTTTGACTCTGTAGCGCCCTAAGGTTTGAAATTGAACTTCTACATCAATGAAGACGGGAAAGAAACCCTCACGAAATTGCATATAAATCAATAAAGAAAGCACAAAGAAAAAACACTAAAAGCAAACGGAGGAAGAAAAAAAATTACGCCATTGACAAAACCATAATAAAAATCCAACAGCAAAAGCACTAACTAAAATATATTAAAAATGAGAAATCCTTTGAATTTCTTCTTTAACGGTCTTCAAAGCAAAAGGGGAAAGGGGATTAGGGAAAGGGAGTTTAAGGAATAGTGGTTGGGGTTTAGGGATTTAAGTATTGGGGTTTAGAAAATTTAGGGATTAGAAAAGGGGATAGGTGGGGTTATGATATATGTGTGAGAGAGATATATAGAAAAACACCTACTGGAACGCTTATTGAAGAGAGAACGTTTATCGAAGAGAGAGAGTTTGATGCCAATGGAGACGAAATTGATTGGCAGGGCTTTTGTTGAGAGTGAGAGAGGCAGAGAGTGATGGGGATTTTTGAGAAGAGGGCTTTTGCTTTTCTGGTGAGCAGGGGTGGGTGATGGGTTATGAGTGCATGGGGGTGTAGCCGACTTGGCTCTCAATACATGGGTCCGCCCTTGTTTAGATTTGCTTACAGAGGAGAAAGCAAGTCTCCTCTGGTATACTTCTTGCGAATGGTAAGAGGAAAAGATTACTCTTTATATTAAGGGCTTGTTGGTGTAATGCCACAGAAGAGGAAACACGAATTTCCTTTTCCTCGGAAACAAAAGTCCAAAGGGGGAGGGCCAGTTTCATATCTTGCACAGAAAAATCCCGTAAAAATAGAGATTTTCAATGGAGAGTGTTGCTGCACTGAACAACTCCAAAACGAATCGTGCAGATATAAAACATATACTTCCGCGGAAAACAACTCGTACAAACGTGTCCTAAAAAAAGGTGGTTAAAACATCCACTTCTATGTTGAAAATGATTTTTTTTGCCATTTATAATTTAGGTTTTTTTTTCTCTTTCTTGGTTCAAAGTAATTTTCTCCCTTCTCCGATGAACCCCAAACATGGTGGAAAATCACCAGCGGGTAGCAGTGGTTAATCTCTGAGAGGAGTCCCCACAGTCCCCTTACAAACGTCTTCCCATTTTTAACTCCTTTCCATGTATGTTAGGAGGACATCTTTTTATAGCCATTTATTGATATTCAACTTTATTTATTCAGATTTAGTTATTTTTAAAAATACATTTTCTAGAACTCATAAAAATCCAAATCCAAGAAACAAAGGGGCCCTCTGGCACGGTGGCAATGGGTAGGAATCCACATATTTGAGGATACATCATTACCACTAAAACATGAGATCCCTCACTGAGGATTTTATATAGATATTGGTGCATATGAGAAATTGGTATAGGTGCATGAATCTACAAAAATGAAGATCTTCAAATCCTATGGGAGGGGGGTTGGACCTAAAAATCCTAAAACGTGGGGATTTCCACTCGTCCAAATCTCGAGGATTTACAATTGCCAAATAAAATATTTTGGAACTGAGGAAAAAAAAATGATACTTTTGAAGTCTTAGACTGATGAGATTATGTTCAAGTGAATAACTGACAAGAATATGTTATTTTAATTGAAAGAAGACATTGAGTCGCATGATATAAAATCAATTTGTGGGGTAGATTCCATTACAGTAGCTTGATACCGGGGCTCTGAAACATCTTCCATGCGTAGACTAGAGCTACAGCATGGGCCTGGCATATCCTTATAAAATAAAGGAGACAGGTAATTAACCATATTAAGAAAGAGCCAGTTAGGTAATTTTAATGTTATTGAAATAATCAATAAAAAAGAAGAAGCAGAATAACACACTAAATCTGTTTGGCCCCTATCCATTTCCAGGAAGCATAAAAATTCCATGCAGTAAAGTTATACATGGCATTGTAGGTTTCCAGTTTAGATACATGAAAGCTACATCCACATCAGATATTAATTAGATTACATTAAGTTCTGAAGACTCTAGAACTAAAACATCTCATTAGTTCCACGGCTAATCTTTCATTTTACCTGTTCAAGGTGATTCATAAGCACAAGTTAGCTGCTAGGGAATGTCTTTTGCTGAATGACTAGCAAACAAACATGCACTAATAAATAACCATAGAAACAAAAATTAAGGGTCCCCCTCCCACATGATAGGCTAGTTGGTAGAGACATGTCCCTCCAAGAGGGTTGACTGCAATTTGAGCTCGAATTGGAGCTGCCAACTTAATTAACATGTGGGCTAAAGAACAAAAATAAAAAGAAACAAAGGATGCATTTAGAAAGCTCCCAAATCAAGCGGCGGGAGGCACGGAAATTAGAAACCACATTAACTGGTATGCTGTTTTCCTGAATTTCCACACCAAGTAATTTCCAGTACCAATCACCACCATTGTCATTTCAGGCAGAAAACCAGAAGACCAATCCCCTTAATCCCTACCATGCAAAATAGCAACCGATTGATAAACATCCAATCAGCCAAATACTCACTGTGACTAGGTTTGCATCTGAATTTCATGCAGTCATAAATGTTGCTTAACCTTGCCGTTGCAGCACAAAGTGCAGCATAAATTTCATGCATCAGATGTCAATTGCAATTTGGCAGGACTAAGATCTGTATGTTATCCAGACCATCCCTGGAAATAGAAAACCTGTGTATGGTAACTGTTAGCAGCTAGAGGTCTCACAGTGAAGCGTGATATGAACACTGTTATTAGTGTATAGGATGATTTAAGGCATATTGTGCTGACCTGAGGGTCTTCTGTAACTTGGTTCTTCGTTTAATTGAAGGCAACAAGCAGTTACTCGAGTTCACATGGCCTCCAATGCCGTATATTCAAGCTTAATTGGCCAGGGACAGAAGCAGACCACATATTCAAGTTTGGAAATGGTCCAGTGAGTGCAAGAAAATTTTCACCTTCTCCTTCTGTCATTCTCTTCCAGCTTAACTGAAATTATCAAACATGAACCCACACATTAACACAACACAAAACACAAACGTTAGGGAGTTGGAATTGTTATCATCAATATTATTTATGTCTTTACATGTCATCAATCCTTCCATGTACTGTGCAAGAAAGTTCATATGTAAATTGCATTATTAGGTGGCTTTTAAAAAATCAGTGCTTGGACTAAGAAAGTGCAGTTTGTCATGGCACCAAACTACCAACTGCCAGATAATTGCAACTTAGCGAGGGACATTCTTGTCCCTTTGCCGATTAATCTGGATCCCTCAAAGTGTCCCATTTGGATTGACTGCGGTTTGCTAGATGACTAACTGGGTCACTGAGAGACAGGCCTCATTATTTCCAGCAGGAATATGAGCCGTGCAAGATGACTCTCTCTCTCTCTCTCTCTCTCTCTCTCTCTCTCTCTCTCTCTCTCATTTCTTTCCTTTTTCTCCCCAAACAACATTTTTACGCAACTCTTCTAACCTTCTATACTTAAAAAAACATCAAAACACATAGTATCTCGCTGAATTGAAGCTATTGAACTTTTTCTCCCCAAACAACATTTTTAAGCAACTCTTCTAACCTACTATACTTAAAAGAACATCAAAACACATAGTATCTCGCTGAATTGAAGCTATTGAACTCCCAAGTCCTAACTCTTAAGTCTTGAGTCTTGACTTCAAGTTCAATACATTGTTTATTTTGATGGAATTTCTTCAAGACGTATTTTTTTTAATAAGCCTTTCACTAGTTTCTAAGCCAGCATAACTAAACAATATGAATATATGTGGAAAAAAATGATCATTACTATTATTTTCAATTCATACAGCGATACAGGACCTCATACAATGAGGAGACCGCTAACCCACCCACCCCCCCTACAAGAAAAACATATATTCTATCATTTTCCAATATTCTGGATTTTCTGAAAAAATTTTAGATTTTTTTTTTTTATGATTTTTTCAAATTGTACTGCTACGCTGCTACATAGAGTTTTAGCGATAAGTCGCTACGCCCGGTACTACCACTATTTTCATTCTGGCTCTCTTCATCCATCCATATACATATATGTGTATATATAAATATATATATATATATGGGGGACATTCATGTGCATCTTTCCCTCACTATAGGGTGAGGGCACTTTCTCTTTTTGCACACGAATCCCCTTTTTGTACTTCACCCTATGTACTTGAAATCCCCATTTTGTACTTGAAATTTCCCATTTATGGAAGCATCCCTCACCCTATGGTGAAGGATAGATGCACTTGAATATTTCCATATATATATACATATATATAGGGAGATGCTCCTAGGAGAGATACTCTCACCTTAGTATGAGAGATAGGGTGGGGGCCCTCACATGTATATCCAATGCCAACAACTTAAATGTAAGGGACCCCACCCCATCTCTCATAGTAGGGTAAGAGATGCTCTCATAGGAGCATTTCCCTATATATATATGGGAAATGTTCACATGCATCTTTCCCTCACCATAGGGTGAGGGACACCCCCTTTTTGGACATTTTCAAGTACATAGGGTGAGGTACACTTCCTTGTCTTTTTGTGTAAAAAGGGAAGTGTCCCTCACCCTATGGTGAGGGAAAGATGCATATGAACATTCCTCATATACATATATACATATATTTACATATACACATGCATATATCATATCGATTTCCTTCTGCTGAGATGGACCTCTCACACCTTGTGCGAGAGGTAAATATCTAAGACCCTTGTGGGGTCCACTTGGATGCATTCAAATCATGGTGGGGATAGTGCGATGGAAAAGTTACACTGTGGATATATTTTGGGGAAAAAATCATCTCACCGGATCATCACAACCACTGATTTAGGGGACTTTAAGTTAATGGTTTCTTAAATTAACAATTTATATGAGGTTCAATCCAACAGTGAGTTATATATATATATATATATATATATTGGGAGTGATTGGAATATAAGGTAGTTCAAATCTATACATAAGGGGACCACTAAAGATCTAAACCATTCAAGTTGTGGGCCCATCTCATTTACCAATATCATGCATCAGCTCCTCTAAAGGAAGTGATATTAACCATTGGATTGGAGAAAAATGTGATTAGAAAAACTGATTTTTTTTCTCTAGCTAAGTTGGGTTAGAGGTACAGTACATGTGGGACTGCCTACATACGCAGGGATTAGTCACTGGGTGGCTGTGTGAAATAAGACACCCCCACTCGGGTGTTTCACGTTTCCCAAACTAATTTAAAATGAATTATTAATAAATTTATCCTTTTTTTTTCACATAACAGGGCCCATCTTTTAGTAATCAGACAGTCCGTTAGATGTAAAGTCTAAACCACCATGAATCTTAAAATTTCAGCCCAATCAATTATATTCACTGTTGATCACACCAAAGTTTCTAAAAGTGTTTTTGGCTTCAGGGCTGGGCTTCCCTAAAATGCTCCGCACCTCAAGTCTGAGGTGTGCATTCAGGGTGTGTCTCACCATATGACAAATTTTTTTTTTTGTTTTTTGGAATGGTTATACGAGGCTGGTGTACGTCCTACGTGAAACATGCTTCAGTAATGCTCCACACTGGGGGGCATGTGCCTCCTTGACACATCTTGCTTCCTGAAAAGGGAAGGGTATGTGGTAAATTTAAGAACTTAGAAATCTTGCTTAGAACCATTAAAAAAAAAAAAAAAAAAAAAAAAAACAACCAATCTTGGTTAAAAAGATCAAGACTATTTTTACTGGCTTTAACTTAATCAGCCCTAGTTAACTCATTAATAGGCTGCAAATAGCCAAACTGCTACTAGTTTGTATTTTTTATGATATATTCTTTTTTTAATGTATGTATTTATTTACAAAAAGAGGCACATGAGGCATGCGCCCTATGAATTGAGGCTTACACCCCCACTTGAGCAATTGGAACACCTCATGCTTCTGCAAAGTATTAAAACATTGGATCACACAAAAACAACTTATCCATGTTTTCACATGTCCAATCCTATAGTTAATATTATTCTGATTAACCTGAAACTTGGGTCATGTCTCAAAGGAGTTAAGATTTAATTGACTGTAGGGAGTAACTTACATTTTTTGGAAATGCTTTGCACAATGCCTTGATGGTAGAATTCTGTATCCAGGAGCTATCATTTGAAGAGGCTACTCCCCCAGCTTTGGCTGCTTCGGCATGGGTCCCACCACAATTCACCATTATACGCCCATGGGTCATCAACTTTTCATTAAGTTCCAACCATGTTGCAGCCTTAGATGTGCAATCAGAAAACACATACAAGAATATGGAGCCACAAACTTTAGAGAAACTATCGATCTTTTACACATAGTTAAGCAAGGTAAACAGCATTAAAATATAAAAGGTAGCTAAATAAATGGAGCAGAGATGCATAAATAAACAAAAAACACATTAGGATTAAAGAAAATGGAACTGCAAAAGAAACAGCATGATAATCAAAAGAGGACAAGAATAAATAGATCCTAGAATACCATTTATTTATCGATACTAATAGTCATGCTCATGTAACCCAGAATCATGAATTGTTAATGAAACTGAAACCAAAACTGATCAAATACATAGTAGGGTCTCTTTTTTTTTTGGGGTATTGGTAACAATTAAAAATCTAATCAATAAAAAGGATAGAGTAATAAATAGGACCCAAAAGATAAAAAATCAACGATAGTCAAAGGAATTTGACCTAATCAGGTTAGACTGTCCACTTCAATGGAAACTGGTTGATAAAGAAGATTTCTTCTATACAAATCGATAATCAAAACCTCTAGGGATTTGATCATGCAGTTAGTTTGTAATGATACTATTTCATAGGAAATACCATATTTAAACTAAATGAGACCTGACACAAGCATATGAGCTGCATGGTTAATCAAAATGCAGTAATGCGCACCTCCTGCAACTGTGGTAAGACTTTTCCATCAGAAAACAAGTCCACAACGATGCCTGGATGATTGACACAAGTCACAAATTGAAAACAGTGCAATAGAAACAAATGCATTGAATCCATGTATGAGCTATATATGTGTCCAAAAAAACAAATCAGTTATGGTATCTATGTTGCTCTAATACAGGCATATAATGACAAACCTTCTAAATTCAAAGTAAATTAATAAAATACGCAGCAAAGAATTCATGTATCTATACATCCCAAAACTCACCAGCATATCCCCCTGGAACCATGACTGAAGGAGAAAGGGCATCACCCACATTAACACACAGAACACCACCATCTTGGTTAGATTTCTCTAGCTCAGATAATCCTAGATATTCTCTGGCTTTATTGATTAACTGCAAAGCAGCACGAACAAATGTCTCACAGTAAGGATAAAGTTCCTGTAGATGAATACATGAAATTCTGCATTGATCATAAAAGTTCAGAAATGGTTTGAATCAGATTTCAAACAGAAATATTAACTTCCAAATGAAAGTGAAAGTATTGGGTTAACAGGGTGTAGTACTATATGAAGTTAGCAGTGAATAATGGACAAGGGAATCACATTCTGAATTTACTAAAGGCCATCGTCTCAGTCCCTGTTGGCTGATATGGTATTCTGGTTTCATTTCATGCAACATTGATTTTGATATTACAAATTATGCTACACACTGAAGTTACATAATCATAATTAAAGTCTTGCCCCAACTCTGCTCCTGCATGTGAAAATATAATATATCTACAGGAATATTCAGATGAGAACCATCCATACGACTACGATTCCCATATGGGTTCACAATTTCTGCACACCACTTCACAATTTCTGTGCAACCCAAAACCACACACCCCACCCCCCCCAACAAAAAAAAAAAAGAAAAGAAAAAAAAGACTGACGTGGACCCAGTTGGGCCCATTCAAATTGTCATCCCTGTTCTGATGGAAGCCCCAAATCTCACTCCATTATGAGAAATATTGATCGCTTGGCTGGAAGCTTTTAAAAAAGAAAAAGATATCAAATCGTGATTATCCCATCCAACAGTGATGAGCATAAGTGATACTCGTGCAGTTTAGGTACACCTTTTAAAGATATGAATCGTTCAATAGATGCATCTGCCTTCTGCCCGTGTTTACCTCTATGGGTCCAACTGTCCAAGTTCCAGTTTAGAGACATCACCACCGGATTGCTCAGGTCATTTAAACAAAAAGGTGATTGAATCTCACCAGTCTTTTGAAAAATTTTGAATCTTTCACAATGGGGAGCAAATTTATGCACGTTCAAACTGTCCAATCAAACTCTCATCCCTTGTTTGATGGATATTCAAAATTTCGCTGCATTATGAGAAATATTCTGTTTGATTGAAAGCTTCTAAAAAAAAGCAATCTAATTGGGATTGACATGGGCTTTGTACACATGCACTTTAAGCACAACTTTTGAGTATCCACACATTCAAAAGGTGCAGTCACTTGTGCTTAAACATAAGGGTCCAAGTTTCAGTTTGGTCATCACCAATGGAATGGACAGGTCATTAGAAAGATAACAAGTTATAGAATCCCATGGTCATTAGAAAAAATAGCATCTTTGAACACCGGGGGGTTAACCTTGTGTGCATTCAAACCATCATCATTATCATCATCATTATCATCATCAAAGCCTTGTCCCTTATCCTGAGGTTGAGAGTTTGAGCCTCTCTCACCACAATTTTTTACCATTGAAAAAAAGAAAAAAAAAATAAAAATAAAGCCTTGTCCCAAAAAACAATCATCCCTAATTTGATGGAAGCCAAAACATTGCTCCATTATGAGAAATATTGACTGTTTCATTGGAAACATTTAGAAATTGCAGTAGTCCAATCAAACAGTGAATGACAATCTGATTAAAGAAAACTTCAAATGGTGATGTATAAACCAACTATGCATTTAGAGGAAGATTTGGTTCCCCACAACAGACTGGACCCTTCTGTATGAAAATTTGTGATTGATTGAAAATAATCATTTATTATTAGTTTGGATCTTTCTCTATTTAACGGTGAATGTTGCTCCAATGAAAGAGAACCTTGGGTCCACTAGGGTAAAAATGGGTTGCAATATTACATGAATGGTTTAGTTTAGGTTGTTGAAAGGTGGCCTGACATGCACAGATTTAATTTCAGTCAATTGATAAGGTTAACATTATGTTATCCCTCAGGGAAACTACATCAGGCTCATTTTGATGTGGATTTTATGATCTAAATATCAATGGTAGAAAATAATAACATAAGGTGTATTAATTTAGTGGTTCATATAAGTTGGATGAGTTGGGAGGGTGTATGGTGTGGGTTGGGGTCTCATTATAATTCTCATTGAAAAAGCCACTATAACCCTGTCATTGTATACAAATAAAAACTTTGTAGAACTGATAGATATGCCAAATTAAAAAATCTTAGCTTTTGGAGTTTGCAAATCAGACACTACCGATTGACAGCAGAAATATTCATATTTGTATTCATGCAACATAGAAACTGACATAAAATGTTTATTTTGCAATTTAAAAAAGTAGTAAGGATTAAGAAAACCATTACAACTAGAAAAGACAAGTAACAAATATTTATGGAATAAACAAGGTTCTGATGAAGCACATCTTGCATGAGTGTCACTTACTATCTCATCAATATCCCAGCCTTCAAGCTTCAGTGAAGGCCATAAATCAAGCATCAAATGAGCTGCAGTTCCACCACCCTAAATACACACATCTTTAGCAACCTGAATTAAATGGAAATTTACTTCTCCCACACGTGACAGCATGAAGGTCCCTCTAGAAATGGAAATAAGTAAATTACCAAACCCAAGATTGCAATGGGGCCTTGTGGAATAATAGCCGGAAGGGTTGCGAACTCATCCTGCATACAACATTGAGCTAAGATGGTAAAAGAACAGATGAGGTAATCATTACTTAAAGAAATGAAATGCAACAGTCTGTCCAAAATTATCTGCAGGTTTTCCAATATCTAGTATAACACAAATTTATGCATGAAAAGAGATAATACTTGCTGAAGGATAAGCATAGCTTGCTGAGGTTTTCAGGCTTTACATGTTAGGTGCATGGTTTGGTTATCAAGCGGCAATATGATGGCCCACCTTGAATGAAAATGCATAAAAAAAATCCTATAGGGATACTCCAAACTTTCATTTGGCAGCCAACAAATAAATGGTTAAGAAAGAAGATACACAAATGATCCATACTGATCAGGATAAATGCCATATATTGTGGATATCAAGGAACTTTCAGTCTAGGAGATTCTGTTTCTGCAGAACATTCACCGGCCATGCTGAGCTAAAAGAACCTTAGGCCCCACTTTTGGACATTGAAACCTGGGAAAACTGTAATAGTCTCAGGTGAAATCCAATGAATATTCACCGTTTACTGCTATGTTCGTGCTCTTTTTTTTTTTTTTTTTTGGTACCACTGATTTCTTCATTAAATACTTTAATTAAGAACCAAAAAAAATAGAGAAATACCCCAAAGTTGTAAATGTTAACATGCATAGCCTCTAACTTTTATACAAAGAGTTCCAGTGCCAGTAGCACCAGATTTTCTGGAACTTAAACTTAGATCTAGCAGCCATTTGGTTTTGGGCTGCATCACTCTTGCCATGTCGTACAATATGTTATTTTTGTAAAACGACATAGTTTGATTGACATTATGAGAATTAGTTTGATTGACATTATGAGAATACAATTTACGTTTCAGACCATTCATACAACTGACAGGATGTTCCAAACTTGAGATGGTGAAAAAAAAAAAAAACTTTCCATACTCAATATGCAGTAGTCTGACATTGTCCATTGTAATACGAGATGATCTCACACTGCCGTGAATATGGTACTAATGGCAGCTTAAACCAGATTCAATCTGGGTGGGGCCACCTTAACGTGATTCAAATCACTCATATATATGCCTTCCTATGTTTGGGCAATGGCCTAAATTTCACTTTGATTGGAGAGATGCACATTTGAATCGATCATTTGGTTATATTTTATACAATATTAAATCTAATGGTGCATATCACTCCAATTGAAGTGAACTGTGGTCCAATAGTTATACATTGAGCAGTGTTCGATATGAGCAGCTTTGATCAAGAACAGGTTAGGTACAGATTGGTTAAATTGTAGAAATTGGGAGGATTGACACCTCGCTATGAGGCTGCCATATATTGATACCAAAGAATAAATGTAAAAGTGACAACACTACTCTTGTCATGTGACAACCAGATTGACAGCACCATATGATTACTTATTTTGTTATGAATGGTATGAACATTATCTGATGTGTCATTTCTGTACTATGAACATAGAAATTGATTGAAATTATGAGAATTAAATTTCTAATTGGGATGATCCATACAACTAAAACAAGGTTTCTAACTCGCAATGGTGAAATAAGTGTTCCATAAAAGGAGATTGCCCAGCTTGCAATGGTGAAAGAAGCTTCCCATACCCAATAAGCACCAGTCCACTTTTGTCCTTTGTTATGCATGCTATGGATATTATCTGCACAAAAGAAAGAAAAGAAAAGAAAAGAAAAAGGAAAGAGGTTCAAATTGACATCAGCTGATACTGGTTAAACAGAAAAATCTCATATTCCCATTCACCCAAACAGAAAAATGTTTGATGTTGACCAAGAATAATACCAAAACTCGAATAATTTTACAAGTCAAGAGAATACTTCTTGAAGCAAAGACAAAGAAGAATACCGTATTCATTCGTATTATTGTTCTACTTTTACATACAATCATTGATTTTCCTCTCTTCTTCTTTGAAATGCTATAGTACTTGTAGAATCTCATTCATAATAAAGTATAAAAGAACAATCTTGAACAAACATATACAAAGTACTGACAAGATGCATTCAGAGTGTCATCTAAAAGGCATGTCTTTCTATCCTCCTTCCATTGGAAGATATATACTTCAATTTTAAGAAAGGGGTACTCTAGATTCCAAAGAATGTACTCTGTCTCTGATTAGAAAGATGCAACTATTACTGAGTGCAGTAAGACTAAAAGGGATATACCAATCCAAAAAGAGAGAAAAGAGAAAGACTTGAGGGGATGTTTGGATATGGAGTACCAATCAGGCGAAGTCTTTTGGATATCAAAATTAATGCAATTCAAAGCAGACACCCACAAACCCTAAACAGAAGATAATGAAAGAAAAGAGACACATGATGAGCATTGAGTTTTGGTAAAAAAGGAAAGAGAGGAAAAGCCAAAGGTAGTTACGAGTGGAATCGAGAAGAAGAAGCCGGGATTTGGGGGTGTCAACGATGACTATGTCGTTGTATCGGCTTCTGACAGATGCGAGAACTGAGAAGTGCTCCTCCTGCTGCTGTTCGTCTCGGTTTTCTTGTGTTGTGCTAGAATCATGGAGAGCCCTTGGAAGAAAAGGAGGAGGAGGTGAGCATGAGCTCCCGCATGTTCGTATCCGTTTGTTAGTTGCACTTGCAAGGAAGATGAAAGAGATGCTCGAAGAAGAAGAAGACGACGACGTAGAGGAGGAGAAGGAGGTATGTCTGAAAGGGAAAGAGAAAGAGGGAAGGGGAAGCGATGGGCGGAAGTGAGCCAACGACGTTGCTAGTGCTGCTGCTGAAGCCATTGCGCGCTGCGACCTGCGAGTCTGAACGCCTGCGCTCGCTCACGAGCGGAGATGGTGCGATGCCTAACCGAGGTTGGGTAGATGTGGGCCTCTCTCTCGCCCCAGGTCAGCTGAAAACATTTTGGTGGAGAAAAGATCCGCAGAACTAAAAGAGTCCAATCCAGTTGAAAAACTAAAAGAGTCTTTGATTAGCTCAGACTCTATCTCGAGTGGGAGTCGATCGGCTGAGATCAGCCCCTCATTATCACACAGGATATGGGTGATTTGTTGAAAGCCTGACGAATCAAAGACTTAAAAATGAGGTTCAATTTATTGTGTAAAACAAGGAAGAAATGTAAATGGTTTTGGGACAGGAAATGTAAATTTATTGTTAACTCATTGGTTCAATCCCCAACCCATGAGCCGTTCTTGCACTCAGATCCAAACTTGAATTACTGATGGGCACCCTTCTCTAAATTGGATCCGACTAGGATTTAGGTTGCAAAACTTACACCCATACATACCCGAACTGAAGTGAAAGAGCTGCTGCACCCAGACCCGGACGCAAATAAACAGCTTGGATATGGATCTGAGTTGAGTGAGGCTCAAAAACGTATATGCTTATAATACACTAAATATTCATATATATTATACTGTTGTTGAATTGGATGTTCAGGTCTTTGGACATGAAATCCATGGACCCAAATGAGCATACGGATTTTCTTTGGGTCGGGACCTGTTTTGATCAATTATCAGGAACTATACACGTCCAGAAGCATCGAGATATTGCAGCAAAATGGGTCAAACGGAGGGGGAGTGCTGCTATTCATACAGTTTTGACTGAGCCAGCTGAGTATGTGTATCTTGATCCACATGAACCCCAATGTAAGACTGATGTGAGTTCGGGTTGGTCCATGATGAAGCCAGATCTCAATTTGAGGACTGATCTGCTCTTAACACAAGACGGACCCAGACCCAGACCTGCATTGAACCTGGAAAGCGATCATTAGCCCAGTAATTATTGAATAAAATGTTATGTTAAATAATAATTGTCTACAAGGGTTTGTTCTTTTTTTTTTTTTTTAAATAAGGAATAGGTTTATGAGTCCATACGGATGCATGCCAATTACTGTGGAAAGATGCTAGACAGGACTACATGGGTAGTCTGGGAAATGGGGAATTGTTTCAATCAAGTTACCTTAGCAATTTATTTGGTAGCCCAGCTAAAGGGGACGGGACTGATAAGAGCATCTGCACATGGAGGGAGGGGTATTTGCACACACAAGACGAGAAAATGCACTTATACGGTGAGTGAGTACTCGCACATGTAAGGAGTGGGGGGAGACTAGGGGATTAATCCTTGGTCATCTAGCTGAGACGCGAAATTGCCAACCAATTGAGCAACCCATTATTCTCATGTTAGCACTTGATATATCGGACTGTAAAGTTTTAACGCTCAGATTGAATAGTTTCTTTGTCTATTCAATGGTTTATGACAGTCCATTGAGTTTCAAATTGGACCAAGTGTTAATACATATGGATATAGGTGCATTGAAGGTTTTTCCATTTTATAAAGGGAGCGTTTGTATACGTCTGCGTAAAGGCTTTTTATAAGCCATTTCTGCAGACTTTTTCCTGTTGCACAAATTTTTTTTTTCCAATCCCCAAAAGGATCGGAAAATCTTTCTTTGAAATTGCAGGAAACCAACTCATTTTTATACTTTTATTCATAGAGAAGGAACCGCACGAAACATATATTTTACTGTAGCACAAAACAGTGAATTTCACTTTTTTCTTTTGTGAAAAACTGGATGCACAAATGTGTGCTGTAAATTGAAGGTCGAATTTATCATAGATGGACTCCTTAAAAGTTTTTTTTTTTAAAAGTAAGGAACCTTCTCTCTTAAAAATGGTGGAAACGAAACGAGGATGGAAAGAACTCCATGAGAACCATTCCTAGCCCATTACATTTCAATCCAATGCAGAGGGAGGGTTGAATGGTGTCAAATTTGGGCTTGTGTCAATTTAGATAATTGTATAATTACAAGTGGAGTCTCGCACTTTCACTATAGTCATTGCACCCTTAGCCCACCACATCAGATCAAGTCCTTTTGTATATAATATTCCAATTTATAATGCATATTTTATGTACATAAGAAGACACATAATATACATACTGTACATTTTTAATATGCTTAATGTTATGCATTTGGGAATTTCCGCATGGTTCACTCTAGACCTGGATCTGATCATTAGGAATGTCAATGGAGCTTCCATTACCTGATTACCTGAAGGCCCAGATCTAAAAATCTAGCTATGGACCCTTTTTCTGGACGTGGTTGAAGACCGACTTTGGGTTCAATGGGTCCATTCCCAAAACCCTAGTATTGAAGTGACATGATAGAAAAATATTGTGTCTTATATAGAGTTTTACATTAGTAAAGATCATTTATTTTAGTATTGTCTTGTACGAAATGGACCTAATAAGCCAATCCACTACTAGCTTAGTGGTTAGTCATCTCCCTCTTTGTAGAGAGTGACTAGAGACAAACATGGATCTATCCATGTTTGTGTTGGTGAGGTCCTTGTGTAGTTTATATTCCATACAATAGCTACTGTTGGATTGTATCACAGTAAATTTGCACGATGTGAAGCTGTTAAACTTTATGAACAGGAAACTAGGGGTAAGGACTATTTGACGGGCCTAATATCTCGTGTTCCTCTCATCCGCCTCTGGACCTTTTCATTGCAATACCTCCCTTGATTCTCGGACATTTAGATGGACCACTTATAGTGGGTGTTTCTTAATGGCTATTTGTTTGCATAATTGAGGTCCTAGGAATTCTTGGTAAAATGGGTTTCAAGAAAAAAGATTATCATACAAGAAGTGTGTGCGACTGGTAAGCAAAGCAGCCAGCGTATAACTTCTATCATTTGGCTTTTTGGCTGATCAAAGGAGAACATTATTGTCTTTATGTAAGCAGCATCGCTTTTTATCTTGTGCCATGGTGCCAAATCCATACTCGTGCACAATCCATTTGGCTTTTGGGTTGGGTCAGATGTGCACACAGGGTAAAACATTTCTCACAATTCCAACATTAAATTAGATTTCAGATTTTTTTTGATGGTGTAGATATCCCTATGGTAGTTTTACCCAATAGGACTATTTTGTATGCACGACCCCACAACATTCGTGCACAAGGTTTCGGATTTTGTTGATCATTTGTTTCTTCTTAGCAGAAGAATTTTTCAACGAATCTCTCTCTCTTTTTTAAATGAAACCTATCGGACCTTGAGATCATGTACATCTCATTTTTATTCTTAGGAAGGACTTATCTATAGGCAACCTATCCCTTCAGTAATCCACTGAATCAAGGGTCGACCTACATACTGTTTTTTGGGGACAATCGCCCTTGTTGGACGGCAAAAATGTGTTAAGTCCCTTCTTAAATCCAATCAATAATTGAATCTTAGACTGCTATGCCTAGTAAGAAATAAGTCCTTGCCCCCTCAAAGAAGAAAATAATGAGGAAAGCTACATTGTGGCAATTGTCAGCCCCATTTAAATAAAAATTTTGAGTCCACCAACTTATTTATTAAGATTTGAGGTTCTAAAATGAAGAGTTGTGATCCTTATTGAATGGTAGTTACTCTTGGGACTCAGGACTTCCCCAAGTTGACCAGGATGCAACTTTTTAGAAGTGCTTGCCTCACGTGTGAGCCCACTTGTGGCGCATTAGGTACACGAAGGTGGTTCCATAGGGCATAGTAATAAATGATATCAATTAATGGGTTGTACATTAGTATGATTGGATTTGGCCCCACCGCACAAAATAAAAGTGTGATGGATGCTTACAGAGATACAATGATGTCTCCTTTGATCATCAACATGTGCAGTCTTGCTCCATGAGGCCCATTTGGGACCACCTTTGATCCGTAGGCTGTTTCACACTGTTATTCCTTCGTAATTTTGCACTAAATCCAATTGCATTTCAGAGAAATCTACAATAAAAAAATCATTAAATCTTAACTCTTATTAAATCAAAGGCAAGAATGATCTGAGTAGACTAGTTTTGTTTCTTGACCCTTAACAATACTCAATCTACATTAAACCCTGCCCATCCCTTTCAACCTTGACAACCAAGTAGCAACCAAGTAAGCCCCAAATAGTGGGGATGTAAAAATTTGACATATTGAGGATGTTAATTAAGAACATGATGATGAGAACAACCTCTTACCTCGGTGGTAAAAGGTCAGTTCTCACTTGTACCCTATGCATGCCACCTTTCCTCCCCTGGAGACTCTCTCACTTCAACTGAATCAACCCAGGTCTATTTTCCTCATTTGAGGGCTCCATTACCTCACCCGTGGGCGGATTCCACCCCCCTATAGCTCGGTAAAAGAAGAAGAAAAAAACTAAGAAAATAATGACGTAAGAAGCTGAAACAAGGAAATCCGTATTGAGCAATATTATAGGAAACTATAAGATGGTCAAGTGCAAAGACTAGAGTTAAAAAATGAAAAACATATATAACACGAGAATCAAAGGGCGAATTGAATTGTAACTATCGTTATTGTACTTGTGTTGATGAAGTAGATGCAAGATATGCGAGAACCGAGAACAGAGTATCTGAGCAATTGTTTGGAAGTCGAGCTCTCTACCAACTATCGTTTGAGACATGTGATCCTAAATTAATTTATCAATGACTATCAATATTGATTATATTCATTGATAACCACAAGAGAACTTCTAGAGTTTTGCATTACTGGCCAGGCCTATAAAATATTGGATGCACCTCACTACATTTATGCATAGTCATATCTAAGATTTTGTATCTTTAAATTAACTGATCTGCTCAGTATTTATAGTTGTTTTTTTATGTCATGACTAACCACAATTCACAAATAAACAAGTTACATGTAGTTTTACCATCAAAGTACTGCAATTACAGTGAAGTTCCAAGGATCCAAAGGAAATGCACACCATGGGAATTATGATGACCATGGCCATGGCCGAATTAGGGGCGGCAAAATTGACTTCATCTGTTAACCCAATCCAAATTAACCTGCATTTAACCCACATAAGGCACGTTGTAATATATATAGGTCGGTTATGGGTAAGGAGAACCTGACGAGTATTTGAAAGGGTTGGGTTAGGTCAAGCAGTCAACCCCACTGATTGGATGCTGTAGTTAACACCATCAGAATATATTCATATTGCACTTACTTCGCTACAGAACTTCGAAACCATCATAACCCCACTTGTTTATAGTCCACTTGCTATTATTACCCTCGTCAACAGTAGAGATTTAATGGACTTGTTTTGGCATTAGGTAGGTGTGAGACAAGGTGAAGCTGTTCACATGCAATGTTGCTGCACTGCTGGAATTGGTGGGACCCGTTGGTTTATTGCATGTGTCCTGATCAGACCGGTTACAAGTGGGGGGCCATGTTTCCAGTGGGCGAAGTGACTCCTAGTGAGTGAGACGGCTATCTACCAATGCTGTTTGTTTGGATTTCCTCACTGACCACTACACATAGTAGCCAATCCTCATTCTCTGCAGGCATTGCCATAGTGGGGCTCTCTAACAAAAATAAGTTTAGATGATTTATATTGCCATTCCAGACAGACATGAGGGCCAGAACCAGAAGTCCCATATGATATAAGGGGTTGTAATTGACATTTCTAAATCCAACCTGAGTCAACCCAACCAAACCTAACCCAATAATTTGGATTTCGGGTTTAGATCTAACTGGAATGATGAATAGGTGGGGTTCAAGTAGGTTTCATGCTTGGTATTTGACCTACCAATTCATCTAGGTTTGTGAGAGGCCAATCTGATCCAAACCAGACCAGGAAAGTCAAGGGTCAGGTCAACATTGACAACCTTGTGCTTAACTGTTTTGGGGTGAACTCACCAATCCTTTAATAATAGCAAACAGGTCAGATTTAGGTTAGGTCAACCTAACCGGAAGTTTTTAACCTAACTTGAAGTTTTTATCCCCTTGATCATTTGCCCATTTCTTGGATGGTTATTTTCTTGTTCTGACACCATTAATGT